>CM038346.1:8693731-9293731 GCA_021464625.1 Proterorhinus semilunaris
GATCCGAATGCCTGGGCTCAGGAAAGGCATTTAAAACCACAGATACTCCTTGTCATAAATCTTTTCCTACGCTTTTCAGGCGGTGTTTTTACTTGTGTCTTTTTGATGTAGTAGAGGAATGTTGTACTCCTGGACTCCTTCTTCCCAACGCCACGTTCACACGCTCTAAACAGCTGCCGCGGGATCCGTGTTAGCACCTTAAGACATCGAGACTTCTGCCTATTTTTCCTCTATCCTCTCGAACACCTTTGTTTTTTTCTGTAACAGTATCCGCCGAAACAGCCGCCTTTGGGCTAACTTTCAGACAGTTGGATGAACCACTCGTACGGCATAATCACTCAGGCCTGTGTTTCCCAATCATAACTCCATAGTATGAACAAACTTGAGTTGGATTTGTCTTTCTTCCTGAGTCACCTGTTGAGTAAGAGTTTTTTGCCTTGATTACAGCAAAAGAAAACCCATCAAAAGGTGGGGGAAAAAGGAAACTCTCTCACGGTTCTTGTAGTTCTAAACCTTTTGGCTGACTTCACAGTGGCCAGGATTTGTTTGGACTGTTTAAGTGACTTGGTGCAGCGGCGTGTGTTATATTGCATCAGGGTTGCTCTCCTCTCCTCTAATGGGCCCTTAGAAAGTAATTACGAGGCTGCTCTACCTTTTTTGTCTCCCTACCTCCCCGCTGCTTGAGAAATAACTGTTTTAGTGGTAAAAGTTGGCCCGCCACCGTGCAGAGTCTGTCATCCTGACGTCTCGATGTGAAATTATTCTTAGCAACAGGCTGACAGGGAAGAGTGCTCCGGGTTTGCACTAATGTAGCCTGGCCAGCAACTCCTGAGCTATATGGTCTAAGGTTGCAAGTTTAATCACGATCAAATAGAAATGAGCAGATCCCTTTTTGGGGGGTTTTATCATGTATGGAAACCTGCTAAACCTGTGTTTTGAACCGCTCAACGTGTTCTGAAATGTTTAAAGTGGACCTTTCATGCATATGGGACATTATTGTGGGTGCCTCAGCATTGATATTTTACATTATATTGTACAGGTCGAAGTGCTGGAACCGTAGAAGAAGAAACTGCTGAATTAAACAGAATTACCCGAGGATCACTCAAATCTGCAGTAAAAGTGCATCCATCCATCTTCTTCCACTTGTCCGTTGCCAGGTCGTGGGGGCAGCACCCAAGTCACATTGCACCAGCCCCTATGGCTCCTCCTGCAGGTGGTGGGTCCACAGAAGGACGGCCTCATGGTTCTAACCGGGCCTGTTGGTCTCTCATAAGGGGCTTCTGAACCGCTCTTTGACTGACCCGTCACCTAGGACCTGTTTGCCATGGGCGACACTACCAGGGGCACCAAGCCCCCGACAACTTAGCTCCTAGGATCATTCAGGTGCTCAAACCCCTCCACCACGTTAAGGTGACGGTTCCAGGAGGAGTAAAAGTAAAAAGTAAAATACAACTCCAGTGTCTCTTTGACAAGGGAATAGCCTTATATCATGGTTTAAACCTCTAGAATGTTGATTTTGCATGATCTGTTTCCATGAAAAGGCGATGTTTTTAGGATGAACTCTTATGAGAACATGCCTTATTGGAAAGCTAAGAACATCCAGAGTTTAGTTGTTGAGCTTTAACTCCACCAGCAGTAATTAGGGCTAATTACTGGTAAGTGCTTGGATTGTGGAAGCGGGAGAGTGTCCCTGTTCCTTTCCACGCTGGTTTTTTGTCAATGTCAATGTTAAGCTCTTGGACAATCACCTCATTCACACTCTTGATGTATTTGGCTCTTATTAGTGCTACAGTGCTACATTCTACAGTATGTGCTGAATTCCTACTATTTAACAATTTGAAAATGCTACATTGCCCTTACAACATGTAGAATATTCATCAAGAGTATTTTTAATCTCTCTGCTCTTTGCAGACGATGTTGTTCTGTTGGCTTCATCAAATCAGGACCTCCAGCGCGCACTGGGGCGGTTTGCAGCCGAGTGTGAAGCGGGCGGGATGAGGATCAGCACCTCCAAATCTGAGGCCATGGTTCTCCACCGGAAAAAGGTGGTTCTCCCGCTTCAGGTCGGTGGGGAGTCCTTGCCCCAAGTGGAGGAGTTCAAGTATCTCGGGGTCATGTTCACGAGTGAGGGACGGATGGAGCGTGAGATCGGTAGACGGATCGGTGCGGCGTCAGCAGTGATGCGGTCGCTGTATCGGACCGTTGTGGTGAAGAGGGAGCTGAGTCAGGGGGCGAAGCTCTCGATTTACCGATCGATCTACGTTCCCACCCTCACCTATGGTCATGAGATTTGGGTAATGACCGAAAGGACAAGATCGCGAATACAAGCGGCCGAAATGAGTTTCCTCCGCAGGGTGGCTGGGCGCACCCTCCGAGATCGGGTGAGGAGCTCAGTTACCCGGGAGGAGCTCGGACTCGAGCCGCTACTCCTCCACGTCGAAAGGAGCCAGCTGAGGTGGCTAGGGCATCTGTTCCGGATGCCTCCTGGTCGCCTCCCTCGGGAGGTGTTCCAGGCATGTCCCACTGGGAAGAGGCCTCGTGGAAGGCCCAGGACACGCTGGTGGGACTATGTCTCCGAGCTGGCCTGGTGTCGTCTCGGGGTCCCCCCAGAACAGCTGGAGGAGGTGTGCGTGGATCGGGAAGTCTGGGCATCTCTGCTGAGACTGCTGCCCCCGCGACCCGGCCCCGGATAAAGCGGAAGAAAATGGATGGATGGATGGAGTATTTTTAAGGGAAGTAAAAGATACAACTTTTCTTATAAGCTGATGGTTGTATTTGGTGAAAGCTGGACGTCTGTGCTGTTTCACATTATATTTCATATACATATGTTATATACATATATCATAATATAATATTATTCATCTGCTGCTCCAGAATCGCTACGTCCCCTTGGCTCCACTCATGTGTATCATCTGTCTGCTCACGGTCGGTTGGATGATCGAGTTTGTGTTCCGTACACGTTTTCTATTATCACATTGTACTATTTTGCACTTATTTTATTACCATTTCAAATTGTCGCTTTAGCCCATTTCTGTATTATATGTTTGTCAGCTGAACCTGCACTATTTCCCCATGAGGGATAATAAAGTTTATCCAATTCAATTCAGTACTTGGTTAGTCAGCTTGTCAACTGAATAACTAAAAGGCTTTTTTTTGCTTGTTTTATTTTGTATAATTCACTCTCATTTCATTTCACTATATGTTAATGCTTTTGCTTAGACGCCATAATTTGTATTGTGTGTTTGTCCCTAATATGACTTATTTCATATGGGAATTCGCTAGTGGGCCAGACCAGATTGTTTAGAGGCTTTGGCGTCGTATTAGCGAAATAGAAAGGCCCGTTCCTGCCGTGTTGATGGAGAGTTGGTGAATTTGGACACAGCCTTCATGCATTTGAACCTTCCAACGATAGTCACACACTCATTCTAAAGGATTTGCCCTTTTTGTTTCGGAAGATTCGTAGTTTTGCACTCTTGTCTTTGAGTAATTAAGTATGTTCTCTACAGCTCCACAGCTCAAAAACACGGAGGGCTAGAACACGAGGCACTCAAAGTTTAAAAGTCCTCCATTGAAGAGCGACGCCTACGTGTTGCAATCACAAGGATTTTTGTAAAGGCACAGAGAGATTTTTTTTGTTTTTTTTCAGTGACTGAATTCACCTCATGATTGAAGCACCTGAAGTTTATAAATGTACCTACACAAATCACGACCCAGTGCAGTGGTTTCCTAGAGCGCCATTGCACCCTTGATATGTTTCATTCCCAGTTCGATATCATCTTTTTAATTGCGAAACCAAAACACCCCAGAGGTAAAAAAAACCCGCTGACACAAAGGCGGCGTGCCAAACAGACGGGTCACTCCGATGTGTTCAGGTGGGACGCGGGGGCTGACAAAACGTTCATAAAGGACACGCCGTCAAAGCTGCTCAGCGCTTATTTACAACTGTTCCATCAATCACCGTACGCCGGCAGCTATTCAAATACCACTCGAGGAATTGAGATTAACCATAAATGCCACGGCAGCTTGTGTTTTAAATTTCGCCCGTGACACACGAGCCGGAGCCGCCGCGGGTTCTGTCACTCAGCCGCTCTCACGCGCGCTTAATGTCATCAGCGTTTTATTTAATGCCAGACAATGAACTCGGAGGCACTTAGTCATTTTGCCAAAACCACGACGGCAATGACATTCGCAACGATTTGGGCTGGAAAATCGAGTAGCTGCTGACGCGAATGGCACAAAGCTATGTCTGATATTAACACTGACGAGGCCTCGGTCATGTGGCATCACCATCGACCTCATCGTCATGAAGACAAACAATGGAGCTGAAACAAGTGACCAAAAAAAGACCATTTCTTTGGCACAAACTGTACCTAGTTTGGGCGTTTGGACTCACGCGCATTCAATAAGAGACTCGATGAAAGCATTTGTTTTTGTTTGAGCTGAGGTTTGAATAAAAGATGTATCTAATTTTATGAATCAGCAAGATGTATTTAATTTATCATGAAAACATAAAATCGAATCGAAAATCGAGATCAGTATGGGGAAAATAATTGTGATTTTTTTTTCCTTCTTTTTTTTCTTACTAAATCGCCCAGCCCTAAATGAAATTGCTTTCAAATGTTTTTGGCCGTGCTCCACTGATCCTCTGAAATGGGGCACCGCCTCCTGGGGCTGTCCCCGTTTCAGAGCGTGGTGTCCTGCACTGGTCAGCTCCTCCACCTCTTCCTCCTGCACAGCTCCCTCCGCTATTTTTCACCATCTGGATACTTCACAATAGTTTTATTGTTGGTGCCTCCTCAGTGTTGCAGAAAAAGAAAGTATAGCTCTCAAATGTTTTTAGCTCATAAGCTAACTGGGTCCTTCATGGGTAGTACCGACTCTTTGCAGCAAAGATGTACAAAAGTATCCAGCAAAACAATGTGGAACACAGAATCTACAAATGCAGTTCGTAGAAAAATGCCACAAAAAAATGCCGCTGTACCGAGAGAGAGGGAAGATGGTGCTTGTTTGAAGAAATCCTTTGATGGAATAACAGCTGATTTTTTAGGCACGAAACCTAGACACTTTTCCTTGGTCAGTCAGTGTGTTATTGGTTAGAACCACAAAACATGCAGCATCTTCACAAGCTTTTGTTTGATTGAATATGAATTTTTCAGAGATGGTCCTGGAGATTTCAAACACCTGTGCACTGTCATGTATAACCACCCACTGATGGATTGACAACATGCTCAAAGATCAATTTATTTGCTTTCTTATGATCTAAGGATTCAGCATATTTAATATTGTGACTACTAGCCTGTGGTCAAGTTTTGCTTATAGCCTATTATTGCACATTTTAACAGGATTGCCACTACACATTACGCAGGGATGGTCAAATCCAGTAAGGATTTTGACATAATATGATGGAAAGAGTGAAAAATATAGCGCATGTTACATTTTGAAACATTCTAAGGCCTGGCAGCTTTTGGTGGAAATAGAGGTGAATTTTGCCCTGATGGGAACAGGAAACTTCCATAAGCCTTGCAGCAGGTCTGAAAATAGAGCCTTAATGGTATCCTTCAGCTCCTCCATTGTGTGACAACAGACACAGTGTGACATTGGAGTGTGACACCACATACATGTCCACACATTTCCATTTTAAAGCCATTACTGCAGCTATAACTCCCCCCCTCCTCCGGCCTCTCTTTTATCTACATTTCCCTTTGAGCTGTCTTTTCTTTTAACCGTGTCTTTGCATCATGCGCTCTTTAAACAGTACAATATTATGCTTTATCCCTGGTCTTTTTAAAATGTCCGCACACCTTTGCAGTGGTATTTCATGTATTATTTTTGAACAAAAGTAGATATTTATGAAAACTTAAACCAGATCAGAGCGTCACTAACTTTTATAGACTTTTGTGGAAAACTGTTATACAACTGGGCAAAAATGATTGCCAACAAAACCTGTACTCACCTGTTGGGGGGCGTAAATGTTGCATTATATCCTGCATTAATCAGTGTTCGATACGTTCGGACTTCTCAAAATCACAGCCAAAGCCACTGTAGTTGGACGCCTGTGCTTATCAAACGCTTGTCATCGAGCATCATGATGCGCTGAATGCGAGTCATCTCAAAGTGTGCCATGGATCTTTAACTATACTCCCATGGTCTACGCCTGGATCTCCCAAGTATTTAAGCCGATCTGGTTTTCACATGATCGATCGGAGCTTTAGCTTGTAGCATTAGCTCTGTGCATCATCAAGGCCCAAACACATTCCCCGTGCAGAGCTAACATTTGTTTTCTTATCGCCGCTTTTAATCCTGTGTGTTTAGATAAAAGGAACATTGCTGTGGCTCCGGTTCACAACACACACAATGAAGCTAATGACTGTTTACATCTGCGGTTGCTCCGTTCCTATACTTCACTGCTGGGGGACAGTAATATGTGCTTTCATAAAGATAACAATAAAAACAGAACACTTCATCACCTTGGACTAGCTAAAATAGGCTCCTTTGTTGAGAATGCTTAGATGAAATGACTGAAAACTTCTACATTTTGCTTTGCCTTGTACAGCTTTGCTTTGGGATTTCATGTTTTGCAACCCTCAAAATCACCAGATCAAACAACTCGGGACTCAACATTGTAAAAACGCATTAAATTCAATGTTATGAATTTGTCCCGACCCCCACTTTAGGAACTCCTGACTTTGACAATACATAGTTAGGGAAATGATGAGCTATTCAAGAACCTGGGGAGTTAGAAATACTACTCAAGTAAAGTACAGTACTATTACTTCAATACTGACCATTGTGTTGATTCAGAAGTACACAGCCTCCCCTGATGTGACTGTGCATTGCTTTTCAAATCACACTCGTCATTTTAGCATAAAATGACCTGTATAAATGTTGTGACCAAAAGAGGATGTGATTTTTCTATGCAAATAACTGTGTTCTTAGCAGTGACACTTGCAAAATTCCCTCTGCTCAGGTAGACTTCCATTATCGGGCTCGTGGGCTCTCTCTGGCAGGCAGGATTTATTGACAGTTACCGGTGGAGCTGGGGCGGTCTGTGAGGCAGGAGCGTCTGGGGAGATGTGATGTCTGCTTTTAAATCCTCGGCCGACCACTAGCCCCGGCCGCGCTCGCCATAACAAGCGCCTGGTAATAATGCCAACGGGAATCAATGGGCAAATCCCATTCTGAGGACCTGAGCTCTTAAACCTTGCATATTGAAAATGCAAATGTTGCTCAGAAAAATGGGAAAAGAAGACGGCTGACTTTTTCTCTTTCTTTGATAGTGCTTCAGAGAAAGAATGAGTCAGAGGAAAGGCGTTTGCTCACATTTACTATATTTACACGTCTAAAGAGCGTGTCAATAAGACTGTGCAATCAAAGTTTTGTTAAAACCTGGCAGGGATTGTTCTTCAGCCAAGTGCATCTTAACAAACAAACTGTTTGCACACATAGGTATGTCAGTAATCTCTGTATTTGGTCTCTAATCTGTTCAGATGCTTTGTTTGCCAACCACTTTAACACAGAGCGGTTTTCAAGTCTGTGCGATGGTTCATTTAGTTATTTTAATTGGAGAAAATGTAGTTTATGCTTTAGTAATGACTTACGTTCTGTGTTTTTTCTTTAGACATGGTTTGCACTCACTTCAGAGATCATTTAGTTCAATTTCGATCTTTTTTAGGATCATTTCCAAACCAACTTTTATTCTTGAGTTGATCTTGCTAGGCCTGGTGGTACTTGGAAGGTTAAATGTTTTCTAAGCTGGTACTTGGAAAAATGGCACCTGATGTGAAACCTTTGAGAGCCACATTCATAAACGATCCTGTTTTCGCTTTGCCATCTTTAGCCTGAAAAAGACCATGATGCTTCCATGCCTGAGCATTACTGACCATGCGGCATGTCAGCAAATGTGGTTATTTTAGCATGGTCAATTATTTTGTTTGTGACAGAACAAAAACTCACCGTTAGTTTAATGTATTTAATTTATTATAATATGATATAAATATTCTGTGCCGTTGATTATCTGGGCAATAAAACAGATGAAACTTCGAGTTCCCTGGAGCCTTTCACTGATTATTTGAGAGGTAATATTTAAGGGACCCATAGTCATGATTAATACTTTTACCAATCCCCACACATTTCTACATTTGTGTTAAAGTTTACACATGTTTCATTTTTTGATTGATTCAAAACAAGTATTCTCTACAAAAATACTTCAGTACTTTCATGTAAGTAAAAAATTCGACCGAGCAATTTTTACTTATTGCTGGATTGCAGGTGACATCACAGCGTTCCAAAGGCCAATACTATTATATGGAGGAAAAAATATGTTGTTTTTGAGGACATTTTTGGTCTTGTACAGAGAGATCATGGACCCAGTGACTGATATTAATGATATTTTTTGTAATTCATAGTCTTTCTTTTGAGCTGCGACTTGTGAAAGTGTAATGTTGTTAATAGGAAAAACTGTGTCCTGCCCCCCGCTGGGTCCAGTGACATCGTCACATTCTAGAACCTGCGACCCAGCAATTACTGTACTACTATGTGTCCAATAGTATCTGTACTTTCTCTCAATAAATGAAATCAACTACTGTATAGCCGTGGTTCCACATAACACGCTTGTATCCCGCAGGCCTCGGTCTATGTACTCGCCCGTCTCGTTTCTACTCTACCCAGTACTCGCGAGGGTTTTCACTACACAAGCACTTCCGCAGTTGTTGTGGGCGGCGCTTCCACAAATGTGCACATTACTACAGCAACAATTGAACGGTCTGAAAAGTTTTGTAAGCCGGGATGAGAACAACGTGGACAAAATTAATGCTGCCTTTGGTGGGGTTTATGGAATTATTCAGAGGTGCCAAGGCAAATACTAGAGGAAAGAAGCCGCTATAATAAACTCTATGAAGGTAAGCAACATGCTAAAGTTATGCTAACACCAGCTACAATTGTGCTAAAAATTTTGTCAATTTCAAAAGCGTTACAATGTTGTTAGATATTAAATCCATATGACCTGCATGTTAATAGTGAAGGCTGTCTTCTCTCGTTCACCAAACAGACGGCAGCAGTCTGTTCACGTCACGTCAGTCTCGGTTCAGCGCGCTTTGGCCAGACTGGTTTGGCCATGGCCTCGGCAATGGAGACGCTCGGCCAACAGGGTTGACAAGACACTGGGCTGGATAGGGCCTGCCAGTGGAAACATCCCATTTGACACTGGTAAGATATTTTAAGGGAATTGGCTTTGTTGCTGACCCACTGCAAAATACAATGTTTCAAACGTGTTGTCATGTGCTTACTTGGAAGTAGGGCTGGGCGATATGGCCTAAAATCGCTATCATGATATGAAAAAATAAATATCACGATAACGATATATTTGACGATATAATTGACAAGGGATGAATTACTTCAAAATCCCAGCCTTACGCCTATTAGGAAGATTCATTCAGTGATATTTAATTCTTTTTTTTTTTTTACGGCATAATTGTCTTCCAAATATGATCTACTCAAGCAGTTTACATCCTTCATTTCATTTTACTTTTTCAGCACGTGTCCCCGTGTTCTACAGTCACCGTTTATGCTGCTCTGATGGAGCAGAGCGTAACATAAATTATATTGTGTCCACAACGATATAAAAAATTACAACGATATCAAAACATTATATCACGATAACGATATGCGATACGATATGGCCCAACCCTACTTGGAAGTCCCGGGAACAGGGATATAGGTTCCATTCCAATATTGATAAGAATACTATATTTCACATAGGATCCAGCCCAGAATTTTTGACGTTTATGACAAGATCAGAAAGAATAAGTCAATGTTCCCATATCAGTTTCACACTTGAGACACAGAGGTGGGAGAGAGGGGTTAAATTCATGGGCCTTTGGTGAGGGGATTATGTATAATGTGCAGGGGTGTGACGGTTCAGCTATCTCGCCTGTTTTCCTCACGGTGCAAGTGCGAAATAAATGCGTCAATAATTAGCCTAAATGTTCATTATTCGGCAGTATTTATAATTACAGGACAGAACTGATAATACTTTCTAATTTTCAAAGCTGCTTTACAATAAAATGTGCCCTTGGGCTCATGATACAGAACAAAACAGAAAGCAGTGCTCTAATGTAAAAACGTGCAACGCGCCACAGAGCCTAAATATCAAGAAACATAGACTAAAACCCACAGCCTCACTTTAGTACGGTGCATTGTTACACCCCTTGTACTTGCTTTGGTTGTCAATGTGACCTTTATTTAACCAGGAAAGTCCAAACCCACACAAAGCACCCGAACCGGTGCTAGGACATTGAGGTTATGTGGCTCTTTGAATGAAAAATAAATACCGTAATATAATTCCCAAGAGTGCAGACAGGGCAAAGTATTTTTTTTCATCTGAACCGAATTTTCAGAAACTTGAAGTGACAAGTGACTGACGTATTCGGCCCAAATTCTGTGAAATGAAATACCCTTTCGACGTCCTCTATTAAAAGAGTTGGGCCACGTCATTCCGTCACAGAACTAAAAGGTCCGGCGTATCTCTGGTTTTCCGAGTCTAAAGCACCAATGACACCGCTTTTTAAGTCTGAAGAACTCTATTAGAGCGGTAAGCCTCACCGAACTCGTGCGCACATAATGAACACTGGCCCCTACAAGGACCTCATAATTCAGAAGGAGGATTTATTTAAGATTCAATTCTGCTTTCAATGGAAGCTAGTGACTTTAAGGCCAATGCAGGTGAAGCGCTATTAGATCCAGTTAGAACTCTGCTGCTACACTTAGGTTTCAACCGAATCGTGGCATTTGACAGAGCTCTTTGCGCACATCGGTTAGTTATATTATGCGTGTAAATTTAACAACGTGGGATGGAGAAAGTTTAAGCAATACATTTAAGAACGAGCCCATGCTAATGCCAGTGTTTCGTGGCATAGTGGGAAAGTGTTAAGTATTAGCTAACAACATGAAGGGGATTCGATTCCTGATCAAGAAAGCAATGAACTTTTAAAAAGTTTCACAGTGCTTAAATTTACATCAACTCGTCTAAGCTCAGGTAAGAACATATCTCAGCGTGGAAAACGGTGGCCTGTTCCTTTAATGACTGAAATGCTGTGCAATTCTCAGTATGTTACCTTTTAGTTGTGGTTGTTAAAGCAGTACTAAGTAACTCTTGCCCCTAGAGGCCATAAGTGCAACTGCAGGTGTCGTAGCAAGTTACGATTTTTTACCTTATTAAATGTCTTGGAGAGTAAATACTACGCTGACAGAAAAGGCGAAGGGAGAGAGGGATGTTGTACATCCAGTTATACAATGGAAATTATTTTTTTCACTCAAACTTGGCTGTACATACTGTTTAAAGTGGCGCTAGCCCGCAGTTAGCGGGCTGTATTGGTTGCTCCGACCCGGTGGCTGTAAGCATGGTTTTCTGGCCAGAGAACAGGGGGAGATGAAAGACCCTCCAATCATCCCATTAACACTTGTATTACCCCCAGAGGGACTACGAAAAGGATTTATGTAGGTAAACACGTTACTTAGTACTGCTTTAATGTACAGCATTTTTTTTTCATTAAAGCCATTGTCCCATCCACTTGGTTAGAGCCAGTATGCAAACAAATCATTGGTGGCTCAGAATGGGCTGCAGCAGCTGAAAGAAACGACCAAGTACATAATGTTTTCTGTCAGATGAGAAATATTCACCATTTGAATGTAGCAAACAAACAAAGCCCCTACTAATGAGGAACAAGTGGTTCTAGCCTCAGTTTGAAGCTTTGTCACGTCCAGATGTACTCACAGTGGAAAGAGTAACCAGAGTAAGTTAAAAAATAATACAACTCAAATAGAAGTAAAAGGTACTGTGTGATAAAGGAAGTGTAATTAGCCATGTAAGTGTAGCCTGTATGTGTCACCTTTGCATTTAGAGAATTTAAATGTAAAAAAGTTTGAAGGGAATGTTCTGATGGCAAAGACATTGGCTTTTTTAAAATAATTTCCATAGATGTTATGTTTTATAATGGTCACTAAACTGGTGTGTTCAGTGTCGTAATAATCAAAGCTGGGTGTGATGTGTACCTCTGTATCAGGACTTTTATAGTCTAGAATGGAGTACAAACAGTACATACATAATGCGTAATGGTACCTCCATTTATTTTGGCTCAGGGATGGAACATATAGGAATGTAGCCTCAGTACACACTGTTCTGTACATGAAATCATTGTAGTCTGCAATAGTGTCTGCCCTTGATGCAAATAGTTTCTTATGGTTGCTAACAACTTTTACATTTCATGTTAGTCGTCATTTTTCTTTAGGTTTAGATAAATATGAATGCTATCAGTTTAATGTTATTTTAATCAGAAACAAATAATGTCTCCTTGTGCAGCTGAGTTTTTTCCATTTTTCTGCGACCTGCATTTGTGGTTTCTGTGTTCCACATTGTTTTTCTGGATACTTTTGTATGTCTTTGCCATGTTTTTGTGGAGGTTTGGTGAATTTGTTTACTTTGAGAGTCTAAAATGGTCCTGAAGAAAGCAGCTTTTTAAAGGTAAACAAAATGCTAGCTTATCAGCTAAACCCATTTGAGATCTACAAATGTCTTTTTCTGAGACACTGAAGAGGCACCAAGAGTCCCCACCGCTGCAGCACAGTGGAGGTGTCACAATGGGTACTACAGGAAACAAAAAATGACAAACGAGAGATGGTGAAAGACTGTTGTGAAGTGGAGGGAGCGGAGAGAGGAAGAGGAAGGAGGAGCTGACCAGTGCAGGACACCACGCTCTGAAACAGGGACAAACCCAGGAGGCGCTGCACCATTTCAGAGGATCAGAGGAGACAGAGGGCAGCCGGCCAGGTTTCTTCCGAGTGCTACAGTTTCCCCGACCTCCAAGGTCATGCGGGTCAGGTGGACACACAGTGGCAGCGCAGCTCAGCTGCAGCAGCTCAGGACTAACACCTGAACACTATTTCGTTGTGCGCTTGTACAATGACAATAAAGCACTTACTTAATAACCTTAGCAATAGAGACGGTGGTTATGACAAACCTAACGTGTGCGAAGACAATCTCGTGTGGTAGGATGTCTTAACTGAATGGTCTTGGGTCAGCAGTGTGAACTAAGATGAAATTTCGTCCCTGGAACATCTTCTTCCAAAGTAACTTAAATTGCTATCAAAAATGTTCAGAAAGAATATCACAGGAGAGAGTGATACTTCTTTAATGCCGATGCAGCGAGTGAGAAGTAGATCAAATGTGCGAACAAGTCTAAAATGTTAAGATATTTTAATGTTACAAGCCGCCGGCCCGTTGGAAAAAAAACTAATACGTTGCCGGACCGCTTTATCTCTGTCAGGGTTTGAAGTGTACAAGATGGGTGCCAACTGGAGGAGAAAAAAAAGAGCAATGAGGTTGGCTATGTGATGAATATCTCAGGTCTTTTGGTCCGTTCGAGTGAGATGAGAGGCTAAAAGAGTGAGATCCACAAATGAGGCGGAACCAGCAACAGGCCAAGTCTCGATAATAAACGATGATGAAAGATGGCTGCCACTCCTCCTCCTAGACCTCGCTGCCTGCCTCTATGACAGCCGTGAACAAAGTGGGGAGTGGACTCATTCAGATCTCATATTTATTCTGCTGTGGATGACTTTTAACACTAACGGAAGGAATACTTGTATATATTTAGTCTTTGCAGCAATTCCATCAAATATTTCAAAGTGGGCTTATTATTCGTAATTGTAGTTTATAAATCTGCTTTTGGGGAGCTCAGTGTTGGAGTTCTTGTTTCTATTCCTTCAAATAATTCCTCTGTGTGAAAAGGACAATGTTGCATATTAGAGTGTAATGATTGCACCTCAATGCTTTGAAAGGGGAGCCCAGCTGACAGTAACAGGTCTTTGAATTAGACACATTATGGAATGAAATCAGCCATAAACACAATTTTAGCTGCAGGATGCACTGAACTGCCACCTGAAACATCTTCTCAGTTGCAGAGATGTCTCTGTGACTTCTTTGTGACGTCACCGTTTTTTTAGATCTCCTTGGCGTCCGACAGGTGTTGGAGACATTCCAGGAACGACACAGAAATGTCTCACAGGTTGAGGACAACAAGTAGTATTTGCAACGTCGCCACAACTGCTTGAGACTTCTCAGAGACCACATGGAGACTTGAAAAAGCCTGTTTGATACCTGGAGACTCGCCTCATCTCCAGGGGATGTCTCGGAGACATCTGTGTGACCAGCAACAACTCGAGTCTCCAACTAGTCTCTAGGCCGGCGAGCTACCCTTAGTGAACAATAGTGATCGCTCGTTTTTTGTTAACAAAGAAGTTAGTGGTTTCACGATGGCATCGACCTGAAGAACAAATGTGAACTATCTACAGTATCTCGTTTTTGCCATGAAAACTTAAGGTTAAAAAGTGTCATTAGCAACTGGAATGGGACAATAATACTTTCGATAGATGAAGAAAATGCTGAAGATGAAGGATCAAGATCTACACAGGCACATACTTGTTAAGTACATTTAAGAATGTTTTACTAGCGGTTAATTCGGTCTCCCTGTCTTGACAATGTGCTCTGTGATTGGATCGCAAATATACAAAAAGCAGTAATGGATGGCTGGCCTGGCAAAGTCTGTGTTGGTAAGCTATGTATAGCCACAGTTGTTGAGGTAAACTGGCATAAGCTCTGCAGCACTCATCTGCACCATCGGCTCCTCCAACCACTACCATCCACACACACACACACACACATACACACGCACACACACACACACACCACTCACTCAGGCTTCTTTTATTCCATCACAATCTCATATCCAGGCACTAAGCAGGGATGAGACGGGATCAGTATTCACAGGGTGGTATGACTACACTATAGTCCACAATATAACCCCTCAAACACTACAGTATAGTGTTTGAGGGGTTAGGGACTAGTGTGGACATTCAGACACAGCATAAGACTTGAAGGGTGGATTTCAATTGTCAACAGCGAGTATTTATCATTTGCATTATTTGGCTATGTTTGTCAGTCAGTCAAAGAGTCCATTTGGCACCTACTGTAACATTAAACCACTCACAATATTTGTTCTAAAAAAAAAATCAATTGAGTTTTTCTGCATAGTTGACTGCAGCATTTTAGTTTAGGACTATGATCTACACTTTGTTCTGCTAAGAGTCTGGCAGATGGGCTAATGTAAACCATCAGAGGCTCGGACTCTGAGGTGTTGAAATACTGTTTGGTAATATGCAACTCACAGTGGGGCCTTTATTAGGTCGGCCTTATCCCCGGTGTGGGCCTCTACTGCTGTAACCCATCTGTTTATAGCTCCAACGTGACTGCTTTCTCAAACAAGTCTAGCCTTTGCTTGGTTCCGCCATCTTGAATCAGCCGGAGCAGGCTTCTCTAACCTCGTCAATAAGGCTTGGTTTTTCTGAGAAACGCTTTTTCAGAACCATTTTTATCTCCACTTTCAATGTCAATGAAAAGTACCACGGGGTGACTTTTGGTCTCACTCTTATGCAATCATTCTGTAGTTTAAGTACAGTCAGAGGTGGAAACAAAAGAACTTACGTGCTTTTTCATTTTGTGCTTCATTACGTTTCTGTCCTTTCAAACCTGCTACATCGTTTAACCGGAATTAAAAGTATATTGAGTTTTGCTTCAGAATGATTCAAGTTATGCCCTCATTGTACACATGCAATCAAAAGATATATAAACTCTGCGGTTAAGTAATTTGAAAGAAGCATAATCAAGTCATTCCTGCTGCATAGTTTAATTATCTCTTTTGATAAGATTTAATAAGGTTATTGAAATATTGTCCGGAAAGTAAATTTGTGTGAAATACTTTAGCATTTTTACTTCACTTTCACCTCTGTGTATAATTTTCACAGCTTTCTAGCCAGACAAGTTTAAGGTTTGTGATAGATAATTGACCGTTTGTGACCACATGAGGCCATTTTAGATTGCATTTATATTTTCTTTACTTGTCTCTGTTTCTACCAATATGTGGATGAAAAAGCTCCTAGGTTCGCCTATGGGACCAGGTGGGGCCTTTATGTGTGGCGTTTGAAGAAGAAGATCTTTATTTATATAGCGCCTTTCACAGACATGGTCATAAAGCGCTTTACATGAGAGCATTTTACATTCACTCCAGACTCAGTGATGGTAAACTACGTTAGTAGCTTCAGTTTCCCCTGGGGGAGACTGACAGAAGCGCGTCGCGACTACACACGTCTGCGCCAACGGTCCCTCTGACCAACACCATACATTCACACACACCATTCATCCTGGCCTATTGTACCTGTTTTTTCGTGGTAGGGGAAACCGGAGTACCCGGAGGAAACCTACGCAGACACGGGGAGAACATGCAAACTCCACACAGAAAGGCCCCGTCCAGGTGGGAATTGAATCCGGGACCTTCTAGCTGTGAAGCGAGAGCACTAACCGCTGCGCTACCGCAGTATACATACTTGAGAAACTTTAATTAGTGCTTAAAAGGTAGGGTATGTAATCTTGTAGAGTTAAAACAAAACAACGGGACTTACTTTTATCTTGAAGCATCCTTGTGGCCATGGGAGATGAAGAGTGAAACATCGGTGAATTCCCCTCATCGAAAGCAGGCTGAAACTTTTGCTTGGGATGTCACTTAAAAATAGATATCCAGCGTAACTTTATCTGGCCATAAAACCGAAAATATGGAGCGGATCTCACTTAAATAAGAAGTGGCTGAAAGCTAGGGATGCGCTGACTACATTTATGGAGTAGTTTAAGTTGGGAGAGATCTTGATTTTGTGTAAATAGCAGGTTCAGCTGCACGTTAGCTTAGACGTTAGCTTAGCCGTTAGCACAATAGCCTCATCAAAAAACTACTGGCACAGCAGCCACCAGCGATAAAAAAAACAACAACAAATGTTCACTCACCTATCTGAAGTAACCTTTGCGTGCCTTCTGCTCAGCAAACTTGTGGTAAATCCATTTTCCAGCGTAAGTAGCGGCAGCTTCTTAGAGCCACACAGGGGAAGCGTTACATAGTCATGACACACTACGCAAAGCTGTGTGGCTGTGCCTCCTCCGTGGTGCTTACCCAGTATGTAAAAACACACAGACAAAGTCACGCCCAGAAATGAACCCCAAACAGCTCGGTTTGAACCTAAAAGTTTACGCTTTTAAATATACTAATACTGGTAGCTTAAACATGGAGAGGCTTCTTCGTGACTTCAACTGAACAATTCTGCAAAAAAGTGAAAATCACCAATTTTCCAAAAAAAAAGTTTGTTTGCATTTTTCTCGAGACACGGGCGGCCGACTTGTGTCTTTGGAATCCACGGCAGGTCACATATACATAAAATGAATAGTCAACATACACATTTCAATTTCAATGTATTAATGGAAAACCCCTTGAGATGCAACATCTCGTTTGCAAGGGAGACCAAAAACAACAATAACAAAACAGCAATATTGAACACATAATTCCATAAACATACAAATCAACACAACGACATATTAAACACTACACTATACACCAAACACAGGACAATCACAACCTTCTCCCTTTCCCAATCATCCAAAAATAGAACTTCTTTTACATATAGAATTAGAAACTTTTCAAATAGCATTTTTCAAAAAAGCTTTTACAGTCTAAAAGGAAAACAGTGCACTAAGGTGTGTATGAAGAGAAGTTGTGAAAAGTTCTGAAGTGGTTGTTGACCTTATTGCTATTTGGCAGATCCAGATATTCCTGTCGTTTGGGGCATTGAAAGAGAAAGACATCCAACGTGCCTCTTTCCGTGTAGACGGTATAATAAAGGAAAGATATTCATAGTGTGTAGGAGAGTAAGTTGCCGTAGATGGAACTAGAAAACATTTTCAATACGACAGTACATTGAAATAAACACATTTGAAAATCTTACACGGCACTTTCCAGCTCACTTTCAAAGCATAGTATGATTCCAAGATAGCCCTGTCCCGTTTCTCTCCAAGCATACAAATTATGATTTTTTTTCATCCCTTTTGTTCGTTTTTGAAGCAGCTGTGATGAGGATGTGGCCCTATTCCGGCTCCGTGTGCAGCCATCACCGGCGGAAGCGGTGCTGGCAGGAAGCCGGCTGACTGAATGGGGTCATGATGGAGGGCCGCACAGGTATGCGCCCGTGGCCGTGCGGCTAAGTGACGTCGAACGGCCCTCCGCGTCCCAGCGGGCGAGGGGGGGCTGGACCGGTCGGCCACAAAGGCCTGCCTGCATGCCCACGGCTCCACTGAATACACATGAAAAGGCCCATCAATGCTGCGTGATTTCAGCTCATTGGCCTAATCAAATGTGATTATCTCTGCGTGTGTGTCACGGTGTGGCAGCGAGGGAATTGGACCATCATTTTCCAAAGTCCCTGCTGTGTCCGTTGGTTGGTGATGCAAATGGGAAAGCGCCATGGTAACAAACTGGGGAACTGCCTCAACTGTGCTTAGACGGAGGCTTTTATGAGCAGTTGATTGTAGAGTGTTTATCACTTCAGCAATGTTTTCCATTAATTGCACTATTTTATACCGGTTTCAAAACAACCCATAACAAAGGTGAAAAGTGCACATATTACGGGTTAGAGCTACATGTGTAAGCAGCATTACATGAAGAACTCTGCGGTGGTCGATGGCTTTCTGAACCTTTTTCCTACAAATGCGTACATCTGTACTTCCCGGACCTGTTTGACATGAAGCCAGTCCCTATGTTAAAGTATGGTGAGGTCTGACCTGTCCGTTTCATGCCTTTGATGTATTATTTCTGTGGTTTCTCCATCATTAACATAGCATAAGATGAGTGGCCATTGGATGTGTTTCCGACCTCACAAAAAGCCAAAACTTGACTAAATATGTATGAGTTAGCATTTAGCTCAGAGGCCACTTTTATATGCTAATTAGTATCTAAAGTAAAATCTCAAAAGATCTCTACATTCATTTCTGTTTATACATTTGATTTCTAACCTAAAAGTGGTCGATTCTTTGACAACAGCTGAAAATATGTGGATCTTTCATAATTAGCAACGTAGGAACACATTTCCCGGTCTATCCACCTTGCTAACTGTCCACATATGTTCAAATCCATCGCCACCTCTCCTTTTTATCACTGTGCTAGGTGTTTGTTTTTGTTTTTTTTCTTCAAGTTTTGCCCTGAAGTATGTTCAGACAAAGGCCACGTCCAAACTGCGTGGCTTAATGCTCAGTCAGGGTTTTTTTCTTTGCAAGGTTGTTCATATTTTCAAATGAATGCAACATTTATCCAATCTCCTGTGTGGACAAATGTGTCCCGCATAATAATAACAACACACGAATTGCAATAACAAAAAAGAGACAGGATCTTTGGCCTACTGCCTTTCGTGAGGCACCGACGTTTGTACAACGAAACATGTCAGTGTGGAGTCCAGTAGTGAGGTGAGCGGCTTCACTCACACACACTTTATTTAGACCAAGTGGACATGTTGTTTTCCTTCCCGTCTACTTTAACGCAGGAGGAATGACATTTGTAGGATATTGATTTCGTTTGGGTGAGATGAATGCGAGCTGGCCATTCAAACTGAAGTTGCACTGGAATATTCTACTTTTATCCTTGGATTCAATGCTATGTAATGTGGGTTCATATGAAGGGTTTAGTTAGTCGTGTTCCATAATCTTGAATCTTGAATCAGCTTTCGTCCCTTGTGTGGCGTCTGAGTCACTGGCCATTTTCCCTCACATATCCATTCACGCTGTCCATTTTCAAAGGAAGTGAGGCAAGATAATCTTCTCCAAGGACACTGCAACAGCACAACATTGTGAATCTGGTCTTGTTTGCTATTAGCCTGAACTATGCTGTATCTTGCACATAAAATTGGCAGCAAACAAACAATATATTATTCTCACCGAGCATTACGTTAAATTTCAAAAAGGGTGAAAAAAAAAGTCCAAATAAATTTGTTTAACAAAGGTTGACCCCTCCTGGACCCGCCATCT
Source organism: Proterorhinus semilunaris (assembly GCA_021464625.1). Classification (NCBI taxonomy): domain Eukaryota; kingdom Metazoa; phylum Chordata; class Actinopteri; order Gobiiformes; family Gobiidae; genus Proterorhinus; species Proterorhinus semilunaris. The sequence continues at coordinate 8,713,674 of CM038346.1, forward strand.
TAAAGGGATGGAGTTTGAGCGCCCAAAATATACTGGGGGCTCTGTTGTCGGGGGCTTTGTGCCCCTGGTAGAGTCTCCCATGGCAAACAGGTCCTAGTCGTGTTTCGTGCTCTTGGCGGCAGAGTGGCGCATGTTTAGCACTCGTGCTTCAAGGCCTGAAGGTCCATGGTTCGATCCCCAGACGGGGCCTTTCTGTGTGGAGTTTGCATGTTCCGTGTCTGTGTAGGTTTCTTCCGGGTACTCTGGAGAAAAACATGTACAATAGGTGAATCCTCCAACCAGGTGATGCTGACCATCAGACTGACTCCACATCTGGAGATGGGTCCCCGGGCGCGGCACTGTTGTCACACATTGCTCCTTATGGGTTGGTTTAATTGGTTTAATTGGTAGGGACAGTGGATGTTGATGAACAAGCCACACCGTGGGCTAATTTCCAGCGATATCGAAGAATGGGTCAAATGCAGAGGACAAATTTCCCTTTGGGGACAATAAAGTATACCTTAACCTTGCCTCACAGCAAGAAGGTTGCGGGTTCAACTCCCTGACCTTGTGGGTTTTTCAGTGTGGAGTTTTCATGTTTTCCATGTTTCGGGATGAGTTTTCTTCGGGTTCTCCATTTTCCCCCACCAACCCAAGACCGTAGGGTTATTCAGGCGGTTAGCCTGGAGATGGGTCCCAGGCGCTGCAGCTGCCCATGGCTATTCACGGGGTGGTCCCAGGGATGGATCAAATGCAGCTGACAAATTTTGCTGTACAATAGCATCATGACAAATAAAGCACTTTAATACTTGCGTATCTTCAGAAGATTCGTCTTATTCTAGTTGTCCAAATTTAAGACTGGTTTATTCAAACTATGGTCACTCCTGACAGGAGACACACTCTGGCATCCAACTTTCCCTTTGTTTGAAACTCTGATTTGGACGCTTATTTGCCAGGTGGAGTAAGGCTATCTATCATGACTTGCCAATATGAAAGTTGGGATTCTGGTAAGTGTAATTGCGACGCATTAGTGATATTTTGCACACTCTAAGACACAATCGCATGACGTCCCAAAAAAGTACGGCTGACGACGGCTTGACAGACAATGTTGAGCAATGCATCGGTAAATGTACCGTGGCAGTTTTGACAATTTCCATCTCGACAAAAAGCGGCAGAGACGATTGCGACCTGCTTCTGAGGTGAAGCGAAGCCACGTACTGCGCTGTCACCTGCCCGTCAAAATCAAATGGAAAACTCAACTTTTAATAGTGTAGCATTCGGAAATAGTGAAACCTAGGTCTGAAAGTGACATCAATCGGTCTCCGTATCATGTATTGCATAAAACTCGATGTAATGTTGTTTTCTAGACCTGTGCAAACTCTCCAAAGCGTATGATTCGTGTGTTCGTTTAGCAGTCGCTGTTAAGTCTCCAAGTAACACGTTAAATACACTGAACACAAATTTAAACACTTTTGTTTTTGCGCTAATCTTTCTTGGGGTAAACTCAAAGACATACGATTTGTTTCCAAACACGCCATGCTGGATCCATTGCGTGTATTGATAGGTTAAGATCACATGACTAGCATCCGCAATGCTAGATGTGGCATATCAAGACCGCATAGATAGTGCAAAGGTGTGCCTCAGGCTGTCTACAATAAAAAGATACTCTGAAATGTTCCGTTTTGTTCAGTCAGTATCTTGTGTGCAGCACATCTCCTTCGCATAGAGTAAATCAGGTTGTTTATATGGACAACAAACACAGATGCATTTTATTGATGGCATTTTGAAGCTTATGTCGCCCATTGAGCATGTTTGGGATGCTCTGGATCGGTGTATACAGTACAACAGCGTGTTTCAGTTCTTGCTGATATCCAGCAACTTTGCACAGCCATTGAAGAGCCACAATGAACAAACTGAGAGTGTCCTTTTATTGTAGACAGCCTAAGGCATCTGGATATGCCACACTTGTGAGGCCTCTGACAAAGTGCTCACCAACACAGCTTTAGACAGATTTGTGAACAATATTTGGGAGAGATGGGTCTGTATGTCTTTGAGTTCCCCACATGAAAAATGAGAGCAAAAACAAAAGTGTTGCGTTTAAATGTTATATATATTATCTTGAGATTGGCCATATTTTTCACTGAATGTTTTGTTATTTCTTTACCTTTCATATTTCCAGAAAGACGGTTGTTTTGCGCACCGATATGGACTTACACTTTGTTCACGGTGTCTGTACGTGCCTGATAAGGGGTGGGTAAGCAGTGTGCCAGCTGGATTCTTTCAAATTAGTAGAAATATTTTTCATAAGAGTAGCTAGTATGCCAACACATTTCTTCTCCTGTGCTTATTGTCTGGTGGCTGGGACTTTTTTCCCCTCACAGTAGCTTTCCAGCCGACTAATTAACATTGTGTTACTTACAACTAACAATCTGGTTGAGTAGATAAACTTCAACAGTGAAGGTTGAATATGAACTGTTTTTGACTAAAACATTTGCCCAAAATGTGGCTTTTATAATGAGAAATACATTTTAAATTTTAAGAGGAGGTGAGGTATTATGCTTTTGCAGGTATAAACTATAAATGTTGTATAATGTTTGTAAAGAATTGGAAAACATTTTTGCATAATGAAATGCTCTCTGATGGAGCACTGAGGAGTGGTCCTGAAGCCTTGACTGCAGGACCACCTATTTCACGCCTTGTCACCTGGATAAATGTAATTGTGACTCAAATTCAATGTCTATTACTTTGTCCAAAATGTATTTTATTTTTTTATTTTTTTACAAACAATCATTGAGAGCAGACACAAACATTGCTTGGTTAGTTATGGAATACAAGCAAAGCCGTGTCAAAGTTACCCAGTTCTAAAATGTATAAGAAATTTTGCCTTTTTTTTTATATCAAATTACAAATATATTAAACTGGCCCCCCTGAAGATATACTTGTACTGTGGACAATTACAACAAATATTGCTTTATTGGTGAACTAAATCCATGTTAATGTTTTGTTTTAGAAATGTATTGATCAGCCATTTTCTAAAACACCAAAAGTAAAGTTTTATCATGGTATTTAGCATTCTTATCCCTGAACAGGCCCTATAGCCCACACCACCACAGGGAGAGAGCAAACTATGGGGATTTTTACACTGGCTCTGGTTAGGTTGACCTAAACGGGCTCTCGACCTGAGGGCAGTGTTTGGAGTAAGTGTGAATCCAACTTTGTGCACTTTGGGCCGTACTGAACAGCGAGAGAAGCTGGTCTCGGAGCGGCTCCTCTTGCACTCTGGGGCGGTGTGGTGTGATGGCGCCCGACCTTGAGCCAAACAAGTTTCACTTTTTTAAGAAAGGACTTCATTTTAAGAAATATGTGCTGCATGACTGGATGTTTGGATTCCTACTCGGACGAGACAAAATGGATAAACTTTATATCATCAAGGTATGTCTCTTCTGCCCCTCGCTCCTGCCTGCTGCACAGTGAAGCTTTCCTCTCCATCTGCCAATTAAAGTACAGTGTCAGCCTCACTGTATTTCACCACGAGGAAGAAATTACCAATGTTAATTGTTAGTTGTGGTCCAAACTTATAACACATTTAACATCCCAGTTCGTCACAGTGATGAGTTTATAGGTTTCTAGCTCCGGAACCTAATACAGTCTACTTAATATAGTCCTTAGAGTCCCAAACTTTCCAGGATACAACCCGCAAAACAGCCATGCAAACAATCGGAGACCCCACTCGAAAACGGAAGTGTCGTTTATTTGGTTACTATGTCGCTCAGTTCCATAAATGTATGATGTTCAAAATATTACTTAAACCCTCTTGAGACCCCAACATTGGAAACAACTGCTTTAAAGGTCCTATATCATTTTTAACCATGTTGTTATGCTATTTCCTTATCAAAAACACCCCCAGAGTGATTTTGGCTTCATTCACGCAGTTCTAAGCAATCCTCCTGAATCCTGCTCTCTGAGAAGCTGCTCCGCCCTCTCCTGGAAAACAGAGTTGTGACACTGACGTATTTTACGTCATAGTGTCAAACAGGAAGGCCAGACGTCTGACGGCCTGATTTAAATTTATAAAACAGCTTTTTCATTATCTCTGTTGTAAGAAAGAAAAAAAAGGAAGTCCCCGATGCGTCTGTTCTGTCCAGGGAGAGTAAACACACGCACCCCCGGAGGATCTGAAATGAAGTCTTGTTTGTGAAGACGGAACTCTTTCTAACCTACTCTGGACGCCTGTTCTTTTTTCTTACCCAACGATAATGTCATGGCGTTTGGCTACGAGAGGAACAGGACTATTCAACCTTCCTAAAGAAGAGTGCACTCGCCAGAAGTTGGAATTTCTTTCCGGGATTCAGCGACTGTATCAACCAACCTGATGGATGCTCGGTGAACCTTGGCCAGAATCAAAGTGGATTCACTTTAATAACCAACGTGAGGGCCATAACGTAAACAGGGCTGAGCGGTAAGTCAATCAATACGCGTGTTAGCGTGTGTGTTAGTGTGTGTGCTAGCGTGTGTGTTAGCCATTTATGAAACTGTGTTGCACATGTCAACTCCTTATAACTGCATTATGTGAAGTAACTTCACTTTTTGCAGCGATATTTATATTTATAATACTGCAAATGTGGAATGAGCGGAGAGAGGGGCGGAGTTAACTGAATCGAAGCGTCTTGTCTTGGGGGTCTGGAAAATACCCCCAGAAAATACTTATATTTCTCTCAAAAATGAGTACTCCATAGTAATAGAGGTACACTATATCATATAAATGCCTATAGTTTACTTTGGAATGGCTAAAATAGCATGTGACAGATATCCTTTAAACATTTGTGATCACATGTTGCACTATGACAAAATCATAATAATGTAGAGCCCAACTTGTAAATCGGGAAATTCAATAAGCAAAGGAGGAGTCAGAATATGTGCCCCTTTTAACTTTGCTCCAAAATCAAATATAGCTTTTATTTAAATGATGTGACCAAGGCCGTGTAATCCTTTGAGGAAAGACATCAAGCAAGGGATATTCTCCGCAGTATATTCTTTGACATTGAGCCTCCATTTTAATAAAAGGTGTAAGGCACATGTGTATTGTCTAACCTTTCCTCTGAGGACAAGAGGAAATATATAATAAAAAAGAGAAGATTGTCAGATGTGATTTTCACCTCCGAGTCCGTCCCCATCAGCCTCCCTGCCTCTCTCCGCTATTACAGCTTCTTGTGCCTCCTCATCCGGGCATGCTAATAAAGTACGGGTTCCCCAGCGTGCAGGAGAGCTTTGTAGCCGCACAAATCCCGCAATCCCGCAAAGCCGACTTCCGCTAACATCTTGTATATGTTTGCCTGCCTGTGTGTCCCTCCCCCTGCTGTCCCCGTCGCACTCAATGAACTAATTCCATTTTCTTGGAGCTCTTTGGAGTCCTCCCCACTCGCTGCGACAATGCCTCAATCCCCTCTGGTCTCGATTCATCTGGCCCCCCTAATCCATCACTGCTCTTTTACCTTCATCCCGGCGCATCCCAGCGAGGGGCAGCTCACCGGCTGCTCGAGGGAAACTGACATTCGGGTAGCAAAGAATGGAGTCCGCCGGGAGCTTCATTAGCATTTGATTTGGACAGTACTTTGATGTGGCCCAGTCCAGAGTGGATTGATTCACATAATCTCGAGTCTTGTTTTTTTTTTTCATGTATATACTATCCCACCACGGCAGAGTTTTCCTTGCGCAATGCCTGTTCTCGTTAGTAGGAGCAAGAACGGCATCCCTTGCCCTGAAAAACTTGGAGAGGTTCATTATTTAGATTCTACCTCTTCGCAGTCGAAGGTTTAGCTCATTTAGGCGCATTGAGTTGCCTTGTGTGTGAAATGTAAATAAACTTGCCTTGCCTAGAACGTTGTTTGCCTTTGTTCAGATGTTGTATGATCACCTACTTTATAGATTTACATAACAAAACAAAAAAAGGTTATTATATTCACTATTATTAACGGTTGGTTAGTAGCAAAGTACATTTAATCACTAAGTAAGTCCACTGGCCGCCTCAGACCTCCTCTATCACCACCAGTGTCTTTACTCGAGGGCAGACTCTCCTACATTCATTCATTATGTTGATTCACTGTCCTGCGGGGGGGTCTGAGCAGGTCTGATGACATGAGTCATGTCCAATAAAACTCTTCTAATGCTGCTTTGTTTCTGTGAGTCTTTTGATTGAGATCATAATTACTCAAGTAGAAGTAATAAGTAGTTAGTTAGATAATTAGTTAGTTACTTTCATGCATTAGTTTCTTAAGGGAGAAATATATATAATACATATATATCCAAAAGATATATATATATTATATATATATATATATATATATATAATTTATCAAATAAAGTTGAGTAAAGTACACAAACACGAGTAAAAACAGTGGATGAATGACTAGAAGTACAATGTTACAAGTATATACGGTTAGATAATGAGTAGTAATGTAGAAAAATATCAGACTCTTTTTGTGAGCATGCTTTATTTCTAAAGACAAAAGATCAGAAAAATATTCCAAGAGATTCTCCAGCTCTTGGTGAATATTTCCACTGGGACAAAAGCAGAACACACAGTCAATTCAATTACAGCCGTGGTATTGTAAAAAGATGAAAATGAATTCTGTTGGGAAGGTAATGAACAAACACGGCCAGGTAGGCGGCAGAAATGAAAGCAAACAGACAAAAACATGTTGTGGCACAGACAAAATAAGGGTTGAGTGGTGACTTAGTGCGGCTGCATTCGAGAAGAGAGACCCCAATTACTGCCTCTGTCACATTGTTAAAAGAAAAGTTTGGCATGCTAACATTAACAAACTGAAAAACACATGCTAGGTACTGAACTTTGCCGCCTAGTTTCAATGTGCGGCGCCTTCCCACAACAACTACAGGCATGTGGAAGCACAGTTAGGAGTTCTTATTCGACACAGGTTACTGAGGCGTCAACCATGGTAGACGTTTCCATGTTTCCTTTAATAGTCTTATAGACTTATTGTGGCCTTATACAACCTCTCGGAGGCTGAGGTCTCTGGATCAGAACCTTCTCATGGTCCCTCGTACTCATTTCAGGACCAGAGGAGATTGCTCCTTCCAGGCGGTCGCTCCGACACTCTGGAACGATCTTCCGCCTTCCTTACGTTTGCTTGATTCTGTTGATGTTTTTAAGAACAAACTGAAAACCTATTTGCTTTAATTCCACTAGATTAAGGGTTGTTTTATGCCCATTATGTTTTGTGTAACTATACTTTGTTTTGTATGTCTATTGTCATTTTGTGACTTCTCTGTATGTGAAAGATCAAATATAAATATACAATACTTACTTTCAAAGACATCACCTGATTGGTGATTGAGTTGAGATTGTATTGTTTCAATCTAAGAAGATTTTTTTCAAGACCCTCAACTCAACTTCACATTCACGATGAACTCCACGAACTTCTGTCAGTCTTTTGATGATGGATCTAGGATGTAGCTTTCTTAAAATATCTGATGGCACAGGAATATGACATTTATTATGAAGTGCCTCGAGCTTTTCAAACAAAAAGACAATCAAAGTACTCATGTAGGCTTAGAAAAAAAAATATATATACATGAACTTGTTCTTACCTACACTTCCAGGACATTAAGGGTTTTGCTGTATTTGCCGATGGAACTTTCAACAGTTTGGACCCAAAAGTTTTTAAGCTTGCGCCTGTGGAGAGAAAAGTGAATAATGCATACTGTAAAGCAAAGACGGCTGTATAGGAGAGGGATAGACAATATGGAAAAAAGGGGGTTGATCCTCAGCACATAATGCAGTATAGTCTACGTCCTCATGCTATGGGCTTTCAACTGATTTCCAACCAACTGTGAATAGCCATAGTCATCTAATGTGAGGCACAACAAGAAGCTTGTTCATACAGAACACGTACATAAGTCATGCCAGCTAATGCTTACACATAGTAGCAACAGTACAACACAAGCTTGAGTCAAGGTGAAGCTGCTGTGAGAGAAAGCGGAGCACTGCAACGACGCCATGTGATTGAATGACGTCGTATGTGGTGCATCGCATTGTTGAACCATTTAAACAGGGAATATATACCGTCCTCATGTCATCATTCCTAATCTAAATGGAAATGGAGTCTGTGTCTATTCGCGCTCTCTCGGTACAAAGCGAGCTTGAGAGCACAGTCCCGACTCTATGGATTCAGAGACCCTCTATAGCTGCAGAAAAGTCTAAAAGATAACTCACTGGGAATGATGAAGAAGGAGGGTTACAGAAATTGGTGCCAGCGTGGCCAACGATCCAACACCAAACATTTCCGCCTCAGAGCAAGAAAATGACAGGCTTTGACGCCAACAGAGGGAGTAGGCTATGTTAAGTTTCACCTGTCAGACGCATTTCTAGCTCTGACAACGCCTTACGCTCAACTTGATTGTATTTGAGACTGGAAAGTGGAGTTTAAAATCACACCACCGCCAAGCTCTTCCCCTCAATGCACCCCCGCAATTGTGAGAGTAAAATCTTTTATTGTAAGACAGTAGCGGACAGTATTTCCTTGAGTTTTATACTGCTTTTATAACGTACTTTACTAAGAAAAAAACACTCTCCCACGAGCACAAAAGTGTATCACAGGAGCAGGGAGCACATATCCCCAGCCCAAGTGACTTCATTTCAAATAACCTTCCTCGGCTAATAGAAAATAAAGTGGACACATGGAAAGCCGGCAGGTCAAGAGCTGTCATGGAACATCACGTGGACGCTGACATAAAGGAGATGACAGAGCAGCGAGATCACTGCAGGATATTGAGGGTTCAGGACGACGTGCGCTACAAGATCACAAACGTCACCAGGGACCGTGTAAGGGGAGATGATTGAAGTGCTTGGAAATGGGAAGAAGAAAGACAGAGGGCGAAGACCTGAAAACTGGACGTGACTGCCACGACATGGAGGGAAGGGTACAGAAATCCAAGGTACACAGATACTTCCAGTTTACAACAAGTTTTTTGTTTTTGTTCACATAAACAATTAGAGTGGTCATAGTGTACACAATTTTGGCCTATAAATCTGCTTTTTGACACTTCAGCAGAGATATTTTACAATTTGTAACTGTGTAATTTTTTCTGTGTATCACCTTGGCCTGGGTTGGTTTATGTCTCGAAGTTTGGTTGAAGCGCTCCACGCTTGTGTGGTAGAAGAACAAGTGATCCAATAGGATGAAAATGATAACTTAAAATTGCGGAAAGTACTGTACACACTAAACAAGCAACTTGTAGAGCATGCAAAACATATTAGGAATTTAACAGATAATTACAGCATGCATTCGCTTTGGCATCGTTTCCTCATCCTCGATAAAATCCAGTGTTGTATTTTTCACTAAAATCTTATATTGCTGATGAGAGAATGTGACCACTGTGCAAGGCCTCCTCCCACACATCCCAAAGATTCTCATCATACTTCACATATAACTCAATTAAATAAATATATAATAATGATGATGATAATTAAACCCAAATTAAAATTATACTGAGAATGGTAATGACAACTGGAAAGTATCAAGATCTCAGATTATAATATCTATTAATGTACCTTTATACCATAAAAGTAACTCTGTAATCACGGGTAAAAATATGCAAGCAATATATTAAGTAACACATTTTTTGACTTGCTTTGTTCTAGACATCGTATATGAAACTAGATTGTTGTTGTAGCTGTGCGTTGTTTCAATTAATTATATAAAGAGTTAATATATTTTTGTTGTTTGTTGTAAGTTGGTCTGTATGAATGTAGCTGCTTGACATGTTTTGAAATGTTCTTTTTTTTATTTTATTGCACTTGGGGGTGGGGGCTCATAAGCTTTTTGCTTCAGCCCACTCCTTTTGAGCACAATGTGTAGTGCTCAAATAAACAAATAAACTAAACTAAACTAAATTCTCAATGGGGTTAAGATCTGGACTCTGTGGAGGCCAATCCATGTGTGTGCCAATGTGTGCCCGATGAATCCTGGCATTGTCCTCTTGGAATATGTCTGTGCCATCAGGGAAGAAGAAAGCCAATGATGGAATAACCTGATCATTCAGGATGTTCAGGTCGTCAGCTGATCTCATTCTTTGGACGCATAGTGTTGCTGGACCTAGACCTGACTAACTGCAGCAACATCAGATCAGAACAGTTAGTTAAAAGCCTTCCAATTCTATCTAGGATGCAACAAATCCAGACTCCAAATCCAAATACAGACAGATTCAGCAGTAGAAGAAGACACGGATCACATGGGATGAATGAGATAACACAAAAATGCAGGAAATACTGCACCGTGTACATTTCATTCTAACAAGGTTTAAAGCAAAAACAAGAAAAAAAATAAAATAGATTTCATTTATGTCCTCTTTAATTACTAGACATTTGAAAGATGATATGTTGCAAGTAAGTTTCAAATGGTCAAGCAAACATTTCTCCACACTAAAGGGCTGATGATTTGCAGGTAGAACCCGTTGGTTGGATATGTCATATTAGCTTTTCTCAGATAAGACATATTTGGCCTTGAGATTAGCATTGGTATTCATCCTTGAGTTGTCTTCAATCTGCTACACTTCCTCTTCATACTGTTTTTGCAAATAATTTTCAGTGGGTTTTGTGGTTGTCAAGAACCTCCCTGCAACTCCTTTTGCTTTGTTTGTCCGTCCCTCTGATCGTTATTTATTTTTTTTGTTAAGAAGGTTAACTGTTTGAGTGGAACGTGCCCGCCCTCCTCATGTTTGCCAATCTCTTGACTAACCCCGAGTAGATTCCACCGAAGGCTTACAGTGGAAAGCCCGAACAGCTGAGGGAACTTGGCATGAACTGCTCCTGCGCCTCAAAAGCCCCACATGACCGGCGTGGCGCGTCTAAGAGCAGAAATGTCACGCGGAATCATTCGTTCGTAGCCGAAGGATGTCATTAGCACTTTCGCAAACAACGTCAGCGGTGTGTGTGTCCCAAATTTAATGGTTGTCCTCTTATATACAACCGTACTTTGTCGGGACATGAGCCACAATGCACTTTCCGATGTTAGGTTAGAGAGGCGCATACAACCAAACAATCGAGGGGCACTCACAGCACGGCCACTCGCCACCCTAAGGATATACCTTCTGACCACTCTCAAAGGGGTCATCCCGCAGTCGTGTCGTGCACTGCCTCAGCGAAAGCACAGCTCTCCCAATTCGAGCGACATTTCAGCATTTTAGCGAGTACCTTGATTAAATATTGAAAATAAAGATTTATATTTTATCATAAAAACACTTCCTGCTCTGTTCCTTTTCCCCTATTTTAGCGTGGCCTATGACTCACCAGAGTGCCTCAAAAGGAAAGAAAAGCTTTCCTAAAATAGCAACCAACCATGACGACGCGTCTGAGTGTTTAAAGGAAAGTGAAATAAACACCAGCGGGGCAGACAGCTTTTGAGGTTGTCAAGGTCACATGAAGTTCACGTGGCGGGGCAACGCGCAGCGGGTGGTAAGCATACTTTCTCCGGACCGAGCGACAGTAATATAATACAAAGTGACAAGGCGGCGCGGCGGCCATGCTAGCCCCCATTACACAACGACATAGGGCGGCTCAGCAACCCGCGCCACTTCAAAGCAGCACCGTTACACAACACTGGCGTCTCCCTCTTTGTCGGCGTCTAAGTGCGGGACGGACCCACACGCAGTCAGTCCGCAAAGAGCGAGAGGGAGAAAAAACGTAATTAGAATCGGTTTTGACATTATCTGGTGATGTTCTTCATCAAATATGTTTGTATTTCATTGAGGAGAAGTGTCTGGGGGGGGTGAAAGCAAAGCGCTGATCATATTAGCTGATTCTAATCTGAGCCGCACTGAGCTTCAAAAGAGGCACCAAACAGCTTTCGACACACACTATCAGAGGCACAACTTCACAGCGTTCAAAGGGAGGAAAGTTCTCTTATCAAATGGCTCTTTGCTTAAATTAACTGCAGAAAAATACCACTCAAGGATTTCGCGAGCACTTTGCAAACATCAGTGTAGGGTTTGGTCTTATGCAATACGGACGGAGGCCGTGCAAAACTTTTATCAGCAAAATTGCGAGGAGCATGGCTGAGAACATCGCTAATGCACTAACCTTGCAAACGGTACATTGCTGTTTCCATTGGCAGAGGCTTAAGTAGCCTGCTACACCGCTCATAGGTCTGGTATAGAAAGTGTTGTATTGGAATAAAACACACAGGGTTAATGCTGTAGCCTTTAGGTATTCCGAGAAAAAATAAAGCTGGCTCCTCCACAATTCTCGAATGTATGTGCATGTTGAACCCATTAAAATACATACACTTCTACCATCAAATACTCATTTAGATGCAGTTTAAACACCACAGGGCTGAAACATAGAGAATAAGCTGTTTCTGACCAACGAAGTGTAAGATAGTGATCGAGACGGCTTTGAACATGTTACCAAAAACCTATAAAAAGCATAATAAAACAAACTCTTAAGTTCAAGTTCAAACCTTAGTCATGTAATCATCATCCAGCCCATTCGAGAACACAATCTTATTTTGTCAGCTGCAATTCGTTATAGCTTTCACTATACACCTCGCACATCCTGATTCTTCATATGGACCAATTATATGCACGTCTCGGTTATGTGTACAGTGAGGAGAGGAGTATCAGACATGTTTATGACTTGCGCTATTTTATGACTTTGGTGGTTGTGACATGACAAATAGGCCTTACAAAAATGCAGACACCACATACAAGAGCCTCATTTCGACAGGAGCAGAGCAGGACAGGCACTTGAGACTAGCTCCGTTTGCAGGAGGTCATCCCCCACAAGTTTGTGTTTCAAGTGGCTTAAGGAGAAAGCAGCCAGGAGCGGTATGGAAATGGTCAACATTAGGCGCTGTGGGGCTACATTCGTGCTTTTTGCCACGTTTTTTTTTTTTTTAGATTTCACCTCTCTGCACTGCACTCATAAGGCAAAACAGTGGATTTTACAAGTGGCAGATGCTTTCTGAATGTTTCCAAGCAAGATACGGTCAGACTCTGGTCTGATTGGACTCGTGGACCAGAAAAAGCTAGTAAAAATTAGCTCAACATTAAGTTCAGCACTTAAATATGGTTAAATATGGCACATACTTTTAGGCCTCATAACGTAGCTGCGTCTTATGTTCCTTCCCCCCACCTCCCCAAAAACAGTCCAACATGGAAATCACCCCAGACCCCAGAGCTGAAGGGGTCTAACATCTATTAATGCGTTTAACCTGTCCTCTCAAAATCGGGACAAAGAATCGTTTGTGACAAGCCCGTTGAGCTCAGCCTGAAGTGAATAGGGCTCAAAATCCGGCTACTTTTACAGACCTACAGATAATAACTCACATGTACAGTATGTGAATAATATATAAAGCTTTGCAACTCCCTGTATTTATTGCAACTGTGATTTGCATAATGTTGATTCAGTCTCTGGTATGAACTGTAGCTCCTCTGCTTATGGCACATAACCAAGCCAGGATTATTAGCATTTATTGCTCCACACAGTAGCCCTCCTCCTTTGGATATGGAGTCAGATTGAGTGAGAACCCCGCTGTGCTGTGAAGGCTTAATCAGGCTGTGAGCACATCGTCTGAGTGTGCCCTGCATGTAAACACACAGGCTGCAGTTATGACAGGCCTGGCAAAACAAAACTATTACAGGTTCTTCTCAGGAGGAAACCATCCATCCATCCATCCATTTTCTCCCACTTGTCCGTTGCCGGGTCGTGGGGGCAGCTATTGGAGCTGCCCAAGTCACATAGCACCAGTCCCCTATGGCTCCTTCTGCAGGTGGTGGGTCCACGGAAGGACGGCCTCATGGTTCCAAACGGGCCTGTTGGTCTCTCATAGGGGGCCCATTCACACTCACATTCATACACCAGTGTACGCAGACACTGGAGGCAAGGAGGGTGAAGTGTCTTGCCCAAGGACACAACGACAATGTGCACCTTCAGGAGGCGGGATTCGAACCCTTGACCTTCCGATCATGAGACGACCCGCTCTACCATCTGCGAGTTCTTCTCAGGAGGAAACCACATATTGTATTGTTAGCCTTGTGTGCATGTTGGTCAGTCTGATCATTTACAGTATAAAGAAAGATGTTCCAAATGCTTCTCTGAGCGTCAAACCCACAGAAGGAACTCGCTGTAAATAAAAAGTTCCCAGAAACTTGTCTATTATTGCATAACAGTCTTGCCTGCAACAATATGGTCTCCTTTAGCTGCAGAAATACCCCAGGAAATCCTCATCTGTAATCTCATACTCACCCCTATAATTGAATTGTATTAAAAATACATTAGACTAATTTTCAATTTTACTAACAGTGGCAAACCTACAGAGATAAAAGCGGAGGGAATACAAAGAGGAAGACGGCCTAATACCTGCATAAACATTTTCTCCACCATGAGTCAGCAGTGTAAGCCGCTCCGGGTTTACAGATAAAAAGTGCGGTGCATTCGGAGGCAGACTGCTGCTATTGATAGGTTTTCGGTGTGCCGCAGATGAATGGGTCTTTATCAGCTTGAGGCCTCACAGAGGAGCTCTCCGTATGTGCCCCACAGTGCCCTCAGGACCGGCCCATTATCTCTTTAATAAGACTCAATGCAGCCTTTTCCGCCCAACTGCAGAGCTGAGGGTAATAGAGACCTATATTCTACCATTCTATTTAATGGGTCTTCAGAGGAGCTGTAGGCTGAGATTTTACCCACCGATCAGAGGGTTTCTGGTTCAGAGTTGCCCGAGCACATGCCGTCCACAAGATGGAAATGGTTGTTTGATAGATATGCGATAATAACAATATTGAGTAGCTACTGTATATCGTCAATAGAAACCAACAAAAAATATGCAAAGAAAATGCTGAAATAATAAATAAAAGGATATTAAGTAGTATTGCTGCACTTTTGAGGATTACTGTCAATTCTCTATTCATCCATACTGAAACGTTTACATGTTTTTTTTTATTGTTTTGGATGGGCAGCCTTGCTTCTGTCTGTCTACCCCAGGGAAGCTGAGGCGACCCAAAGTCATTTACTGGAGTTGCGGACATTTTGTTTGGCTTCTCGTCGGCTCCGAGATAACAAATTGAAATCTTTACTGCAGCCGAAAACATGGATGAATGGAAGTGGATGATTAAAAGCGCGTCGTGCACAAACAAATGCAGAGATCGTAAATGGGCTCCGAGCGTCGAGAAAAGACATATGGATATTATATCATTATTGTCAATAACAGCTGCTCCTATTGTCCATTCCAGTTACAGTGCATATGGCTAAAAGGGATTAGTCGGTCAGAAAATGTGTAATACCACTAATGATACTGTTTAAATGAATGCTGTTTAAATTGAACAAAACAGAGAAACCTGAGACTACGACGTTCAGTGACGTGCATCGAAGGCTTCCATTATTTTAGCTAACAAATAACATTTTCCATTTTTGTCTTGTCTGCTTTTTGGTTAGAGTCTAGCTACGCAACTGTGAGGAAACAATTGGGATTTGGTAACCCAGGCGCTCGACAACATTAAACGATTGAGCGGGTTCTGAATGGGCCACCTTCCAGACCACAGGGACCGCTCAGCCCACTGCGCCACAGCCGTCCTCTTGTAATTAGATTGAGTTAAAATTACCTTTCGTGCACAGCGTCGGAAGGAAACTGGAGATGCTAAAAGACAAAGCATATCCGCACTGATCTGGCGTGATTGTTTTGCCGAAAGCCTGCAGATGCACAGGATGTCAACAAGTTGGCATTTAGTTGAACAAAGATAAGGCTTTTGCTCGTGGTCACGATTCTGAATTGTTACGGGTTTTTGAGGCTTGTTGCTGTTGTTTAGTTTTTTTCGCCATCATGTCGAAATGAGCAAAATACCACGATTATTATTCAACTTCTATTAGATATCAGGTACAAAATCGCTGTTCTTTGGGCACTGATTACGCGCCAAGTCATTGCTTAATTTGCATTGCCCCATCTGACACATTTTTAGGATAGAGAATCCACAACTACTTTGGAGGATTCGGCGAAGACTTGAGATGATAGAATAGCCTTTAATGGGAATGTTCTTCAAACGTGTTCCTGTAACTACGGATGACAAGGATAGTTACGTGAATAAATAAGACACACTTTGGTCGTAAAATTAGCTTGTTGATACAACTTCCGTGACAATCTGCAACCAAAACAAACCAAATCAAATTTGTTCCGTTAGCTGTGTATGTTTTTTTGTTTTTCCTTTTCCCTTGCTTTCAAACAATGACATTTTAAGTAAGCAACTGTCATTTGTCTACACAATTGCGTTCAGGTGTTGGGTTAGTCCTGAGCCGCTGCGACTGAGTGCACCGCCATTGTTGGGCCAACCTGTTCAGCATGTTTTTGGAGGAAGGGGAAACCGTAGCACCTGGAGGAAACCTGGCGGGCTGCTTTCAGTGCCCCTCTGAAACAGTGCACCGCCTCCTGGGTTTTTCCCTGTTTCAGAGCGTGGCGTCCTGCACTGGTCAGTTTCTCCACCTCCTCCTTCCTCTTCTCTCTTTCACCGTCTATAATCATATAATCCAGTTTATTCTACAGTGAACAAATATTTGTCAGAATAGTAGTGATAGAAGGCGTGTGTAGCTTTGCTGCGAGTCTTGCCCGGATACCTCCTCATTCCCCCCTTTGTTGTTTCCTGTAGCGCCTCTTGTGACGCCTCCACCGTTCTGCAGGTGTGGGTGCTCTTGGTGCCTTTTCAGTTTTTCAGAAGAAGACATTTGTGGATTTGTAGGTCTCAAATGTTTTTAGCTCATCGGCTAGCTGTTTGTACCAAGGGAGACACTTTGCCCCAGTCAGATTCTCTTGAGTCACACTATGTTTGGACAGAAAGGGGTAAGAAGGCTTTTGGTTGCATGGGGCCATGAGTTTGGAATGAGGCACAGAAGACTTTGCATGTAGACAGTCTTCAGAGCCTTGAACATTTTAAATCCTTTGTGTAGGAGTAATTCTGTTGTTTTTGAGTATTATGTTAATGTTGTTGTAATTGTTTTAATGTAATGCATCTTTATGGTATTGGTGTCTGTGCTGTATGTTTTCATTAATGTGTATAACTGTTCAAAAGGGTCTCTCTTGCAAACGAGACATTGAGTCAAATTCTTCACAGGAAGCACTTTCATACAGGTTTGAAAAAATCTAATGTTCAGTTTCAGCCCATGTTGAAAGCCTTCAAAAATAGGTGTGTTTTTAGGAGGTACACGCTATTCAGAGGAAGCAGATCAAATACTCACTCCAAAGTCTGCATCGAGCGACCACAAAATGTCCTGTCACCTCTGTCAGTATTATGGAATACATTAAATGAACTTATGGGCAAGAAAACAAGATTTACTCCTACTTTTTTGGAGGGAGACGGAATATATCTTACTAAACCAAGGGAAATTGCTAATTACCTGAGCCAGTCTTTCACTAACAAAATAAAAACAATTAGAAATGACATGGCAGTGAGACAGGAAGAAAATATTACTTACCAATTAATAAGAAAATATATAATGCAAACCAAAAATATTACATTCAAATTTGCTGAGGTGACAGAGGATGATGTCAAAAAATTGTTGAAAGAAAGTAAAGAAAAACCCTCTGGTGCTGACAATATTGAGGTCAGACTATTAAAGATGGTAGTAGATTTTATTCTGTTGCCTGTTTCTCATATAATCAATTTAAGTTTAAGGAAAAACATATTTCCATCACCATGGAAGATGGCAAAATTGATCCCTTTAATTAAGAATAATAAAGAACCATTGTCAGGTCAAAATAGCAGACCAATAAGTTTGTTACCTGCATTAAGCAAAATTATGGAAAAAGTAGCATATGACCAAATGCAGGAATATTTTACAGCTCAGGGATTAAATACAATTTATCAGAATGCATATAAAATGGGTCACTCCGCAACTACTGCACTTACTCAGATTACCGATCATTGGTTACAGGAAATTGATAATAAAAAGATGGTTGGCACAATATTTTTAGATTTAAGTGCGGCTTTTGATCTTTTAGATCATACAAATTTACTAAATAAGTTGAAATGTTATGGATTTCAGTTGCCTGCCTTAAAGTGGTTAGAAAGTTATCTAAGTAATCGGGAGTATAAAGTTTATTTTAATGGACATTATTCTGAGATTGGACATATGGATTGTGGAGTGCCCCAGGGAAGTTGTTTGGGACCCCTTTTATTTTCGATTTTTACAAATGATCTTCCCCTGGTATTAAAACAGGCAACCATGGCTATATATGCAGATGACACAACATTGTCTGCGTCTGCACAAACAGACTGCCAACTTAATAACATTCTACAGGAGGAACTGACTTTAGTAACTCAATGGATTAGAACTAACAAATTAGTGGTTAATGTCGAAAAAACTAAATGCATGGTAGTTGGTTCAAAACACCTATTGAAAACAACACCGATGTTACATCTGACTTCAGGAAATACGAGAATTGAACAAGTAGATCAAGTAAAATTGTTGGGAGTGATTGTAGATTCTAGACTGTCGTGGACCAGTCAAATTAATTGTGTATTACAGAAAATGGGGAGGAGTATGGGCATAATTAAATATTGTAGAAAGTGTATTCCTCGGTGGTTGACCAAACAACTAGTTCAATCACTTGTACTTTCATACTTAGACTATGCATCAGTTGTTTGGTCAAACACAAGTGAAAATAATTTACATAAGTTACAAGTAGCTCAAAATAAAGCAGCACGGATTGTTTTAGGTTGCCCGTACAGAACCAATGTGAGGACAATGCATGATAGTTTGGCGTGGTTAACAGTCAAATGTAGATTAAAGTATTTCCTAATAACATTTATTAGGAACATTATTATGACAAAAATACCTAAAGTCATACATAATAAATTGTCATTTTTCTCAGATAATCATGGTTATGGAACACGTCAGACCAGTGCAACAAGGTGTGCGCTACCCTGTTGTAAAACTAATCAGATGCAGCGAACTGTTTGTTACAGAGCCATGGTTACCTGGAATTCTTTACCAGGATTTTTGTTATTAGAAAACAGCAAAAGATGTTTTAAAAATAAACTAAAGGTGTTTTTGTTTACACAAGAATGATTTTGGATTAATACGGTAACTAACCATGTGATAGGCAAGTTCCAAGTTGGTGCTGTAATGGGATCCGTGGGCAGTCGAGTTGTTAGGTTGAGATTTATGTTTCATACAAAACTTCAAATGTTTTGATTACTGTAAATGTTTTACTTTTGTTTAGGTAATGGATTATTCGTTTTACTTTGTTAAATGGAAATGGTAAAAATGCTGTTATTGCTGTTTTAGGTCGACTCTACTTATCTATTTTTGGTTTTATGTGATATCGTTGGCTGTATGGCATAATTGTTTAGGTCATTTTGTATTGTTGAAATGGTAATGAGGAAAAACAATGTGTTTCCTATAAAATGTCTTTTACATGTTTTACGGGCAAAGATGAGTCGGGCGGTTGTGCTGTGTGGCTAGCGACATGTTTTGTTTGGTTTCACATTGAGCTCCCACGGTTGGTTTGTGTGTATGTGTGTGTGTTGTGGTTTTGTTTGTTTTGTTATGTTGTAAACATTTGTAATGAAAATGAAGGAGACCCCAGGTAGAATAGCTCCTGCAATAAGTCAGGAGCTAATGGGGCTCTCAATAAAATGAAATGAAAAAAATTTCTGACAAATACATGGGAGCCAAGCCATTCAATGTTTTGCACATCAAGACCATAATATAAAGAGCTTCAATCATCCATACGTGCTGTAATAAATGTGAGCTATTCTTTCCTGGTCACCGGGTAGATATGGTTTTACTTTTCAAGTTGTTGAAGTTGTACAAGCATATGCAGGCAAAAACAACAATTATGGACATAATATTATCAAGTAATAATCCATGGACATTGCATGTGTGTGTATAAAATATGGTTAAACTAAATGGTGCATGTTTTCCAAAAATCAGGCTTCTACCCTAAAGTGTTTGTGTCCTCGGATGCTGCTTGCAGACGTCCTGAGGTGCACCTGACTTTAAACACTCTTTCTAAGTATAAAGTGGAATAAGCGTTCATTGATCTCTGGTTTTGGCTAAATGCAGCGATGTGCATTGATCGCGGGTACCACACCAGGCTGAGCAGAGGCTCACTGGCCTCTTTGTGAGCCGTCCCCGGGGATTCAGAGTGGGCTTGTTTGGCCGAAAGTACACTAATAATTTAGTGGAAAAGTTTAGGCGGAGCGCAGTGTTTCACGGGTGATTTTCAGGACAAAGCTGCCTTATTGCTGTCAGCATCAGAGGATTGTGGCTTCATGATGACCTTTTCAAAAAGAAGGATATTTTCTTCAGGTGTCATGGAGAAGCTAAACCGAACAATCAGGGGATAGACAATAAATGTACTTTGTAGTCATTCTTAAAGCAACATTAAAGAAAGTTAAGAAGTTTGCACTCTAGACAATTTATAGCCTGTTACAAACAGTGCACACCGCTTCTCTGTGGCTGCTATTCTCCTGCTCTAAATTGTGCACATACTGCATGTCAACAAAGGCATGTGGTACTTCAGTATTTTGCATATGAGCGAGCAGGGATTGCAGGGGGAAGAGAGAGGAGTGGGGATAGCGTGACGACAACAACTCAAGGTCAACAGGAGACATTAGCGAACGTCTTCACAGTCACGTTGAACTGATGGCTGACATTTTTACCTCAAATCCCCGAACTAGCACGCACCATGAACCCCACAGAGGAATGTGTGGACGCACGATGCCTGTCGCATTTTCTGGCCAAACAAAAGAACGAGTTGCACTCAGCACAATGGGAAAACTGCGGTGTTTTGTGTTCAAATAAGCAGCTCTCCACGAATGAGCCGGCTGAATGTGCATGTTTGTGAAAAGGCTTGTGAAATAGCAGATCGAAGACGTGGAGGATCCCTAAAAGTTCCCTTAATGCCACAGATAAGCCCGTAGTATACAAGAAGGTACCGTCTGCATGTGTAGAATCTTTATGTCACCATTGAGCAGAAAAAGGGTGAGCTTCCTGAAATCCTCATAGCTAACCAGTTGATGCTGATGGAAAAGGCCAATGCTGTTGTTGGATAAGAAAAGGTTAGTCTTCGTGACGCACTGGCATCCAATGTCAGATTTCTGAACAGAGACAGGCGTCCAAACCACAAAGGCTGCAACTGTCATGAACGGCATCTACTACACAGTTCTCGATCAAGGTAAAAGTGTCAGTCAGTCAGTCAGCTATTTCATTAACCTCAGACTGAATCCTTTTTACATACTCACATGTGCAAGTTCGATGTCCTTCGCCATCTCCTGAATTCATAAAGTAGAGCTTTTCTTAAGAATGTTTCCAAAAGACTCGCTTCAACATTTTACACTCGATTCTAATCATTTCGGACGTTCATTGACAGCCTCAGACTGTGACAAAAGGTGTTTTTCTGACGTCTCTGGTGGACATGTCGACCTTACGTTGGAGAAACTAAATCAATTGCTGGCATTGTCGCCACAGGCCTATTTCTGCTATTTTAGAAATTACCTCAAGCGACAACAATTTTAAAATCGAAGTTCAATGTCCCTGTCAGAGGGAAATTATCAGATTTTCAACAGCAAATATGAAAAGCAAATACTTGTGTCAACAGCTTGTCTATTTTGTCTCGTAACTGACGTCCAAAATAATTTATAATCTTCATCATATTAGTGAGAAATTCTTTCCCTTTGACAATTATTTCGCCTCAAGACGGCAGCCTATGTTGATGCTCACTGTCCACTGAACATGTACGTCAAGAGTCTTTTGAAAAGGTCAGTGTCCATCTCCATTTAATGGCTCAGTCAAACGGTAAACAAGTGCATCAACGTCACGACCCCCACTGTGCTTGCTTCTGTCCCATCAACCTGTCATGGCAATAATAAATTCATTTTCTTATAGAAGAGAAACTTTCTTTTGCCGCCATGGATCTACTTTGTACACGAGGCATTTGTGAAAGAAAACGAGCCCGCATGAGCTATTTGTGCCATGTTTTCTTGGGCGGCTTGACCAGTTTACACAGTCTTTCTCTGAGCTCCAGACTGGAGGTCACATCAAATTAACTCACGTGAAGAATCGAGTGTGCCACAGAGATTTGAATTTCTAATTTTCAATTCCAACTCCAACTTTCCTGGTTTGAAAACGGGACAATTCAGGCAGTGCAGCTTTAAAAAAAAAGAACTTTGAAGTTGGACCCTGCTTTTGTAATATCACAATACAGTGTTTCCTCTCTGACATTTGATTTGATTTGAAAAGCATTTATTTTAGCATTTATCAAGAATAGTTTGCAATGTCAACCATCAAAATATATTAGAACAATTTATCAGCTGTCATTTTGGCAAAGGACAGGGACCCACTGAAAATTGTCCTGGGTCCTGACCAACCAGTTTAGAACCACTCATACAACTTTACAGCATGATTAAAAGCTAAAAATTATGATTTTACGTGACATTGGAATTACGATGGAACATGCCTTGATGACTGAGAGCTTAAATCATTTTCTACTGCTAGTTTTTACCATCTACTGGTTCTGAAATAAAGATTGTTTATTTCGTATCTTCTAGCACATTGGTAATATGAATGATAAAAGGGTAGCCAAATAATAATAATAATATTATTGGACACTCAAAGACGCTTTACATTGCATTATTCATTCACACCATACTTGGTGGTGGTAAGCTAGTACCTGGGGTAGACTGACGGGAGCGAAGCAACCAGTCCGACCACCACCAACCACTCACAGACTCACTACATTCGCTAGGCTTCCTGGTGTTACCAAACAGCGCTTCTGTTAGTCTCCCCCAGGGGAAACTGAAGCTGTAGCTTACCACCACCGAGTATGGAGTGAATGTACAATGCTCTCATGTAAAGCGCTTTGTGTGACTATGTCTGTGAAAGGCGCTATATAAATAAATCTTCTTCTTCAAACGGTCTCTCATCCAAGTACCGACCAGGACCTTCCCTGCTTAGCTTCCAAGGTCTGACGGGATCGGGCAGACCAAAGGCGGTATGGCCACATATGAAAATAAATTGTTGTCGCAGCAACCATTCTTCCAATACGTTTAAGTGGTGACGTCACAGCTCTACTTCCGGGTCCGCAGATGTGCGAGAAACTACAAAAAACTCTTTAATACCACAATTAATATTTCTAAAATTCATCCGAGAGTTACTGAACATACTTATTTATCAGGTCCATTAGCCAAAAATGCTGTACCTACTGCTTTAAAAGTAATATTTACCAAAATCGGTACATCCGGGTTAGCGGAGAAAAATGCTAACGGCGTAGCAGCTCCGCTAAACCCGGAAGTAGCAACTTTAGTAAATGTTACTTTTTTAGCAGTAGGTGTGGCATTTTCGGCTAATGAGTCTGAGAAATAAGTAGCTTCAGTAACTCTCTGTTGAGTTTCAGAAATATTATTGGTTGTTTTTCAAGAAGTTTTGATGTTTTTTTCTCGCATAGTTGCCCGTCTGCTGGGACCCGGAAGCGGAAGTCGTGACGTCACACTTAACAAACACAAAAGCAAAAAATGGCACTTGTTAGCTTCGCTCGCTTCCTGGTTAGCATCGGTCAATCAGACTCCTGTCACTAGTTGTGTTGATTGGTTGGAGGAAATCATAGCGCCTCACGGCTGAGATCCAAGCTACCTGGAGTCCTCTGCTAATTTGCTCAACCTGCCCTCCATGGCATCTTCTCCACCTAGGAAACCCTTGGTCCAAATTACTGTTCACCATTTTCTTACCGCAAACTCTTCTGTTTAACAGTAGCTAACATTTTTCATTTCATTTTATTTATTCTTTTTCCATGGTAATGCAATATAACATGTGTACAATAATCCAAGAAACACAACAATAATACATTTCATGAAAAGAAGAACAGGAGTAGGATGAAGAAAAAATCTTATAAGCTCCTACATAAATAATCACTCAGCGTTCCGCCAAGATGAAAACAGACAATAACATCTACCCTCCACAATGGTGCGCTCCTGAGCCGAATGCGACGTCACAATTTTTTTGGCCGATTGTCAGTTTTTTATGTGTTTATGGGCTGTTAGACCACTTTGCTCCTGTCCATGTTTCCATATATGAATAATTCAGCATTACAGTAGGCTGTGTATATGGAAGCAAAGTTTGTGAAAAATGATATTTTGACATCTTTTCACTATAACCTTATCGGTAATTGTCCTCTGGCGGAATGGCTATCTGCTGTAAGGGATTTATTTGGAAGAGGGATGTAGGAAAGCACATGAAAAGGTAAAGGTAAAAAAAGGATGTCTCAACGTGAACTGTACATCTCTGCTCTTTTGTTGTTACAGGCATAATTTGCATTACAAGGCTCTCCGCAAATCACACATGCAACAGCTACTGCAGCCGTAGAACAAAGAGGAGGAGGAAAAAAAACGGCTGCTTTTCTTCTCCTGGATTTCACGCAACTAAAAAGCCTTTCCTGATTCGCCCCCGATAGCGACTGGAAAACAGTGCGCATAGTAGGTATCTGTCTTTGAGATAGGATTTGAAAAGACATTGCGAGATTAAGATAAAAGCATCACCGCGAAAGAGGCATTGATCGTTTTGCCACAGTGAGGGGCAACACGGCTCTACTTTCACGTTTCGAAATGCAGATTGTCCCTTGGAGGGGGAATATCCTGATTAGGGCCTTTCGCCAATTCCCTCGAAATGTCGGCGAAGCAAGACAAGGAGTACAAAATGGTTAAGAAGAGAGGCAGAGCGTTGCATAAAACCTTGGTAAAACCTTGGCAAGGCGAGTAATTCTGAGGCGCTGGGATGTGTGTGGGGGGGGTTGGCTGGACATAAGCATGAGCTAATTGGAATTATGTCGATCCGAGGCTTGGGCATCGTCTCGGAGCGGCCGGTGGAAAAGTGAGCGCTTGTCTGCCAGAAACTCATTGGATTTGCTCCTCCATAAAAGCCCGCGTTGGGGACATACCTGAAAGCAATTCCACACTAATGACCAAATGAAGAGCCCTCCACTTTGAGCCGCTGTTGTAAATCTGTCGAGCATTTTATCCTACCTTTTGGGTTCGTAAATAACTGCGAGTTTCATGGGCTTTTTGGAGACGAAACAAGACAGTTTCAGGGATTATAGAGTATGATCAGGCCGAAGTTGCCAGATAGTGGTGTTCTGATTTCAGAAAACTGGATACAAGGACGGAATGTGTGTGTTCAATTATTGTTGGGACTTGTTGCTCTCATGGGAAAGTTGATGTTTTTCAAGTATTTACCACTGGTTATGTTTCAAAAGTGCTCATTATAAACACTTATAACTATAAAGAAGCGTTTGTTAATTTAAAACACACAAATCCAAAGATCGACGTTTTAGTCTCAATTCCCGCCAGTACGGGATGTGTGGCTTAGCTGCGAGTCTTGCCTGGATACCTCCTTGTTTGTCCTTTTTTTGTTTCCAGTTCCACCTCTTACGACGCCTCCATTGTGTTGCAGGTGTGGGGGGCTCTTGGTGCCTCTTCAGCAGTGATGTCAGTAACTAATTACTTGGTAACGGATTACTGTAATCTGATTACTTTTTTCAGTAACTAGTAATCTAATGCGTTACTATTTCCAAACAAGTAATCAGATTTAAGTAACTTTTCCAAATCACTGCGAGTTACTATTTTGTAATTTTCCTTTGGAAAAAAAGACATTTATTTTTGCATCTCAATGAGTGACGTAACAAAGTCATGTTTTCAGCCTAGAATCACTCACACTGGTCGGGGAGAGAGATGGAAATATGTCACTGTTCTGAGTCAGCGTCAGCTTTGTTGATGTTACTGTTAAAATGCACTTCCAAGAAAGTGAGTGTTGGTAAAAGGGTTTGTCATTAGTGTGTTGAGGCGGTGGAGATCTGAATGTAACTAATAAAGTAACTTGTAATGTAACTTAGTTACTTTTAAAATTAAGTAATCAGTGAAGTTACTTTTCAAAGGAGTAATCAGTAATCAATTACTTTTTCAAGTAATCTGTGGCAACACTGCTCTTCAGTGTTTCAGAAATGTGTAGGTCTCAAATGTCTTCATCTTATAAGATAGCCGTTTGTTTACTTTTAAAAAGCTGCTTTCTTCAGGACCATTATGGACTCTTTGCAGTAAAAAAAAATCCGCTGAACCCCACAAAAAGACGGCAAAGACACAAGTACACAAGCATCCAGTAAAACACTGTGGAACACAGAAACCACAAATGCATATTAATAATCTCAATTCAAGTCATTTGATATTTAGTTTTTGCTTTGTTCCCATTCAGATGTGGAAAAATTGTTTTCCATATTTTTATGCATAATTTCATATGAATACTTATGCAAACAGTAAACAGCTGGAATGATTTTATTTCCTTCCTATCTTTTACAATACATTACAATAGGTATCACTCCTGGCCGATACGATATGTAAGTGCGATGCAGTAAGTATTGCAGAGTATATTCTGAAAAAGATAACAGCTGTGTATCGAAAACTTTCTAACCAAAATGCCATCAGGCGTTTTGGAAATGTTAACATCGAAAAGTGCCTTAACACAACAAAATGTAGGTAACGGTGAGTCACTGTTTCGAAAAAAATAAATAAAAAAAGCCTCCAAACACTTAACAGCCCGTGAACATCTTGGGCTGCGTGAAAGTAAAACATTTTAAAAGTATCAATACATTTATAAAGTATTAATAAATTAACCACCATCATCAGCCGATCACTCACGCGAACGGCTGAAGTGTCTTGCCCAAGGACACGGCGTTATCGTCGCCTTTCTCTGCTAGTGTTTGTTTGTGTGTAGATTGTGTGCAGAGAGAAGGAGACAGTTAGAGGGGGTCCTGCAGGTGCACCTGTCTTTGTGTCCTTGGGCAAGACACTAGTGCCTGTGTACACTGGTGTATAAATGAGAGTGAGAAAGAATGAAAGTTCCTTGATGTAAAGTGCTTTGACCGCCTAATGCAGGAAGCAAAGATGAAAACATTTACCATTTAGTTTGAGATTTTGAGTT
Organism: Proterorhinus semilunaris; assembly: GCA_021464625.1. Taxonomy (NCBI): domain Eukaryota; kingdom Metazoa; phylum Chordata; class Actinopteri; order Gobiiformes; family Gobiidae; genus Proterorhinus; species Proterorhinus semilunaris. Next base: position 8,740,621 of record CM038346.1, read on the forward strand.
TCCTGCTCTTTATGTGGAAACTATAAAAGTTCCTCTGACATTTTGACTTCATCTTAACTCTACGGAGTAAAAAAACTTCCCCTTAATGTTAGCAACATACATGGTCAGGCTTTTTGAAGAAATTGGTCCATAAAAAAACACTTTTAGTGCCTCGTGCGGGTTTTAGTCCATCTCATCTGCGCTCCCAGCTCACAGGAGTTTTACGAGGAACTTAAATCTCCATTACTTCCAGTTAGAACAAAGTTATAACAGCCTGAGTGATGACTGCTTGAGTAACTTGCAGCTCTTTCCCATTTCGATAGCTCATTGTTATTCTAATTCTCTCTATTAAAACTGTATGGCCAGCAATCAAATCCCCTATGGGAGAAAGAGATGTGGAATTTATGCACTCTCCAGGACGGCCTGTCATTATTCCAGGCCGGGTGCGACTCGAGCTGCCTCCGGTTTAATGCGCGCTCATATCTTCCCCTGCTTGAATAAGTGTCACTGACCCCTTTTTGCTAATTAGGATTACATAATTACACAAGGACTCTGCTGTCCCGCCGTAAGAGGCTCAACTTTTCAAATTAATTTGTACTCCTCTGTCCTCCCCGCTCTGGCCAGTCAATTTACCGACCACATGTTGCCAAGACGGTCAAAGCTTTGTGTTATTATTATGAAAGAAAAAAAAGAACAGGTCGGAGTCAAATTGGATGGGATATTTGCCGCGCGTGCAAAGTAGATTTTAAAAGGCCCTTACTGTGCTAAATCAACTTAAACAGACAAAAGCGCTCGCACACAAATCAAATCAAATGTATTTATATAGCACATTTAAAACAACTGTTGTTGACCAAAGTGCTTCACAAAAAGGTCTACAGTACAAAAATAATAATAATAAAATACACAGTCTCACTCTTTTAGACATTTATTGCTGACACACTGTGGTCGAACTGCGTAGGTTTCCTCCGGGTACTCCGGTTTCCCCTACCACTAAAAAACATGTACAATAGGCCCAGGGACTGCGGGTGGAAATGAGCACAAGTGCTATAACCTGGTACAATGCATCTCTCCTTTCTGAGGCTACACTGTCCCTGTTCAAATAAATAAATAAAACTGACAACATGTCTTTTCGCCCCTAATAGTATGTTGTAAAAGTAGTGATTGATGGGAAAAAGAACGAGAAAAAAAAAACGTATTTCATCAGATTTTGATAAAGTAAAAATCAGGTTCAGCGTCTTTGGGTGTTGAAGGCGGGGTCCCAAAGCGGACTACAAACTACTACTACAAAAAACAAACAAACTAAAGAGTAAAAAATATCTTTTTATAGGCACGATACCTGATTTTTCATTTAATTAACTTAACTTAAGCAGGATAGTTTTGTAGCATTTCTGTGGCAATGACCCTGAACGTTACCCTGCAAGTGGTAAGATGTGCCTATAAACTCGCCCCTGTGAAGAATTAGTTTAGTTTAATTTTGTTTTTTAATTTTTTTATTTGAGCTGTTAAAGCATTCTGCTCAAAAGGAGTGGGCCGAAGCAAAAAGCTTTTGAGCGCCCACCCCCGAAATCAATACAATAAAACATTTTCATATCACAATAGTACAAAGGCACATATTACAAAGTCCATAGTACAAGAATCGGGATATTACAAATGTGTTAAAAAAGTTAGGAATGAGTTCAGACCACAACTAACATGCAGTGGCTTCCTCTTTCCTTCTTATGAATATGTTATGAATCATTTACTGCTCCACTCTCCCTTGTGCCGAGAAATAAATCACTATCACTATTACTATCCTTGTACATTACTTTACTATAAAAACTACATAAAAAAGGATATGAATGTGTTCCATATAGACACGTCACAACACGGTTAAAGCTGCAAAGTCAATTCTAATGTGCCATATTAATTGATGGACCCCGGGGTAAAATTAGACAGCAGCAAGGTGGGGAGGAGGGCAAGTATGAGGTGCCCAAGGAGAAACGCAGTGAACAAAATGAGCGTGTGAATAGTAATAATGAAATTGCCGGCCGCCACGATGGCCAATTTACCCGCCGCTGTTTCATCAAAGTCTGAAGCAGGAAGTTCAATCACAGTGGAGACATTCTTAACCCCGGCGCACATTCATTTACGCTTGTACATCTTTTCACGGAGCATAATTTACCTCAAATCTTCTTCCCTCCAAAAAAAAATAAAAAAATAAAAAATGATTCCGCTAGTTTTCTGTCCGGAAGCAAGCGTAGTGTGAAATAAGCAATCTCCTCTCTTTCACACTTAAGGCACAATTACTCCTCGCATTAGTTTTGACGCGAGCGGTTTGACACATTTTAACCTGCGCGATGTCTCCGCAGCACACTTAGCCAATCTCAATTGATCAGAAAAGAGCCCATCTGGCACACGGCCACCGGCGGAGCGCGGCGTCCGAGGCACCGGAGCCGGCGGAAGAAGAAAACGCAGCGATTGTGGCGTTTAACTGCCTTACCGCGCGCGCCTGCTAATGGAAATGATGGCATCTACGGTCAGCCCATCGATCTGCCCAGGAATACATACGTCATCAAAACTCAGGGAAAGAGGACATTTGGAGAGGTCTGTACATTTTGGCTCAAGGAAAAATAGATGCATGAGAGGTTTCGCATCCTGAAACAACCCCAATGGTCATTTAAAAAATAAAAAAGGCGTGTTGTTATCTTATTAACCAGGTCAGGGTTTCTTCAGGGTTTCTAATGCTTTTTAGCCTAATTTCCATGCACAGGTACCAGAGATTTGCCAGATATGCAAAAATGTATGCACTGATCATATATGAAGACTTGTAACCGACCCACCAAAGAGAACAAAGTTTAAAGTTTGTCTTATTGTATTATGTAAATAAAAAATAAAAAAGAGAACAATGTGGGCAAATGTGGATATTTAAAGGAACAGGCCAACGTTTCTACATACTGAGATATGTTCTTACCTTAGCTTAGACGAGTTGATGTGCACCTGTCCGGTCTTTGTGCGCTCAGTCACGCAACTGTTGTTAGCATTTAGCCGCTCCCAGCATAGATATAGCTCCGAACTGGTTTTCCCTATTTAAATACAGTTACGTGAAACAATACACGATCCAAGTCCAGTGGAACAAAAGTAAACATGATGATTCAAGAAAAAAAGGTTGGGAACCACTGCTCTACAGTATCAATTATTTTGTAGCTTTTCTGGTAAGTTTTCAGCAGTGAAAACAATCGATCCTGGAGCATCATAGGAGGCCACTGTGATGGGAAGTAAAGGCGACATAAAAAGTTCCATAATGCACCTTTAAAGTGGGAATTTTGTGCATATGGGGCACATAAATATACTCAAAAACATTATTGTAAGTGCCTCAGGTTTTTATTGGTAATTTCACCATCACCTGCCTCCAGCCAATGATCGCGTCTGCGAGGGTCACACCTCCACCTCAGCCTATCACTGCAGAGCCTTCTTAGCAGCCAATCATCACCCTCGGTTCTGATTTTAAGCCACCAGCATCCATGGCTTGTTTGCTTCCCAGCTGTGTTGCGACCCACCTCCACCCCATCACCGCTTCCTCCGTCTACAGCTTCTCCCTACTGCATCCTTCACCGGTCTCCCAAACCACCATCAGTGTCCAGGCTCCGGGGAAGACATCTCCAACTCTAACCTGCCCATCCATACTAACTTTAAATCATATGTCAATGTCTACTGCCGGGGTCTGATCGCCAGAAATATATGTCAGTCAATCTTTCTAATCTCTACTTTTGAGTCAATCCAGGTTGAATTGAAATTATGTCTCTGCATTAACAAAATAGTAACAATGAAGCTCAGGCGCTGGAGCTGGTGAAGACTTTGCTTGGGGCTCCTCCTGCTGGCTGCAGAGGGAATAACTTTGATTTGTGGCATGGTTTGCAGCTTCAGCTCAGAAAAAATATAATGTTGGATTATGGGCTTTAAAAATGTGAAGGACAGTTTGGGGTTTTAACAATGACACAATTGTATCCAGGAAGTACAGAATGAAGCTCTGACACCGTAGACGAAGAAAATTACTTAATCAAAGAAGAATACCCGAGGATTACTTTCCATTCCATTCGAAACTGTGTGAATGTATTTGTTCATAATGCAAGTTAAGCAGTGTCATTATATTCAAAGAAATGCAGATGCAATGCCTGCTGGAATCAAATTGAATGCTTTTAATCATTTTTGGCACTTTTCATATTGCCTGCGGAAACCTTGTAGTCATATTGCCTAAATATTATGCACAGGTTGCACCGGAGAGAGGCAGACAGCGCTGATGTTGGGGCTAAGCTTCTATAGTCTTCACGCATGAATTAAATGGAAAATCTCGCCCTCAAAGTAATTCCATTTTCCTGTTTCCTGCAACATTTAGAAGCGCTAAAAGACTTCTCTGTTGGTGTGTACTAAATATTTATTTAAAACAAGACTTCCTGCGGAACTTTGTGACCCAGAAGAATCAAGTGTTTGAACAGTTCACAGACTAAAAGCCCACAGCAATGTTCACCTTGGCCCCGGGGCTAGAAGACTTCTATGGCAGCCCTGTCTTTTAGCTTCACAGCATTGGCCTGAAAGCAATGAAATATTTAATAAGTCAAGGAGACCTGATAAAACTTTGAGACAACTCCCAACCTGTAAACGGTCGGGTTAATTTAAGGTAACAGCAATTGGCGTATCCATGTTTGGCAGTTTAATTTGTTTAACTGCAATATTTTTTTTTTTTAAAGACACAATGCTTCTCCATTAAAAATCCTGCCATAGAAACAGTTTCTTCAACTCACATTCTCATTACCAAGGCTGTGCTGCAGAGACATGTGACCTGCTCAAACCAACCAAACAAAAGCATCACTAACACTAATAAAATGTTCAATAGGAAAGAAATTCTGATGAAATTTGCGCCCAGAAGCAGCAGATTAATCTGAAGGACTCCTCCAGTGTTTCAATAAAAAAAGACCAGTTTAACTGACTACAATAAAATGTTATGAATTGCAATAATTCTTTTATGGAGGGTTTGATTTTGTAGCCTAATAACATTGTGACTGTGCGTGTGAACTGAAGGGAATATTTTGCCAACTGTGCACTTTAGATCATTATGTTTTGTCTTTGTGTTTTTGAGAAAGGGGCAGATGTCATGAGATTTATCCTGTTTGTGCTCCCTTTTAAATTGTGTAGAATTAGTTTGAAACATAGCGATTGACAGAAAGAAAGAAAGAATGAAGACATTATCTAAATCTTTACAAAGTATTGAAAGGACATATAATTAATTGGGCTTGCGACTTGACTTTGTTTTTATCCATTGCTACATACACAGAAGGTTTTGTCCATCATAATTTCCCATGAAAAGGATATTGAATTCTCTGCTGGTAGTATATACCAAATATTGCTGCCTTTTGTCAGCCTCATGTATCATCAGCTATGTTTTCGGCCAATCACGCTTGTTACAACCAAAGAAACACATCTCAAGGAGGATTCCGATTTCTCCATTTTCCCAACTGTCCGCTTAGAATTACACATTCCTCTCTGACATTTCTTGTTGAAATTAAGTTATTCACTTCCTGGACCCCAGTTGTGCATAATAGTCGGTTCCAGTAACGGTATTATGTAAAACTCCACTTTTTTAAGCATTATATCATGGAAGTGTGTCATTCCCTCCTGAAAAACATGCCTCCAGTGTTGCTCAGATTGATGCATGTGTTTTTGAGTAATCTTTGAATCTCCTGCCCGCAGCCATTTTCCTGGACGAGGCCCCTCCCATGTTCTCTTCCTCAGTTCAGCCACAGCACAGCACCCGCCCCTGCAGACTTAGCTTTTAATTTATCCATTTAAGAATACTTTTGTAAGAAATCCCTGGCTTATGTTGTCTGTACTCATTTATATACGCATAAAAAAAGACGACATTTCAAAAACAACAACAACGTACTGAAGGGAAAGGGCTCATGGGCGTGTCAGACAGGCAAGGAGTTCAAAGAGACAGAGGCAAAATCGTAGCGTCAGAAACAGTGTTGCTATGAGGGAGTCGTTTTTGATATTTGCTGCATTTTCCAAACCAATGTGGCTAGTTATTCGAGTATGCTATAGAATGATACTATGTGCCTGTAAAAAACATAATACCCCACCTTTAATGTGGGTCTGAGCATCGTCCAGTGTCTTGATGGGCAGCCAATCGGATCCTCCAGTGGAACTTTTTTGTTCCATAACCTTTAAGATCTTCTAAAAAATTCGAAATGCCTTACTGCGTCCAACCTCAGCAACGATGGCGTGCTGCGAGAGGCTCTGCTTATGCAGCTCAAAGACCCGACCATGTTCAAAACGAGATTTTTTGTTGTTGTTGCCATGTTTCAGCTGGTCTTAAACTTTTGATTGGGACTGTATTTGTAGAGTTTTATTTTATGAGCAAAAATACATTACAGCACATTTGATTCCAAGCTGCCCTAGTAACAGCACTGTTCAGTTCGAAACCCACTATCCGAGGTACGGAGGATGCTTTTTTAATCTGTTCTTAGTGGTCATCATTGTGAATTCTAAACCCATTTCCAGCGCTATTCTGCTGTGGCGGAGTTAGTGTCACTTGGTTGCATCACCACTTTAGCGCAGCACATTTGAGCAAATTTAAAAAGGAACTGTTAAATAATTTTCTTTCAGCTTACCTCTCTGCCGGCCCCAAAAACACGGCGTCATGCCTTTTCAAAGTTTGAGGTTCACTTAGGTCCTTTTTCATCAAGGATTTTCCACCGCATTGCGTCACCCGCCACATTCTGGTGATGTTCCGAACAGCTAATGTGATCATGACATGTTATTGTCAACTGAGTCTTTTTCCCCTCACCCAAACCTGCTGTAGGGTAATTTATTTTTATTTTAAATGAAGAAAACAGATTAAAAGGATGCTGCAAAAAAGTTAATAACAAAAGGGGGAGAAAAAAAAACAAGAGATAGGAAAAAAATAAACATCTTAGTGAGAGACATTCTTGCAAATGCATTCTGACAGTCACTTACACTAGTCTGATTTTGTTGTTCCACATTCAAGAAAGTACAAAACCTCTTTGACCCTCTGACAGTAAGTAGCTGCATGTCGTTCACCTCAACAATATTATGCGTCTAGCCAACAGAATTATGAAAAGGAAAGAGAAGATGGGGAAGGACAGACCTCAAACATAGCAAACCACTTAAGGAACTTCATTTCTAAAAAGTATTAAAGGGCAGAGTCCAGAACATAAATACAGGCAAAACACTGGCCTCAGCTGGTGATGGCCACAGCATGGAGACGTCTGTATACAGTATATAAGTACGTTGAGCTTTGGCGTAATGAGCGCGTTGTTAAATTCTGCATAGAGTAAAACAGTGTCTTGCAGAGATGGAGGCTTTAGTCCAGATTGAATCTGAAATTGTGTCTCCCAAGTCTGTCTTCCAATTGCTCTTAACAATGTCGGATGAGCCCGTTTGAATGTTAATGATGGAGTCATAAATACGTGAAATGGCAGAGAGAGAGGGGAAAGCTTGGAAAGGTGTTCCAGATAAAGCCCTGTACTTGCAGATGCCTAACAAAATGAACCAGGTGAAGTCATCTACCAGTTGCACAAGAACCGCCAATAAATGAATCATTCTCCTTTCCCAACCTGCAAGTTTGCCCAAGATTGCACCATCATACTGTACCTCTGAGTTACTGAGTTGGAAAAATATTGGATTTAATATTATCAGCCCAGGAGAGGATCTCTCTTTCAATGTGATTCTCCCCAAGGTCTCTTTTCCTCACTAGCTGACCGAGAAGGAGGGTCAGTCTGCTGCTTCACTGTCAACTGTTGGACATGTCACCGTTCACTTGTCTATTTTGTTGTTTGATATCTGTCTCATTGGTGGTGTTTGAGTTGTCCTTCTGTTTGATCATTTTGCTCAATCCCTGTGAGGCAACGGCCGTTCAGCCTTTCTTGCCATTAGCTTGGTGTGGACATTAGCGTCGCCGTGCACTGTGAGTTCACCGCACAAACGGTACGATCTGTCTATAAAGTTTAAGCTCTGAGTCTTAGAGGAGTTAGTTACTCTCAACTTATTCAATAGCCTCCGCACTGATTGCAGACTTTGTGGAGTGGTCTCAGGCAAACAATCTGCTCCTGAATGTGGACAAGACCAACAGCGGGTTGTTGACTTCAGGAGGAAAAGCTCATCAGTGCAGCCCATCACCATCCCGGACACGGAGATAGTGGAGATATTGGCACAGCGAGTTGGACAGAAAAGACAACTGCAAAACTGGACAAGAAAGACACGAGCAGACTCTACTTGAGAACGCTCTACTCAACCTGAGAAAGGTCTTTCAGTGTGTGTGGTCTGTGGTGGCCAGCGCGCTGTACTTCTGCTGAGGTCAGCTGGGCCAGCACCACCAAGAGAGACATCTCCCAGATTGACAAATCTATCCGTAGAGCTGGTCAGATGTTCAGCTGTCAACTGGAGACATTTGTGAGAGACACGAGGACACTGGACAAACTGCTCTTCTTCACCATGGACAATCCTGCTCACCCATTCCACCGCACTGCAGTACTTTATATAATACTTTCTATACAGGTACGCTCTGTGATAGATACGTCTTTATTGATCTCACAATGGAGAAATTCACTTGTTACATTCAGCTCTCAGAAACACTCAGGATAAACCGGAAATGTGCAAACATAGGTATCCTGACTATAGAAGCATAGAAAAAATATACAGTAAAATCAATAAAATTACCTAAACAGACCATAGTAAGGAGGGCAAAACGTGTGTATATATATCTATATATATATAGATATATTTATAAATAAATAAGTATATACAGTGAAAATAAAATAAACATACTATAGTAAAAAATATCAGCGTTAGCAGTGCAAGTTTAGTCATAGTGCAGTGGTTTATAAGTGACGCAGATACAGAGATTATTGCGCGTAGTTTGCAAGAGGTGATTGCACATGTTACTTCACAGTAGTGCTGGGCAGTCTAACTGCAGTGGGGATGAAGGACATTGCGGTAGCGCTCCTTCTTGTTACGGCCTAATGGTGGCAGACCTAAAGAGTAGACGAAGAGAAGGCAGGTACAAGATTTATTTGAGCAATATTCGGAAAATGGCCGCAGGTTGGGCGAGGCTGGGGTGGTAGTTGTTCGGCGCAGGCAAAATGGAGGAGGCTGGAGTGGAGCAGGTAGGTAAGGGCTGGGGCTGGTGCTGGACGAGGCTGGTATCCGGAGTGGGCAGGTCAGTATTGGCAGGTTGGTGGCAAACAGGCATGAAGATCTGACGAGGAGCAGGAAAAAGACTGTTAGTTTCAAATTCGTTGTCAAAAAACAGCAAATACAAAAAAATAGGCCTGAGAAGTCTTTTCACGTAGGTAGACTGACGATCTGGCAGGGATGTGAAGGAGAGCCCACGCTTACATACTGCATGTGATGAGTAGAGGGGATTCAGGTGAGCCCATTACCCAGCCTGGGAGCAGGAGGCAGATTCCAATGCCACGCCCACAGCAGCAACAGACAGGACAGACAAAAAACATAGAGTGTCTCAGCATGCTACTGAAAGAGCTGCTCAGCTCCTCTACAGTCCTGTGCAGTGGGTGGGAGGTGTTGTCCATGATGGAGGAGAGCTTGGCTAATACCCTCCTGTCCCTCACCTCCTCCACAGAGTCCAGGGGGCAGCCCAGGACGGAGCTGGCCCTCCTGACCAGCTTGTTCAGATACAGTAAGTGTGTCATTCATGTCCATTCTCCAGTTCAATTGTACTGCATTATATTTGAATCTATTCCATCTGTTGTATTCTGTAAATGTTTATTCTACATCTTTATATTTGTAAATGTGTACATTTGTATCCTTTTTATTAGTGGTATTGCTTTTGTGATTACTGTTATTGACCTACTGTGACAACGCAATTTTCCTTGTGGATCAATGGAGTCTAAGTCACATTGTCCTTGATCAGATTCCAGAGACTTTTTGCTGTAGCACAGGAGTGCGTACTACAGTATCATCCTGGAATAGCTCCATATAATATGTCTTCTTTAATAAATATATTCTGGCATTTCAGCCTGTCTGCAGGCCTTTCCCTAGGGAAATTGGTCCTGAGATTGACTTGTAAGTCTAGTGATTTTTTTGTCTCGTCTAATTGAACATGAGCGTACCTGCAGTAACCACATAAACATTCATGACAGAAACGGCCCTGGCTTTTCGGAATTGCTTTAATCTTTGAGTTCTCATCACATTTTATCAACATCATCTGATGTCCATGTCCATTAATATGCCAATAAGTCTGCTTTTTTTTTTTCATTTCCAATTTCCCAAGGCGTTTGGTAATTTGTAATGTTTTGACCATGATATATCAAAATACCTCCGTGGATTTAATGATGGGTTTTAAAAATGACATTTAGACTTCCCATTTCACAAGTTGGTACAATTATATTCACAATAATGAGTGCTTCCTGGTTTGACCTTTTTGACATGTTTATGGATCCAGGGTATAGGACATGACTTACAAACAAATGATATTCTATAACTTTATCATTTAAACCGTAAAAACGTTGAGCAAGTCAGTGTTTTATGGCTCTGTCCCTGCCACGAAAGCTTTAGAAAAAAATGTTGAAAACTATTTTTGTTGATACAATTGCCACTTCACCGGTTTGACAGTGTGATTAATACTTACCACAGACATTATCCCATAAGTATTAGCTACAAAAATATGAAAACCTGTCATTTGCGCATTAGGTTTTTTTTTCCTTTCAATTATACAAATTAAGTGTAATTTGATCATTTGCATGTAGCGCATCAACTAGATTTACTTTTAGATATGTCACAAATCAGCAACTCCACAGAATGGCAAGCGAGGTATTAGCTAGTGGCCTAGTGGTGGAGGATCTGCCCACAAACCAAGCAAAGATTGGTTCAATTCCAGATTTGACCTGCGTATAGTCATTGTGTCCTTGGGCATTTGACCTCTCCCACTGAAAAGTGATTGGATTTTGCTTGAAATTGTGTAACGTGTGGGCGTAAAATAAAGCCCCTTGAATTGTCATACAAAATAGACTTTTTGGAGCTTCAACCATGTTATGATGTCCTTATCACAAACATTGCTTAAGTAGTGTTGTGTTACATGTTTATGTCGTGGGCGTGAGTGTTTACTCTTAGCTTTTACCGGGGAATAAATAAGGACGCAGGTACGTTGAAAATAATGAGGACAAACCAATGCTGCTTTGGGAGAAGCGCTGCGTGGGTAGTGAAGTTATAACAGACAGGAATGAACTTCTTTGCAGATTCAGAAGATATTTAACGGTCTGCAGGATTAAAATGTCCTAAAATAAAGTGTAAAAGTACCCACAGACAACAACACAAACCAAGGCACTCTGTCCATTATGAAAACATGAAAAAGCCAACACGGCCTCCATCAGGATGAAGAGACAAAACCACAAAACCAGAGACTTCCATTAAATTATTGGTTGACAAATATAGCTATGTTTGTTTTAGGTCGTCTTTAGGTTGAATTGTTTTCATTCTCAAAATTGTATTATAGTAAAGTATTTTCCAATAAAACAAAATGCGTTTTAGTCCAAGATTTCCCATTATCACTCCATTCGTGCGGTTCGCCAGTCTGATAACACAGCTGCACATAAACGTTGTCTCGGTTAAAGAACTGTGGTGGGGAACAGATGAAAAGGCAGGACAGAACCTATGAATTACAAAGTTGTGTTACAGCCTGCACACACGCTCACCTAAGAAAGAGATTACACAGGCAGCGTACCGCTTCCTACATCTGTTCACAGCACTGGACCGTCGAGGATGGCTTTGATCAGGACTAATTCAAGAGTTATTTGGACTGAATGAAAGGTAACTAGACTTCCAGCCAGGACCACAACTAGGAAGAGCATTCATACCGTCACAATACCGTCTCAACTGCCCACTGCACCCTGTACTCGCTGGTAAAATGGCCGCCATTACACATACGTATCTGTTTATTTACAAATCTATTCTCCACCTAGTTCCATCATACTTCATACATCCTATGTTACTTCACACACAGAGTGAGCCATCGCAGCCTCCGCTCCCAGGACGTTTTGTCCTTCATTGTCCAGGCGCTGGAAACAGGCTTTCTCCTTTTCAGGTATACCTTCGGCTGGAACACGCTTCAGCAGGATCTAGTAAATGCTGTCCTGCCTGCTCTTGGAGAATTTAGAGTTTTATTAAAAGGTCTGGGAAAATGAATGTGTCAATAGGGAGTTGCTGTTTTAACTAGAATTTGCTGTGGATTTAATTAGAATTTTTTAGCCGTGTTAAGATTCATCCATCCATCCATTTTCTTCCGCTTTATCCGGGGCCGGGTCGCGGGGGCAGCAGTCTCAGCAGAGATGCCCAGACTTCCCGATCCACGCACACCTCCTCCAGCTGTTCTGGGGGGACCCCGAGGCAACACCAGGCCAGCTCGGAGACATAGTCCCACCAGCATGTCCTGGGTCTTCCACGAGGCCTCCTCCCAATAGGACATGCCTGAAGCACCTCCCGAGGGAGGCGACCAGGAGGCATCCGGAACAGACGCCCTAGCCACCTTAGCTGGCTCCTTTCGACGTGGAGGAGCAGCGACTCTACTCCAAGCTCCTCCCAGGTAACTGAGCTCCTCACCCGATCTCGGAGGGTGCGCCCAGCCACCCTGGGAAGGAAACTCATTTCGACCGCTTGTATTCGCGATCTTGTCCTTTCGGTCATTACCCAAATCTCATGACCATAGGTGAGGGTGGGAACGTAGATCGATCGGTAAATCGAGAGCTTTGCCTCAGACTCAGCTCCCTCTTCACCACAACAGTCCGACACATGTTAAGATGTATTTGTAAAACATTTTTTATTTGTATATGTATTTGTATTTGTACTTTTTGAGCTGTTTATAATTGATATGTTTGAAACCGGTCTCTCTTGTGAATGAGACATTGAGTCTTAAGGGACAAACCTGTATAAATAAATGGTATGGACGCAAAGGATAAATAAAATTTGCATGTTTCAGTAATCCTGCATATTTACTCTATATCCGTTTTAGGCACTCAAAACGCCAGCCCACACTCTGGTAAACATTATAGCGAAATCTTTTTATGTTTTAAAGTCTAGCCACTTTCGCCAAACTTGTTCAGATCCCTGGACAAACTCTCTTCCCTGTACTTATTAAAATGTCTTCCAGTATACTATCTTATGTACGTGTGTCATTTTTGTACTGTTGGCCTCGTCACCTAAGCAAAAGGAGAAAGTCCGCCCTCTGCTGGCGTTTAGTGCGACTGCGTTAAGAACTAATCACAGGACTGACGCATGAGTAAACCAGGGGTAACGCAGGACTAAATTGAGACCTAAGAGGAAGCGGGAAATGTTTACGTGTGTACCTCTTACTCAGGCCCATTGACTTCCTCCGCACTGACAAATGTGTGTATTTTACTCTTCAAAAAGTGACACGGCTGTCAGCCTCTGAGGAAATGGATTGGGTACTCACTTCTTCATCAGCAGCTGTGATTTGTCTGCTTGCCATCTGTCAAAATGAGGAAGATGAGTTATTTTGAACCTGCTTGTTTTTTGTCAGTGGTAAAAAAACAGATTGAGCAAACATTTATGAAATATTTCGAGCAAGGCATTTTTCAAACCGGGCAGTTAGGAGAGGCATGTGGACTTGGGGAATGATGTAAAAGTTATTTATTGATTTGCCATGGTCTTGCAGTCTTTAATCAAAATTGCATAATGCCTGAGCCAAACTGTGGACTGGGCAGTCGCTTGATGATTTCACTATCTGTGCGCCTTTCAAACAGTACGAGTGAGGCTTGTATCTTTGACTGTTTTTAGAGAAGCTTGTTGGTGGGACAATACACCATGCCAGGCAAAGCTTTTAATGGAAATATCTTTATAAATCTCAAAAAGGTTTATTTTAAGAACATGCAAATCAAATAGAAGTTTTTATTTGTTTATTTGAGCAGTATACATTCTGCTCAAAAGGATTGGGCTGAAGCAAAAAGCTTATGAGCGCCCACCCCCAAGTGCAATAAATAAAAAAAAGAAAATTTCAAAACTTTTCAAGCAGCTACATTAGCACAGATCAACTTACAAACTTATAAAAAAATATATAAACTGTTTATATAATTAATTGAAACAAAGCACAACTACAAATACGATCTCATTTCATGTGCGATGTCTAGCACAAAGCAAGTAAAAAAATGTGATCCTTAATATATTTCTTTCAGATTTTTACCCGTGATTACTGCTGCCTGTTGCCCGGCCGGTGATACTTCTGATGACGGCCTGCAGATGGCGGCCGAAACATGTAAAGGTAGAAGTGTCTGACAAAATGAACCCTGAAAGTTGGAATGCCACATATGAGATCGCAGATAATGATATTTTTGTTTCCTTTTTTAAACATGAATTTGAAAGACCATGATACATATAGCCTTGCATTAATAGGTCTTTTAAAGCATTTTATAGGAAAAACAAATGACAGACATTTCTGGTAAATCCGCCGCTTGTGCCGCAAAGTGAACTACTTTTTTTTTCGCCTAATCTGTTCTTCTATCTTTCGACCACTTCAATTAAACAGTAAGCATTGAAGGTTGAAACGAAGACAATTATGCAGCTAATGGCGTTCCCTGACCGTATCCAAACAGTGTCACCGGCTATCACCATCAAAAGCTGTTTTCCCTTTCTCCGAGAGACGCGCGGCGACTACGCTTGTTTTCCCCCTGCCCCGACTGTAGCGTCCCGATTAACATTTTACTCATAACACGACCCCATGCAGGCCGTGGCACGTGTATTAAGGGGACAGTGAATCAATAACGAAGCAAAAGCAATTATACGGCGGCTAATTGCAGATGCATTTGGGAAGTCAATTGACTAAGTATCCCTCAATAACAACGCGTCCCGCCAAGGAAGCGGAGCGTGCAGCGGCAGCGAGCGGCAAACGTCTCGGTGTGATGATTCATCGCGTTCGACCGGTGTCTACGCGCGTCCATCCCGCGCCCCTAATGGCCCAGTCCTTTGCCAAGAGCTTTTAGGACAAAATGAGTCTAGTTGCTGTCCGCATTGTTTAGCCTGAGCTAGTGGCTAATGACAGAAGTGCTTGCTCGACGGTTACAGTAGGCTGTTGTTTCGCCAAAGCAGATTGCACTTGTGGATATTGATCTCATGGATAATTGCAATGAACCGTGAAGGAACCAGAAATGTAAAATTAGATTAAAAGAGATATGTCACTCCCCAGGTTTTTTCTTTCTTTTCTTTTTTGTCTTTTACATGCTAGTGATTGTGATGTTGCCTTAGTTAAACAGTTAATACAGCAATGCGGGAATTTTCCTTCAATATTCACGTTACCTCCAGTCTCATTCAAGTTTCATTACAACAATAAAATACTGGTTTATATGGAGTGACGTAATGCAGTTTTATTATGAGTTCTACCCCCCAAAAGAAGCTTATATATGTACACTAAAGGGGACGGTAAAAGAAGAGAAGGGGAGCGTTCAGCTTCAGCGTGGTGGAGTAAGCTCTTCAGCCTCCCAGGTAGAGCATTAAAAAGAATCTGCTGAATTGAAACAACTGGACGTGTTCATTATGGCTGGCAAACTATATGATGTAGTTGTGATAAAATAGGCTCCTAATTTTCATTATTATAACCATCATGTGAACATATTTTATTTAGCCTAAAGGTGCCTACACACCAAACGCGGTTCACACGGCAGGGGCAGTTGATTCCCGTGTATTGTCAATGGGAAGTATGCGGAGTGAACACAGCGTGAGGAGTCAGGAGGAATGAAAACACACATTCTGGAATAATTTATTGATCATCTGAATTTGAAGCAACATCTTCTACATCATAAAGTCACAAGTGAAAGGAAAACACCGTCTGAAAGAGGAGGAAAAGCCACAGAACCTGTGGTTTGAAATGCCTTTCTCGAGCCCAGGCATTCGGATCAGAGGAATCATACGCTTTAATAAACTTATGAAAACACGAACGTGGGCGCCTTTAACAAGGCGCTGGATTGCGAACATGTTTAAAAGGGATTTTATCGTGACATGATCGCTGGACAAATAGTTACTGCACACTCAAACCCACACGTATTGAAATAATATCCAGGAGAGGGAGAGAGGAAAGAGGCGAGATTTGCCTCAAGTGTCAGAGAAATGTTGGCTAGTTAAACTATTCCACTGTCACCAAAGTACAAACAAAGAATCAGGAAACCGTTTTCATGCGCAGAGTTTTTTTTCCTACAGAATCGAGCAGCAGTTGCTCTGGCTGAAGTGAACACATACGAGCGTCTGATTACAACCTTGCAAGCGTCCAAATAGAAGCGCCAGCGCGGTCTGTGCGGTTAGGTGTGTAGGCACCTTTAGTCTTAATATGCTGTCGGTGTGAAGGATAATATTAAATCACTATTTATCATACAGGGTCAAACTGTACAGTCGTACTATCTCTGTCATAGCCTTGACTGTGGTGCTCAGGCGCCACTGAATGTTTTGCTTGCGTATCGGTATGACGCTCTTAGACGGTATTTATCCCTCTTGTGTGGAACCATAGACAGACTTGAATGGTAGAACTAGCGCAATGTCTGGAGTTCATGTCTCCGGGTCCCGTAACGATGGTAAATAAACTTCTCCTGTATAAGACATCCTGACTGCTGCCTCTTCTTCATCAATCCTCTCGAGCATCATTGTTATTTCTCTAACAAATTGTTAGATACTCCCATGCTACAAAGTTTATATCCCTAAAGAAATATTGGCTTATTGTACTCGTACACAGTTTGTCACAATGTTTTAAATTATTAATTTGAGAACACGGTACATTTTCATACCTCTGGCAACATGGTAAGCTGTGTTTACGTGGGAGACAATACAATTGTTGTGGTTGCCCTTAAACGAGCATGTATTCGAGATCATGCACTATGAGCGTTCCCTTCGTAATGAGTGGCTTGCAGATGTTTTCAATTATTACATGTCTAACCAAGTCCGTAATGCACCTACCAACAGCAAATCAAATTTGCATAGTATAGGACCAATAAGAAAACTTGATGCAATCAAACATTTTACTTACTATAGATGGTATTTTTTTGCATTTGTTTGTTTTTGAGGAGTTTACTTGAATGTGTCTAAGCAAACTCGCCTGGATGCACAGAGAACATGCAAACTCCACATGGAAAGGACCTTCAAGGTCAGGTCATCTAACAGGGGACTTTCTTAGTGTGAGGTGAGGGTACTAGCCACAAAGCCTGCACTCCTCTTGCTTTGGTTATCCTTTGTGTAGGATGACTTTAAGTTTGACAAGTTTTGTGAATGTGATCAAAACTGATTTGCACAAGTGCAGGAACACTCTCAGAAAGCATTAGCGGCGCAGGGCAGTAATGCCTAATATGTTTACCACTGAAACTCAATGAGTGACATTCTATTGAGCTCAGTAGTTTAGTGCCATCAGCTGAGCTCATTATGCCTCTGTTTAGCACTGGCTCATTTGCAATAACAGTGAGATGTGCCTAAAGACCTCTTTTTGAGTTAGCTGATCAATTTTAGCTTGCGTACGCCCATCAGAGTATCTACCAAACACTTTTATTACCACTTTAGGCTTGTTCAGGGCAATGTGCAATGGATTAGACTATAACATTTTATAGGCTCATACACTTAAGACAGTCAAACCAGTAAACAAGCGTGGCAACAGTGTCTTGTAAGTGCACAAGAGATTCATTCCATCGGTTATATTAAATTACAAGTTTCATTGGTATTGGAAAGTACGCATTTTTGTGCAGAGTAACTATGCAGTGACTATGTCACATTCTTACTTGAAAATAGAGGATATTCGAGCAGAAAATATACCTGGATCTGACGGGTTGTACCTTTGGCATTGAAGGATGGTTCACAAATAACTTTTCCTTAGGACTCATTAGACAGGACCGCTCTGTGTGAAAGGGGTGAAAAGTGGGAAGAAAATGTGTGTTTTTATAAATCATTATTTAGGTATTTGTGTAATTTTAAACTGTTACTGAAATATTATGTGATACAATTATGTACCCAGATCTTGACTTGAGCAAATGATCAATTTATTGATTAAAATATGTTTTTAACCATGACAACAAATGCAGAAAATCATCATATTCATTTTCATTTAATAACTAAATACTGAGGCAACATTGGCTTCCAGAATAGGAGCGAATGAGCAATGTCTAATGAACCATATTACATTTAAAAGTTAGATTTTACACATGTAAAAACTTCTTGATAGAGTCAAAGTGAAACCTCAAGTTCCTGAAGGAGCAGCTGCCATTCTCCTGAAGGCACGGAGCTTGCCCTTGTAGCCTGGCTCTTGTTCCGGGGGCGCTGCACTTCTACCTCTTCCTCTGGTAACTCTGGTCCAGGTGAAGTTGCTCCAGGATTCATGTTTCATGAAGTTTGATGATCTTGACAGCATAGCCTCTGGGGACATTTCCTCAGTTGCTTCTGATGCAGTGACGTAGATTTTTTTCTCCATCCGTGAAGTTCATTTTCAGTCTGGCTGGGTAGGGGGTTTGAAATGCTAAATCCTGCGTACTTCTGCATATCCCTTTCGTTTCTTAAAGGAACGGGCCACCGTTTTTCCATAATGCGATATGTTCTTACCTGAGCTTAGACGAGTTGAAGCGTACCTGTCTGGTCTTTGTGCGTGCGCTCAGTTATGCAAAAAGACCACCTGTCACGCCAAGAAAATAAATAAATAATAATAATAATAAAATAAATACAATTACTGTATTTATTTTGTGTATTCTTTCTGTGTTTAATGGCTTATTTCTGTGTTTAAGGGTTTATTTTGGAACTTAAAAACTTTTCAAAAGTGGACTACCAAAGAAAACAGGATGTACTTAAAAAAGGACGACCAACACCAGAGCTAAAAGGTTTGCTCCAAACTGATCAAACTCATTCTCTTGCTTTTAATAAGGAGTGGTACAACCGTAAGGACTGGCTATGCGGTTGTGTTTTGAAAAATCGCCTATATTTATTTTCTTGGCTGCTTTTCTCAACAAGTGAGACTGTTCGGACTGAAGATGGATTTATGGACCTAAAAAATCTACCACGAAGCCTTGTGAAACATGAGCAATCCACATCCAGAGCCAAATTGCTTTAAAAACATTTGGAACTTCAAAACTAGATCTGGCTTTAGATGAACAGAGAAGACTGAATCCATCCACAATGCCAAGGTAAGACCTGATCAACGTTACCTCATTTCTTGCTAAACAGGAATTAGCATTTCCGTAGGAATGACGAGACTGCAAGCTCCTCTAATCGTGGGACCTATGTTGAACTTTTAAGTGCTTTGGCTGATAAAGATGACAGATTAGCAAGACATTTACAGTCTTCCACAGTCTTTTCAGGTCTATCTAATAGAATTCAAAATGATTTAATAGAAGCTGTGTCTGATGTCATTAAAACAGATATACAACATGAGATTAAAGCAGCTCCATGTGTTGCTGTTGAAGTCGACGACAGACATTACAAATAAAGCCCAAATTTCAGTCATCCTGCGTTATGTATTCAGTGACAGAGGAAAGGAAGCATTTTTGGGATTCGATGACGTCAGCGAGGACAGACGAGCCGCTGCCATTTCAGAGGATGTTTTGGATGTTTTACAAAAGCAAGAATGTCTGGATAAGCTGGGTGCCCAGACGTATGACGGTGCGGCTGTAATGGCATCTGAACTTAACGGAGTGCAGGCGGAAATTAAGGAAAAGTTACCCGAGGCCATGTTTACTCATTGCTACGCTCACAAGTTGAATTTGGTGCTCTCCCATTCAGCAAAGTGTATAGCGGAGTGTAGCATTTTCTTCAAAACTAGGGAAGGACTGGGTGCGTTTTTCTCTCAATCCACAAAGCGCACACATTTGATGGACAACATAATCAAGCAGCGAGATGGAACTCTAACTCAAGACTTTTGCAAACAGTAAACTTGTACTACTCCGATCTTCGTGAATTATTCCGTGTCATTAGTGAGCAGTCTGACAATTGTGACAACGATACTCTAGGATCGCAGTAGGATTTGACAAATGGCTTTCAAAACCAAGGTCATGGACATAGGCTTTTGCTGCGATAGGATTCGGGACACAATAAAGATGTTGGAACTCTTCAGACAAGACTTTGACAGCTTTTATGAGAGGTTTGAACAAAAGATCGCTACACTTGGCCTGACAGATGCCAATGATCGGAGTTCAAGTAAGCACTCAGTGTGGGATGACAGAAAACGCGTGTACTTTTCGATTCTGGATAATGTCAGCATTCAAATGAAATCTAGATTTGACCGATTTGACGAACTGGCTTTTGTTACTTTGGTTGATTGCTCGCTCTTCAATGAAACGGCAACTCATTTTGAAGACGCGCAAATTACGCAAAATTCTTTGATCTCGTTAGGTTGAAGACTGATCTTATTGGACTCTATGGCTCCCAAACTCTACGAAATGAATGTAAGACACCTGAAGAACTTCTTAATTTTTTGGTTCACAATGATCTTGTGCTAACTGTTCCCGAAGCGACAAAGCTACTTCAGCTGGTCCTTACTATACCTGCTACTACGGCATCTGTGGAGAGGTCATTTTTGGCTTTAAAAAGACTAAAAACATACAGCCGCGACAAAACAGCCCAAGGACGGCTTTCTTCATTGGCCACAATATCCATCGAAAGGGAGAGACTGGTAAAACTACAGAGCAATAAGGAGGACTTTTACAACAAAGTCACAGACATGTTTGCCAAGAAGGAAAGACGCGTGACCTTCTTATACAAGTAGGAGGTAGGACAATACATTTAAAATAAACAGTGATGTACTAAGAACAAATAGGCACTCATATTTCTTTGAGGACAAATGAGTTTATTGTAAAGAGAAAACAATCAAACGCCTAAAATGGAGAATATATGTTTATATTTATATTTGTCAATCTATAATGAAAATGTTAATTAAAAGATCCAAAAACTCATCTGTCGTTTGCGCCATAACGCAGCATCCAGGGACAGCCTCCATGTTCGATCGTAAAAACTTAGAAGTACGCGAAATATAACAAAACCGTTATTGAACTCATTAAATTGTTGCACATCACTTGCGTGCTCTTGCCATAATCGTGTTGCTCATTTATTCTGCTTGATGCACAAAGCAGATTATATTTTTGAGGTGTGAATATGGACTAAACATTTAATTAGTGCAAAAATAATGCTAACAGGGAAGGAGACTTCGAAATGAAATAGTGTAGTAGCTCTATTTAGCCTCTGTCCTGTTTTGTTTGTTTGTTTAAATTGGATTCAGAAAGTCCGTGCCTCACCATTTATAAACCTCACCGCACATCACTGCAGCTCAAGTAAGAACATATCTCAGTATCTCTGTTCCTTTAAGAATGGGAGGGGGGTAATCGCTGTCCAGTGATCCGTGTTACCATTCCAAGTAAATCCTTTCTTCTGCCATGATTTGCGGAGTATTTGTTCTCTGATCTTGAAGCTTAGAAATGTAACCATGATAGAGCGTGTTTGGGAGAAGCGGGGCCTAGCGAGCGGTGGGCTCCTGCAATGTTAATGTCCACGGCGTCCAATTCCAAGCCTTCACGCAGGTGTGTCTCAACAAAAGCACTCATTGATGGAGAGTCTTTCTCTGACGATTCTGGAACACCATGAATTCTGATATTTCTTCTCCTTGACCGGCTCTCCATATCCATCATCTTCCCTTCCAGGTTTATGTTTAGCTGCACTAGCTTGGTCATAGCTTCTTTTATGTTTAGAGTTCTCTCCTCCCCTTTCTCAGTCTTCTCCTCAGCTTCTTCCAGGCTGTTATTAACTTTGGTCAGCTCTTTCTTGATGCCTTCAAGTTGTTCCCTGTTTTCTTGTTGAAAGGCTCAGTTCTTGTAAATTGTGACTTGCCATGATTCACCGTTTAGCTTCACGTGCTGCTGTTAGCTTATTTTGTTTAGCCACTAATGTTAGCGCAAGGTTTCCACTTGAGAAAATCTTTTGGTTCACTTACTATTTATCCAATAGTAAGTTTGCACCAATCGAGGGTGCAAACTTTATACATTTCTCCCCTGCCTCTTATTTTGCATTTATTAGGTTATTTACATAGTTTATACAGGGTCAAATCATGAAATACTCTGGTCCTTTCGGGAGCTCACTCACAGCACAGTCATTAACGGTGGTGGTCTGGCTGGAACTCTTCACAGACCATCAATTTTATTTCAATAACATCCATCCATCCATTCATCTGTTTCCACATTGCACCAGCCCCTATGGCTCCTCCTGCAGGTGTTGGTTCAACAGAAGGACGGCCTCGCGATTCTAACCGGGCCTGTTGGTCTCTCATAAGGGGCTTCTGAACCGCTCTTTGTCTGACCCGTCAACTAGGACCTGTTTGCCATGGGAGGCCCTACCAGGGGCACAAAGACCCCGACAACAGAGCTCCCAGGATCATTCGGGCGCTCAAACCCCTTCACCACATTATATTTTGCAATAACTATCCAAGAAAAATGCTACGATCCTGTCAGTGCTTCTGCAATATTCTGACACCATAAATATAACCCAATTATTTTCCTCAGCTCTATATATATATACACATACATACAGTACATACATACTGTATTTGTTTTGCTGGCCGGACCTGGGCATGGTTCCGATTCTTCCAAATAAATAAATAGATTAGTGGTGGAAAACAACTTACCTGCCTGTGAGCTGCACACGGCCATCTGGTCTTTCTGGGAGCGGAACCAAAGGAAAGTTTCCTGGAACCACCAGATACTTTTAGGTGAATATTTGGTGGCGGATACATGAACCACCTGCTTGTGTGAACATTCGGGCCAATCAAAATGCCTAAACAGTGTCTACTCATCCATGTTTAATCCTCACCAAAGAAATACACCTGCCAACCGACCAGAACACATCATTGATCATATTTGACCAATCTTGGTAAAAGGTGCTTCAATGCAAGTAGTTCCAGATCCGGTTTACTTTGGTGTGAGAGACAACGCATCTAGCTCGGGTAAATGACAGGCCCAGACAAAGGAACTTCACATTTCAGTTTTGTCACTGCATGTTTGGATGTGTCACAAAAACAAGTGCGACATTCATAGACCTCCAACCGATTGTTCGAAATATCACTAAAAGCATGGTGAAACTGCGGGTGAAGCTTACGTTATGCCCAATATAAGAAAAGCAATATCCAGTCTGCTGTCTAATGTCTTATTGGCTGTGTGCCTGACCTTCATTTGAATCCCATCGCAGGACTGTTTTCTCCAGTTGACGCCGACTTCCTGCTCCATGGCGGGTGAAGAGAAAGTGCAGATCAAAGACAGCAAAGAGCATGCTCCCATCATGCATCTCATTACTGTCAGAGCATGTATCGATCCGCAGTCAACGTCTGGATCAAAGTGCCAAAACAAAACGCTGGCTCACATTTTCCAACCAAATACAAGTCTGCGCAGCTACAGCTCCATTCAGCGAACGTCATTTTCTGTATCCGTGTCCAATTTTTGTTTTGTTTATCGCACACTGGAGGTGAGAGTTTGGCAATTCTTTCCTGAACAGTTTCTCTAAATAACATTGTGTGCTTTCTCGCTGCATTCTGTTGATGTGTTCTTGGGCAAGACGCTGCCTCCTGCCTTGTAAGACTGTCACCGCTATCAGAACAGGTCGATTTGATTGCGCAATGGTCCAATTGAAAGAAATCATCAGTAGTTGTATTTAAGTTAGGAGTTGTTGAGCTTAAGAAACGGTGCACTTCAGAGGGTGAATCTTCCCCTTTGATATTTTTTGTCGAAATTGAGTCCTTCACATATTCATGGACCCATTGTGCACACACTGTATCAAGGGTTTTGTGGATTTTGGTGGCATTTTTTTAGTTTTTCATGAGGGAAACCGCATTACCCGTTTCCATTTCGCTCTCTGAGTGGACAAAACTTTAAAAAGAAACACTGTATCCCAGAACGCAGAGAGAACTCTGAACTGTGCTCGGGTTTCAGGCCAAGATGAATGAGAGTGTGTTTGTGCCTGCAAGTGAGGGACATTAAGTCCTGTGTGTTCATTAACATGCACTGTCCTGACCAAATCAACAAAAACATATGCAGTTTAGAGTCATTCTGTTTACTTTTGGTTGTTTCTTCTTCCACTGCTGAAGCACTTTGTTCTGTAATCCCAAGATTTTGTAGCGTAATAGAAAGGACCAAGAATTTCCTGCTGCAAAAGCGCTTTAGTCTTTCCTGGGCTCGTTCATTACTGTGCCATTGACCTGTCAGCATGCAGTTTTAGTTCGCTAAATCACTGCTTATATAATCTTCTTAGCATGTACACTTCTAACTATTGCCAGCAGAAGGTGCTCCAGTGTCACTTTAACATGCAAAACCACACATACACACTTAAAAACGTATGACATTTTATCATGGCAAAAAGTTATGCATAATTGTCACTTAAAAGGACCAATATCATGCAAGATCAACTTTTTGTGGAGATTTTAACAATGTTATAAAGTTATTTCCTCATCAAAAAACATGCCGTAAGTTGTATTTTCATGCACACACGTCTCCTTGAGCTGAAACTCCAGCCAATCCTGAAACATGACGTCGGCTGGTTGTGTGTTCACCTTTGGATGAACAACGGAGCGAGAGGGGAAAAGGCGTGAATGAATAGGAACAGCCTGTAACATTCCTGCTATCAAAATATTGTTGCCGCCTGTTTTATGATGCACCAAAGTAATAAATGAAATTAAAATGGTCGACACCCACGAGGGGGAAAGGCGGCGTTTCAAAGGAATCAAGCGTCTCAACTTCCGGGTTGAAAGAAAATGGTTAAAATATTTATTTAAAAATGTGTATTCCATTATGCCAAATGTGAAATATTAACACATGTGCCTGTAGTTGAGGTTCAAAATAGCATGATATCGATCCTTCAAAACTGGATTTGAATGTTTTACAATGTGGTAAACACAACCTTAGAAAATGTATTCGGTATTGACTAAATCACTCCATTTTTTATTTACCTTTTTAAATGTCTAATTCATCCCTATGCTCCCTCTCGTACCCTCAGGTCAGCTGCAGTTTCCATTGTGGCTCCACGCCTTTGGAATCCGTTTTATTTTTTTATTTATTGGTTTATTTAGTCGGGAACATACATGGGTCTCATGCATGTAAACAAGCCACACCGGATTGTAGCCTTGGGCTAATTTGCGTCCGTCGTCCCCCATGCGCACTCTCAAACACACTCTCATTCATCCTGGCCTATTGTACATGTTTTTAGTGGTAGGGGAAACCTACGCAGACACAGGGAGAACATGCAAACTCCACACAGAAAGGCCCCGTCCAGGTGGGAATCGAGCCGTGCCGCATGTTGCATATACAATTAGACAGGCTCAGTCTCTGCCTGTTTTTTTAAGTCACTTCTTAAAACACGTCTTGTTTCTCTTCCTTTTTTTTAAAGTGCTTCATAAAGAAAGTATTGTGGAGCACTATTTGAGAACTGGTGACTCTTAGAAGCACTGGACCATCTGGACAATCTTTGATTTCTAATATCGTATTCTAATATGACATTTCCACTAAAGCTACCCTAACTCACCTAAATATCTGGCCACATCAAGACCCTCACACCGCACTCATCGATAATATAAACGATGAAAAGGGGACCATTAGACGCCCCGTGACTAAATGAAAGCATATCCGAGCGAAACAGTGTCCCTCTGTCCGTCACCTGAGTCCCCTCGAATAGAAGCAGGAGTCTTAAATTAGCTTAAGAGCCCTGACATGACATTAGATTTGACTTGGCCGGTGATGAATTCATTTCTTGCCCGGAGCCCGGTGATAAGTGGTTCTCAGACTGGGGGCCGCGGGTGATGGATGAGCGCTCGCGGAGCTCCCCGGGGCCCAAGGTGTGTGGCAGACGGCGCAGTCTGGAGCGGTCCTTCCCGTCAGTCCGGCTGAGCGCGGCTTTGGCACTGACACCGTGATTGATTCTGTTGTGTTAAAAGCTGATAGATTTTCTGCTGATCCGGCAGCGGCGCGCACTGCAGCTGAGCCCAGAGCTTTTTGTTACCCTGTGCCTCTTTTTTTCGGCCTCTTTCCTCGCCAGTGCGTTGACAGTAACACATTGCTAGAGATGCTGGAGTTTAGGGGAGCTATTTGTTTTGGTTAGTTTCAAGCTGTTAGTAATGCTCAGTGTGACAGGCAATCATTTTCAGAGGTGGGGGTATATGCTTTTTTTTTGTTGCATTTATTTCATAATAATGTCAAATCCATCTTGATCAATGTCTTGAGAAATGCTTTATTGATCTAAAGCAAGTTCTCCCTTAGCTCGTCTTCCTTTTAGATTCAAAGATTACTCAAACATTGAAATACAACTATTTTTGATGAGGGAACAACATTGTAACCTGTTTAAATTGTGAAAGGCCCAACCAGGGACATGAGCTGTGAATTAGCACTAGCTAAAAGCTCTATATCCCTGACAAATAAAAAAATAAAAATATTATTCACAAACACAAACTATTTGCAAATATCAGTCCCATTGTAATTTTAGATAATTTAAATCAAGAATACAAATAATACTTCCCGCACACTGCCAACCTTGCAAAAATAGTTTATCTGAATATGGTCAACGTCCTGAGGTCGGTCCTGAGATCTTCATCAGGCAAACCAAATTTTTTTTTTATTAATTGCGAAATAGCAAATTAAGCTATTTCATGTTGCATTACTTATATTCGCTCAACCAAACGAAATACCTGATCCTTTAATACAATTCTAAAAGTAGGACTCTGCTCATGTGTGCTATTCTATTAGGCCCCATAAACACACCTTAGTGACACTGACCCAGAAAAAGCCCGTATTCTCCAAAGAGAAGTTTCCTTACCCTTTTACAATATGCACTGTGCTACTTAGCAAAGTGTGAGCTCAGCAGCACGAGTTAGAAAAATGGTTTGGCACTAATCAGGCCAGACACGCGCACTGACCTTCCATTTGTCTGCCGCACACCTGCCTGACAGCGCTGACAAGGAGAGGAGACCGGCTCACTGTGCATTACACACACACACACACACACACACACACACACACACACACACTAACATAGGATTAGTTAAACTATGCAATTGTGATTTAAGGCAAATGTCCGATAGCATTTGTGAAGACGTACCGTTGTGCTTCTCAGTGTGTTCTACCTATACTGGTCATTTCTAGAGTATTTTGTAACAACCTCAAAACATAATGTGACTTTTTAAACAGTTTAATTACCCTTAGCATATTTAGAAATGTCTTAACCGAAGAGGGACTGCAGACTGCCAGACCGCTCCCTTTTCACTACCTTACTTGTTAAAGCTGGTCATTTACATTCGCACTATCATCTGTAGTGTATTTGTATTTGGTCAAAGATTTTGCGTCCTGTAATCACAAAAAGAAATGAATTATTAATCTGAGATAATTTAGCTTTGTATTTTGTCGGCTCAGGTTTTTGCTCAAGTGTAAAGTCTAATGGCTACTTGATTTTCGTCCTAGTCGTGTGTGAAGCAACTGGGATGAAAATCAGTCTAAAATCCGAGGCCATGGTTCTCTATCGGACAAAAAAAAGTGGCTTCCCCCCTCCAGGTGGTGGCGAATCCTTGGCTCAAGTGGAGGAGTTCTAGTATATCGGGGTCGTTTTGACGAGTGGAGAATGACAGATGGATAGGTGCAGTCGCTGTATCGGACTGTTGTGGTAAAGCGGGAGCTGAGTTCGGGGGGCAAAGCTCTCAACTTACGCAATCCTCACTTTTGGTCTTGAGATCGGGGTAATGACCAAAAGGACAATATTGAGGATATCAGAATTGGTTTTATTGCCGTGGTTATGAACAGGTTCACAACTAGAATTTTTTTTTTCTATCGTGCAACATGAATCATAAAACATATAACTTTAGAAAAATAATAAACCATAAAGACTTTAAACTATATTGCCCCACAAAGGAAAAAGGCAGTAACTGTATAGTTTGTCAAAATTGAGTTAAGAGCAGATTTGAACTTCTTCTCATCTGTACTATCTTGTAGCACATTGGTTTGTTTCAAAACTATTCAGTTTTAGAGAAAATCCATAATTTAATTTGCAGTAACTACAAAATTGACACAAAAACCAGGGGGGACGCAGTTACTGCGCATCCCACTAAGGTTGCCGTGGCAACCAGGACTCCTCTCCAGCAAACCCGTCTTGGTTTCATCAGCCTTCACTGTGGTGGATTTCGAATGCTCAAAAAAGCGATTATGGCTCCGTCACAGGGCCAGATGGTGGTCGAAATGGCCACAAAACAGAACTATCCATGGAAAGGTTTACACAAAGTAAAACAATTAAATGGTTCATTGATTTTTTGTATATACTTAGTTTTTCTATATTAGTTTTGTAGAAAGTTTAACATTTAAGTTCAAATTAGATTTGTCTGTTTGTTGAATAACTTTGAGTCAAGTCAAAATTGGTTGGGTTCTTATAAAAATTAGTACTTAATATAGACATACACTTAATACAGTATATGGATTTCCCTTACCATAGGAAAGTAATGCTTTACATGAACTACTTTTACATCTCAAATTATGATTGATACTGATGCAAATGATAATTTACTAACATAAATAAAATACCAGAAAGCAAAAAAACAGCATTTGACACAAACACGCACATACTGCACTTTTCTTTTTTATAACCATATGTGGAATGTAGGCTCGTACAAGGGAAAAGTGCAGTATGTGCCTTTTTAGGGACTAGAGTAAATTTAGAGTTTGTGTTTTATACCTATAATAATGCTACCGTAAAAAGCTACAAAATAAAAAATAAATCAATGATCAAGATCAAACCATTTTGACAGGACATTTGACAGGACATTTCACCCAGAGGGCAGTTACTGCGTTTTTCCTTTTGTAGGGCAGTATAATACTATAACTATAAGGGCATGTGTAAGATTAAATTTAAACTATGATAAAGACAACAACGATTTGACACAGAACAACAGCGTGAGTGTATTTCCAGATGTGCAGGTACATTAAGTGTTAACATCAAATATGAGTGTGGACACACGAGTCTGTAACTGAGTTATAGGGTTTTTGTTCAAAAGTCTGATGGCGGAGGGGAAAAAATTGTTCGAGTGGCGGGAGGTGTGGGACTTTAGAGACCGTAGCCTCCTGCCTGAGGGGAGAGGGGTGAATAGTCTGTGTCCAGGGTGAGAAGGGTCAGCTGTGATCCGACCCACATGCCTCCAGGTCCTGGAGAGGTGGGAGCTTACAGCCAATCACCTTTTCTGCAGCACACACAATGTGCAATGCCACACAGTGATGGAGGAGGTGAGGATGGACCACACAGTGATGGAGGATGTGAGGATGGACCACACAGTGATGGAGGAGGTGAGGATGGACCACACAGTGATGGAGGAGGTGAGGATGGACCACACAGTGATGGAGGATGTGAGGATGGACCACACGGTGATGGAGGAGGTGAGGATGGACCACACGGTGATGGAGGAGGTGAGGATGGACCACACAGTGATGGAGGAGGTGAGGATGGACCACACAGTGATGGAGGAGGTGAGAATGGACCACACAGTCATGGAGGAGGTGAGGCTGGACTCGATGATGCCCCCCTCGGGAGGTGTTCCCGGCATGTCCCATTGGGAGGATGCCCCTGGGTGGTGTCGCCTCAGGATCCCCCTGAACAGCTGGAGGAAGTGTGCGTGGATCGGGAAGTCTGGGCATCTCTGCTCAGACTGTTGCCTCTGGGACCCGGCCCCAGATAAAGCTGAAGAAAATGGACTGATGGATGTAAATGATAACCAGATAGTTAAAGGCTCTTAAACTTAACCTAGTCAATCCTAACATATTTCTACACTTCTTCACGGGGACGACTTCATAAGTACGTAAACAATTTTCAGAGAAAACTGTGGAGCTGTTAGTTCACAATGTCCGATTTTGCAATATACAGGAGGAAGATATAACAATTTTCATTCCACAATACTAGAAAAAAACAGTAACAGAGTTAACAGTCAAAATGTGCAAAAGTCAAGGCAAGCATGTTGTGTTGGTTTTATCCAAGTGTTATTATTGGCCATCTAAGAAACTATTTATAAAACTGGCAAAGGAAAACAAGTCAAAAGGGTATAAGGCCTATCATTGCCTACGCACTAAACCTCTCCATGTTCTATGGCTGCTGTTCATTCGCGGTTCACGCACACCACGGGCCATACTAGGTCACTCTGGGTGAAACTTTTGCAGTATGGATTGAGTGTTGAACCACACTGGTGTACTATAGTGTTTGCCTAAAATAAATATTTCATTGCCCACACACTCAAAGATCGGTTGGTTTGTCATGCGTTGACTCATACAAAGTTCCCTTTAGCCACATTGTGTATTACTGAGACTGTTAGCTGTAAACAAGCAATGGTAAATATTGAACGACATGATGAAGGTGGAAAGACAAAGGTTCATGGATTTCAACATTCTGACTAAATATGCTCGATTGACTCAACCAGACGTATTTTGATGTGGAAGCAACATGATAGATGGTTAAAAGTTCAAAACATGTTTCACAAACTGGAACTAACAAGCATAATTGAGGCATATAACCTGCTTTTAAGCACTTTAGTAGAGATATTTAATTTTTTCTAACTTTCTGTGCATGGAAAGTGGACTTTATTACTCAGAGCTATGTTGTTTATCATTTTAAAGTTTGGTTAATGCGCCCTCCAAGGGTGGAATAGGTTGCGTTCACGTGACGTTACAACAGCCTTTAGTTTCAAATTGAGTCAGGGGCCAAAATTCCATCATAGTAACTATAGTAACGATCGAAATGTAGATTATTTTTTGTCTTGTTTTTTTGACTAATATCTCTGGAATTGCAGGGGCAATCCAAATGAAACAAAAACTGTCACAATGGTCAGTGTCTTCTCTGTCAGCATGTTTAAACTAAGGTCCAATCATAGACAGTGTTAAACATTTGCATGATGTTGGTCAGATGAAAGGATGTTACGTTTGTGATTCCAGCCACTTCCAAATAACGATTAATTTCAACATTTGTAATGTTTCTCTACCATAGAGTTATATTGGTCCCTGGCCTCCACTCACCGTTATGACATCATCCAATTCTAGAACGTGAATATAACCCGTTAAACAGGCTTAAAAGAGGACACAAAGGCATGCTGTCAAATCCCTGGAGGGCAAGGGTGCCCTGGGGCCAAATGCGGCCCTCAGACCCATTTTTGGTGGCCTCAGGCTTCTGGTTGAATTGGCACACATCGCCGAGGATGGTACTTTTTACAACAAGCTTCAAAATTCTACACATTTACAACCTCACAAACTAATATTTAATTGTGGTAAATGCAGGAATTATCATCATCATCATCACCTGTATTTATCGGACTCCAGGTCCATGGACACACAACACAAACAAATCAGTACAACACAGATAAAGCCTGACTGGTAACGTATGGCACTGAGAGTAGGATTCACCAACGTCCAAACAAGGAAGTTCTAAGACTCATTCAAACGGTGTAGAAACTTGTACATCAGATTTATCATGAGAGCATCTAAAGCACAGACACAAGCCTGCAAAACCAAGAGACTGGCACTTGTGTACCATGGCTTTTTCCACAGGATTCAGAATGCATCATTCTAGAAGCCTTTTTAAATCTGCACCACAGTGGGTCTGCATACAAAGGTGTACAGTATGTTCTAAACCGCTGGGATTTTACAGTGTCTGAACACATAAGACATTTTCTGAACAAGACTGTTCGCTTGGGCATAAAGTGTACGGCATGACAATTAATTGTATTGCAGTGTTTCAGTAGACACAGAGAAAAAGAAATACTAACCCAGACATGTTTTTGATGAGAATAACATCATAACATGGAATAAGACTTTTAAAACAGGATTTTGCATGAAATCCCCCTTCAGTTTCTGTTCACTGGGCAGAAGTGGATAGCACGTAAGCGGTGGCCCTGGGTTTGGGCCGTGCATCGACAGCCATCTGCCCTCCCAACTGCAAAATGCCTAAAGCAGTATCCTCGGACGCATTCACGAAAAGGGCCAACGCTCTTGACCTGTTCGTCTGTTGCACACTCTGGAGCGGCCGTGTAATTTAGTCGATCGCCGCTGCGGCATTAATCCACTTGAGTAGGCATCTACATGGCCAGCTGAGTTTCTCTTTGATGAAGACTCAATCTCATCGGGAAGCAGTGGACAAAGAAAGGGACATTAAGCACAGACAAAGAAAAGGGCTGAGAGACCTTTATTAAGAGGAGTCGATATGCATTACCCAGGTACACTGGAATCAACATTGTGTGTTGGCTGAAAGGAAAGTTCAAGAACACATTGGAACTTTGCAATTATAAAGCACCAATACTTCAATTTTTAAAGATTTAAAGATCTGACCCATACAAGCCTTCTTTTGAGAGCATAAAGTGGATGTACTTGAAAACTTAGGATTCGTTTCTAAAGTAATAATGCTTTACTTATAACTCTGAACTAGGGCTCAAAACCTTTGGAAAACATGTTTTGGAATTGGATTCTCAATTTGTGTGTGTGTGTGAAGATACTAAAGGAAAAAAAAGGAAACTTCTTCTGTACGTTACTGATATACAGATGAAGAAAGTTTCCCCCTCTCTCTAGTGGCAACCTACGCCTCTGCGTCCATGGGAGTGGATCTCTCCTTCTGTAGTTCTCCCTGAGGTTTCTTTAGTCTCCCACTGGGTTTTAGAGGTTTTCCTTGCTGTGTAGGAGAGTCTAAGGATGGGGGACAACCATGAGGCTCATCACCACCTGCTGCTGACGCTCATTTGGACATTATGTTTGCCTGGACGCTGCATTTGCTTGAACATTGCATTGCTTCGTTTCATTGTTTTAAAGTTTAGTGCAGCCCTGTGAGGCAACACCTGTTGTGATATTGAGCTATGCAAAACAATTGATTGATTGATTTAAACCTGGCACTATCCATTATTTAGATTACTCTTTACATGAAAATATAAAATGACTGAAAACTTGCAACATATTTTTTGTCACATTTTTCACATTGATATCTATACATGTTGTTTGCGCATTATTCACCTGCAGTGTCTCGCCATAATGATCAAGAATAGGGTAAGGTGAGAAAACAGACCAAATGTGTGCATCCTGATTTCAGTAGCTTCCCGGGTCAAAGTATTGATGCAAATCTTTCGAAAATTATCTTCCTTTTCTTTTCTGTTCTCTGGAAGCCACTGTTTGCAAGTGAAGTTTAAAACATGGACGGTGCAGACGATACATTGATGGAGTGTGAACAAGTCAGAGAAGTCACCCTTCTGTTCTCTGGCCTTTAAAGACTAAACCGTTCTCAACAAAGGCGAAGATCACGGACACGCGAGCACGCTGCGTTACCCTTTCCCCGCCACTTGTCAACGCGCGCCGATTCTGCCGCGCCATCTCTCATGGCGCCGCGTCAATAGATCATATCAGGTGTTAGCTTTGTTATTTATAAGACCTTTCGCTTCTTGTGCTCTCCGCGCGCGCGTCTCAACCGCTCTTAACCATCGATCGCGCTTTCTCCAGAGCACATCCCATCCATATTCCCTCCCCACCTAACCTTTCACTCCACTTCTCCTAACACCTCCGGACGTCATGGCCACCGCTATGTTTCAAAATCCGCTTTCCGGATGAATGGTGGCAGCGATGCTCTCCGGTCTTGCATGCGCGCGCTGCCCACATCAATTCCACTGCAGGTTGCGCCCTCCTTTGTGGCGCGGCTCGAGAAACGCTTTTGATGTTGGAAAAAAAAATAATAACTTCAGTCACCTGCCAATCACGCACTGTGTTTCCCTCCGTCAAGGTTAATCGAATCAGTGGTCTTGCGTACAGTGTGCACCGTTCTTGGCAAATTACTGTACAAAATCTACTTAGGCTGAATGGGAAATCGTCAAATGCTGCCGTTCTTTTGAAGTTACTGTTGCAAAGTTACAAAGTTCGAGAGGACGATTGGAGCGTTAGCAAAGGACTGACTAAGTGCTCGTGATTGATTCAGATGGCTGGTGGCAGCGGAGACAAAGGACATTTTAAGATGTTTCTTCGAAGCGCGGTGAATGATGTGCCTACCTTTTGTCCTGAAGGAGGGAGTTCAAACGAGGATGACAAATATCCTGGAGGATTTCTCAACAGAGGTCCTTTCTCTGATGTCGGAGCGGACAGATCCTCTCTCGACTTGCAGGACGCCATTTCGATCAGGAGAGGTTCTGAAGCGACAGCATAATGTTTTATTTATGCAAGATTTTGTTAAACACCCCTTACTGCCTGCGCATTATTTTCTACGGGAATTCACACGACCCTCGTCATGATTCTTGCATGGGTTCTTGTTGACAATACAGATAGATTTCTGGTTTGTGACTCATAGAAATCACCGTCTGGTCTCCTGTTTCAGTCCGTGCAGGGAAACTCTCCTCTCTCACAACTAATGGTGCACTCAATAATAATAAATGCCCTACACTTGTATCGCACTTTACATGACAGTGTTATAAGCTTTTAAAATCTCTGCACTGTAGTCATTGTTCATTTATTCCATACTACTGTGAAGTGGTGAGTAGGCATGTAACGATTCATCGAAAATCGATTTAAAATCGATTTAATATGCGTAAAATGTGAATTTTGTAAAAAAAAATAAAAATCAATTTTAAAGCCACCCTCAGCCACTCTTTTTTGCGCGACCGAAACAGACCGGAACATAGCTCGTTGTTTCTAACGACGTTAACTTATTCTCAAGACAAGCTCCAAACCTTCCCCGCCTCACCCCAATCACACGCCACACCATGTAAACACAAACACGTGCAGGCATCGAAGCAGCAGACTCAGCTAAAGTTAGCGGCTACGAGATTAGCGTTAGCGGCTAACACAGAGTTGAGCATTTTGACAGAAGTTTACCAAAGATCGTAAACTGACAAACATCTGACCAACCTGCTCTGATTCTGCTAAAATCCTCATCAAATGTCCGTTTGTCAAATAATCCAATACTTACAGGAGCTGTCATGTCTTTTTCCTCCTTATGTTTACAAAGGCTGCACCGGAGGCAGTGAGGCTTCAAGGGTGGAAAAAACTGCACTGTAAAATTAGTTCTAAATGATAGTATTATGTTCTTTTATTATGTTTGGTAAAATAAATATAATCTCAAAATGTTTGCTTTGCTACACATCTTATTTATGCTGAAAACATGTACATTTACAAGCACTCTGTCAAAATGATTATAGTTCATTTTCATGTCTTGTAATTTTTTGTAATGTAAAGTTCTCTTACTGAGACAGTTGCAATTTGTTACAAGGACAAAAATACAGATGTTAAAACAAAAGGAACATTGGTATGAAGGAGTCGGGAACTTCAAATCGGAAATTGAATCGAATCGGGGCTTGAGTGAATCGTTACATCCCTAGTGGTGAGCTATTACTACTACTACGACTACTACGACCACTACCACTTCCACTACCACTACCACTGTGATCAGAACTGTTTTTTCCTATACACAGACTACGCAAATTGCATAGGGCCCCCACAGCCGCAAGGGCCCCGCGTCTCAGTCAAATGAACAGTGTTGTTTTGCTTGTGAATCAACGCGTTGTCATGACGACAGGCTCTCTGACAGCGCTCACTCACTCTCCGCCTACTTTGTCACATATACCACCAATACGGAGCAGTCTGCTCAAGTGGATGAGCAGGAGAGACCTACCGCCTTCCCACGTCACTCCCGAGGGCTTCTCCCCTTCGCGTCCCCGCTTGGCTGTCTGTCGGTGCTCACCTCGCCTCCTGCGCGGCTGCATGCCCCGGTGCTGCTCTCATGTTTTCTCTGCTCAGACTCGGAGCTGCATCGGCCACACACTCAATTACACTATCTTATTATTGTCTCAAACAGTAGTTTGGCAGACTAGAGAGTAAAGCCGTTGTCTGTGGCCTTTTTGTCTCAAAGGGGAGTTGAATCCACACGGTTCTCATGAACACAGTTACTTTCAGTAACTCGGGTTCTCTGAATGTGCACAGACTAAAACAAAATCACTGTCAGGCTAATTCTCTGTGGTAAGATACAAATATTTCGTCAGGGGCAGGTTTCAGTTAGTTTTAAATCAGCAGTTCCCAAACGGCCTTTCTGCTGCTGCCCTCGGAAATCCACATGATCCAAATACAGCGCTAGTTTTCCTTTTCCGGGGTCAAACTTATTGTCCGTGAGCTCAAACACCCTCTGTGATCCTCTGAGAGCTCCTCCATGGCAGTGTGTTCTCTGTATTTCCATATTGTTTATTTCAACCTGGATAGACTCACACAGACAAAAGCAGCGATTAGGAAGATTTATTGACATGTTTTAGTTTTGGCGATCAAACCCCGGCGGAAGACATCGATGTATAAGTCAGTGTTGATGAACAGCTTGGAGTTAGGGATGTCTTCCCCTGGAGCCTGGACACTGGTGGTGGCATGGAAGACCCGGGGAAATGCAGCAGGTAGAAGCCGTGGACGGAAGAGGCTGAGATGGGGTTCATATTAGATAAGTTTGTGCTTGTTTGTAGCTGATTTTATTCTGAAATGATCGGGGTTTTCTTCTCTGGCTGGCACCTGACTTTCTGTTTGGTTCGTGTAATTCCCTGGGCTTCATCAGAGACTGCTGCAGCCCTCTTTGATCCCTTGTTTCCGTATGGACTATGGGCCGGGCAAAACTCAAATGCTTTATACCAGATTGTTTTTAATTTTTGTTTTTACTTTTTCTCATTTAACTTAATAACAGTCAAATTGTTCCGTTTGCCTACGATCCACTCTGTTATTTACATCTTCCTACATATTCCTATTGCAATACCACACATGTATTTGAAGGTCTGTTTCGCACTAAAGGCAGTCATTGAAAGAGCTCGGGCCATTCACAGTTCAGTCGTTTGAAAGAAATGTTTAATAGCAAAGTGACACAGCACAGGTGAGTCAGTCCTCGTCGCTTTTGTAACTTGCTGCTAATCATAGTCGGTCTAAAAGAGGAGAGGGCGAAAGTCACTGCGTGCCTGCGGATGTGGCTTAAAAGGCATTTTGTCAGCTTCAATGAAAACACAGTGTTTGTCGTTGGCTAAGAAAGACCCGGCTCGTGGACTGATGGAAACGCATGAAACATTGATTCATGATTGACACTTCTCTGATCCTGACAATAAAACATTTGGTCTTTATACTTTCTTCGCCCAATTTCTTGAATAATAATAATTGAAATATTCAGAGTGGTAGAAGTTCAAGGCTCTCAGGGCTGCTTTTTTTTAGGTAGAGAGGGAGACGTGCACACTCTGTGAACAATTTTTCAGATATTTTCGCGCGGGTCTGGCCGCTGCAGCCTTGGCGGTGTAGGGTCAAAAACAAAGGGCAAATCTGCATTCAGACTGATGTCAACAGCCCGCTCTTATCACGGCCTAAAGCCACACCGCACAGAATTTTACCCAATGAATAGAATTGAAATACAAGCAACAGATATTTTCATCTTTGAAAAATACCTCATGAATGTGCAAACAAACATGTGCTTTTGCTGTGAGCGGCTCAGCTCTCCTAAGACATGGCTGTAACTTTACCGGGAGTGGGAATGTCTCCAGCCCGGCTCCATGGAGATGTCGACTAAGGTAGACAGTATAATTTGAGATTTAAATAGGTTAGGTTCTCAATCAAATCCATTTCTCCGCATGCATGTTGTGTACTGATGGCAACAGTAAAATCCAAAATGTTACGCAGAGTGCCTTTAATTTTGCTCAAAGCCGCTTTTGCAGAGGGAGGAAGAACAGATCGCATGCAGGGGAGACACTGAGCTGATCAAGTGACATTAGCAAGAAAAATACGTTTGAGTTCTATTAAGATTGAGAGCGTAAGCTGCAAAATGGGAAACAAGTTAAAGCAAGCCTTGCAAAAGCTCGGGGAGAGTTATGTGTGCGCGGTTTTGTCTAGAAAAACGCTTGCGGTGTATTTGGAGCCTCACGTGACTCATCCAGCACCAAAGGGAGATGACCGGGGCGTGCCTATCGCCTGTAGTCAAGGCCGGATTTATGCAGGGGCTTACAAGGGCTAAGCCCAGGGGCCCAGCAGGTTGAAGGGCCCATGTAAGGCTCACATTTAAGGCTTTATCAGAGGACTGTTTATCCAAGACTAATCTGGGTCTAAACCAGTTCTAAACAAGGTCTGAGCCATTTTTATTGCGTTGACACTGCGGGAAAAAAAAGTACCTATTACTCTGTTAAAATGCACTATTAAAATAAAAATAAAATCTCTGTGGGAGACAGAGACACCCCTTTGAAATATGTCCCCCCACCAGTCTGGCAGTAGCAAATGTTCTTCCGCGAGGGCCATGGAGCTCAAACTGGGGTCATTATGTTGTTTTTAAAAAAAAAAAAAAAAAATTTAAACTAGTACTATGTTTAAGAACTTACTTCTGCATGTTTAATTTAAAAAAAGATAGATAGATACTTTATTGATCCCGAGGGAAATTCATGTTTCAGCAGAAGCAATATAAAAATAATCCACTAAAAACACTAAAAGCACACACAAGTAAGCAACTGTAAAAATGAGTCAATTCTGTCACTTATCACAAGACAAATTATACAACCGAATGGCCTTAGGAACAAATGACTTTCAGAGCCGGTCCTTGGAGCAGGGCAGAGACAACAGCCGCTCGCTGAAGCTGCTCCTCTGTCTGGTGAAGGTGGCATACAGCGGGTGGTGGGGATTATCCATGATGGACAAGAGTTTTCCCAAGACTCTCCTTTGTTCCACATCAGTGAATGAGTCTATAGTTCTGAACCCGCCGTCTTCACCAGCCTGTCGAGCCGCGAGGCATACAGACATACAGTATGAGTACAGATGTTGTTAAGACGCTATAAAAATAAATAAATATTGATTGAGTATATGGGGGGCCCTGAAAAAACTTTAGCCCCGGGGCCCATTTTACTTAAATCCGGCCTTGCCTGTAGTCTGAGTGGTTTGTCACGTTGTGTGACGTTCATGATCGACCGGCTCTTTTAAACGGCTCTTTAAGGTGAACGGTTCAAACCAGATCTCAGTTGTGAAAAGAGACGGATATTTTTTTCCGTCAATTGTATCCAGAACTCCCCCGAACAAACACAAGAGTCTGCCTAACAATGGAGCAGTCGTCACAAGTGAAAGCCTTTTGCTCTAAAGTTGAAGCTAAATGCACTAAAACATATTTGCAGTTGCAGCCTCTTTTTATTAGTTGTGTCGCAAGATTTTTATTCACAACATTTCAACCTGGATAGACTCAGAGATAAAAGTGGGAAGTGGGCGTTTTTCCACACTCTCAATCACTCAAAAGTAGTTTGGGATCCTAAAGCGAAGCCCAGGGGTCTTTTAGGAGGACATTTAAATGTAAGAAGCATCATGTCCAAAACCGAACAAATTCGTCATCTGCTGGTCAACTCAAACCTGGACTACCTCTGCTTATCTGAGACTTGGCTCTATAAAAATGCACCTTCTGCAGCTCTGAACATTCCAGGCTATAATATGTTCAGGAGGGACAGAGAAGGTGCAAAGGGCGGTGGGGTGATGATTTATATAAAAAATTATATCCACTGTCAAGAACTACAATGTCAGAACGATATTGATCTGGAATGCATAGGTTTAAATATTACGCTATCACCGCAAATGGCATTTAAAATTATTGTTTTGTACCGACCTCCCTCTTCAGACAGCAGTTTCTATGATAAGTTTGAAAAGCTACTTAAAGAAGGGAATACAAATGAAGAGACAGTTATCTTTGGGGACTTTAACATAAACTGGGAGGAGGCATCTTGTAAAAAGCATCTTAAAAGGATCACTGACAAATTTGATCTCGTCCAGATGATCAAAGGACCAACAAGAATCACAGCATCTAGCAGCAGCCAGATTGATTTGGTCTTTTCAAATCGACCGGAGAGAATAATTAAGTCCTATAACATGTTAGCAGGTATTTCTGACCACAATTTGATCCTGGTGGCCAGGAAGCTTTCCAAACAGAGATTCAGTCCTTCAGTCTGTCGAAGTGAATTTGTCAGTATCCCCAAAAGTAAACAGGAACATTTTAAAAATACTGTGCAGCAGATAGATTGGGATCAGTTATTATTGGGTAATTGTAATATGAATAGTAAAACCTTAATAACAGTAATTGAGCAAACTATAAAAAACTATACTTCTAAAATCAGGAGGAAAAGCAATAAAAATGTACTTCCGTGGATGAATTCGGATATCCTGAAAATGATGAAAGAGAGGGATTTTGCCTTGAAAAATGCTATAAAAACTAAGACTGTAAGTTCTAGAAAGTTGTTCACAACTCTTAGGAATAAGGTAGTCATGAGCATACGTAAAGCTAAGGCCAATTTTTTCTTGACCATAATTGAAAACGCCAAAGGAAACTCTAAAATGATCTGGGATCAACTGAAAAAACTACTAGGACATGACTTAAAAAAGAAAAAAATATTGGAATTGGAAATTAATGGGAAACTAACTAATAATTCAAAAACTGTTGCAAATGCATTTAACTATTTTTTTATTGAGTCAGTGTCCACTATTGCCCAGTCATTTCCACCCAATGACATTGACGTGATTTGCTCCCAGCGAACCTCAGAGCCGGCTCTCAGATTAGGCAGTGTTACTGAAGCTCAGGTTGCTCAAACGATTCAAACACTTAAACCATCCAGAACGAAAGACGTATTTGGCATTGACACATTCACACTGAAAGAACTCGGACTCTCATTAATCGCTCCAATAACCAAAATAATTAACCAGTCCATCTCAGAATTAGTTTTCCCTAATGTATGGAAGTCAGCAGCTGTAATTCCACTCTACAAAAATGGTGATGCATTATCCGTCTGCAATTACAGGCCAATCAGTATAATTCCGACAGTGTCTAAGGTGGCAGAGAAACTTGTTGCGCAACAAATAATTTCACATTTGAACACTACTCCATTCACACTTCACCCGATGCAAATTGGTTTCCGGGCAAAACATTCTACAGAAACAGCCAGCTGTTTTTTCATTGAAAAAATCAAGCAACATTTGGACAAAGGTGGTGTGGTTGGGGCCGTCTTTCTGGATCTAAAGAAAGCCTTTGACACAATAAATCATAATATACTGCTCACAAAACTCAACACATTCAATTTCTCACCAGAAGCTACAAAATGGTTTGAGTCATATCTAACAAATCGGTCGCAGTCTGTCAAAATCAATGATTTCAGCTCTCCTCCCCTCCCTTTAAAGACAGGAGTACCACAAGGTTCCAACCTGGGTCCACTGCTCTTCTCACTCTACATAAATGACCTTCCCTCTGTTTGTTCCAATGTCTCCATTCAAATGTACGCCGATGACACAGTTATTTACACACATGGCAAAAATCCAACTCAAGTGGCAGATAAACTCTCCCAGTCTTTGGCCCATGTTACAGAATGGTTACATCAGTCCTGTTTAAAACTCAATATCAATAAAACTGTCTCAATGTTCTTTACAAGGTCCAACGTCAAAAAAAATTCAACAGCAGATATCTATATGGCAGGTGAAAAGTTGCAAGTGGTGTCAGAATACAAATACCTTGGAATTACAATAGACTCAAACCTAACATTCAAAACCCAAATTAACAAAGTCTGCAATAAAGTCAAATTCAATATCTCCAACTTCCGGTTCATCAGGTCTCAACTCTCTCTGCAAGCAGCAAAAATGTTCATGAATTCCATGGTCCTATCGCACATAACCTACTGTTTAACAACTTGGTCTCAAGCAAACAAAACAACACTAAAGCCCTTAGAGTCACTTTACAAACGGACAATAAAAATTCTGGACAAAAAACCAATGAGGTATCATCACTGCAACATCCTTCAAAAGCACAAACTTTTAAGCTGGGAAAATCTCATTAAGTATTCAAACCTCTGCCTCATACATAAAATAATCCACAACCAATCATCTCCCCCACTCAGTCAGTTTGTCAGCATCAGAAACCCCACATCTTTACAGCGGGTGACCAGAGGAGCAGCTCGAGGAGACTGCATAGTCCCATTTAGGAAAAGTGCCTTTAGTCAGAACACCTTTTCTGTAACTGCAGCCAAAGACTGGAACTCCATCCCAGCTAACATAAGAGATCTGTCCACCTACATACTGTTTAAAAAACATTTAAAGAACTGGTTCATTACTCAACAGTCTTGCAGTCATTAACCCCTGTCTGTATTATGACTCTTTTATTGTTTGCACTGTTTTGTATTTGTATTTAACCTGTATAGTGTAGTGACTGTGTCCTACTTTGTATTTTATTGCACTGACCGTAATGTTTTATTGTCTTAGGGAGACTTTTTACATCTGTCCAGGGACTACGGATGAAAAATAGCCTTTTGGCTAATTCCGGTGCATTTACAGAAATGTTGATTAATGTACACTGTCCCTGTCAAATTAATAAATAAATTAAATTAAAATAAAAGCAGCAATTAGAAAAATGTATTGACATCACTATTTTGGCGATCAGACCCCAGCAGTAGACCTCGATAAACAGATTATAGTAAGCCAGGCTTACCCCAAAGCCTGGGCACTGGTGGTGGAATGGGAGACCGGTGAAGGATGTAGCAGGGTGAGGCCACAGACAGAAGAGGTGGTGAAGTGGTGGAGGTGGGTCGCAGCACAACTGGGAAGCTGACAAGCCATGAACGCTGGGGCTTAAACGCTGGACCGCGGGCGATGATTGGCTTCGACGAAGGCGTTGCCGGAGGTAGGGGATGTTTACATTCGTCTTCTACGTTGAATTTACACCAAGGCTTAATTTTTCAAAGTGTAAATATCAGTCCCATTGTAATTTTATATTATTTAAATCATATAAAGTGTGCCTTCTATCGGTGGCCTCTTGGGTATTGTAGTGTTTTCTGGCTGGGGTTATTAAAATAATATATTAAAAAGAGCCAGTCTTTTGAACGGTTCTTTGATATGAACGGATCCCAAAGACTCAGCTCCCAGTAAAGAACCGTAAATCCCATCACTTATGAGGCAGACATTTATGCAAAATAAATTTAAAAAAATCTTCCCAATTAGACAGCTTAATTAGCTTTCGCAATTAATGGGAAACCCTAAATAATTTCCTTCCCTCTAAAATACATGGGAAGCCTTTTGGAAATCTCCACACTGCACATTCTAGCAGCCGGCTGACCAGTGTTTCCTTAAATCAACATAGACAGACACCGCCGACCACAACAGCGCCACAAGCCATCTTCCCGAGATGATCCGTCACTTTGGAGAGAATGCTGAAAAATATATTTAGCCTGAATTATACATTTCTCATTGCCCCGGCCTGGGCCATTAGCGTAATTAGAAAGTCAGCTAGCATTAAATTGAAATGGACGTTTTGCCCGGGGACATTGGAGAAAAGAGCCTGTTGTGCGGAGCGAAGGAGCCAGTCAAACAACCGCCGCAATAAGCCATTAATCATAAGAAAACAAGTGCGGTCGCTGCTTGGTGCATGTAGCGGGCCGACAGCGGGTGTTTAGCGCCATGTAAAGTCAGAGATACGCTTTATATACGCGGGGAACGGGTATGGGGGCCATGCCAATTAATTCATCAACACATGACCAAACATTCAGCACAGTAATTACAAAAGGCTTAGATGGAAAATTAATTATGTGTGGATTTAATCTAGGCCAGTAGGCATTAAAATGGGAGAAAGTGTAGGTAGGATAGGCCGAAAGGAGACATTTTTTTTTATATAGTTTGAATTGTATGTTCAGGTAATGAGTGAGAGGCGCTAATGAGCGTAAATTGTGTTTACTTTTTTATTATATGCAACAAACTAATCGCTTAACGCCAAACGGTTCAGTGACTACAGTGTGACAATTGGTAGGTGTAGTATTATACTATTTCACTTTTTTTTACAGCGGCGCTACAGAGTTGATCAT
Organism: Proterorhinus semilunaris; assembly: GCA_021464625.1. Lineage (NCBI taxonomy): Eukaryota > Metazoa > Chordata > Actinopteri > Gobiiformes > Gobiidae > Proterorhinus > Proterorhinus semilunaris. Next base: position 8,784,419 of record CM038346.1, read on the forward strand.
TTTCCAAAACTATTTAGTTGATCCTGAAGTCTTATAGAAACGGTTGAAAAGACCAGTTTTTTCAACTTCATTGCTTTAATATTTTGTCGGATGTTCCTCTAAAAGACGACGATAACTAATGATTATTTGAAATTTAGACCGGCCGATAGCAGTGAGTATTGATCAGCAAGATTTGACTATTACTGTTAATTCTTCAATGAAGGTTCTTGAGTCATCTGCTGTGCTCTGTAGTTGAAGCGTTGAACGTTTCACCTCTCGTCCAAAAGGCTTCGTCAGCGACACTAACGAAGCCGACGAAGCCTTTTTGGATGAGAAGCGAAACGTTCAACACTTCAGCTACAGAGTACAGGAGATGACTCAAGAACCTTCATTGAAGATGGACAACACCTGTACGACTGAGAGCCTACACAGACATCTATTACTGTTACTATTAAAACTCAGTTACTGCCATTACGGTGCATTTCTGAGTTAGAAACGGGACAGTAGTTCAAACTGATTAAAGCTCCTCCTTCTTATGCACTGAGTCAAATTCAGTTGCATTTAGCTAAATAAATAAACCTGAACAACATACTTGCCAAGATTTAAGAGGGCAAATTATGATGCAAGATGTTGAAGACTTGTTGAATGGTCCTCGATCGGAAAGGTAGCATCAGAGAAATACAATAAAACATATATATATTTGTATTTGAAACTGAGTTGTGTGTAAAGGCAAACCTGAGAAGGAACCAAAGATCTTTGATGGCTCAGCTGCGAACTGGCATCCTTCCCCTGGCCTTGGAAACGGGCAGGTTCACTCAAACTCCTGAAGAGGACAGACTCTGTAGACTATGTGAGTTACGAGAGATTGAAAGTGAAACTCATTTTGTCTTATATTGTCCACAGTACGATGATCTTAGAAATGTATTGTTTGGTGAATTGTTTGTTCAAAAGCCTGAAGTGTTTTGGATCAGTGATGACGACAAGACGAAATGGTTGTTTAATTCTAATGTGTTTGAATTGGCTTCTTTTGTTTGTAAAGCCTGGATGCGGCGGCAGACTTGTTTGTTCAAATGAGTTTATGTATCGTATATTGTGCCTACTGTCTGGCAACTGGTCCTTTTGCTGGTGCTATTGGTGTCTTATTGGAAGCCCATTGGGGCTGGGCATACAGTGTGTATGCAAGACACAATAATACAAATTATTCATTCATTCATTCATATATGATTGAATGAAAACACAATTTCATACATGGCCTTGATTAGGGCATTAAGGTGACAGGAATCACATCAAAGTCCATTTAAAACAAACAAACAACACAACTAAATGACACACACAGTGCTACCATACTGCATGGACATGGTGTATTTAAGTGTAGGCCTGCATGTTTATGTTAATAGTGTTGCATTATGTAAATAGCTCTGTGACAAAGCTGCCCATATGGCGTTGCAACAAGCCTCATCGTGTGACTTGAATGTCACGCGTAGCCATTCCTGTAGCAATTAGCCAACTGCGTCACAGAACACAATGGTCTTTTGTGAAGTCTCACCTCTTCAGAACAAATCAAGTATTTCAGTTATGTATTATGTGTCTGGGTGTGACTCTGGTCTTCCTGTGTTCCCCACTCCCTTGTCCCTGTGTGTGTTGGTGGAGTCTGCTGGAGCTACTCATCTGTTTGCCATCTGCAATCAAGCTGCTGCAGTGAAAGACCCAGCTCTCCAGACAGACTCTGCCAGATTGTTCCGTCAGCTTGATGGTGATTTTGCAGTCGGCTACTAAAGTTACTTATATTCTTACCTGTTTTGACTACCTGAAACTTACCTTCATCTCCTGTGCTCCCAGTGCCTGTGTGGGAAAGACTCCGAGGACCTGAGACCATCCGCCTTGCTTGGACCAAAAGGAAAATAAATTGTGAACTTTGGCACCTGTCTTGAGTCTGTCTTTGGGTCCTAAACTAATAAGCCTTAACATTATGTTTGCTTCCCCCGTGGCACTATATCGAACTGAACTGTGGAAATTGGAAATGCGCAGTTCTAAGCAGCTTAGGCCAAAAATCGTTTGCTTTGTGATCATCTGTATGAATGACTTTCAGAAATGTTGAAAAATTCTCCACACCCGAGAATGATATTGAATTATCCTGTAAATGAGCTGAGGTCAACTCTAGATACAACATATTAATCGTTAAAGAGAGGAAATTAATAATCATGGTCTGACCCTTGGCCTATTTACAGTACATTGGTATTATTGAAAACCCTCTTGGATAATGACAGCCATATTCAATCTTTTAACACACTGAAATTGGGTTTAAGCCAATCCACTTTAACAAGGCTAAACAGAAAAATGCTTTTAGTTTTAGGTCGATATTGTGGTAGCTGGTAAGTTGACACGGGTTCAGTTGCAAATGTCTGCTTTGTAGCTAAAATTATATTTATTTGTTTATTTGCCAATCATCTTCTCGACGTGTGTTCTGTGCCTTGTACAGAAAATCCTAAAGTTACAAATTAACCCTAAAAACAATTGATCCTGGAGCCACTCATACAGCCCCTGAGTCACTAAAAACTCAAATACGCACTAATAACAAATAAATTACACACAAAATGTCCCATAATGCACCTTTTTTTTTCAAATTGTAAAAGATCAAAAGATTTTCCTGTCAATTAATTGATATGAATCGAAATTGAAGTTTCTCTCAAACCCTAGGTGTGGAGTGGGGGTTATTTGTTGAAGCAGAGTGAACAGGAGGGGGCTCAGCACACAGTCTTGGGGGACCCCAGTGTTCAAGTGTGATGGTTCGTCAGAAAGTTCAGCACAGTGACGTGTTGATCTATGGATGTATTTTCTAAACAAAAATTGTACAACAGTGAACACTAATCATAATTCTAACAGCTTCGATTGCTGGTTTTTCACTTCTAATGGACAATCTGTTGTGATGAAATATTCCTAATGACCCTATTTTGACTTGAATATTTTTGTATGTGCTAAATGTCCCCGTAGTCCACCAGAAAATGACTGGAAAAAAAAAAGTTATGCAGATTGTTTAACTAAAGCAGCAACAGCAGCAGTTTATGGTCACTATGGACACACACATTTCTATCTGTGCTAATCTTTCACAACAGCCTGTCACCGACCCAGACCTCGAGGAGGCGACTCCCGTGGTCATCAGCTCTCGGTTGGACTGGTGCAACGCTCTCTAATCTGGCCTCCCACTTTCGTCACTCCAACAGCAGAATGCAGCAGCCCATCTTCTCACCGGTTCATCCAGACCCACATCACTCCCGTCCTCTCCTCCCCGCACCGGCTCCCTTGTCCGTCTCTGGATTGATTTTAAAATGTTGATGTTTGTTTTCATGGTCCTTCATGGTCTTGCTCCACTATATTTAACTGAGATGTTGACCATACATCGCCTCAGCAGAGCTCGCCGGTCCCCCAATCGAATGGTTCTGGAGGTGCCAGATTAAAGATGAATCTCTTCAAACTGTCTTTTAACACCTAGAACACATCGATGTATGTCTAGGATGTAATAATGTTGTGTCTTTAAATTGTGTTATCTTTCTGTAAAGCCCTTTGGTCTTCCCTGTGTGGTTCTGAAGTGCTATATAAATAAACTTTGATAAATAACTCCAGCCGAATCAACACCTAATAAATAATCCTGAACATGTGTCGCCGGGTTCACCTCATTGTTAACTCCCACGCTTTAGAAAATATTCCACCTGTTGTGACAGAGCCAAAAGCTGTCGAAAGACTCGTTTTAGGAGACTTTGAGGCAGTGTTAATTCCGTCGACTAAAATATTTAGTCTTAATTTTAGTCAAAGTGATTTTTTTGACGACTAAAATTGGACTAAAACTAAATTTAAAGTTTTCCATGAGACTAAAACTATGACTAAAATGTCCAGATATTTTAGTCGACTAAAATGAGACTAAATAAAAATGAAAAGGAAAGACTAAAATCATCTAAACTTCTATTGATAGTCTGAAAGAGCCTCATATCATGTAAATTCTCTGCCAAAGGAACAGCTCTGAGCTTTGTTCATGTGGGAGCAGCTCCATGAAGCAGAGGACCTCGATTAAATATGATTATAATGAATATTATAAATATAAAGTTGATTAAATTTGTCCTAAATTTAAAAAAACTCGACTAAAATTTAAGGTATTTTTTTGACTAAATCTCGACTAAAATTGAATTACATTTTCGTCAAAAGACTAAGACTAAAACTAAATTAAAATATCTTGTCAAAATTAACACTGGTTTGAGGATTAGAGTAAAGTCGCTTATTAGTTTCCCGTGCCAGGAAAAAAGGCGTCACTTCAACCTGACTCGGACCGAATCGAGGACGCGTGTTGTCATTGTGAAACGTATTAGCTACTCGGCACTAATGTTTACTCGGGGAGACAGTATTATTTTTCGTCATGTAGTAAATAAATCTCGTGTTGATTCTCTAACCCAGTGCGCTCTGGCCTGACGAGCCGCGCGCTCACACTAATCACCGGAGCCCCACAGAGCCGCGGCGGCAGCGACTGTCAATGTGTTGTTTTTCGTGTCGCCGCTTATTTGCTGTGATTGCTCGCCCGGACCCGGAGGGGCTGCGCGCGCACAGGGCCCCCCGCACACTGCACACGCTCTCAGCCTGCTCATCCCGCCGGCCGCGCGCATCATTATACGGCCGCTCTGCTGGGTGCAAGATGTTCCCTAAAACGCTGACACGCATTTAATCGAGGTGAGTAACTTTGAAAGCGCCCGTGCAACATGGGTGAAAAGACCTCCCGGCTGCAGCGAGATCCGCGGGAGACTTATGTCAAAACATTTTCCCAATATATTCGGAGGCGTTTGTGTGCGAGTGTGTGCGCGCCGCGGCCTGTCAGGGGCTGTCTCTTGATAACGTGCCGCTGAGCATCGACTTGTGGAGTAGACCGGAAGGTGTAAGGGGGGGGAGGAAAAAAAGTCTTCCCTGAAAATTCGAGAAGTTGGAATGGAGGGCAGGCAAAACAAACGAACGCTGAAGTCGGTTCTAAAAAGTGCATAAAGTGTTTGTTGTTTGTAGGAACCTGGTAAAAGCCAGACTGGCATTACAGTGTCAATAGTGCTACACAGTGATATCGATCAGGAAGAGCGGGTTCAAGTTCTTGTTAAGGCATAAGATGGATGGACGGACATATTCCATCCGTCTTATGCGTTAAAGCAGCATTGATATTTAAATTTTCTTTTTACCTAAATGAATTTCTCTCTGTAAGAATAAAACAGTAACAAAGAAATACAGACTGTTGAAGGCCTTGCTGTAGGCTCCTCCTGCAGACCGCTGAATAACTTTCAGTTTGGATTTTCTGTGTGTTTTACAGCTTCAGCACGGCGTAACAAACACATTTTAAGCAGAATGGCTCAGAACCGATATATAATGTTGGGTTGTTGTAATTTGTTTCTTTATTTGGCCAGGACAGTGCATGTTAAAGCAGGGGTTCCTGACTTTTTGTTATTGTAGTGTAAATGTATTTTTTTTGCCACCACAGAGTAGGCAAAAAATAGATCTTGATGCTTTGTCTTCACCTCAATGTGTATTGAGACGGACGATAGAAGTAGAATCTAAATTGGTGCAATATTGGGAGTGGTCCCCCCGCTTGACTTTAGCACCGCTCAAAGCCGTACATGGGCTTGAAACGTGCATGCAATTAATTTGCTTGGACAATTTGGATGTGCAGGAGGGATTGTGAGAACTGAAACGAGTTCACAGTTTGACAGTTTGAACAGGAAAAACCAGGTACCCCAGCTTTAATGGATATACATGGTTACATGCATGCAAACACACCACGCCGGATTGTAGCCTTGGGCTAATTTCCATCCATTGTCCCGCACTCGCACTCTCAAACATTCATCCTGGCCTATTGTACATGTTTTTTGTTGCTGGAGGAAACCTACGCAGACACGGGGAGAAAAGGCAAACTCCACACAGAAAGGCCCCGTCCAAGTGGGAATCGAACCTGGGACCTGCTAGCTGTGAGGCACCGTGCCGCCCAAACAAATTGCTGCCACTGTAGAAGAAGAAACAGCCAAAATAACAAGATTTATCCAAACCCCGTGTCCAAGTAGAATCCTGAAGCAAAATAATATAAAGCTACATTCAAACTGACTTTACTCGTCTGTGTTTCAAGCTCGCCTGGTGGAGCTGTCCGTGGTGCTGATTTGACCGACGCAAGCTCTTATTGCCAGTTTCATTCATCTCACTGGGAGGGATTTCCCCAGCACAAATTTGCCATATTTGTGATTGAGTGAATAATTTGACTTATTTGGTTTAATCTGCCGTCATACCAATTGATTAAAATTGACACCTATTCCACAGATTTGAGAAGATTATGCGAGCTGTCAACATAATAATGTACTTAGCAATATACTATACTTCAAAACCGCAACCTTTAGCCGGTTTGGCAAACTCATTTTATTTGGTGTAAAAGTCTACATTCATCTGTACATCTACCTACAAATGCCAGGTATATAGACTATTGAGATTGAAATAACTGCTTTGTAAATACTGAGCGTCTATTTTGTTTGCTTGAGAGACATTTTAGTTATTATCTGTTACTCAGAATTCGTTTTTTCAAAGTTCTTCTTCCACTCTCAAGTCTAAACAAAGACATTGCAGCGGCAGCACATCTCTTCTGTTTATTTATATTGATTTTTCACTCAGTGTTTTTAGCCAGTTTTCTCCCTTAACATCTTAGTTTGGTATTGCTTTATATTGAAGGGTGCTAGTTAAGTATTCATAAGGTATTAATAAGCATTAGTGATGTGTTAAGGGGCATGGGTTCAGATTAGGGCTATAGGGTTAGCATTTGGGTAGGCCATGGATAAGCATTTTACTCATGGCCTGGTAGTTGATGATAGCATAATGAGCAGCTTATCAATATCTTTCCAAGTATATTTTTCATGGCCGAAGAACAAGGGACTGATTGCAAACCACTGGATTGATTGATGGCCTATTAATTATCAATACTTATCCTTATTACAACTTAGCGGACATCCCTTAATATAAAGTTTTACCCTTAGTTTTAAAGCTAGAGTTTTAAAAGAGGCAAAACTCACCCTTCACAATGTTTTTTTGTCCGCTAGCGAGCTGGAGATTTCCAACAAGTAACTACACAAATATTGTGTAGCTCTAAAGGCGACCGAGTAGACAGTGTAATCCAAATGTGCTCATTTCCTTTCTGGGAGACAGCCGTGGCCGTAGTTGCAGCTCAGACGTGAGAATATCCAGGGCCAGAGCTTGTGCCGGCGCATGGAGGGGCCCAGGCTCTCGGCGAATTATTCTCTGAGTGGCGGAGCCGTGTGCTCTGCGCCTTCGCCACTTGTGAGAGGGCGTCACAAGAGGAGGTGAGTGCCCTGATGGGAGCGCCGCTGACATTCATGTCCTCGTCTACATTGCGCTGCCTTGTGTTCTTCCTCAAGCTTCGGGCTCTCACACGTCAAACTAAAAAACTTTATTTACCCCATCGTGAGCGAAACAATGTTCATGTCTCGAGAGAGAAAGAGCTCCAGCCGTCCGCTGTGGCGTGAAGGCGAAACAAAACAAATGTACATGTTCACCCCCCACTTCCCCACAACCCGGCCGCGGAGTCGATCTGGTTGGAGGGTAAAAGGTGTCTCCGTCCCAGTGCTTCCCACTTAAATGTGCAAAGTCTGGAGTGGCAAGATCCGCCTAAAATGTTGCGCTATCGCCTGCGTTTTGAGACACAAGATCAGGCTCATAAGTAAGATTTGTTTTATATGACCACAGTTTTTTAGAACTGCTTCACATCCGTGTCGCATAGAGTCAACCAACTTCTGGCACCTGTCAACACCAGCCCAAGATGCTTTGACAACATTCCACAATTCCTTGGTTTTGTATCAGAAACTGGATTTTTGATGTCGCCCCACACGTTTTCTATGGGATTAAGGTCCAGGAATTGGCCAGGCCATTCTTCCATTTTCTGGCTATTGTCCGATCCATTCGAATGGTAGTCTTCCATTTTTCTTCTGCGTCTCTGAGTTTCTCCTTTCCATTTTAACGCGTTGGAGATCATTCTAGCAGTTTTAACCCCTCCAATCAACCTTTTAACAAAAGAACACAGTACTTCTGAACAACGTCTTGAACGACTCATTTTTCTTCAGGATTTCACAGTGTATAACACGTGCTGACTTCCTAAAATAAGGGCCACCTGATTCAAACCTGTTTTTCCACAGAATGATTGACCTCACCAAAAACTCCCCACTGCTATTATTTTGAACACACCCCTTTCAATTGAATATTCAACTACACAGAAGTGAGAGCATGCACACCATGAATGCTGGGTCTGTCTGTGTTTCTAAGAATCTCCTGCACCTACAGGCACATTGTTGTCCGTGTAGTTCTGTGATTTATACCAAAAACTGTGAATTATCTGGTTAGTCATGTTGGACACTACTGTACAGTGAGTTGAGACTATTTACCATTTTACCATCTAATACCCAGCCTGAATTATTGAGCTTTGAACTTTAGAATTTTTTTCTCTTACACGTAGCTTATTTAAAAACTAAACACTGCCCATTGGGGGAAAACATTTGTGACTAATATTTCAATCAAATTGAACCATAAATTTAAACATGGCCATTATTTAGATAGTGTCACCTTGCAAGTGTTTTCTCATATTTATATATTAGTAACCTACAGCAGAAGTTTCAGATTGATATTCTCCAAATATTTGTATTTTCCCCCACATAATACTCGCATGCAGTGTCGCCTTTGATGCTCAAGTCAGTTCAGGACCTTAGCCATTTCTCTTCTTAATCACCTCATTAAAAGCCGAAACAAAAACTGACATCTGGTCGTCTAGTTTTACCAGAAAACGCCAATTTATTTCCATATGTTTTCTATCTCTAAGACTGACATTCCCCATCATTGCTTTTTCTTTTTTTTGTGTTTTGTTTATATAACCAGCCGTCCCCAATCTGAGCCTCCTTCCCGTCTATTACGGCTGAGGCAAATCGAAATAGATGTGTTTTTAATGAGCGTGTGTGTGCGTGCTCGCCGCTGTGGCCGTATGCGCACCGGGGAGTATATGGTCCCATAAGCCGTTACCGGGCGGCCCAGCACAGACCCAGAGGTAAACTTGACCTGTCAGGGCACCGGGACTGTTTACCCTGCTCCGTGGACATTCCGCTCACATAAGGCGACCTCAGCGAGGACGAGGGACAGAAGACAGCGGTTAGGTAACGGCGCCGTGTGTAACAAGGCTGCGGAGCAAATGGATGTTGGAACGCCGATGTTTCAAGGTTGAACTCCGAGTTCTGTTTGCTGCACAGAACATGAAGAAGGTGTCGTGTCGTCGGTGTTTTACAAATGTTTGCAATTGGCCAGCTGTTGAAAAGCCTTTCCTTCAGAGCCGTGCATGGTGTGAACATGTTGTGTTATTGCATAAGAACATTACACTATTGTTCACCAGATGTAAATGAGACATGATAAAGCTTCGAGTTGATTTTGTTTTAATGTGTTTACAAATGGCTTTTCACACCAATTACCATCTCATAAAATATTTGATCTTCTAAGCTGAGCCGGAAACTCCATACACCAGGGGTGTCAAACGTACGGATAAATATGCATTATTAAAGAAGAATAAACTTCATTTTCTTTAAAATTTGCAGTTCTTATATTGTCCGCTAGGGGCGCTGTGTTTGAGTCAGTTGTACCTGCTTTACCTGCTTTTTCTGTTGACTCTGGCACCCTCTTCAGTGAAATGTCTTTGTCAAAAAAAAGAAAAGTGGACACAGAGTGTTGGATTTTTCAAGAAAAATTTAACTCTTCCTATATGTTCACGGAGGTGAATGGGAAACCCGTGTGCCTGGTGTGCATGCAGCAAGTTTCGGTGCTTAAGGAACACAATATTCGGCGCCACTATGAATCTCAGCATGGTGAAAAATACAACAGCTTGCACGGAGAACTGAGAAAACAGAAGGTAAATGAAATGCTGGTGGGTCTGAGGAAACAGCAATCTGTTTTCACCCGGAGCCGAGAGGTCAGTGATGCTGCGGTGAAAGCCAGCTACGTAATTGCTAGCCATATAGCATTAGCGTCAAAGCCGTACTGTGACGGGGAGTTCGTCAAAAACTGTATGCTGAAGGCTGCCGAAATTGTGTGTCCTGAGAAGCGACAAGCTTTTGCCAATATTAGCATGACGAGAAATACCGTGGCAGACAGGATTTCGGAACTATCGGCAGATTTGGACAGCCAACTGAAACGCAAAGGGGAGTCATTTCTGGCATTTTCTATTGCAATTGATGAGAGTACTGATATTACGGACGTCGCTCAACTGGCCATATTGATTCGTGGCGTTGACGAGACTTTGACTGTCACAGAAGAGTTTCTCGAGTTGGTGCCTATGACCGACACCACAACAGCTGAGGACATTTTCCGCTCCGTTGTTGGAGCGCTGGACAGAGTCGGGGCGGACTGGTCCCGCGCCGAAAGCCTGGCTACTGATGGTGCGCCGTCAATGATTGGGAAAAAGGCAGGTGTTGTGACAAAGTTCAGAGAGAAAGTACAAGCCGCAAATGGAGGAGGTGATTTTTGGACATCGCTGATCAGTTTTTATGCATAGTGCACTTGAATAAATGTTGTAGTGAGTAAAAGTGTTTTTGAAATTGCACATACTTTTCTTAAAAACTCTTAGAGTGTTCATAATATATTTAGTAAAAGGGACAATTCATTTCATATAAAGATTTTTATAATTTACTTCTTCTTTGCACTAATACAAAGAAAAAAAGTGGACTTATTGTTAGTTCTATGTAATTTTGGAATGAGTTTACTGGTCAGGCCCCCTTGAGATCCGATTAAATTGTATACGGCCCCAAGACCAGAATGAGTTTGACACCCCTGCCATACACAAAGGCCCCATCCAGGTGGGAATTGAACCCGGGACATTCTAATAATCTTTAAATAGTGTAATAGTGACTGTCTAATAGTGTATTAAACACTGTAGTACAATGCTCAGTGTGTGTAGTAAATACATTATAAACTTGATTTATAATGTGTTTATTTAGCCTTCATTAATGTGGACAACTATGTGGACAACTATGTGCTTATTTTATCTCAAAGAGGATAGAAACGTTTAAGAATAAAATTGCCTACACACCTAACCACACGGACCGCGCTGTTGCTTCTATTTTGACGCTTGAAAGGCTGTAATCAGACGCTCGTATGTGTTCACTTTCTGTAGAGAGAAAAAAAACGTTTCCATACTCTTTGCTTGTACTTTGGTGACAGTGGAATAGTTTAACTAGCCAACATTTCTCTGACACTTGAGGCAAATCTTGCCTCTTTCCTCTCTCCCTCTCCTGGATATTATTTCAATACGTGTGGGTTTGAGTGTGCAGTACCTGTCTGTCCAGCGATCATGCCTGTAATCCAGCGCCTGGTTTAATGCGCCCACGTTCGTGTTTTCATAAGTTTATTGAAGCGTATGATTCCTCTGATCCGAATGCCTGGGCTCGGGAACGGCATTTCAAACCACAGCTGCTGATCCGATCGTCATGAATAACCACCTCTTCACTTGTGTCTTTATGACACAAGTGAAGAGGTGGTTATGTTGCTCCAAATTCAGATAACCACTCAATTATTCTTGAATGTGTGTTTGGAGCATAAACAGTGGTCACAGAGACAGAGACTCAAAAAAACAATACACATTAACATTACAGTTTAAACATTAAAATGGGAATAAAAATGTCTTAAAGCTGGGGTACCCGATTTTTCCTGTTCAAACAGTGACATTTTTTGTTTTGGCCGAAACTTGTCTCTAGCTCTCGCAGTCCCTCCTGTGAATTCAAATTGTTCAAAGAATGTAATTATATTCACATTCCACACCCATATACAGCATTGAGTGGTGACAAAGTGAAGCAGGGGCGGCCACCCCCCAAGATAAATTCCACTCATTTAGATTAGACTTCTATCATCCAGTGTCTGTGTACACTGGTGTATGAATTGGTGTATGAAAGCGCTATATAAGTTGAGACCTTTTACCATTTACCATTTACCATCCATCGCTCAATCAAACTTAAGGTGAAGACAATACAACAAGCTCCGTGCTCTGCTGTGTTTACAACATACTCGGAAGTGGCAAAAATGTATGTATTCTACAACACCAGGTACCCCATATTTAAGCCCCTTCCTAAAAGATGTGGCGAGAGGGCGTTCCACAATGTCGGGGACCGGCTTTCTCCCATGGTCCGACGGTTTGTTCGGGGGGACAGAGAGGAAGTTTGTATTTGTGTCCAAGTACCGCCTCACTAAAAATGGAACCTTCGAAGTACCGCCACCAAGCCCAGATCGAGATCAAATTCGGACTTAGCGTGTTAGAAAATAGACGTTGTATTAAATGATGGCCTTTTCACATGGACAAAATGGAAAAAAAAGGAAAGATCCGCCAGACTCTGTGCCAGAGAATCCAAAATATGTCATTAATAATCCGTAACAGTGACCGTTTTACGCATATTCTACCACCATTCATAAAGGGAGCTCTGCTTACTCACAGGTTTGCCAATATCTCACGCCTCGGCTGAAACCTTTGCTTCAAGAACTCCTAAATCCTCTCGCTCTGCAGCTCGGGCGTCTGTGCGAATATGCAAATGGCGCCGGAGAAAGGTAAAGGTTGCTTCAGACAAGATTCCCCTTCAAAGCGCGCGCGGCGAACAACCTGTAGTGTGCGCCACTTGTTGCCATCGCTCAGGCGCGGGTGGCACGCGCTGCATATCGAGAGCGGCGCCCGGCCCACCGCCTGCAGCGGTCTTCGGGGCAGCTGCTCTCCAACCGAAACTCATTTCAAGTGCTTTTCAATGCAAATGAGCCCAAATAGGGGACGGCACGCTTGACCTTGTTACAGGAACGGAAATTGGAGGCATCATTTTTCCTCTCCGAGCCCCATAGCCATGCAGTGAGATACAGATTTCCCTCTCGCCGGGTAAAAAAAAAAAAAAAAAAATCTGCGGGCATATACTGCAAACCATTAAAAACCCATAATGCATAAATCACCGCGGCAATAAAAGTTCTCTCCCCCCTCCGCTGCCATTTTCCTGATCACTCCACTCCACTTCCCCACGGGCACTCGAGGCGTAGTTTGCAATCCCTGCTGCGGATCCCCCTCCACCCACCGCTAACTCAATTCCGCGTCCCAGGGCTTTCGCGGCCTCCCAGGACAGGGGGGTGGAGGAGGGGGGAAGAAGTGCCTTTTTGAAGGTGCCCTCAGCTCTCCGGGGAGAAAACGTATTATGAATCAAGCCAATAAAGTATGAATGGGGAGGAAGGCAGCAAAGTTGGGCTGTTGCCGATATGTGGGAGCGGTAACTGCGATGTGGAGGGGGTTTCACAGGTCGTACACTGTGTAACATTTAGTCAATTCAATTCAATTCAATTCAATACAAGCATTCATTTCATCGTATGTTTGTATTGGGGAATAATACCTCAAACGCCTCGAAGCCAGAAGGTCCGGCTCCTGTGCGGCGTTTGCGAGCGCAAGTAAAAAGTAACGACCCAAATAATTACTTCAGTTAAAGTAAAAAAAGTACTTGGAGAAAATGTTACTTGAGTACTGTGGTTAACGGTTTGAGCGAAAAAGACGTATTTTTTTCAATGACGCCATAAGTTGTGTGAAACAAAACGTGTGATAGTGTGATATTTCTAAAGAAAATTCCAAGAAAATGGCGGAAAATACAGAAAAACTAAAATCATGCTAAAGAACAAGGAGCTCGAGACGAACTACATCCATTTAATAGATTAAAATGAAGCATTAAATATTTACCCACAGTGGAAAAAGTAGCAATTGTTTTTACTCGAGTCAGAGTACAGATACTTTATTAGAATTTTTACCCAAGCAGAAGTTTAAAGTTGTCCAAAAAAGTACTTGAGTAGCTGTGACTGAGTACTACCCGCCCCCGACTACTTCATGTCACTATTTTAATGTAAATCAGAAATTAAATGACAGAAACGTCGGGTCAAGTGAGCGACTTCAGACTGTGGAGCTAACCGTTAGCTTCAAGGCTAAAACACTTACAGTTATAAACACAAAAGCCTCCTCTGGTGAAGTGTTTCATTCATTTTCATTTTTCATGTATTTATTTATTTCAGGCAGAGGGCAACAGAGAATATACAGAAAAACAAAACAAAAACAATCCACTTCCACCTGAAAGGGAGTGGGAAGAAGAAAACTTATTTAATCCCACCCCCAGTTCCCCACTCAGAGCTCAACAGACTCGGCTTCACTGTCACTTGTTTAAAAACGTCTACAAATTATATCATGGTGGCATGACCACATGTGACAACAATTTATCACAGCGCAACAAAAAATGTATACCAACAATGTAAAGAAAAATTAACAATACCAACAATGGTAATGAACAAATTAAACCAACGATGGCAAGGAAACATTGAGCACTTGTAACACTATGAGACCCCCATCTCTATATTTTGACCAGACCCGATGTTTATATAAGAGTTTGAACCGATGGACAGTTTGGCTTTGCTTGTGTTGTGAGTCCAGTTTGTTCCAGAGTTTCACTCCACATACAGACACACAGAAACGTTTACGAGTGTTTTGAGCTCTCGGCAATGAAAAATATCCAAAACCGTTGTAGGTTAGGTGGTAATAATTTGTTGAATGCTTTGTATACAAGGCCGTGGGAACCCAGGGTGCTGAGGGCGCTGCAGCACCCCCTGGTGGATAGTTTGAAAACTGCAGGCAATATTTTTAAATAGGAAATATGCACAGAAAAAGTGGTTTTGGGGTAAACTTTATCCCTCAGCACCCCCTAACTAAAATGTCTTCCCACGGCTCTGTTTGTATAAGACTATACCTGTACTATATTTTACCAGGTCATCAAATTTGAACAACTTTGACTGCATGAACAGATTATGAGTATGGTCTAGGAAACCAACCTTGTGAATGATCCGCATTGCTCTTTTCTGTGATATGATCAGAGGATTAATTGTATTCTTGTAAGTATTCCCCCACACTTCAACACAATTTACATCCTGTGTAAAGCTTGTACTGTAGTGTAAGTACTCATCCTACAGCGTCATGTTTTCTGCTACAGGTCAATTAGCTGTCGGCACAGTGGCGCAGCGGTTAGCGCTTATGCTTCATAGCAAGAAGGTCCTAAGTTCGATTCCCACCCGGACGGGGCCTTGAGTTTGCATGTTCTCCCAGTGTCTGCATAGGTTTCCCATGGGTACTCTGGTTTCCCCTACCACTAAAAACATGTACAATAGGTGAATCCACCAGCCTGGTGATTCTGACCATCAGCCTGGCTCCACTGTTCCTTCTGAGTTGCCCCAGCCAGTGCATCGAAGGATGGGTCAAGTGCAGAGGACAAATGCTCCTTACGGGTACAGTAAAGTACATTACCTTAATAAATATATATATATATATATATTGATTTATTCAACTATATATATTGACACTCCATTGGAATAAAACAGAGACAGGAAGTTAGCTTCTAGATTAGATGGGCGGCACGGTAGTACAGCGGTTAGCGCTTGTGCTTCACAGCTAGAAGGTCCGGGTTCGATTCCCACCTGGACGGGGCCTTTCTGTGTGGAGTTTGCATGTTCTCCCTGTATCTGCGTAGGTTTCCTCCGGGTACTCCGGTTTACCTACCACTAAAAACATGTGCAATAGGCCCAGGGACTGCAGGTGGAAATTAGCACAAGTGCTATAACCTGGTACAATTCATCTCTCCTTTCTGAGGCTAATGTAGATTGTTCCCTGTTCAAATAAATAAAATAAATAAATTACATACTTGGTAACTTGCTTATGCTAAACTGCAGGAACCTTTATCATATCCCGTTTCCTAATCCTAACCATATTTAAAACTAAAATACAAACTGAACACGCTGACGCCGTAACACAAAACTGAAGAAGCACCTTTAGGAATTAGAGTTTTGCAGGAGCGCGGTTGTGGCAGAGCTGCGTCGGGATTCAAAATGCGGCGATGCCGACCAATATCAAGATCTGGAGATGGGTCCCCTGTGCTGCGCTGCTCTTGACAGGTTGCCCCGGGGCACTGACTGAAACAGGGGCAGGGCTTGATTTAATCCCACGTTTGGGAGAACACATTCTCCCATCTCCCAATGTTTTCAGCGTATAAAGGATCTGGGAAATATTGTGCAGGATCCAGTAACAATTTGAGACGATATGATGGTCTTTTTATGGGAGTGCGCTGGGAAATGTTTTGGCTTGTTCCCCCAATCCACCAGTCCAAAAGTGTTACTAACTACTGTTTAACAAAAGTACTGAGGGAGGGTCAAATGCAGGAGAACAGGGAAAATCAAGTCTACAAATTAAAATCAAGCTCCCCTGACTTTAAACGCACTGCCCGCTGAGTCTCCACGACGGTAAAAGGTTTGTGGTATTTAGGAACAGGTCTCTCCGTTTGTCCCATGGACCAGAGACTTTTCTCTGGGCTACTATTATTGCAGCAGATCAAATGTGAACTTTTAGCGCTGTACAGCTGTCGTCGGTAGCTTTATATTTGGAGCTCTCTTTGTATAAGACGAGTCGTACCTTTTCTGGCAGTAATTCCCCCAGAGTCGATACACGTGTTCATTCTGCTCATGCTCTAGGTGTCTGGGAACTGCTGCTTTCTGACTGCAGTGCAGGCTTGTCCATATTGTAATAATACTTCAGCTGTAAAGGTAAAGAGCTCCAAAGTCTTTTCTTTGTCCGTATTGGAATGGAATGGGTGCATATTTGTATTTGTATAGGAAATTAAAAAATAATTGCATTTCTTTGATTGAAGTGGTGATGCTGTTTGTCCAGAGACGGCATTGAAGGAAGTGACTTGGTTGTTTCAGCTCAAATAAATGTTTATTTTGTATTTTTTTCCCCAAAATGTTTTTTCCGTAGCCTGGTCTTAGCCATCTGTAAACTCCGGTCAATTATAATTTCCCTACATGTACGTCTGATTTCAGTGGCCGCGTTACATCGGTTGAATTTCAACCAACCATTCAGCGAGCGGGGGAGGCGGGTGTTGTAGGTGACGGTTGGAGTTCTGGCTCGGCCCCCAAATTTCCAGAAATTAACATTGAAGCCTTGGAATGCGCAAGGAATGCTCCCAAGATTTGTTCTTGTTCTCCCAATTTATTTCCCTAATTTTTTATCATTTAGTATTACCAATATTTCCCCTATTTTCACCACATTATTTGCCTAGGTTTTATTTAACTTTTTTTTTTTACCAAGTCTTTCCTTATTTCTGCCAATTTTCTCCTAATTTCCCCCCATTTTTCCCACACATTTCTTGACATTGGAAATGACCCGAATATTGTAAATCGCTCGAGTATCGGTATCAAAAACCAAGTATCGTTAAAATACCGGTATCGAAAAAAGATTTAATGGTACCCAGGCCTAATCACCCATATTTTATTTTTTATTTTTTAAATGGTTTGCCAGAAACATGTTTGAGAACCACTGGGACAGATAATGATTCAATGTTCAATCACTTTCCAGTTTCCTATGTGCTGTTTGTGTACGGGTCCCAAACCACACTTTGGGAACCACTGCTTTAGTGTGCCGTTTGTTCATTCATTTTGTGTTTATATGACCATTGAAATACATTACTGCTTTGACTTCAAGTCTGATGAAGGGCTAGACCCCGAAACGTAACTTTGGTGTGAGCAATAAAACTGGTGAGCATTTTTCAGTTGTGCGGATCTTTTTTTCCACTTTGCTTTGACTTCAATCCCATCAAAAAAAAAAAAAAAAAATGCAGCGTTTCATTCTTTCAGGTCAAAGACTGCAGGAATAACACACAATGGAGCCTGATTATGCCAAATTGGCAAACCACTGGATCATAGATCAGCTCGTAATCAGTCGATGGTTGGCCAGATATTATTCCACTAATTTCTTCCAATACAGACTGTTATTAACTGTAAACAAACTGACGAGAAACATTTTCATTAATGAAAATGAATGAAAACAACATTGACGTCCTGCTGATTAGGTCGGAAAGAAACGGAGCAAAGCTAGCAGAAAACCATGGGAGATTTGACTTGTGTGTGGGACCAAAACAACATTGTGTAGTGTTAGAAGCATAGGCCAAGTAAGACCACTTTTAATGTGGACAGAATGCAGAAGGCAATCCATCCACTGAGGCTTAAAACTATATTGTGGGTTGTTCAGCTTTGGTATTTTATGTTAGATGTGTAAGGAGTAAAGGACTGGGTTGGTCAGGATTTGAAATTGGCTTAAACTGCCATCTGCAGGCAGTAGTGAAAATTACACATTATAAAACTGCACTATAGATAAATAATCTGGAATACATGGTCATGTTTGAAAACAGTTAAGGGGGAAAAACAATTTGGAGAAAAAACTACTTTTAAAATTTTTTCAAAAACGGCTTTAACAAAATGCTGAATTGTGAATATAGTTTTCTACTAATTAAAGATACAAAGACACTGGAAGGAGCAAAGTGGTTCAACAGTCCATAAATAACGGACAATGTTAGCATTGTGCTAATGTTAACACTAGCTAGTGCTAGCTACGACTGCCGTTTTTTCGCTTCTACTGAACAATCTGCTGTGAATAAACATCCATATGAACCCCATTCCCCCTCGGCGAGGCCCTTCTATGACGCGATGCCGTCTGTATCTATGGTTCAGGAAGAAAAAAAAATATCAGTTAACTTTGGACAACTGCCACCTGAGTGCGCGATACTGTTTTTTTAAGTTTTCTTTTAATGTCATGCTAGCAAGTTGATGGCGCTGTGAAGAATACACTTTTGAGCGCAGAACTGCTCAGAACAGTTCCGGTGATGGATTAACAGTTTGATGCAAAAGAAGGTGACAGCCTTAAAGCAGTACTAAGTAACGTGTTTACCTTAATACATCCTTTCCGTAGTCCCTCTGGGGCTAAAACAAGTGTTAATGGGATGATTGGGGGGTCTTTCATCTCCCCCTGGTGTCTCTGGCCAGAAAACCATGCTTGCAATTCGACTGCCACCGGGTCGGAGCCACCAATACACACTAAAAGAACCACGAAGAAGAAGCTAACAGGCTAACGGGCAAAGCTAACTGCGGGCTAGCGCCACTTTAAACAGTATTTACAGCCAAGTTTGAGAGAAAAAAATTATTTCCATTGTATAACTGGATGTACAACATCCCTCTCTCCCGTCGCCTTTTCTGTCAGCGTAGTATTTACTCTCCAAGACATTTAATAAGTTAGAAAATTGTAACTTCCTACAACACCTGCAGTTGCGCTTATGGCCTCTAGGGGCAAGAGTTACTTCGTACTGCTTTAACACTGAGTGAATGGAGGAAAATAAGACTTCGGGTAATGTTTCTGACATGATTTAAAGCGCTTCTTTTTTTTTTTTTTTTTTGCATAATACTGAATACATAATACATATTTTCCTGGTAGTGGAATTGGAAGAAAAAACAGCACATCAATTACTTGAGGCAGGTGTGTAGGAGATGAGGGAAAATCCCAGTATACATGAATAAAATAATACTTTGCAAAAACTGTTTATTAGGATATGGTCAACGTTACCTTCATCAGGCAAATTGCAGCGTTGACCATATCCTGATAGTGGAATTAAATTGTTTTTGTCCTTGGGTTTGTACATTGTAAAAGTAAACATTTTGTAAAAAAAAATTATAAAAATAAACACTGTAGGCCTACATCTAATTCCTCACTCCCGAAAAGATGGGTCCCCGGGTGCAGCACTGCCACTGCCCACTGCTCCCTACGGTTTGTCCAGTGGCGTTGAGATAATATGGGTCACATTTCGTTGTACAGTTGATGTATAAAGACAAATAAAGCACCTTTACCTTTAATGTCTGCCGTAGAAAAGGTTAAATCATCCCCTTAGCTCTTTAGGTCATAAAAGGTCTTTAGGTCTTTTATGACCTAAAGAGCTAAGATGCTTCTGTGACTAGAAACAAAATGTCCTCAACTTTATCTAAACCCAGTTCAGTTGATGATTTTACCTTTCTATGATAGATACTCCCTGGATGAATGAGAGCCTTCACACACATTTAATGTCTGCCATAGATTATTTTTTTCCTTCCGTCTTAGCCAGCACAAAAGAGAGATCACAACTTGATGACCATTAGGGGATTTCCATACTGCACTGTTCAACCTTAAAATAATTCAATATTTTATAATTTCATACAAGATAAAAAAATCCAGTCCCTCACTTTGCACACAATTCATTTATTTTATTTTATTTTGTTAATAAGTGCGAACGTGTCACATGTTTTCTAAGATACTGTACCTCTGGGATGTAACAAAGTAAAGAGGAGGCCCAGTCTGCCTGTCGGCAAACGCGCCGCTCAATTATTCATACGTTACAGTTGGAGCCCGGCATCCGCACTTTCTTCATTACAGAAATTATTAGAGCGGCGTGTTTACACTTTCTGTGAGCAGCATCGCCTCGGTGTGAGACCGGCCTCGTTATCTCCTGCATATTCTGAACATGCCCTCGATAAAATCAATGTGTTCATTATTAAGCACACGTGTTAACCAAATATCGATCCCTCACTTAGTTTTCTCGAGGCACAACCTGGCCTTGTATCCTCAGCCTCGTGCACAGGGTCTCCTTTAAGCTACAAACGACACACAAATAGCTCAGCATTTCCAGCTGGGCTTTTCATATCGGCCCATGTGTGATGTGCAGGAACGTATTAAGTGTGCACCACATTGTAAGTTTAGAAAAAAAAAAGTACAGCTTAGGGTCCACTCATAGCTTGGCATTGTGTAAACTTTACCAGCATGTTGTAGCCCAGGGCCTGTTTTCAGTGGCGTATAATTGAATGGTGTAGGTCAGAACCGCACACAGCTGTCTGAAAGGCGGCGGACAGAAAACGGTCTTGAACTTATACAGCAACACGACATATTTTATTGATCTTTTATTTCATCAGGCAAAGAAAAAAAGAGAGTGCACCTAAAGGGACAGGCAGGGGGATAACAAAACAATTGCTACAAATAGCAATTCAGGATATTTCAATAATTTGTTAGAAAAGAATTTCCATGAGTCTTTAGGGGGTATTCTGCAAAATCAACTTTTTAGAGGTTTTTTACCCTGTTACAGTGTTGATATCTCATAAAATACTCACCTGGAGCTGTGTTTCGAGCCGCGAGCGGATGTCCCAGTAATCTGTGGACCTTCTGCACTGGTTATTCTTATCATTGCAAGGCATGTTTATGTGTCGAGCACAATTCATACATCAGGCAATTCAAAGTGCTGCACAGTGGCATAAAATTACAAGAAAGCAGATCAAATCAATCCATAAAACATGAGCATACAACATAATAGATCACAGGAAAAAGCAAGAGTGCAGATAAAATACTGTTTTTACTCTTTATTGAAACAACTGCTCAGTGACGGGGAGCATTATAGCTCACTCAGAGGATTTAAACGACTGGATATTTCTCTTTCAGCTGTTTTAGATCAGTATTGCATGTTCTAACAAAGTGTAGATGTCTTTGATATTATTACCAAATACCTGGAAAAAGCATAATAGCCTCTTTAAAAATGTTCTATTCCAGTGTTTAACAGCAGAGAGTGAGGTGATAGTTTGAGGGAAACATACGGCCAAAAGAGGAGTTGGTTTTGGGAAGTTGTAGCTTTAACAGTGATGATCGAGTGTTATATCTGGAGGGGACTTCACCCTGTAGCAGCACCCTGGTTCAGACAGGCGTGAGTGAGACCCAACGTAGTTTTATATTACGTGTGCTTATGTGGCCTCTGCATTTGACTCATCCTTTGACGCCGCTGGTCCGTGAGAAGCAGTGAGCAGCGCCGGGGGACACAACGATGTGGAGCCAGGCTGATGGTCAGAAACAGTGATGTGTCCTGTTCCTGAAGGTGACCTTTAAGCATATTGCTAAAGGATGTCTGCATGCTCTAAAACCCTGTTTTGCTTTAATCCTGTATGGTCATGTGATCAAGAGCTATATCTAGACCAACATCCAAATATTTGTATTCACATACTCAGTGTGTCATGGCAAGTGGACAATTGTTTAAATTCTTTGTGAAATGTCTTAAATCTGTATGCCCTTGTATTTTATGTTGATACGGAGCTGCTGAACCTTGCAAAACAAATTTCAGATCCTCGCATCTGACAATAAAGTATTTATCTATCCGTCTATTTGAGTGATTTTTTTTTGTACATTGGAAACGTTCTTGTTGTTTAAATGTGCTAAATAAAGTGGATTGGATAGTGTAAATTAAAAATGTGTTTGTGGTGTTTTTTTTTAGTTTAATTGATTTGTTTTTAATTAACATGTGTTTGAAAGTGCATTATACTGGTGTTTCAGTGTTAAAATACCAATTTTGGTTGTCCACTTGTATGAATACTGCAGTAACTGTACTGTACAAGTTTGCAGTATAGTTCCATCCTCACAAGCCCGGGCCGGGAACCCTGCTGTCCCCCCGCTGAAAATAAAACATAAAAAAAAAATGTCAGTTGATTATTGTTACTGGAGCTGTGCAGGCCGAGGGGTGAGGACAAATAATGAATTAGGCCATTTGAAACAAGCTTGGAGAATCTAATTAGGCTTGTGCTGCTGTAGTGGCTCATATGGCCTCCATTAGTTACAGCCGCCACAGGTCACCACTGGCTGATGAGGAACTTATTACCTCCACGACGCCTTAACGACTATTAGACCTGCCCACCATATGCTCAGTGACACCGCATTGGAGAGGCGCAGCTTCCTTAAATCAATTTGAAAAGTCTTTTTTAGGAACATTTTATCGGGAGTTTTGGTTGCCATTGTGCCATCACGTGAAAAAATGAATAAAGAAAGAAAGAAATAACCGCTAACGTTTTCTACTTTTTCCCGGAGTTCAAGGATTAAGGTTAAAGCGTATGTTATTGTCTCCGTAGGGAAATTTGGTCAAAAGGTAATTTCTGAGACTTCTATTGTGTTAAACCTACCAAAAAAGGTAAAAAAAAAAATAATCACACTAACGACTAACTAAACGTTATACAGTAAAATGGCCGGCATGCTTGCATCTGTTGCATCTCCAAGCTAACAGCAGCTCAACCAGACATTCTGTCACGGTTCATCTTGTGTTCCCCTGGTTTTGGATGTTTTCGGTCTTGTCCTGTGTTTTATTTTGACATGTCTGTTCTGTCCCTGTGCTTTTGCTTTGCTTCCCCTTTGTTGATGGCCTGCCCCGCCCTAATGTGTGTCACCTGTGCCCCGTTTCCTTGTGTATTTATACCCCTGTGTTCTCCCCTGTCCTTGTCGGATCATTGTATGTATGTGTGTGAGTTTCTGGTAGGTGTCCTGTAGGTTCGTGCCCGTGGCGATCCCCTGTTCAGGTTTTCCCTGCCTGTAAGTTCTTTTGTGTACTTGGAGTTTTGCCATTAAATTTCATTTCGACTCCACTTTTTGGGCTGTTCTGCATTTTTGGGTCGGTTTCCTCACTCCATCACCAAACCCATAACACATTCATTATTTAGCGTATTTGTCATTTAAAGCCTTCTATTTTCCATCAGGTTGCATGTAGCCTACATTGAATACCATCCAAGCCATTATATGCAAATCCACTTGTGTTGAATGTTGCAATCTTGCTTTGTCAGATGCTGCACCTTTTCAACTGATTGCTGACTTTGTCCTGCAGAAGCGACCCCCAGACTCACTCAAACAACTCAGGAGCCCCTTCTGTAAAAAAATCAAAAATATCAAAAATACATGAAATTCAATGTCAGAAATAATGACTCAAAATCATCTTGTGACCCTCTCTTCAGTGACCCGTGATATGAGGGTGCTCCAGGACACGCGGACCCCCTAAAAGAGCTATCTTTATTCATAAAAAAAAATTAAAAAAGCTTCCTCACAGTTTTCATTGACCACCTAAAATAACTCGCCAGCAATGTATTACCAAACATGCCATTTTACAGCTTGTTTATTCCTCCCTGCCCGCTGCATGGCCTTATTTTTCATCCATCCATACATAGCAGTGGGCAGTCGAATATATCCGCAGGTGCGACCCTTGGCCCACCCTTTGAAAGTGATAAGACCATTTACCCCTCCCCACCATTTTGTCCTCCTCGTGGACGGTCCAAAACGCTGCCTTTTGGAGCAGTTATTGTGCTGTGACTGGAGTATCATGAAAGTTCAGCTCTGTATATTAGCCCCGGTGACAGATGCGGTCAAAAGCACCGAGATGCTGTTGGCTGCAGACTATTTGCCGGACCCCGTGAATCAGGTTCAGATAAAATCCCCCGTGAATGGGCCGGCGGGTGCGTCCATACCTCCACCAGGCTCAACAGAGCAGACAAAGACATTTTTTACGGCACTATCTGGATGTGCACCGATGAACTGTTTCGGAGGGACGGGTGAAAGGACCTCAATGGAAAGTGATGTCTGTGTTGGAGCACGAAGTGGAAAAATACAGTCAGTGTGACGCTCTGTTGTGTTGTATTGTCAATGAAAAGTGATTAGAGCATTCAAAGAGTTCATGTGCTCTACAATTTGAATTTCTCACAGAACTGCCTGAATTGGTCAAAAAATGTTGTCTGATCTTCATCAAAATCATAAGAATGAATACACAGTGTCTGCTTAAACTAATACCACCCAAACAATTACATGTTATCATATTTGTAATGGCCAGAACATGTAAACATTCACGGGACAGAGAGGAAAAAAGTAAGTGAACCCAGGAATCTCGGTTCAAGATTCATCCTGATCGTTGTGAACGTCTAATCTGCAATTACAGGAAAGCGGTTATTGCTGCAAAAGAAGCATCAGCCGGCTATTTAATACAAGGGTTCACTTACTTGTTCCACGCGGTTGTGAATGTCTCAGGTTTCTCTGCAAAGTATCTTGATAAACCTGTGAATTCATTTTTCCATTGATGATAGCACGTTGTCCAGGCAAAGCAGCAGCAGCAGCAAGATATCATCAATGGAAAAATCAATTCACAGGTTTATCCAGATACTTTGCAGAAAAACCTGACACATTCACAACCGCGTGGAACAAGTAAGTGAACCCTTGTATTAAACAGCTGGCTGATGCTTCTTTTGCAGCAATAACTGCTTTCCTGTAGTTGCAGATCAGACGCTCGCAACGATCAGGATGAATCTTGAACCATTCCTCTTTACAAAACTGTTGCAGTTCAGCAAGATTCCTGGGTTCACTTACTTTCTCCCCTGTCCTGTGAATGTTTACATGTTCTGGCCATTAAAAATATGATAAAATCTAAATGTGTTATTCATTCTTATGATTTTGATGAAGATTCAACATTTTATGACCAATTTAGTCTGCAGCCAACAGCATCTCGGTGCTTTTGACCGCATCTGTCACTGGGGCTAATATACAGAGCTGAACTTTCATGATACTCCAGTCACAGCACAATAACTGCTCCAAAAGGCAGCGTTAGCACAGCGGTTAGCGCTCGTGCTTCACAGCTAGAAGGTCCGGGTTTGATTCCCACCTGGACGGGGCCTTTCTGTGTGGAGTTTGCATGTTCTCCCCGTGTCTGCGTAGGTTTCCTCCGGGTACTCCGCTTTCCCCTACCACTAAAAACATGTACAATAGGAAATTAGCACAAGTGCTATAACCTGGTACAATGCATCTCTCCTTTCTGAGGCTAATGTATATTAGTCCCTGTTCAAATAAATAAATAAATACATTTAGGCAGAAATGTGAGAAAGTCCAAAGCGTTCGCATACCATTGTACCATTGTAGAATTGCTCTTTTTTTTTTATTGGTTAAAAATGTCCTTGCCAGATCTGAGTTCTGATCTCCAAGGGCAACAGGAGCTGCATTAGCACATTTTTTCTGTGCCCCCCCCCCCCACCTGTCACAAGTTTTATACCCAAAATCAGTCGTGCCCCGGGGGGGGGAGCTGTCCCTGTTCTGCTGATTAACCGCACACTTCTTGAGCCAAAACTCCTTTCTAAACTAAATGATTTTGGACCATTTACTCAGGCCTGCCAGAACCGCTGACTGCACAACTGCTGATGGGTTGGAAGCTCTCTTCTCCACAGCTCGACCAAGATAGCCAATGAACTTCCCGAGATTGTACACACAAGGGCATGTCCCGATGTGTTATCACGACGCGAACAGCGGGGGGGTTTTGCCTCATTCAAAACTACAATACGGCAGATAACAGAGCGGCTAATGTCAGACACTGGCCATAAAATGTTCAAAGGACGGATATTAATTTGAAAATATTGTGAGCTTTTGTTGCCTGCCACCGCGCTGAAGACTGATTACATGCTCCGCGGCGACATATCAGCCATGATGCTTTGATGCCGAGAATTAAAGTGTCTCACAATCCTGCCTCATCACGGCATCCATGGAATGAATAGAGTTCGTGTCAGAACATTGCAGCGCAGATAATGGGAGAGCGCGAACAGAAAAACAAGTTGAAGTGGGCCGTTCGCGGCGCAATCGGTGAAAGAATTGCTTTTACCTTTTCTCATACGAGGCAACATGCACCGAATTGGTAATTGAGCGATTTATTCCCCCTTCACCGTCAGTTAGTTTCATCGTCCATCCATCCATCCATCCATCCATTTTCTTCCGCTTTATCCGGGGCCGGGTCGCGGGGGCAGCAGTCTCAGCAGAGATGCCCAGACTTCCCGATCCACGCACACCTCCTCCAGCTGTTCTGGGGGGACCCCGAGACGACACCAGGCCAGCTCGGAGACATAGTCCCACCAGCGTGTCCTGGGCCTTCCACGAGGCCTCTTCCCAGTGGGACATGCCTGGAACACCTCCCGAGGGAGGCGACCAGGAGGCATCCGGAACAGATGCCCTAGCCACCTCAGCTGGCTCCTTTCGACGTGGAGGAGTAGCGGCTCGAGTCCGAGCTCCTCCCGGGTAACTGAGCTCCTCACCCGATCTCGGAGGGTGCGCCCAGCCACCCTGCGGAGGAAACTCATTTTGGCCGCTTGTATTCGCGATCTTGTCCTTTCGGTCATTACCCAAATCTCA
This sequence comes from Proterorhinus semilunaris, assembly GCA_021464625.1. Classification (NCBI taxonomy): domain Eukaryota; kingdom Metazoa; phylum Chordata; class Actinopteri; order Gobiiformes; family Gobiidae; genus Proterorhinus; species Proterorhinus semilunaris. The sequence goes on from CM038346.1 coordinate 8,811,330, forward strand.
TGACCATAGGTGAGGGTGGGAACGTAGATCGATCGGTAAATCGAGAGCTTCGCCCCCTGACTCAGCTCCCTCTTCACCACAACGGTCCGATACAGCGACCGCATCACTGCTGACGCCGCACCGATCCGTCTACCGATCTCACGCTCCATCCGTCCCTCACTCGTGAACATGACCCCGAGATACTTGAACTCCTCCACTTGGGGCAAGGACTCCCCACCGACCTGAAGCGGGAGAACCACCTTTTTCCGGTGGAGAACCATGGCCTCAGATTTGGAGGTGCTGATCCTCATCCCGCCCGCTTCACACTCGGCTGCAAACCGCCCCAGTGCGCGCTGGAGGTCCTGATTTGATGAAGCCAACAGAACAACATCGTCTGCAAAGAGCAGAGATGATATTCTGAGGTTCCCAAACCGGACACCCTCCGGCCCCTGGCTGCGCCTAGAAATTCTGTCCATATAGGTAATGAACAGAACCGGTGACAAAGGGCAGCCCTGCCGGAGACCAACACGCACCGGGAACAGGTCTGACTTACTGCCGGCAATGCGAACCAAGCTCCTGCTGCAGTCATACAGGGAACGGACAGCCCTTAGTAGAGGGCCCCGGACCCCATACTCCCGGAGCACCCCCCACAGGGCACCACGAGGGACACGGTCGAACGCTTTCTCCAGATCCACAAAACACATGTGGACTGGTTGGGCGAACTCCCACAAACCCTCGAGCACCCGATGAAGGGTATAGAGCTGGTCCAGTGTTCCACGACCGGGACGAAAACCGCATTGTTCCTCCTGGATCCGAGGTTCGACTATCGGCCGAATCCTCCTCTCCAGCACCCTGGAATAGACCTTACCAGGGAGGCTGAGGAGTGTGATCCCTCTGTAATTGGAGCACACCCTCCGATCCCCCTTCTTGAAGAGAGGGACCACCACCCCGGTCTGCCAATCCAGAGGCACTGTCCCCGACCGCCACGCGATGTTGCAGAGACGTGTCAGCCAAGACAGCCCTACAACATCCAGAGACTTAAGGTACTCAGGACGAATCTCATCCACCCCTGGGGCCTTGCCACCGAGGAGCTTTCTAACCACCTCGGTGACTTCAGCCTGGGTGATGGACGAGCCCCCCTCCGAGTCCCCAGCCTCTGCTTCCTCATCGGAAGACGTAACGGTGGGATTGAGGAGATCCTCGAAGTACTCCTTCCACCGCCCGACCACATCCCCAGTCGAGGTCAGCAGCCCCCCACCCACACTGTAAACAGTGTTGGTGGAGCACTGCTTCCCCTTCCTGAGGCGCCGGATGGTTTGCCAGAATCTCTTCGAGGCCGACCGATAGTCCTCCTCCATGGCTTCTCCAAACTCCTCCCAAACCCGTGTTTTTGCCTCTGCGACTGCACGAGCTGCAGCACGCTTGGCCTGCCGGTACCTCTCAGCTGCCTCCGGAGTCCCACAAGCCAACAAGGCCAGATAGGACTCCTTCTTCAGCTTGACGGCATCCCTTACCTCCGGGCGCCACCACCGGGTTCGGGGATTGCCGCCGCGACAGGCACCAGAGACCTTACGGCCACAACTACGAGCAGCCGCATCGACAATGGAGGAGGAGAACATGGTCCACTCGGACTCCATGTCCCCTACCTCCCTCGGAATCTGGTTGAAGCTCTTCCGGAGGTGGGAGTTGAAGACCCTACTGACAGAGGGATCCACCAGACGTTCCCAACAGACCCTCACAACACGTTTGGGCCTGCCAGGCCTGACCGGCTTCTTCCCCTGCCAGCGGATCCAGCTCACCACCAGGTGGTGATCGGTTGACAGCTCAGCCCCTCTCTTCACCCGAGTGTCCGAGACACGCGGCCAGAGATCGGATGACACAACTACAAAGTCGATCATCGACCTCCTGCCTAGGGTGTCCTGGTGCCACGTGCACTTATGGACATCCTTGTGCTCGAACATGGTGTTCGTTATGGACAAACCGTAACTAGCACAGAAGTCCAATAACAGAACACCACTCGGGTTCCGATCGGGGAGGCCGTTCTTCCCCATCACCCCCACCCAGGTCTCACTGTCGTTACCCACGTGGGCGTTGAAGTCCCCCAGTAGAACAATGGAGTCCCCAGCCGGAGCACCATCTAGTACCCCTCCCAGGGACTCCAAGAAGGCCGGGTACTCTGCACCGATGTTGGGCCCGTAGGCCGAGACAACGGTGAGAGACCTGTCCCCGACCCGAAGGCGTAGGGACGCGACCCTCTCGTTCACCGGGGTGAACTCCAACACGTGACGGCTGAGCTGGGGGGCTATGAGCAAACCCACCCCAGCCCGCCGCCTCTCCCCGCGGGCAACTCCAGAAAAATGGAGCGTCCAGCCCCTCTCCAGGAGTTGGGATCCGGAACCCAGGCTGTGCGTGGAGGTGAGCCCGACTATATCTAGCCGGTACCTCTCAACCTCCCGCACAAGCTCAGGCTCCTTCCCCCCCAGCGAAGTGACGTTCCATGTCCCGAACGCCAGAAGCTGCGCACGCGGACCAGGTCGTCGAGGCACCTGCCTTCGACTGCCACCCAGTCCTCTCTGCACCCGACCCCTACGGATCCCTCTGCGGGTGGTGGGTCCACAGGAGGGCGGGCCCACGTCGTCCTTTCGGGCTGTGCCCGGCCGGGCCCCGTGGGCAGAGGCCCGACCACCAGACGCTCGCATTCGAGCCCCAACCCCAGGCCTGGCTCCAGGGTGGGGTTTCATCGTCCATGTGCTAAAAATAAAGACAGAAGAAGTGAATGAAGTGGGGTGCGAAGGTTTGGATTGGCAGTCAGTGGCACATTCAATTGATTTCCAACAAATTATGGGGGAGAATAATTTTTTGGAAATTATTCCAACAAATAATTTCCAACACCATCTGTGAAAATGGATGGAAAACTTCAAGAGGTGCAGTCTGAAGGTTTTTCCGTGGCCTTCACAGTCTCCTGACCTAAGAATATTGGGCGGCACGGTAGCACAGCGGTTAGCGCTCGTGCTTCACAGCTAGAAGGTCCGGGTTCGATTCCCACCAAGGCCCGGGGCCTTTCTGTGTGGAGTTTGCATGTTCTCCCCGTGTCTGCGTAGGTTTCCTCCGGGTACTCCGGTTTCCCCTACCACTAAAAACATGTACAATAGGCCAAGGGACTGCAGGTGGAAATTAGCACAAGTGCTATAACCTGGTACAATGCATCTCTCCTTTCTGAGGCTAATGTATATTGTACACTGTCCCTGTTCAAATTAATAATAATAATGCATCGGTTTTATGTTGTGCTTTCCTGGACACTCAAAGACGCTTCCCATTGCATTTTTCATTCACTCCATACTTGGTGGTGGTAAGCTACTATTGTAGCCAACAGCTTAACGTCATGCGCATGTGGATACAAAATATGTCAATACTTGTGATGAAATAAGCATGGGAAACCAGCCGGTGCGAAGCGATGTTTTAGTTCCGGGTTATTTTCGTGTAAATTCTTTTTTACACAGACATTAAAACTAAAATGAGAAAACTAGCTAAAGATCAACATTTACCACTGTGTGAAAAAAATATGTTTTCACCTGCTGTGTCTCACCTTAATGTGTGCCGTAGTTTGTAAGGGAAACCAGTCTTTTCAAGCACAAGTAAGGAAAAAGTAAACAAGAATCTGAATATTGGCTTCAGCCGTCTGCCCGCTCACACTGACCCGTTGGCTGCCCGAGCAAAGTACCGTGGTTTAGGCATCTCTGCTTTATACTGTTCTGTTACATTAAGTCAGCACAAAAGACACCTTTGGTAATGGTTGAGGAAATAATAATACTCCCTTTGACTTATTCAGTGCCTCTCAAGATACCCGAGGCACTTTACTGTACATGATTCATTCCACTGGTGATAAACTACATCTGCAGCCACAGGTGGCAAATCTGTGCCGTCACATTATGGGCCATTTGTTTGCCACATGAAAAGTACGGAACATTATGAATATTGGAATGAAATGTTTTTCCCTCCAATTTTAAAGAGATTTATTCCAGTCGGCGGAAATGTCTTTGGCAAAACATAATTATCCACATGGCACCACTACTATCATTCAAAAACGAGTTCCCAAACACAAGATGGCGATTCGCTCAGTCCAAAAAAAACCACAGAGCAACTATTGAGCCCGTTCCGCGTTTGTTTGGTTTTCACTTTGGAAAATATCAGCGACGGAGAGGCGCGGGGCTGAAGTATGAGGTGGAGACGTGCCAGACTCACGCGCTAACATGTAATTAGTAGTAATAGTCACGCGAACACATACAAAACCCAGAGCACAGCTGTGGTGCATGCTGGGACCGTCACCATGGCGACTCACAAGCTCATTAGAGGCTGTAAGACAGAGCTTCCTCCACGTCTTTTTTTTGTCAGATAATGAAACAAAATCTTTCGTAGGGAAATTAAAAACACAACTAAAAGTTTTAAAGGAAGGCATTTGGTCTTCTGCAGACACGGAATGACTTGTTTGTTGTGAAAGCGTTTGCCTCAATGGTTCATAGTTCATTTGAGATTAAAAGCGTGTACAATGGATTTGTAGTGAAACGATGACTTGCCAAGGGTGTTCCCAAGCCTGACTGTTCTCTCAGAGTTTGATTTGTGACGTCTTGAGGCTTGGATTCATCGGAGCAGTCCCTTGCTTTGAAAAGAAATTCAACACCCTTTTATTCCTTTTTCAATCACATAGCACCAGTCTATAGCACACTACAATGATGACGTAACCTTCTGTTGGTCTGTATATGCAGTAAATTAAAATAACTGCCTTGAATAAAATTGCTCTCTCAAAATGGCTGTGCTGAACGTCTTGAAATAGGCCTCTGTCTCTTTAAGAAGCTTTCCGACACGCCCCCTTCAGCACACTACTGTGGCATTTAAACAACAACACTGTGCGGGGAGGGGGCTCTGCTGAGCTGAGGAGCAGTAGTTGGGGGCTTGGCTGGTGACGAAAGGTCCAGGAGGTGGGGGCGTTCCTAGGAGGACTGAGGCATAGCTACACTTAAAATGGCCGCCGTCTAAGTTTTTACTGATTACTCAAAAATATGTGAATGAGCCAAGGCAACACTCCAGGCATGTGTTTAATGAGGGAATGACATAATAACATGATATAAAGCTTGAAAAAGTCGATTTTACATAATACCCCCCCTTTAACACAAATGCTACCTTAACATACACTCAACAAAAATATAAACGCAACACCTTTGTTTCTGCTCCCATTTTTCATGAGATGGACTTAAAGATCTAAAATTCATTCCAGATGCACAATATTACCATTTCTCTCAAACATTGTTCACAAATCAGTCCAAATGTGTGATAGTGAGCACTTCTGCTTTGCTGAGACAATCCATCCCACCTCACAGGTGTGCCACATCAAGATGCCGATCCGACATCATGACTAGCGCACAGGTGTGCCCTAGACTGCCTACAACAAAAGGCCACCCTGAAATGTGCAGTTTTTTGCTTTATTGGGGGTCTGGGGACTCAGAACCAGTCAGTATCACGCTGTCGTATTCGCCGGTCAAGCAGCAGCAGAATACGACAGCGTGTACCAGTTCCCACTAATATCCAGCAACTTCGCACAGCCATTGAAGAGGAGTGGACCAACATTCCACAGGCCACAATTGACAATCTGATAAACTCTACGTGAAGAAGATGTGTTGCACTGCATGAGGCAAATGGTGGTCACACCAGATACTGACTGGTTCTGAGTCCCCAGACCCGCAATAAAGCAAAAAACTGCACATTTCAGGGTGGCCTTTTGTTGTGGGCAGTCTAGGGTACACCTGTGCGCTAGTCATGTTGTCGGATCGGCATCTTGATGTGGCACACCTGTGAGGTGGGATGGATTGTCTCAGCAGAGCAGAAGTGCTCACTATCACACATTTGGACTGATTTGTGAACAATGTTTGAGAGAAATGGTGGTATTGTGTATCTGGAATGAATTTTAGATCTTTAAGTCCATCTCATGAAAAATGGGAGCAGAAACAAAAGTGTTGCGTTTATATTTTTGTTGAGTGTAATTATACCCTACTGGAAACACAGGGTATAATGTATTGCATGTTATGTGGAGCTCTCGGGGGAGTGTATATGCATTTCCACAGACGCATATATGGGAGGCTGTATGTGCAGCGGGTCGCCTCTCTAGGGATTTGAGCAGATGACACTTGGGCAGAAAAAGCTAATGCTCCAGCGGGCAGGCGGAAAACTCCAACCAGGGGCCAAAGTTCAGCCTGTCAGATTTAGTTTTCTCTTTTGAAGGGCCCACAATAACGAGGGAACATGTTACAATGAAACATGATGAAACACATGGGAGTTTAAGTTTGTGTCGTTCATGCCTGTCCGAGTAATTCGGCATAAGGAGGCCGAGGGACCATCGGTGAGATTTGTGGCTTGGACCGAATCGTGCCGGGGCAGTGTTGGACATCACGGGGCACTTGGCACACATTACTAGCAGCACTTTGATGACACTCTCCCCGCTTTGAGTGGCCTGGCTGGGGGCTGCTCGTGTGCCGCCACGGCTGGAGCGCCATCACTCTCCTCGACCCTGCGCTGTCACGAGATGAGAAGGCTTTGCAAAACGGAACGGGCAAACACTACTGGACGTGTCAGCAGCCACCTCTGGGCGCCATGTGAAAAGAAGACATTTGACTCTTACAGGAGGTGATGCCCGGTATTATGAGAGGAAGTCCATTGAGCTAATGAGTGAGCTATCACAATGGAGAAATTCATTTGTTACAGCAGCTCTGAAGAACGCACAGGGGGGTGCAATCAAAGAACAACACTGTACAAATGAGTAATAATATAAGTTTCACTCACAAGGACCACCTCAAATTAAAGTGAATTCACTTTATTGATTTAAGGCGATTAACGTTATTTTGCCGCTTTGGGGCTTTGAAGGAGACAAACGACGAGCTCTTGGACTTTCATCCCCGCTGTCCTAAAAGATAGAAGGCATGAAAAGTGGAGGAAACGTTGAGGAGAGACTAAGGAGAGGGACCAAGACAAATTTATAGGACAGAGACCGGAAAGGGCATACTCTCCTGAACTTATCTACATGATGGTATGACTCAATCTGACTCCTTCTAGGTAACTCACTTGTCTGAGATGTTGAACTGAGATGTTATGTTATATACTGTAAAAAGAACTTTACATACACTAAGATTACTATACCTCTGATACCTTTAATTCTGGTTTCATGTCAGATTTTCATGTCATGTAGTGTATGTTCCCACTCTAGCACACACATAAATACAAAATGAACAGGGCTGTGAAAACATTATATCTTACCCTATGTTATGAAAAGCAGCTCAATGCAAAGGTGTCTGTCAAAGGAGCCTGAATATAATCCAATATATAGGACCTTTAAGAAATGTGTCGCCGCGCGTGGGGCCGCTACAAGGATTTAGCACATCGTCCCAGAGCCCGATGGGATTACCCCTCTACAGGATTACATCTCACTGACTTCAGCGTTTGGCAGCGGAGCAGCGGTCCCCAGAGACGGCCCTTTCCGTAGACCGGACCCGGCGAGCTTTAGTTGTGTCACTAACTTGTGTCACACACGGTTCCGCTCCGTTATTCACAACGAGCGGCCAAAACAAGCGGTTGGCACAAATACTGCAGCAAGACAAGCCTTAGGCCTTTCTCGTCTCATTACTTGGTGCATATGGCATTTTTTTTTTTTTATGTTTTATTCTATGTAGTACTTAATTTGATGAGGTAATGTCAGACTGAAGTGGGGAAAAAAGTTGATGTTTTTATTTTCTATTTTCTAAAACATTGGTGGTAGTGTTCATTTTGTCGACTAAAATATGTTGTGCTGATTTTAGTCAACATACATTTTTTGCTCACTAAAATCAGACTAAAACTAAATTACAAAGTTATTTATGAGACTAAAATATAACAAAAAAATCCAGATATTTTCGCTGAATAAAACATGACTAAATAAAAATGAAAAGGTGAGACTAAAGTCAATCAAAACTTCCAATGACTTTGTCTATGGGGGAGAAGCTCCATGAAGCAAAAATGATTTGAATAAAAAATATAAAAGCAAAGCTGACTAAATGAATCTTAAATTTAGTCCACTAAATGTACATGCAATTTTAGTCGACTACAACTAGGCTAGAATTGAGGATAATCATTTACATTTTATTTTACATTTTTGTTAATAGACCAAGACTAAAACTAACTAAAAAAAAAATATATATTGTCAAAATCAACACTGATCTTTGGAAGTAAGTGTTTGGAAGAAAGAGTTCGATACTCCATGGAAAACATGAAAATCATCACCCGTCACATCCCAGGCTCATGTCCAATACCAAAGTGAAATGATAAACATCGCACACACAAAAAATGTAAATCAGGAAAAACTAGGTCAATTTCTGGCCAAATCTAACCTGTCCTAGGCCTTTTTATTTATATCACCCAAGACCTTTCTTTTTTATTCTGGAAAGAGAGAGAGAGGGGAAAAATCTGGCATTGACACAAACAGATCAATGCCATCACCGTGCAGCCTCCCAGGTAAGGATTTGCTATTGAACAGATTGGAAACAAATCACAGAAAAAAAACAGAGTGGGCAGGAAAGATAGGAGTGGCTCTATTGTAATGGAATGATTCAGAAACAAGCGTGTATGAGTGAGATGTTTTTTTTTTTTCTGTGGGAATTCATGTGTCTTCTGTTCGTCTGTGAGTTAAACGTGTCACTAATTGCAGCTAGATCTTGTACGATCCGCTAGATTAGGGGTAGGCAACGTCAGGCCCGTGGGCCAAATCTGGCCCTCCAGCACAGAACCTCTGGCCCCCAAGATTATTTTGAGAAATATTTAATATGCAATTGAGAGATGAAAAACCTGTTAAAGAACTCTAACATTGCTGGAAATACTGTCTGTGTTTTTTAAATGTCTTGGCAGAACATCGCACTAGGTCATACTGTATATAATGTAAACATTGTTCTATACTTTGGGCTACTATGGTGAGGTTCGGCCCTTGGTGCTTTGGTAATGCTGAAACTCGGCACTCCAAGACGCAAACTTGCCTACTCCTGCGCTAGATGTTTCAGGACCGGTGTAGCTGTCGTTCTTAACTGTCTACTGCCGCATGTTTGAATCAGTTTTCCTTGAGTCCGCTGTAATACCGGATCGACAAAATGTATAAAGAAAAAAAATATTGTACATACTTATATAGGCCGCACTGGTCTATACATGCTTTTCCAATGACATCACGCATAGTTCCGGCGGCTATTTTGAATTCCGAAGTAGCATTATACAGTACTATAACATGTAACAATATCTCTATTCAGGATTGTTAGAGAAATAACAATGATGCTCGAGAGGATTGATGAAGAATAGGCAGCAGTCAGGATGTCTTATACAGGAGAAATTTATTAACCATCGTTACGGGACCCGGAGACATGAACTCGAGACATTGCGCTAGTCCTTCCATTCAAGTCTGTCTATGCTTCCACACAAGAGGGAAAAATACCGTCTAAGAGCGTCATACCGATACGCAAGCAAAACATTCAGTGGCGCCTGAGCACCACAGTCAAGGCCATGACAGAGATAGTACGACAGCTTGACCCACAGATTGTATGAGTTTACAGCTTGACCCAGTATGATAAATAGTGATTTAATATTATCCTCCAACAAGGATGAAAATGAAAGACAGCTGATTGACAGTGGCATTGTTATGTACTCGTAATCATTGCTCATGAAGATAACAGTAAAACGCAGCTCTGAAAAGCTGGTTCATGGTGAATCACTTGAGACTGGCTTTTGAATTTAATCCGCCATTCGCTGAATAATATGTCAGCGGTGAGAGGATTAATCGCATATATTTTTGCACCGGGAGACACGTTACAGCGCGGGAGGGCATCCTGCTGCCCCCGCGCCGGTGTGCGGCAAACACCACAGACTAAAGTAGAGGAAGACAGAGATAGGGTTTGTCACCTGTCTGAGTTGTCTGACTGCATGAGAGTCTCCATCAGCTCCACAGCGTTATGTTTGGATTTGACCCGGGGTGCATTGTTATTGATAACATGAAACGATATTCAGTATGACAGTAAACAGCAGTGAATTAGGCGCACCGTTGTATAAACAGCAAGGTTCAAGTGTGGGGGAAAAAGTAGTGGCTTATAGTCCGGACATTACGGTACAAAAGCTGTAAGGGAACAACATTACAACATGCTTAAATATTAGGTCAACTTTATATTATTTATAGCGCATCCTTTCGAGGTGGAACTGGAAGTGCTTCTCAAAGCTCGTGAAAGTCATTCTTGAAACAGGTCTATATTTTATTATTTTAAACAGGTAAGAAAGTCCAAATGGAAAAGCGCCCCGTCCAAGCTAATTATCGTGGTCTCACAGACACTGATCAGACTTGGCAGCTCCGTTGACAGTAAAGTCAGTAAATAATCATCCCTTCTGCCATTTCACAGTTACTCACAAAATGATGATTTTCAAAAGTTCAACCTTTCACATCTCAAAACGACTACAATCCACCGCAGCAGCAGGAGGAGGATTTTGTTTCATTCTGCAATACTAGCTATTAGCCTGGTTTCATGTTTCCGAGCATGCCAACATGTCCAGGGACAGGCTATCATCTCCTCAAAGCCCTCCGGACATGTGGTCAGTCTGCTGCAGGATTACATTTGACTGGCCTGTTCTGGCAGGGACTTCAGAGCCGCTCCGCTGGGAGTCTGGTCCATGATTCACCACACACTGCCTGGCCTCGTAGATACACATGTTCTCTGATGATGAGCTGCTGTGGGTGTTCCAGCACACGCCTGGTCTTTGGTGAAGATTGGGGAATTACATGTTGATAAGCATTTGCTCAGGAAGCAATTCAGATAGAGGGCGTTGGTATCGAGCGAGTGCATGAAATTTGTTTTACACTACCTTGATGCATTGTACCTATACTAAATTTAGTACAATGTAGTCTGCTATGTAATAACTTGTTCCTATATAGTACACGTTGGAATATTGTATTTGTAGTTTAGAGGTACATATAACCGTAATAAGACCCTTAGGGATAGGGTTTACGGTTAGGGTTAGATTTAGGATCTTATTACATTACGTACCTCTAAACTAAAAACACATGTTATTCCATTTTGTATGTAACCCATAAGTACAAGTTATTACACATTGTTGATAGATCATGGGCTTTAAAATGCAAAACGACTGTTTCATGTAACATCTATGACACAATGTAATTAAGGATGAAGCAGTGGAAGAAGGGAAATGACCAAACTTATGAGGGAACAGTGTTGCATAAAAGTTCAAACAAGTGGATTTTTCTTGACGCCTCATTCAAGTGCAACAGTTAATTAGAGCATAATACATAATAGTGCGGCCAGTCTTCCACTGTGCAACTCTAGACACAGTAAGTGGCGAGCTTTATAGGAAAATGCACAGCAACAAAGGCAAACGGGTTATTTTAAATGGCTATTCACCATTTTAAGGCACAGCTAAGTCCCACAGAACGCTTACACTGAACTGCTTTGGAGATGTAATTGCCCTGAGAAAACAACCATCGGCCACAGTTAAAAACACACAATAGACTTTCATTCTGCAGTGATGGAAATGTGCCTTTGAAAGTGCTCGCGTCTCAAATGCGTGCCTGCGAAGGAAATTGATGCAGGATGAAGGTCGCGGTACAAACTGTTCCTGCAGGCTGTGATCAACTTCGAACTTCTCTTTGCCAATTAGTCGTAATGCTCTCACAGTCTTTAAAACACTGGGGAAAATGAAGTGAAAATGAAAATGTGAACTCTGTTTTATCGCATCAGCCGCATATCGCCAGGTACAAAAGCCTTTTTTCTTTTTATCACTGCAGGAAAAGTCCATTATGATACTTTAGACTTTTTCCAAGTATGACATTCTTAGTGATGTTTGCTTAGAGGTTTAGCAGGTTAATTTCCCTGCACTGTCTGAAGACCTGTTTGCTTCATTACAAAAAAAAATAACATATTCTAACATAATCCATCAGAAACTTGGTCCTGGTTCCGTTCCAGACTCTCATCATTATATTGACTCTATAGGACAGTTTAGCGCCTTTTTCCACGACCAATGGGCAAGGATAGCGCCTCTCTTTTGTCCTCATTGCAAGGACCTGACATTACTGCAATACCACCCCCTAGTGGCCAGGGGTGAATCCAAAAGGAACATTTTAAAACGAAAACCAATGGCAGCTCTACACATCCCGAAAACATCCTAAAAGCCTGTCTCCAAAGAGTTTACTGTTCTCTAAAGATTGCTGTGACCCATGTGACAACTCTGGGATACCGGGAGGGTATAATTGGAGCACTGTTGAGGCTTTTTGTCCTTTTTTAGGAACATGCTCTGCAGAAGCAAGGTGCACCATGTTAATTTCCCACACCACATGGGCCCATTACCATGAATGGGGCTGAATGGCAATCATACATCTCCTGTACAGTATCTTGAATTGACATCGTGTTCCCCTGTCCTCTCTCTGGTGTGTTTGAGACATTTAATTTGCATGTGTTTATGCAAATGAAATGTTTCAAACCCATTGGGGCATTAAAACAATAAAACATACAAATGCTTTCTGACTGGGGTCATCTTGGAGTTACAAAAAACCCAAACTACTAAATAAACCAAACACAGCTATAGTATATGGGGTCGAAGAGGACAGACACTTAGACAAAATAATGAAAATATCAACTTTACATCTGTGAATGACCAAAAATATACAGCTGAACTCCATTTGGTAGGATGAAAGTTAATATGATGTATGAGCCACACAAATCACATCTGAAAAGTGTACGTTCCTCCCCACACTTATGGTCACGAACTCTGCAGTTTGAAACAAAGACACAAAAACAACTTCTGTCGGATGTGACTGACGATCCATCTGCCACATAAACTCACATATTGGACTTGCATCTCCCTCACTCAATGACTGTGACAAAGTGTTGTGCAGAGATAAACATTCACATTTGCACTTTACATGAATACAAATACAAATACAAAACTGTATAAATGTGTTGCTCTCTGGCAGGGTAGCTGTGGCCTTGTTCATTGAATTCTTTAATTACAGCTTCCACCCACAGCGGCAGGCGTCACTTCGGGTATTTTGGCTACTATTCTCATTACAGGAAGATAGACACATAACAAAAGAAATCTTCCGCCAACTGAGATTTTTGGACTAAATTAAAAGCAAATATTGGTCTAATGGGAGTATAGCTTTGCAACTAACCATATTAATTCGAAGGCGCCAATTTGGTAGTGCAACAAACCCCATGTACAGAAGAGACCAGATCCAAAGCTAAGCCCATCTTTTGCATCTCTTTCTTTTTTACAGAATGTTCTGCTTCTGGAGCCATGCCGTTACTTGTTGATCATGGAAGCTATGTAGATTGTAAACTCATCGTGCAGCATTTTGCCAAAGGATTAATATGGCGACTAAGTGCATTTTCTGCCCTGAGATTTCTGCCCCTCAGGAGTTATATTGACCCCTGCCCTCCATCTGAAATGATTGCCTGATTAAATTGTAGCTTGTGAACGCAACCATTGACATCACTATGATGTAGGATAGAAATAACTTTATTTGTGTAGACATGGTCACAAAAGGTGTGTTTCCACAGACCCAATGCCTGGTCAACCCGATTTGGCGGCCTTTTCTATAACAAAGGCCAGGGCCAAACCGGTCTGACCAGGTATACGTTTTGGGACCGATCTCTGGCTGTGGCCAAAGCGCGCTGACCTGTGTCTGATGTAACGTGAACAGACGCTGGCCTCTGAGAGAGAGAGGACAGCCCTCGCTACACGCAGGTCATACGGTTTTAATATTTCACAACATCATAATAACGCTGTTCTAAAAGGGGATTTTGCAGATATTAGTATTTAGCCGCTGTTTGTGCAACTTTAGCTGGTGTTAGCATAACATGTACAAGTTGCTTACCTTCGTAGCTTGTGTTTTAGTGTTTCTTTCTTTTCTTTTTTCTGTTGAGATATATATATATATATGACTATGCTTTTTACCACTGGTGCCTTGAGTCAACAGTACAACAGGGAGGATATGCGTCTCCACTGAGTTCGCGTGTTGGCCCGCATGAGAACCCTAATCCCCTTAATGGATGGCAAATGCATTATGAGTCTTCTATACGCTGTCATTTGAAATAAAGTTTAGACACTCATTTTGAACTCCGTCTTACTCACAATTGTTTATGTAGATCAATTAAAGCAGGCGTTTGAGCGCACTTTCCACAAGACAAAGAAGAACATCCTTGCGCTCGTCCTCCGAGAGTGCTCATTTACCAAATATTGTGAGCTTTAGATGTAAATCCAAAGCATAGCACTTGGCTCATGATGTCCCAGCCCTCTTTTGTTCAAAGTGCTGGCAGAGAATGCACTGCTTGCAGAAGATTAGCCAGTCCCCTGTTAGTGTATGGGAGGGCAGGCAGAAACAAAAGACTTATTAGCAATTACAACAATGAGCATAAGTCCACACGGGTCCGCGCTTCTAAAAACGATCTGATACTTTCAAAAGTAGAACGCACTTTCATTTATCTCGTCTCTGGTGGATTCTTAAGGGAGGCGGTTGTTTCAGGGACTTTTATTTTATTTTGTTCCAACTATACGATTAACTTAGATTAAATCCTTGACCAATTTCCTGTAAATGTACTCATAAATGCAGTCACCCAAAGAAGCCTATGATTTACTTTCCCGCAGAAACAAATAAGGGAAATGAAACAAACACCAGCATCTCACATGTCGCTGACATTTATGTGTGCACTCACGGCCTCTCACTGCTCTCATCGTTTGAAACAGTGAACTAATTCAGAAGAGCCACTTGGCCTAGTTAACTAATTGTGCTGATTATTAAACATGAAGGCATAATGAACAGTGTCCTTGTACGTCGAGTGCACAGGCCAAACATAAGGTTATTATAATAAGTCTGTAAATACAGTAAAGTACAGACACTGTATGCATTCACATCATGGTCTATTTTACTTCATTTTTTTCTGATGCCACGTCTAAGGGTTAATGTTAAGACACAGCAAGCAACTTTAATTTCTTTATTCATTTGTCTATTATTCATTCATTCAGGTTTTGGGCCAATTTTAGATTAGATTAAAGATTAAATTAACCAAGAAATTACAAGAAAAGAAACCTAGCATTAGCCTACATTTCCCCCTCATATGTATGGTAGTAGTTTTTTTAGCCCTCTGAGTGGCAATAAGAGTAAGTTTTGTTGATTCATAATATTTAGACAAGGTATATTTGATTATAGTATATTTGATCAGATTTATTGACATTTTTGAGAGATGTGCCGTATGATAGCGAAGTCTATTCTGAGTTCCTACAGTAGTGCTGCTCAGCTAACCACATTTTAAATGTACCTTTTGTGCACTTTATCTCTGTTTTTCAGACACTATTATGTTTATCTTTTGTGTCTTTTTCAATTTCACACCTTTATGCATTAAATCTGAGTGTAAAACAATATGTCCCTGTTCCTTGGAGGAGATGATGCAGGAAAGAGTTTAGCTGGCTGTGAATCCTAAAAGAAGAGATCAAAACCATCCAAACTTCCAAAGAGGGTTTGAGGGCCTCATATCACATAACTTCACTGCCAAAGGAACAGCTCTGGGCTTTGTCCATGTGGGAGAGGCTCCATGAAGCAGAGGACCTTGATTAAGTATGATTATAATACATATTAACTGCAAAATTGGCAAAATTTGTCTTGAATTTAATCGACTAAATGTAGATTTAGTCGACTAGTTTATGTAAATGTCAACTACATTTATATAAACATCTTTCTCAAGTTTATGCAAGTGCACGGAATAGGGCTGGAAGGAGGAAGTGCGAGAATTTGCGAGATTTCCGTCCACGGCTAGATAGAAACAAACACCACACGCTGGTTTTCCTGTACTGCTATCGCGGACTTCATACGCTCTGATGGCTTTTTCTGTGTTATTTTGGACACATTTCATCTCGGGGCCGAAAAACGTTGTATACGGCCATGCTAGTCGCTGAATGGCTCGGCTCGTAGTGACATGCGCCTTTTCATATCTGTAGACGCCTTGGTCAAGGAGGGTCGACACGCCCGCCTGCCTTTTCCTCTGCCTTTGATTCGCCTTTTTGTGTTGTTATTCCCCTGTCACTGGACATGTGGAGCTCCGTGTGTGAGAGCAACACCTCTACTGACGGACTGTGGTCATTTACGGTGACTGAAGCAACTAAGGACTTAACAACAGAATTGTGAAACAAACCACGAACTAAATATGGTCTTAACTAAAAGAAAAAGTAAAATAAACTCAAGTCTTTGGTATAAATCTCCTCTGTAAACTATTTTATCAACAACCTACGTGCCTTAATGTGCTGGTCGTCTCCAGCTCGCGTTGATTGGCATCTTGTGTTGAACTGCTAAGGCGAACCGCTCGATATGTCATGAGAGCATTTTGCACTATTCAATTCAGCCGCCTCCTCAAACAGCTGGTTGTTTGTTTGTGTCCGAGCAAAGAACCGGAAGTGCTTCTGGTACAAGCCTTTTTTTATTTATTTATTTATTTTTTGTGTGTTTATATGTTTTTAATCTAATTTTTTTATTATTTTTTTTATTTTCAGAAAATATGTATTTACATTTTCATGTACAAAACAAATAGGGCAATAGTAATAAGTCTGTTCAGATGACATTGTTAACAGGCAATAAAAGAATCAAAAAATAAATAAAACACAAAGTACTGTGTATATAGGTTAAATTTACATACATGATGACATACATGTATGTAAATTAAAACAAAGGATACTTAAATGTATGATTTAAGTATCCTTTGTTTTATGAATAAAAGTTTTGCTAGACAGAGGACCAAGTTATAACATAGTTCATTGTTCTTGTTTTGAAGAAGAATTCCAAAAGTTATATTGTCACTTGAGATAAGGCTTGGGATTTCAATTTGCCGTTGTATCCAGTCCTGCAAGTTCTTTCAAAAATATTTGAATCTTGGTACATTAAAAAAAAAAAAAAAAGATTGTCTCCACATTGTTCTCACAGACGGTACATGTATTATCATCAATATTAAAGCGTTTTTGTTGTTGTTGCAAAGGTACGACACTTTCCAGAGGAAGCGTACGTATGACGTAATGACGTATATCGACGCTGCACGGCAGTACGTCAGCTCTTTGGTCGTTTCCGCAGAGGCACACAGCGCAAGGTCGTGTAGCCACAGATTAGCCCAAGATGATGTCCCTCGCAGCCCGATCGGGGGTATTTTCCCCGTACCTGCAGGCCACCGCTTTCACAGTGGCCGGTCCGCTTAAACCTCTTGTCCCCGGAGTGGTCGTTAAAAGCGAGAAGTACTTGCTGGACCCGAAAAAGCCAGTACTCTGCCGTGAGTCGCTAAACGGCCAGTGCCCGAAGACAGGCCCCGCTATCTCAGTTAGCATTAATGGTAAGTTTACACAACACTTGGAGCTTTATTCTTGCACGGGATGAGTTCTTTCTCATTGTCAAACCGCAACAGAAGCAGTGCGTTTATACCGTTTGCTATACCCGTGTAAATAAATTGACATTTGTCAGGGTTAGCCCCCTTTAGCATAGCCACGGCTAACCGAATTGGGTTTGCTATATTATCACGTTAGCTTGTAGCCCGTTAGCTTCAGGACGCCGGGTGACCCATAAGGTCATATTGTCTTCTGCATTATTTACTTGTTATTCAATGGCGATGTTTCTGTCATATTTACATTACAAGAGGTAATGACATGGCTCTTTAAGTCAGGAAAACGTGTGCTTATGAACCTGTGCTTGTTCTGGTCTGTTATGTCACCTCTGCTTCATGTTTATCTTTAAGCCACACGGCGTAACAGTTTTCCTAATAAATAATATTGAAATACAAGCATTTCTTTTTATTCTTCAGGCTGCGCAGGAGTCCGATTCGCTCACACTGATGTTCGGATTCCGGACTTCTCAGACTACAGACGCCCGGAAGTTCAAGACCCCCACAAGTCCTCTAAAGAGGGCAGCGAGGGCCGGCGTTCCTTCTCCTACATCGTCACAGGGACGTCCGCCGTGGTCATGGTGTACGCAGCCAAAAACGTCGTCACCCAATTCGTCTCCTCCATGAGCGCTTCGGCCGACGTCCTGGCCCTCTCCAAGATTGAAATCAAGCTCGGCGACATCCCGGAAGGCAAGAACATGACGTTCAAGTGGAGGGGGAAGCCGCTGTTCGTCCGCCACCGCACAGAGAAGGAGATCGCGGCCGAGGCTGCGGTGAATATGGCAGAGCTTCGCGACCCGGAGCACGACAAAGACCGCGTCCAAAACCCCAAGTGGGTGATCGTGCTGGGCGTGTGCACACATCTCGGCTGCGTGCCCATCGCCAATGCGGGTGATTTCGGCGGATACTACTGCCCCTGCCACGGCTCGCACTACGACGCTTCAGGGCGCATTCGGAAAGGCCCCGCTCCTCTCAATCTGGAGGTGCCGTTCTACGAATTCCCAGATGAAGACACTGTGGTTGTGGGATAAAGAATCACATTATAGAACTGTTCAGATCGCTGGTGTGTAAAGTGTGTTCAGAAAGTATTCAGACCCCTTTGTTTTTATTATGTACTCATTTGTGACTAAAACTGTTTAAATTTATAGCTCGTAGTAAAAAACTACAATTATGGATTGAAGACAAAAGTGTAGAAAGGTAAGCAGAGTTGTGTCGGGTCAGTATCACTATGGGAGACCATGTGGCCATACCAGGAAGCCGGGATGAGGTTGGCGGTGTAAAAGTGAGTGGTTCGTGGTGGTCAGGGAGGCCAATGATGCAGATTGGGGGTCTGGCTTTTGTCAGTATTGTAAAGCAACTTTGAACATCTGGAGCTCTGAGTAGCTAATTCTTTGGATTTTTTTTGTTATATTATTATTTATTTTACTTCCTTAAAAGTCATAATTTCCATCGGTCATGATTTCAGAATGCACACTTTTTCCATCTAGGCTACAAAATAGAAATTTAAAGAATAAAACAAAAGACGACGTATTAGAATGCTGCATAATAAAAATGGGGTATGGGTACTCTCTGAACTACCTGCTCTGAATGATGTTTTAAATGTGTTGAAACATGGGACGGGAACAACAAGCAACAACAACTCCAGCCAACTTCAACCTACAACTTCAAAGTGGACATTTTGATTTTTATCTTGCACAAAGCCCGATAAGCAAGTACTAATATAACAGCGTGATGGACCTGCCATTTTTCTGTTATCTGGAAAGTACCACAGAGGTGCACGTAATAGCTGCTAGATGACATCTTATTTACAGCTTCCTAAATGTTAAGAAAAGCCCATTAACTTATGTCGGTCTATCACCAGGGCCATGTATATGTTCAAGGTTAAATAATAAATATGTATATTTTCACTCTGATGTTTTTATTGTCATTTGAGCGCCACAGAGCAGCATATTATGGGTATATAGGAGAAAGCCTCAAAGTATGGAGGAAGATTATGGAGCAAAGAAGTTGACAATGTGGATTGAATTTTAAATATTTATTTATTATATAATTTATATATACTGTAGTAGTATAACGGTTCTAGCTGTTATCTGTTTTTGCAAAAATAACAAACAATAATCAAAGAATATGGATCTAATAGTCTCTCCAGGTTCCGGGAGTAAAAATCCCATTCAGAATCCCTATAGCCTTAAAATAAATAATTTAAATGAGTGATGGCGGCGTAAATGCCGAATTTTAAGTGGAACATTAAACATCCTAAACTTATAAGACAAAAACCTATTGTGCATTTTCACACATTTGGCATGTTCATCTGTTGAGCTCCATTTCCAGTGGCTTGAACATGTTTTAACCCATACAATTTACAATTGAAATTGTTTACAGAAAGATACACTTGACTACAAAAATAAAAAATTAATATGAAAATTACATACATTTTTCTGTCCCAGTCAACCCCAGTCTCCCCCTAATGGTGGACAGACAGACACCAGGACGGAAGACATTATAAAGACAATAACCTACAAAACTGACCTGATTGAGCAGATCCCATGTGATTTTTGGACACTAATTGTAAATCAGTGTTACAGCAAAGAAATGATATGGAAACTGGGGAAAGTGCTTACCTTCAAACCATGAACAATTACATTATCCTTTCAAAATGTATAGGAAAGAGTTGGACATAAAATAACAAACAATAGGCCTATGTTTTGTCTTGTATTGTTACAAACATAAAGTAGATATATGCATAAATTACTGCTTCATGTGAATTTGAATGATACCTGAAATCTATTTGAAATGTACATCTTTATTTTACTGTACAGTGACAAACATAAAAGCACAGGTTTCTTCAACAATCGCAACGCCCACGCCTGGCAGAAAGCGACAGCGTCTTAATATGTTTTTAATCCGGCCTGAAATACACTTTCACCTCTGTCCTCGTTCACGCAGCTATATCCATAACCTGAGATCACGTCTGAGTACAGCGCGTTCCTTCCAAGAGGCGCCATTCTAAAGCTCGCCATTATTATCGTCTAATTTTAAAAAACATAAAACAGCCGACAAAAAGCAGCAGCGGCAGTAAAAGAGTTGTTCCCACTGATATTGTGCAGTCGGACGTGCCGTTGCCATGCTACGGACATAAGTTGTATGGCAAGAGGAAAACAAGTGTCCATTACGTGCAGGACCCATTATCTGTCCAAAGACGAGTGCCATGGTCCGTTTCCCTTCATTTGAAAAAGGGCTTATTTTGAACAGGGAATGCGAGTTTAAACAAGGTGAAAAAGGTGACGGCGCTTGAATAATTGTAGTGGAAAGATCCCAGCATGCATTGCAGACAGCACACGGAGCATCCACGCTGGAGTTTATAATTGTGGCTCATTAATAAGCACTTTGATGATTATGACTCCGGCTTGTAATTTATTTAGCTACAAACACGGCAGCGATACAATAAGGCTGGGAGAAAAAAATGGCATATTCAAGGTGTGATCATGTCTTGTAGGGAAATGTGTCGTCTGCATTTGACCCACCGTTTAATGCCACTGGTATCAAGGTGCGTGGTGGATGTTTATTGCTGTTCAAAGCTCAATAAATCAGCATATAGGAATTAGATATAATTTTGTACAAGACTTTGAAAGTTTGGAGTCATAGGTCTGTGTTGAAGTCAAAGTTACTCAAATTTAAAGATCTTGAAAATTATTATACGTCAATATTCCTACATAAATACATACATTCAGCCAATTATTACCGGCTAACAATGTTTCTTTATCATTCGAGAGAGTGCATAATTTGAGAGGATATGGAGATTTTACCATTAGTTCAATCTACTCGGAAAGATAGATAGATACTTTATTGATCTCACAGATCGAGAAATTCAGTTCGATGAGAAAGCATTACAATTAATCGATTAATTGCTTGGCTGTGAAAGGTGTATGAAAATTTTATTTTTTAAATTTCTTTATTACATAAAGCTAAAATGGCGCCGCTTAAGGACACGTTGATGTTGATGCACACTAGGGCTGAAACAACTAATCGATGAATCGACAACTAATCGATATGGAACAACTATTTTAGTAATCGATTAATCGTTTTCTAGTAAACATAAGCTCAAATGGAGCAAAAATGACATGAAAATTTACATAGAAAATGTCATCAAATCAAATCAGATCAAATCAAACTTTATTTATAAAGCGCTTTTCATACCAAAAGGTATCACAAAGTGCTTTACAGATAACAAACACACACACACACGCACACAAAATATATCATTAGGACTAAATAAATAGATGTCAGTTAAAAGCTAAGCTAAAAAGGTGGGTCTTGAGCCTGCTCTTAAAAACATGAACGTTCTCTGTGGTCCTGAGCTCCTCCGGCAGGTCGTTCCAGAGGCGAGGGCCATAATATTGGAAAGACGCCTCGCCGTGACTCTTTCTGTTGACTTTAGGAATAACCAGGAGACCCCTGCCAGAGGAGCGAAGGGGCCGTGAAGGTTCATAAGGTAAAATCAGTTCTGAGAGATAAGAAGGATCAAGACCATTAAGACATTTAAAAACCATTAAAAGAACTTTAAAATCGATCCTGAAACACACGGGGAGCCAATGCAGTGACTCTAAAACCGGTGTAATGTGGTCCCGCCTCCTGGTCTTCGTCAGGACACGAGCTGCTGAATTTTGTAGAAGTTGTAAACCTGAGATACTCTTTTTGGGAAGACCAGAAAGCAGGGCATTACAGTAGTCGATACGACTGGTGATAAAAGCATGCATTAGCGTCTCCGTGTTGGCCCGAGAGAGAATGGGGCAGACTCTGGCTATGTTCTTCAGATGGTAAAACCCTATTTTTGTGATATTCTTAATGTGGGGAATTAAAGTCAGCTCAGAGTCAAAAAACACTCCCAGGTTCTTCACCTGTGAGGAAGGATTAAAAGACAATGGCTGTAGTTTGGGTAAAAGCTTCTCTCTCTCTCTCTTAGGACCGATGACTAAAACTTCAGTTTTGTCCTGGTTAAGCTGCAGAAAGTTTTTTCCATCCAGGATTTAATATCTAAAATGCAGTTAAAAAGTGCATCCATTGGCCTGGTGTCATCAGGAGACATGAAGATGTACAACTGTGTATCATCAGCGTAACTATGAAAGTTGACTCCATGTCTCCTGATGACATCACCAAGAGGGAGCATATACAGGTTAAAAAGCACTGGGCCTAAAATCGAACCCTGGGACACACCACATGTAATATTATGGACCTTAGAGGAGCAGGTATCCACACTCACCATGAATGGTCCTGTCTGTGAGGTAGGATGTAAACCATTTGTGGACAGCACCAGAGAGGCCGATGTGTTTTAAACGAGTTAAAAGAATAGTATGGTCAAAAGCGGAGCTCAGATCCAGTAGAACCAACACTGTGACCTTCTGTGAGTCATAATTTAATCTAAGATCATTTCAGATCTTTAAAAGGGCTGTCTCGGTGCTGTGGTTTACCCTAAAGCCAGACTGGAATTTCTCAAGGACGTCATGGGCAGTAATAAAATCATTACGTTTTTCTAAGATTTTGCTTAAAAATTGTAATCTCATCTCATCCAATCAGAAAAAAATATGACAATGTAAAATATGATAATATATACAACATAGTAAGACATTTTTCTTTTTCTTTTTTTACTCTACTATTAAGACGTTAAGGGAGAAAACTAGTTCAAATCTAAACATTGACCACTGCGTGAATAATCGCCGTTTTCACCTGCCGTGTCTTAAAGTATTATTTGACCCATTCTTTAGTGTGGCATGGGGCAGTCTGGGAATACTGAGCATCAGGATTAGCCTAGGTTGTACACAGTGTATATTTCATTCACCACCACATAGTGAATAAATTGGATTATCATGTAAATTACAATACCAGTAATAAGTTCAAGTACACATTTCAAGCTGTCCATTTACACAAGCGCAATAAAATGATATGTACGTGCCACTATGAACACATAATTACATAAAACCGCCAGCTCTTCAAATGTGAGGCCACTGACCCGTGTCTCACAGCTAATTAAAAGCCTTCGCATTCATTTTCGGGGAAAAAAAATCAAAGTCACTCTTGTGAAGCCCGGTGTATTAGGCTCATTTAAATATAAACACATATAGATTGCATTAAATAACCACGCCATTAAGTCAAATCATGATCAGAAATAATAAGAATGCTAATCCTGCTCGCTCGGCTACCCCCACGGTGCCCGCACAGCCCCATGCTGCTCTTTTGGCAGCCATTGCCCTGGGCTGTTTATGGACCTTCATCTCTCTCTCTCTCTCTCTCTCTCTCCCTCTCTCTCTCTCTCTCTTTCTATCTCCCTCGCTCTCTCTCTCTCTATCTCCCTCTTTCTCTCCGTCTTGCTCTCTCTCCCTATTTCTCTCTCTTTCTATTTCATCTCTCCCCCTTTTTCTCTCCGTCTTGCTCTCTCTCCCTATTTCTCTCTCTCCCTCTCTCTCTTTCTATCTCCCTCGCTCTCTCTTTCTATCTCCCTCTCTCTCTCCCTCTTTCTCTCCATCTTGCTCTCCCTCTCTCTTTCTATCTCCCTCTTTCTCTCTCTCTCTCCCTCTTTCTCTCCGTCTTGCTCTTTCTCGCTATTTCTCTCTCTTTCTCTCTCTTTCTATCTCCCTCTCTCCCTCTTTCTCTCCGTCTTGCTCTTTCTCACTCTTTCTCTCTCTCTCTTTCTATCGCCCTCCCTCTTTCTCTCTCTATCTCCCTCTTTCTCTATCTCCCTCTCTCTCCGTCTTGCTCTTTCTCTCTCTTTCTATCTCCCTCTCTCCCTCTTTCTCTCCGTCTTGCTCTTTCTCTCTCTCTCTTTCTATCGCCCTCCCTCTTTCTCTCTCTCTCTCTTTCTCTCCGTCTTGCTCTTTCTCACTATTTCTCCCTCTTTCTCTCTCTCTATCTCCTTCTCTCTCGCTTTTCTATCTCCCTCGCTCTCTTTCTATCTCCCTCTCTCTCTCCCTCAAACCCATTCATTTTATATAAACGACGTGTGGACTCCCCTGAAGTGTTCCCCCAGGGGGTCCCCGAACCCCACTTTGATTCCCAAAGCTGGCTTTGGGCTGGTATAGCCCAGTGACTCACAGGAGTTTGCTCACTGGACGGCACAAACATTTAAAACCATGAAGTGTCCTGCCTGAGGACACAATGACAGCCTCACAACCAAAGGTGGGTACTCAGTTACATTTTCTCAAGCACATGTTCTTGTAACTTTTTAAGTAACAGTACAAGTAGTTTTTTACATACAGTACTTTACGTCTACTTGAGTAATATTAAAATGAAGTATCTGCACTCTTCAGAAAAAAAACTCGTGACACTGTGTGAACATCTTTAACAACATTTAATTGTGTCGCATAAAATAGATGTATTTTGTGTTTTGTTTCTTAATTCTTTGAATATGTTTTTTATGGTATTTTCTTTGAAAATATTAAAAAGTTCATATCACTCCATGTTTTGTTTTTTATCATTTGTGTCACTACTGGACCATAAATCAGACTTTTACGCTCAAACAATCACTCAATACTCACAGTACTTAAGTCAAAGTTAAGTACTTTTTTACTCTTACGTGAGTAAATATTTGGGTCACTACTTTTTACTGTTTGGACACTCGGTTTACGATACTGAACGATGTTTTTTTTTAATGCCTATACTAACATATTTGTCATCTAGAACCACAAAACAAGACAATAATGTTAATTTATTCCATAAAAGACAATCTATTTGAAATTTCTAATTACTTAAAGTAACTTTTTGAATGCTATCCCTGGACCAACAGCATCAAAACCTGCTTTTTTGTTTGGTACCTGCTTTCAACACCAGTAGTCTGTGAACTTTTCTTAATTGATACCATACTGGTATCGTTTAACGGCACCCAGCCCTATACTTGTGTAAAATCATTTCAAAGTAACGTTACTTTTACTTGAGTAAATATTTTGGTTACTCTACCCACCTCTGCTCCCAACTGATGGGACACCAGCAAAAAGATGGGTCGAATGCAGAGGACAAATTCCCCGATAGAAACAATTAACCCAACAATCATGTCCGTTAGGGATGTAACGATTCACTCAAGCCCCGATTTGATTCAATTTCCGATTTGAAGTTCCCGATTTCGATTTTTCCCGATTTTTTTAACCCCCTTTTGTTTTTACAAAAGAATGACTCCTTCATACCAATGTTTCTTTTGTTTTAACATCTGTGTTTTTGTCCTTGTAACAAATTGCAACTGTCTCAGTAAGAGAACTTTACATTACAAAAAATTACAAGACATGAAAATGAACTCATAATTTTGACAGAGTGCTTGTAAATGTACATGTTTTCAGCATAAATAAACTATGTAGCAAAGCAAACATTTTGAGATTATATTTATTTTACCAAACTTTTTTTCTTTTTTTCTTTTGCAGTTTGAGCATAATACTACCATTTAGAAATAATTTTGCAGTGCAGTTTTTTCCACCCTTGAAGCCTCACTGCCTCCGGTGCAGCCTTTGTAAACATAAGGAGGAAAAAGACATGACAGCTCTTGTAGATATTGGATTATTTGACAAACGGACATTTGATGAGGATTTCAGCAGAATCAGAGCAGGTTGGTCAGATGTTTGTCAGTTTACGATCTTTGGTAAACTTCTGTCAAAATGCTAAACTCTGTATTAGCCGCTAACGCTAATCTCGTAGCTGCTAACTTTAGCAGCGTCTGTTGCTTCCATGCCTGCACGTGGTGTGGCGTGTGATGGGGGTGAGGCGGGGGGAGGTGTGGAGCTTGTCTTGAGAAAAAGTTAACTGTGTTAGAAACAACGAGCTAGTATGTTCCGGTCTGTTTCGGTCGCTGAGGGTGGCTTTAAAATCGATTCTTTAATTTTTTACATCGATTCACATTTTACGCATATTAAATCGATTTTAAATAGATTTTCGATGAATCGTTACATCCCTAATGTCCGTAGATAAAACCTAGGATAATTTTCTTTTAAAAGTTTGTTTATAGACCTTTTCCCTCTGTTTGAATACACGCTCCAATCTACAGTGTACACACCGGCGACGTGAAGCGGCGGCCCAACATGAGAATGCTTTTAACAGTCTGCGGGGCAGGGAGAAAATGCCAGCGGAAGAGGAAAAAGTGCGTGTGTCCCCCCGAGGAGACTTGTGGATTATTTTGCATATAGAGAGGGCTCATCAAAGTCCACTGTTTGCTTTTGCCGCTCTCGTCTCGCCCACCTGGAACGCCACGAACGTCCCGGGAGGTTTATCGCATCCCGGCTCCCGCTCCTCAAAGCAATACATAACATTAACGCTTTTGTACGTGTATCATGAATTATGAATCAACGCGGGGGTCTGTTTCACATTACAATAAACACGGGGGGGGGGACGGCGTATGAAAGCAGGTACACTTAAGCACGGGGGACATTTAAGGGTGGACCACTGTTCTGCGAGATGTACAGTCCAGGGGTGGGATTATTACTTTTCGTCCTCCTCAGTTTTGCCAATCATTGTTTTCAGTTGGGAAATGTGTCCTCTGCATTTGACCCATCCTTTGATGCCGCAGTAAGGCGCAGTGGGCGGCCGCAGCGCCCAACATGTCTAGATGTGGAGCAAGCTCTAATGGTCAGGAGGAATAAACTGTTGTGCCAGAGCTCCTGGCAATAAAGAAACATCCAGACACGAGGAGATAAACATGCAAACTCCACACTGAAAGAGTGTGACTGTGTGAACCCACCGCAACATGCTCAATAAAATTATCAAAGTCAGCATTAAAATCATTGGTCAGGCGCAGGAATCACTTAGTAGCATCTATAACTCCAGAGTTCTGAAGAAAGGAACCCAGATCTCCACAGACCCCTCACACACTCGGCACTCTCACTACGCCCTGTTGCCATCAGGGCGCAGGTTCAGGTCCCTCCCTCTGAGGACAAAGAGGGCGACATCCACTTTCCTCCCTACCTCCATCCGCCTGCTGAACAAATGACTGTGTGGACCTGGTCGATCACAGGCCACTATATTGTTTTTGTTTTTAATGTATTTATTATTGCACATGTTGATTGTGTTGTATGTCTGTGGATGTACTGTTTTTATCGGGCCCGTACTGGCACTTCCTCTGCAAATTAAGTTCCTAACGGATAAATAAAGTGAATTTGAATTTGAATTGATTGTTACATGTGTGTGACTGTACTTGTTATGTTTTGTTATTTCATGTTTAGGACCCCCATGAAAAAGAGATGGTCCAGCTCAACGGGGCTATGCTTGACTAAACTAAAGTGAAGACTCGCACGGAAATTGAACCCGGGAACTAGTAATTGGCATTTCCCCCCAAAAATGGGGGGAAAAAATGAAAAAATAAATAAAATAAATCTGGTTTAATAATACTGTATCTATTAGTTTGGGCGGCACGGTAGTACAGCAGTTAGCGCTTGTGCTTCACAGCTCCAAGGTCTCGGGTTAGATTCCCACCTGGACGGGGCCCATCTGTGTGGAGTTTGCACGCAGAAGAGTGGGAAAAAAAAGTCAACAAAGTGACTGCAACAATACGAGGGAAAAGATCAGTTTAGATACATTTTGTTGCTTTCAAATGGGACGTTACACTGGCCTATAGGCTGTAACCATTTAGATTTGGGGAAAGCCGAACTGGAGAGGTAAAAAAACCTCACCTACTGTTGTTATGTTTTTGGTCATTTACCGCTGAGTAGAAAAAAAGCTCTTTACCTATGATTGTTACTGAGGGTACTTCCGCATCCCGAGAGTGACGCTGCTCGCGAACTACACGTGACCGCAAACATCTGGATGCGTTTGAGATTGGCAGCAGCGGCAAGAGCGGGCGCCCTGCCCAGACTGATATCCCCGTGTATAAAATATACAGAGGGGTATCACATTCTGGATGCCAGGCTAGGAGAACATGCCAACTCCACGCAGTAAAGCTCACAAGAAGAACAAATCCCCTCTTGCTGTGGGACAGGAGTGCTAACTGCTAACCAAGAATTCATTTCATACAAAATAAATGTTTCCTTCAGTAACCTCCACTAGTCATGTTTCCAATTGGTTGTTTTATTGACTCACTTGTCCCTGAGCTACGATAACCTGTGTGCAAGCGTCTATGAAGAATGAAGCGTGGAAAAGCAATTTGGACTTTCACAACTGCACCCCCCCCCCCCCAATAAAAACGACGCCTCAGTCAGAAAACTTGCACAAATCAGCCAAGAGAAAATCTTCATGAAATCATTCAATATAATTACTCCCCAATAAAATAACAATGCCTGATTATGAACGCAGTCAGCTGTATTTAAAAACCCGAGTTAGTCACAGAAGATGGCCGTGGTAAGTGAGAATGCTGCTGGTAGGAAAATGGGCGCCCGGCTGTGCCCAACCCTGAATGGTTACGGCTTGCCTTGAGGTTTCAACAAGTAGTTTTACTGTGGAAACCGTTCATACCAGGAAGCAAGTAACTATTTCTACAAACGTGAGTCGTATGAGGACAGACACAACAAAACAAAAAAGAAGTAAATTGGAAGTGGGATGATTGATCTGCAAAACAATAGAGCGTAATTACAACAAAGATAATAATGAGTTGGTCTATATGCACCGTGTTGATTTGTATAAGCCCTGGTGTAGGCATAAAGGCCAAAACACATCATTAGGAAAAATCAATACCGTATATTGTTCAGATTTATGAGTTGCCGATGATATAATGAGCGCTGTGATATTGGGAAATAAACAAAGCTGGATGGCGGTAGAATGTGTAAAATAGAACGAGAACGCCAACGCGCATCCTTGTTGCTAGCAAAACCGAGCTCCTGCACAAACACAGTTTTAACTTATATTTACATCACTTTCTTTTAAACCTCCGAGTTTGCACCCGCTTTTAACGTCGTTTTTACTTGGATTTATACTTTTACATATTTTTATCCGCTTTTTAACAGCATGGTGGACTTATAAGATACCGGGCGTAAGCCGATGGCTCCACTCACCTCCACGCCCAGTTGTGGGGACTGTGCCGGTTTGAGCCAAATAGTTGCTGACCTGGAGAACCGGATTTCAATATTGTTTAAAATCCAGGAGGAAAGGGACTCTGTGATCATTGTGGCCCTCAATCCAGGCCCACCAGTGGGCGCCGACACGGCGCATTTTTCCCGGAAGGCCCCCAACCACCAGTCCAACGCTTCAGCTACCGGTCCACAGCAGCCCCCGTCCGGTCCCGGTGTTGTCTCTGGCAGCGAAAACCACTGACTTCAAGTCGGAGCTAAGCCCAAAGGTCCAATTAGTTCGACCCCACGGAAGTCGGACCAGTGGACAGACATCCCAGCCAGTCTGGCCCCCATGACACCGAAGGCCTAGTGCTGGGAAATAGATTCAGTGTCCTGGACATTGAGAATTTTCCTCCTCTGCTGCTTGTCACATCTCAACACAGCCGGGGCTCACTCAGTCCGGGACGCCGCCTCCACGACTCTCGGACCTCCAGCTTCGGTCAGACGTCGCGGTAGTCTGAACTACACCCCAGCTCCTGACTATAAGGACAGCTCACCACCTCCACTTGGCATACCACACGAGTGGGTTCCCGGACCTGGGCTGCCCGCTACCAGCATGCGAGTGGGGTCCAAGACTGTTGTGTTTGGGCCATAGACATATCATTAATAGACCGTCATTCCTCACTCTTCCCCGTTTACCATAATGACCACGTTCGAAAGGGAAATCATGGCGGATTTACAGACTCCTCCTCCCCAGCTCTGACGAAGCATGTTCCTAAAAAGGGCATAAGGGCGGGATTTTCACTGTAGACTCGGCCCTTGCATGTAGTTCGCAAGGGCCAACAGCACGAGATTACTAAAATGTTTCTTACGAAAACCAGCCTGGTTTCTTTAATTGTAACTAAGCCAGCATTATCACAGAAGGAATATGTAGCTGTAGAAAGTAAAAAAAATAAATTAGGCACCAGGCTCTAAAGTGCAATGCTTTCCAATGGGGTACTAGCGGCTATATGGAGGTACTACAGCAATGGCGTGTCGTAGTCAAAAAGCAGAGCAGTCATTGGTTTGGGCATAACAATGATGATGCTGTGGGAAACAAACCCGGGACCTTCTAGCTGTGAAGCACGAGCGCTAAAAAGGGAGAAGCGGCATTCACTTGTAACATATGAGGATAGTAAATCAAATCATTTGACAGTTCACGTTGGATAAGAATTAGCATATAAAAGTGTCTTCTGAGCTAAACGCTAACACACATTCAGTCAAGTTTCTGCTTTTGTGGGATCTCTAAACACCATCTTATAATGTGTTCATGATAGAGAAACCACAGAAATTGTATGAATGCCAAGAAATGAACATGTCATAGCTCGCCATACTTTGATATTAGGACTGGCTTCCACATTCATTTGTATGGGGATAGAACGCTCAGAACAAACAGATGTTCACTTTCCTAGGAATAGCCTTAGATAGCTAAAGGCATTTGTTTGATTTCTATGTTTTTGATGTCAGTATCTGCTTCCGGGTTTACGGTCACTAAAAGTACAGTGCACACTTCATGCAGCCATCAGGTTTTTACTTGGAAGAAAACAGAGGAGAGTAAACAGTGAAAGTATTTGAAGTCAAACATGCCGCACGCTGGCTTCTCAGCGGACTGCGTTAGACTGTCGTGTTTGGGCTCAACAACAATGATCTCGACAGGGCTTCAAAGCAGACAGGGTTATCTCAGACAAAGATAACATGCCCATCTCAGAGCCTCTTTAGAGACGACTAGCTGTATTTAAACAAAACAAAAGCATTAAGATTAGGCTGTACATTACGTTACTTGTACTCATTGCATTTCATAATAACTCAACTTTTACTATAGGGCATTTGTAATGAAAATCAGATTCATTTCACTCTTAACATTTTTGCACATTATGCGATTCATCCAGCTCCAAATGTGGTAAAGTGTGATAGTTTTACTGTCGCTTGGGGCCAAATGAGCTTCTGCCTCTAATATGCTTCTGGAGACCGTTAACCAGCGCGGTGTCTTTGTCGCCAATCAAATAAAATCATGCTTTATATTTTATCAGTTTGTGGCCCAGAGAATAACAGAGGGAGTTCATAAAAGACTGAAACTTCATAAAAAATGTGGGGCAGATGCTAAAATGTGTTTTACCCCGGGGACATATCAGCAGACAGGCACAACCGAACTGAACAGAGTCTACGCAGAACTGTATCTTTTATGATTGGGGACAGATACAGACAACTGAAATATCAGCATAATGTGTGGTAGCTCAGATACTTTTTAGTGCAACGGGAGTCAGACATGTTTTTACTTTAAGAAATCTTTTGTTATTAAATATTGTCTCACCTGCAGAGGTGGGTAGTACTCAATTCACTCAATACTCAATATATTTTTGAAAGAATTTTACTTTTTCAAGTAGGTTTTTCATTCAGTACGTTTTACTTCTACTTAGTAATTTTTAAATTAAGAATCTGTACTATTACTTGAGTAAAGTAAACAGTAACTCGTGACACTGTGAGCAAAACATCTTCATTTTAAAATAGATGTATTAATAAAATCTTTTTTTGCATGTTTTTTATGGTATTTTCTTTATGGTATTTCATGTTTTGTTTCTCATCATTTACAGTGCCTCTCAAAAGTACTAATACACCTTGAACCTTTGCACATTTTGTCATGTTTACAACCATAAACATAAAGATTTTATTTTGAATGTTTTACTGAAAGTTCACACACAAGTAACAGACAACTGTGAAGTGAAAGCAAAATGATACATAATTCTGTTATTAAAAAAAAAAAAACTTTGTGGAACCCCCTTTTGCTGCAGTAACAGCTGCAAGTCTTTTGGAATATGACTCTACAAGGTTTGCACATCTAGAGACATTTTAGCCCATTCCTCTTTACAAAACAAATTAGAAGGAGAGCGTTTGTGAACAGCAGTTTTCAGGTCTTTCCACAGATTTTCAATAGGATTTAAGTCAGGACTTTGACTGGGCCATTCTAACACATTAATATGTTTGTTTTTAAACCATTTCATTGTAGAGTTAGCTTTGTGTTTAGGGTCATTGTCCTGCTGGAAGGTGAATCTCCACCCCAGCCTCAATTCTCTTGCTGACTCCAGCAGGTTTTCCTCCAAAATGTCTCTGTATTTGGCTCCATCCATCTTCCCAATTATTCTTACAATCTTCCCAGTCCCCGCTGAGGAAAAGCAGCCCCATAGCATGATGCTCCCCCCACCATATTTGACACTGGGGATGGTGCACTCAGGACGATGAGCAGTGTTAGGTTTGCCCCATACATAACGTTTTGCATTTGGGCCAAAAAGTTCAATTTTTGTCTCATCTGACCAAAGCACCTTCTTCCACATGGTAGCTGTGTCCTCCATATGACTTCTAGCAAACTTCAAACGGGATTTCTTATGGCCTCCTTTCAATAATGGCTTTCTTCTTGCCACTCGTCCATGAAGGCCAGATTTGTGTAGAGTACGACTTATAGTTGTCCCATGTACAGATTCCCCCAGCTCAGCGGCAGTACGTCGCAGCTCCTCCAGAGTTATCTTGGGGCACTTGGTTACATTTCTGACCAGTGTTCTCCTTGTTCGGTCTGTTAGTTTAGGTGGACGCCCGTGTCTTGGTAAGTTCGCAGTGGTGCTATACTCTTTCCATTTCCGAATGATGGATTGAACAGTGCTCCGTGTAATGTTCAACTCTTGGGAAATCTTTGTATGACTTAACGCTGCTTTAAACTTCTCCACAGCTTTATCCCTGACCTCTCTGGTGAGCTCCTTGGCCTTCATGATGTTGCTTAGTGACCAATACACTCTGACCATAGCTCTGAGGCCCTCACAGAACAGCTGGAATTATACTGAGAGTAGATTACACACAGGTGGCCTCTATTTAATGGTTAGGTCAAGGTGTGAATTTTCTGCAGTCATTAGGAATGTTATAAAGGCAATTTAATGCACTGAGAAAATGCTGTATGAATACTTATGCACGCACCATTTTTCACTTTTCAATTTTTACAGAATCATGTATCATTTTGCTTTCACTTCACAGTTGTCTGTTACTTGTGTGTGAACATTCAGTAAAAAATTCAAAATAAAATCTTGCAAAAACATGACAAAATGTGCAAAAGTTCAAGGTGTATTACTATTTCGAGAGGCACTGTATGTCACAAATGAAACATACTTTTACTTGAGTGAATATTTGGCCCACTCCTTTTTACTTCTACTTGAGTAAAATTACTTTTAAGTAACGTCACCCTTTCTTGAGTAAATATTTTGGCTATACTTTACCCACCTTTGCTCACCTGCTACTACGTCAACCTGCAGCAGTGTTTTGTTTCAGTTGTGCTTAAAGGTGCATTATGGAACTTTTAATATGAAAAAATATCCAGTGGCTGTATGAGTGGCGAGCATGGGTAGTTTTTAGAGTCGCTGGTTGGTTTTAGCTGATGGACCCTCTCAGGAGAAGACCTACAAAGCGATTGATCCTGAAGTGTTGTAGAGGCCACCGAGACCGAGGGTGCCATGCTCACAAAAAAGTTCAATGATGCACCTTTAAAGATCCTGTTATGCAGAAGGTGCTTCTTTTTTTTCTCGGCATGTGTCAACCTTTCTGCATATTTGTTTTAATTCCCTCCACCGCACTTTCTTTGAAGTATTCCCAAAACATTAAAGCTGGGGTACCAGATTTTTATCTGTTCAAACTGTACATTTTTCATGTTTTGGCCCAAACTCGTTTCTAGCTCTCACAATCCCTCCTGCACATCTGAATCTGAACCCCCGTGTATTGCTTTGAGCGGTGGTAAAGCAGAGGAGACCACCCCCAAAATACACGGCACTAATTTAGATTCTACTTCTATCTTCCATCGCTCAATAAAACTTTAGGTGCAGACAATTCTACAAGGTCTGTTTTTGGCCAGACTACATTTACGTCTACAACAACAAAAAGTCAGGTACCCCACCGTTAAAGGAACAGTCCACCGTTTTTTCCATACTGAGATATGTTTTTACCTTAGACGAGTTGATGCGTTCCTGTCTGCTCTTTGTGCGTGCGCTCAGTCACGCGAAAAGACCAAAGATGTTGTTAGCATTTGGCCTCTCCCAGCATTTTCCTATGGCTCCAAACGGGGGTGAAGTTGGAAGCGACCACGCTCTTCCACAAAGACCAGACAGGTGCGCATCAACTCGTCTAAACTCAGGTAAGAACGTATCACAGTAACGGTGGCCTGTTCCTCTAAGACAGGAGCTAGCTTACTTTCGAAACGTGATTTGTACAGTTGTTCCTGGGACATAAAGTCTCTGTTTATAGTATGTTTAAAACCATATCCTTTTGGTGCTCTTCAGTGCAGGGATCATTCTTAACATGTGAAAAAAAACAAAAACATTTTTTATTTTACATGGCTAACTGGATTCAAAAAGCCAAAGTATTTTATCTTACAAGTCTCATCAGGGCCTTTTTTTTCATCCGCTAAGAATGATCTAGCTTATTTTGGCCAACCAGGCTTATCAACTTTATGTGTAGCCATCGGTAACAAGCTCCCAGACACAGACTTACACTGGACCAGGCTAAGTCTCGAGTTTATTTATTAGCTAAGCCTCCAATAATCTCTAGCAGTGTGCATTTTAAGGATGAGTAATTACTGTATATACAGGCCAGAAGGCTGTTTGACAAAACTGTCTCAGTAAAGCGAGGCTTCCGGCACGACTTCTTTCTTAACTGAGCGTAAACACAAGAGTCCGTGCTCAGTCCGTTTCACTGCACCCGTTCAGGCTTATTCTCAGTCCAGTCCGAGTGAATGAGCCGTACTAACGCCGTGCCCAGGCAGCCTTCGGGAGAGGAGTCTATACAACCGAGCGTCAATGCAAGACCATGAGTAAGAAAATCCCTTTCAGACGCGAGAGGCGCTTTCACCAAGACTATATCGCGAAAAATGCGCCGCCTCCACCTGCATTTGAGATGCGAGGAGCGGGATGACAAAAGCGAAAGGGCAAACTTTAGAACACTACCACTCGAAGCTGTGCACAGGAATTTTACCATCACAAAGCACAGTGACAGAGACACCGCGGTAAGACCTACTCTGGCGCAGATATTAAAGTTCTCCTCATGTTGGATGTTTATGAATCTGATTTTGTGCTTAACAAAAAAATAAAGTAACAACAATATCACTAATAGACAATAAGACATATCTGTTAAATACAATGTGGAATGATACATGAGCCTATCACTAAATCATACGCACATTTTAACCTGAGTAAATAAGTATTGCTTTCTGACTACAGGGAAAACAATCAAAAACCACTGACAGAACAATCTTAACCAACATTATTACAGTGGAAGCCGGTATGATAGAAATGAGAAACATGATACATTTGAAGATGATATTTTTGAGAATGATACTTTTGAGAATGTCATTGTTATCATGGGGATGATAATATATGTATAATAAATGTGTGCTAGTAACGTTATGTGTATGTATATACATGTATGTATGTGTATATATATGTAAATGTAAAACACTATGACTACTTAAACAATAAGTAAATCAATAGAATGGTGACCAGAATGGTAATATAAGCGATTATAAAAAATAAGAGAACTATAAAACTAAGTAAATACACTCAGAAATCACAAACTTTTCTATTTCCGCTCTATGTTTGTCATACTTGTGCGTTGTCTCGTAAGTCTCATCAGATTTTTTATTTTGACATGTAAAAGCTTCGAATTATCAATGCTGCTAATCAATAATTGTATTTTGAAATTGGGGTAGGCACTTATAAGCTTTCTTGCTTCGGCCTACTCCTTTTGAGTTAGTTTTTATTTATTTTTATTGGGCTTTTTGTGATAATGTAAATGTAATGATGTAAATATTGTAAATAATATATCATTGTAAATAATTGCTCAAATAAATCAAATCAATCAGTTTCACTATTATGATAATGAAACATTAGTGTCAGTAATAAATGAGTTATTTTCCTCAGTGTGTGATAAAAGTGGGGTGTTTTTTAGGGTTGGTCCGATATGAACATTTTCTGCCGATATCCGATATTTGCGTCGCTGCTGTGGCCGATATCCAATATTTGCCGATATTTATTTTGACATTAAAAATCACTAAAAAGGCTCACTCAAATGTTGTAAAGTTTGCAAATTATCGTTCCACTATTGGAAAATAAACAATACAATGCATATGTCCGGGACTCAGTGTCTCACACACTACGATGGAACAAACAATCCTTTGTATAAGAAAAATATTAAAAAGATCAAATGCAATGTTGGAGTGAAATGTCATTTTGTTTTTAGCCAAATATTTACTTACTTATTATTATACTTTCACCCATCTCCTCTATTAATGGGAAACAGTGACACTGGGAATATGCTAAGTTACATGTTTTAACTTTAAACAAATCTGATGGACTTCTCTGAGAACAGCTCTGTATGAAGCTTTGGAATGGCAAAAAATAGCATCATGTCACTTTAACAGCATCTTATACTGAACTTATGAGGCCAGAATTGGAAGATTTAGAGTTGATTTAGAGCAGGCAAAAGGCAAACAGTAGATTTACTAGATCCCCTCCTCGAACCGTCACCTTAACGTGGTGGAGGGGTTTGAGCGCCCGAATGATCCTGGGAGCTCTGTTATCAGGGGCTTCGTGCCCCTGGTAGGGTCTCCCATGGCAAACATGTTCTAGGTGACGGGTCAGACAAAGAGCGGTTCAGAAGCCCCTTATGAGAGACCAACAGGCCCGGTTAGAACCATGAGGCCGTCCTTCTGTGGACCCACCACCTGCAGGGGGCGCCATAGGGGCTGGTGCAATGTGATTTGGGCAGCTCGGACGGCTGCCCCCACGACCCGGCAATGGAAAAGTGGAAGAAGATGGATGGATGGATAGATTTACTAGATTAGCATGAGCTTTGGACTGCATTGTTTTCAATGAAAAATGTGCTAATGATCGCAAATGTGTCTAATTAAATATGTGCGAAAATGTGGACATAACGCCTCTTTTTCACGGCCCATTAACGTGACAAAAGTGGGCACAGCAAACGTGAATACAGCCATTATCATCACTGTAGTAAACCGACATGATGACAGAAAGTTAATGTTTAAGTGTTGTAGCCTTTAGCCTAGGGCTGGGCGAGTTGGCCAAAAAATAAAATCTAAATTTTTCTAGGAGGGGAGAGAAGCAGACCGGGGCAAACTATGTTTTAGCGAAGAAAACTCCCCCGCGCACAAAGGAGACACAATGTGCGGCCTTTATAAAGCAGCAGAGAGCTCTAGAAAGTCGCTGGCTGGGTTCTGCTGGTGTCATTTTGGAAAAGAGACGCTACGGAGCGTCTGAAACGCCATTAAATGGCAGCACGGCGCTCGTCAGGCGGACATGCAGCGGCGGACATGATTTTACGATTTAGCCATTTTCCACATTGTCTGTTTTTATAAGCATGAATTAATTCGATTTATCGCCCAGCCCTACCTTAGCCTGTTGGCAGCTATGCTACGCTAACAAATGGAAAGTTATAAATCTGGCGTCAGGACGGAGAAACTTTTGCAACACTCACCACTCAGATGTAGCGACAATCCATCAGAAAAAGATTCACGTTAATCCTGACTCAAAATAATGTCCATGGAGGCAGTTTTAGTCCAGTTTGTAACAGCAGCAATGTGTGGTTCTGTATCTCTGTGGTGTCCAAGAGTCTGCTCCACTTTGTTTAAACTGAATAAAAACATACTTTCTTTTGGAGACGTGTGAATTTATGCAGGAGTTTTTATTTTATTTTTAGGAGCCACTTTTTGTTCAGATAATTTAAATAAACTTGCTCCAGTCAGGTCAGTATCTACACTGCTGCGTGCATTCAAGTGCACTACATCACGACGCAGTAAATAATTAGAAGAAATAAAAGAATATTGGCCGATACCGATATGTGAAAAATTACAAATATCGGCCGATAATATCAGCGGTGCCGATATATCGGCCATCCCTAGTGTTTTTAAAGAGTTCAGGATACATTTCTATAGTTGAGCCAGACTCAGAGTGACTGAAATGACAACACATCATTGTCATTATACATTTACGAATTGAACACAATTGCGTAGATAAGATGTTGGGTTAGTCCTGTGGTGCTGTGACCACGGTGGGCCAACCTGACGAGTGTGTTTTTGGAGGGAGTAGAAACCGGAGTACCCAGAGGAAACATACGCAGACACGGGAGAACATGCCAACTCCACACAGAAAGGCCCCAGCTGGGAATTGAACCTGGGACCTTCTAACTGTAAGGTAAGAGCACTAACCACTCAACCACCGTGCCAGACTTGGCCAAATAAGCCAAGCTTATGAAGTAACCCAGTTTAATATTGCCTTCAGGTGATTAAAAAAACCTTACAATAAATAAACATAAAATATGGGAACTTTAAGGAAAGATTTTGTAGAGGCTTCCACCTTTTTGAATAATTACTTGCCCTGCAAAGATAAAGCATAAATCTTCTCTTAGTGTCTAAGGAGCATTAAGTATTTAGAATGAAGTTTTCAGACTGGTAATCTTGTTCAGATCAGATCATGTCAAATACATTTATTAATTGTTGGCATCCGACCAAAGGAATCACAATCAGAGTTAGTAGCACCCCAGCCTATTAACGCTTTGAACTGGCACAAAGGGGACTCGACGCCTCTTGCAGCTGGATTTGGTCAAAAAGTGAGTTGATGCCGTATTGATTTCATTTCTTTGTAATAAATGTGGGTGCCGCTTTGCTAAGTTTATCCTTTCTGGACAGTTGTGGAAATGAACGGTTTGCACTGGTTTCTAAGGATCTCATAATCATATTTTTCCCCCCAAACAAATGCAAATGTGAGGGAAACGGGAGGGGGAAAAACAAACTTGTTTATTGAATTTGACTCGCTGTGTTCTGCAGCACAGCAGGGCGAGCGGTCAATTGTCATAATTGTGAGCATAATGCGGCAATCTACAGCAAATGTGCAGCCTGTCTCCACCTATGATGTGTCAGCGTACTTAGCTAACATTACGCACAATCCCTCTTTTCAACTCCTTTAGGCTAACTCTCATTGATCTGGCACGCTCGCCTATGAAAAGCTCCCAGATAATAACGCTGAATTGATATAGAAAATTAAAAGCGTCCTTTTGAAGGCGCCAGCTGGAGTTTTGATGGAGTAAGTCCTCCCGCCTCCTGCCGCGCGCACTCGCACACACAAACACACACACACACACACACACACACACACACACACACGGGCGCTGGAAATAGAGATGAAAACCCGAGCAGCATGCGTGGCTTTGAGGTGGGAACAGATATTTCATGACGGCACAATAAAGCCTAATAGAAGTTTCGCTTTCTCTCCGCCTCGCCCCCTCTCTTTCTGGCGGTGGGACACGTTTTATACTTGACACAAGCGCTCGCTGATGTGTGGAAGCTTAAGTGGGACTATTAATGCTGCCAGTCATGGGGTTGGCACAATGCGCGAGATCCTCCCCTTTCAGTGAGAGCGCGGAGGCACTGAATACGCAATTACTGCCCTTCAACGGGTCGCTTTCACCCCGCTCCCTGTAAACCTGGTGGCGCGCACTATTCCCGGCAATGTGGCAAAAACATTCGAATCATGCAGCATACAATATTTGCCGGTGGGGCTTCTATACTCTAACCTGCACGAGACATGAAGGCGAGCAAAAGTCTGCGCTGTCTGCTGGAAGTGGATGTTTGAGATGTCAATACCAGATATGGGGAAATGCTATCTTAAAGTGAGCTATGTTTGAACAACATTCTTGGGTAGAATAGGTACTCATATATATACTAATGTGTACATATTCCCAGGTTATTTTCTACTAATCCTTCTGTTCTTACATTTTTATCTTTGTTGCTACTATTTGAGCAAATTTCCTTGAGTAACTTGCTTTTTTTTTTTTACTCTCATTTTTAGACTTTGATAAGATAAGCCTTTATGGAGCTCACAATCAGGGCCGGAGCTAGACACTCTATCATCAGGGGCTTAGCCCATAAAGCATTTTGGGTCGTGGGCTGAAATGTACCTGTGATGGCAGGTCGTGCAGTGCATATATTTTGTAAACAGGAAAATACTATAAAATTAATAATAATAATGAGCACTTTTATAATAAGTCCTACAGGACGGTAAGCCTCATACATGACTAATAATTGTATTTCTTTTTAAAAGACTGTGCAAGCAGGGCTGCAGCCATGGGTTTAGAAGTAATAGGGTGAATTTACTGGGGGAGGTCTGGAGGTCCTCCCCCAGTAAATTTTGAATTTCACAGATGTAATTTAGTGCAATCTGGTGTATTATTCTATTTTAATCTCCTATTATACAATGATAAAAATTAGAACACAGACTACATTATTATTACTTTACTCTTAAAATACACTATTTTTAAGCTGGTAATACTTTTACTAATTTATTATATTTATTTATCTATTGCTTTATTTACTGTAAATCTAAAGTCTTAAGTTTAAAGTCTAAAGGAAAAATAACAGAAACTAATCACAATTCATCACAAGGATTTATTTTTTTCAACCAGGACTCACTCAGGACCAGAGGTTACATTAACCAAAAATTCTCTGTCATTTACGGAATATTTTAAGCTTTGACGGAAAATTTCAGAGGTCGTCCGTCATTTTGTAGGATTGAAAATCAAGCCGTAATTAAAATGAAGACGCAGCG
Organism: Proterorhinus semilunaris; assembly: GCA_021464625.1. Classification (NCBI taxonomy): domain Eukaryota; kingdom Metazoa; phylum Chordata; class Actinopteri; order Gobiiformes; family Gobiidae; genus Proterorhinus; species Proterorhinus semilunaris. Next base: position 8,852,403 of record CM038346.1, read on the forward strand.
CTGCTGTTTTTCAGAGCGCGCGAGGCTCTCTCTCTCTCAAAGCAGCTTCACTGTTTCACTTATCACTGCCTAGCTAGCCAACTTTCTGGGCGCTAACAACAACACGGGGAAGAAAACCACGATGCAAATGCAGTTAAAGGCTAATAATATCCTTCTCATCTGGAGCCGCAAATAATAAGCTCCACTTTACATTTGTATTGGTGTAATGTGAGCCCTGATATTGATGAGCTGATGACGCTTTGAATAAGTCGTCTTTTACGCGTGAGTTCATACACATTTCTGTAGCAAAATGTATGTTCCATGATTGTGCAGATGTTTAGTTTAACTCCATTTATCCAGCGATCTCACATTGTTCCTAACATACACAATATGCAGCCTATATATGGGTTATGTAAATGGGTCTTTAAAAAATGCTTATGATGCGAGATTAATTCATGAAGGATAAAAATAGCCCATGACGGATTTTTTATAACCCTGCCCGACAAAATGAAGGAGAAATTATCCCTAGCGAAACCACTGCTCCGGACTAAACCAGGACTCACTCAGGACTCACCCAGGACTAAACCAGGACTCACCCAGGACTAACCAGGACTCACTCAGGACTAAACCAGGACTCACTCAGGACTAAACCAGGACTCACCCAGGACTAACCAGGACTCACTCAGGACAGTATTAGATCAAGCCAGTTATTAACCAGGACTAAACCAGGACTAAACCAGGATTCATTCAGAACAGAATCAGTACCATCAATAAAAAAGCAAATGGCTCATATGAACATGGACTAAGCTAAGGTGGCACAGATTTACTCCAAAACTAAGACAAAATAAAGTCTAAAACCAACCAAGACTACACCAGTCTTGCACCAGATACTTTTACTTCCAATTTATAGACACTTTCCCTTTTCACAATTGAACCCACTTTTTCCACTTTTACTGCAGGGCACTTTTTGCAGTGTACTGTATCATGTAATCCAAACCAAAAACAAACACTGAGCAGGCAGGTCTTGTCTGACTATTTGTTTCTTGCTCCTCTGTATCATCTCTCCCTCTTTGTGTTAACAAGCAAACATCATTCAGTATCACATACATATTGTAAAATATTATGTTTCAGTTAAAAAAAAAAAGTTCTTACAGTTATATTATATACAGTATATTGTAATCCTTGTTTTAAAAAAAAATCCTAATTTCTTCAATAATACATACGGGTAATATTATCACTATCATTCTACTCTATCACTATTTTCTTACGTTACCTGAGGACAGGTCATTCTGGCCTCTGTCCCTGTCCCTGCCATCTCTCCCGCTCTGTGGTAATAAATCCACCAGAGCAATTATTAAAAACCCAAAGTTAGGACAAATACTGTAGTATTATAGATATGTGAAACTGTACTTTGATGTTCTCTCATCTGGGTTGCCTTCCTGTCATTTTTTGAAAAAGCACCTGATGTCTATGGTGGCAAGCCACACAAAATATGCATTATGTTATAAAATGAAGCAAGATTGTAATTAATTACAATAGATAAGTGAAGCCCGCAGGCCCGCAGTTATCGTTCGTGACAGGTTTATGATTGATTACACACAAATGACGCGTGGCCACCACTACCTACGATTTCAGAATCTGATGAGATCACGAGCGTGCAGACCTCCTCTCCTCAGTCGCTCCTCTGCCCTCCGAGGCCTGTTTCACACCGCACACGAATTGGTCTTCGAATCCCTCTCCGCGTACATTCGCAAGCCGCGCTTCAAGTCGCGTCCTGTTGTGCAGATGAGAAAGCTCTTCTAGTGCTTAAGTACATATACGTTTATGCTTTTAATTACACCATTTTCCTTGTCATACTTTTTTTTATGCATACAATACATTTGTAATTTCAAGGCGACATATCAGTTCTATTCCAATCTTATAATTATTCAAGTATTTCTTTAGTATTAACCAGAAGGAGATAGAAGTATGCGTGTCACGTGACATGATGTCACACACTGCGGAGACTTTTTTCCTTTCACGAAAACGAAAGCTCATGTGAAGATGGATGACAAACGCATCATCGAGGCCGCATCCCCGAATTGTATAGTAAAGGACACCCAAACTACAAAGATAATCGAAAGAAAGAAAGAACCTGGCAGGTTATTGGAGCCATGCTAGGTTTAGACGGTATGTCTGAAACAGGCCTCACACCGCACGCCGACCACAGAGCCGAGCGCCCTTTGCGGCCGAACTACCTCAAAAAGATATCAATACAACTGATATGTCTGATATGTGTTTTATGCATATAAAAAAAATCTAAATGTAGTAGTACATGGAAAATGATGTTATTATTACGCACTGGTCAGCTCCTCCATCCTCTTCCTCCTGTGCAGCTCCCTCTCGCCTTCTCGCCTCTTGTGACGCCCCTGCCCTGCAGGTGTGTGTGTGTTAACTTATGTTAAGTGTTTGTGGCTGTAACATTTACAACCATTAAAGTTTTCCTTCTATTTCTGTGTTTTCATATTTCTTAGGATACTGATACGGGTCACGTGAGTAGCTTTTGCTTTAGATGTGATGCACACCCGTGTGGTCTCATTAGCCTTGATGAAGCCTTTGTGAGTCGAAACGCACCATCGATAAAAGAAAAAACAGTGCCTCGGCTTACGATGATGGATGATCAAATGAAAACATTACAGTACTGAAAAAATAAAGATCTTCCCATATTTACAGTATATACACAATTATGTGGCAATAACTTTATTTTATTTATCACCGTCAACCGTTCCCTCATGTTTGCCCGGGAAGTATCTGTTCTGTTGGCAGCGCACGACATAAAGAGCAACAATAAGCTGAAAAGGCTGGTTAGGAATGGAGTGACAAGTGTGAAATGGACACAACAGCTCTTTATATAAACATGGAAGGACAATAGAGAACTGCATTGTACATTTCCCATCTGTCATACTGCTAATTGCACTAGCTGGCAGCCACTTACGGTGACTCTTTAGAACACAACATTTTTCCAGAGATCTCAACGCAAAGCTTGGTAATTGCTGAATAAACATTTTCAGAAAAGTCTACGGCGAAGTACAGACCTGGCATAGCAGTGTGACATCATCCTGGCCTTAACCATTACCATAATCTTATACGGAGGCCCTATGCATTACAAAAAGCTCTTAACAACACTATGACATGATGCAAACCTTTTCTTTAATGTACAGCTTTGTTTGAACTGGATGTTTGGGCCTTCGCCAAATTTGAGCAGGACGGAGGCACAGCGATCAATTCCTGTGCCGGGCCGGTCCTTTCTGTGTCTAGTTTGAATGATCTGTCCTGCATAGGTTTCCTCCGAGTGCTCCAGTCTCCTCTACCACTAAAACATGTACAATAGGCCAGAATGAATGAGAGTTGCGGCTGTGGCTGCAATGGCATTTGAAAACGTACTGTATTTATTTAAAACATGTCTTTACTCTATTTTTTATAGTTGTCTGTTGGATTTTATATTACACTTTTCTGACTCTCCGTGGCACTTTGAGTTCTTTGTTCAAATGTAAAGTGCGTTTCAAATAAAATGCATTATTATTAGTAGTAGCTTATCGCCGCTGAGTGAGGCGTGAAGGCAAGGCAAGGGCAAGGCAAGGCAAGGCAACTTTATTTATACCGCGCATTTCGTACACAAGGCAACTCAATGCGCCTATGTGAATGAGTGATGCCTCCAGTGTGGCGCTGGGCTTTGTTTGCCAGGCAGGCAGTTGGTTATAGTTGGTTAATAGGAGAACTTTATTTTAACAACTGTTCCCAGCGCTTTTTAACCAAAAAGGGATTTTAGAAATCGACCATTGTAAATGTGTTGAAATCAGTGAAATGTTTTCTTAAAGTGCAAAATAAAGGTTTTGTAAACTAAATGGAACCAGTGCCTTGAACTCTCAATATACTTACTTGCGTGCCTCTAAGCTGTAATACTTTATTTCCCCAGGAAGTCTGGGGTGGCGTTGTTGGAAATTCTATACATAATTTTGAGATTATAACTATAATTTATAGTCTGTTAACCCCTCGGTTGCCACATTCTGGTAACACAGGCTTTGTTCCCTCATTCCTCTGTTTGATGCCTGGAAATCTTATGAAAGGAAATATACAAGTTTTTTTTATTTTTTTTAACTTGTGTTTAAAATGGCATTAAAACATACAATTTGACTTGATGCTTCCTGGACAAAAAAGAAGATCTTTATTTATATAGCGCCTTTCACAGACATGGTCACAAAGCGCTTTACATGAGAGCATTTTACATTCACTCCACACTCGGTGGTGATAAACTACATTAGTAGCTTCGGTTTCCCCTGGAGACTGACAGAAGCGCTGTCGCGACTACACACATCGCGCCTACGGTCCCTCTGACCACCACCATACATTCACACATCATCCATCCAGGCCTATTGTACATGTTTTTGGTGGTAGGGGAAACGGGAGTACCCGGAGGAAACCTACGCAGACACGGGGAGAACATGCAAACTCCACACAGAAACGCCCCGTCCAGGTGGGAATCGAACCTGGGACCTTCTAGCTGTGAAGCGAGAGCACTAACCGCTGCGCTACCGTGGCGCACAAACCCTGGACTAGGAAAGCACAGTACATGTTTTAGCCATGATGGAACAATTCTGTACAAATGCCACATGATACTTAACACAGCTCTATATTAGTTATTGCACAATATGAACACAATAGTACATAATGTGAAACTATGATTAAACAGATAAACAGCTGCCAAATTACTGGTTGTAGTTATTGAAGAGTGGTATGACCAAAAACCAAACAGAACCACATGAAGACCATTCTACGTCCCATTGATTCATTTTCATGCTAGAACAATAAAATAGTTTTCACATTTTCCAGTTGTGGCAGCAGGTTTAGTCCCCGATCATTGGATTGTGTCACACCTTCTCTTCCCAAATCGCAAATGTTTATGTTACCAAACATTCTTTCTCGATTTTTTTGCCAGCATATGCACTTGGAATCCAAATCCCATGTACGACAGAAGTCAACTTTTTTTCCACGAGCAAAAAGTAACTCATGCAAAACTTGCCATATTCCGTGACAGCGTCTGACTTGTTCTGTCAAAGTTGAGCTGGTTGAATGTGCTGAAGAAAGGGCTCAAGGAAGACAGTTTCTCAAAGCGGGCTACGTTACATGCCTGGGGTAAGGAAAGTTATCTTCCAGGAATTGTCAAGTGGGCTTAAGAAGCACGGCAGAGACAATGAACCTGTTAGCATTCGTGATGATCGGTATGCTCTTCGTGACACCCTCCGTCACATCATTTTTCTTCTGCCAAAGAAAAGGTGACACAGGCGCTTGGCAGTCTGTCGATACAAACTGCAAATTCTGACGGTACAGAACTTCATCACTCAATGATTTTGTCTCTCGCTGACTGACAGCTTGGCACATACAAAGTCAGTGGCCGGACAAGATGAACCGCGGGATCCAAGCAGTGTTGTAAGCATTGCTTCTTAAAAATAGGAACCTCAAGATGTTACTCATCAAGGAGGAATTCCACAAGCCACCGCGCAATATAGAAAAAGGCTTCTGGAATCGGACGAACTCTGTACAGTTTGAACTGAAAAAAGGTAGAGGAAACTAATGCAGACACGGGGAGAACATGCAGAAAGGCCCCGTCAGGGTGAGGATCGAACCCGGGACCTTCTCGCTGTGAAGCAACGAGCGCTAAACCCCTGCACCACCGTGCCGCCAAAATGCCTTGGAATTGATTTGTGTAAAATGGCAGACGATCATTTGCACCAACAAGTCAACCCCGAACTGTTGGTCTTCGTGTAGTAACTGATCTCCTCTTGACGTCTGCAGGATTATGTAAACTAATATTAGCGAAGGGGCGGGCACAATGAATGGCGGCACCAACGGGACTTCCGGAATATGGTGAGACAGACTTCTGCCTGACTCATTTCTCATTGGTCACATCACAAAAAATATCTAATTGATGTAATGTTTTAGCAAAATCGTAAGTATAATTGTGTTATCTACAGTATATGTTTTGTGTCTAATATGTCAGATGCACTTTAAGGCAGCGTTGTGCTGGTTTGTTACAGCGTAAGAACAGACCTTGCTGTGTCGCTGATGCAGCCATGTGTGCGTGAACTAAGTGATGGGATTTGGCAGAATATTTGACCATGGAATTTTTATTTGGGACAGAGGGCTGAGTGCCCCTCTATGGTTTTATAACCACAAAAGTATGGTTATAAAACCATACTTTTGTGGCTTCACATCATGTTGCCATTGGTTCAAGTTTAAAACTGTCAGACTCAGTGGTGAGAACAGTCTGTGGGCTTATAACGAGAGTAGATAGGGCTGTTGCCACGTACACAAAGCACTGTTCCGATCCCGTCGTCGTGAGCCCTGACTTTGACAGTTTGTTCAATATCTCCCTCAGCTCCATAAGGAAATGACATAGGAGCAGCTGAAGCTCCTGTTCATTACTGCAGAGGTACCTTATGTGGTCAACCTCTCACCTTACGTGCACATAGGCAGATTGTGCATGTTGTAGATTGATGAGATAGACAATAATGTGGATCCTTACCTTTCTAATCTACATTGTATTTGAGTTTTGAAAATATTATGTTTTTCAGTTTCAAAGGCAAATAACGGGTAATAAATGTGTTGTTTTTAAAAAAAAATCCCAATGTCTGACCAATAAGTCATTTTGGGATGTTATGTGTCTGAAAAGCTTTGGGAGACAAAATAGAAAAGTACTGCTATGTAGAAATGAAGGGTGGACAGTTCTTTAGTGGAACAAACGAAAGAACTAAAACATTTTTCATGGGGGGCCGCATATTATAGCATACACAGATTCAAGATTCGAATCTTGAATCTGTTGAATCTTTGAATCTTGAATCACAACAAAATATTAGTTTGGTTAGAATTGTGTAGAATCATCCATCAATCTATTTTCTTCCACTTGTCCATTGCCGGTTCGTGGAGGCAGCCGTTGCAGCTGCCCAAATCATATTGCAGTAGTCCCCTATGGCTCCTCCTGCAGGTGTTGGGTCCACAGAAGGACGGCCTCATGGTTCTAACCGGGCCTGTTGGTCTCTCAGAAGGGGCTTCTGAACCGCTCTTTGTCTGACCCGTGTTTGCCATGGGAGACACTACCAGGGGCACGAAGCCCCCGACAACAGAGCTCCAGGATCATTCGGGTGCTCAAACCCCTCCACCTTAAGGTGGCGGTTTGAGGAGGGTTCGAATGATTGAATTTGAAATATAATATCTGGAGATGTGTGCCGATTCAGCAAGAAGGACGAGGCCATCAAAAATGGGTCTGAGGGCCACTGATGCCCCCGAGCTGCACTATGGACACCCCTGCCATAAACAATACTTTAATGACAGTATTGGTACTGTGATCCCAAAAAGATTCACCCTACCCGCCTCTAATACAGTGAACTCGTAATGTTGTGTCCGCTTGAAACAAACTCTTTGCACATCAAAACAAACTTCTTGTGCCTCTCCGGATATGTGGATATCTCTACTTCGGACATCGGTGCTCGTGTCATAAGGTTTTGCACGGTGTTGTTTAGTGGTTTATTTTTTTTGTCGGCCTATCTGCTTTTGTTTTTTGTGTCGGTGAGCCAAAGATGAACTTCTACCTCGATAGACAATGAAACCGATCCTATTTTTGCCTCTTGCTGCTGTGGAGAAGGTGGAGAAGAGTTCATTTGTGCTTCATAGCGAGAAATTGGAGCAAAGTATTACCAGGTGCCAAGGTACGTCAAATATTTGCTGTGTGAGATTTGCGAACTGCTCAAACATACATGAATGGCTTAAATTACAACTCCAAGTATGATTTTGCTGAGGAAAAGCGACAAAAAGGCTAATTTTGGGTAAAATTCCCCCTTTGAAAGGTTCAAAACTACATATAATATAGACACGCAAGCGGACACAATTTATCAAGCTTCAGACATACTTGTGTGTTCTCCACGGCGTCCATCATTTATAGAAATGACCATATTTCCACATATACTTTAGTAACACTTTCTCCAAGCTGAAATACAATTTCTAGGAACAGGTTTCTATTCAAACGCTGATGAAATACATGGAAAAGCTATATGTGATTGTTGAAAAACGTTACATGCACCATAACCATGAACTTTGTGGCCTGATACGAGTATGGAGGGCCACTCATGTGTATGGATTTTATGGACAGAGACACAAAGGGGTCTGTTTGGTATTTGTTCAGTAGCAGCCTGTAATGTCCGCTGCAGGGAGACAGCTGAAGGATATGTGTGGGCTCACCATGCGCTCTGTTTTGTTCCATGAGGTCTGGATAATGTACGTGATGCTTGACTTTTATCATCCTACGCCTGTGCTTTGAACCTTTGAAACATTGTCTGCAGAAAATGGATACTTGGGATATTCCTCAACACTACATATGGGGAAATAGTAGCCTCTTCATGCTGTGAAGAGGCTACATGTATGTTTGCTTTTATATGAACATCTTTCTGTGAGCTACAGTGGCGGCTCCAGACAATGTTGTTTGGGGGGGCAATGGGGGGTCCTGGTCATTTAAAGGGGGTCTTATGAAAATCAACAAAAAAATGCAGTGGACCCGGCTGATAACTGCATATTACTGCTACTAAACGACAACAAAAACGAAGCCTATCGACTACTTTGTTTTTAATTAATTAATCAATTCCACAGATGTTTTGGCGCTCAGCCAAAGCTTCTGTAGCTGTGGAGATTTTCACTAATGCTATGACGCCCGCCATGGTCCACCATTGCTCCCTACAGTCCAGCCACAAAGGCCTACTGGTCACAGTGGAAAAGACTTTACATGAAAGATGGGGTATTAATGAGAAAGTTCCTCTCCTCCAAAGGCCAGACATTTTTCCCTCAAGTCCTCCTGCCCCATGCGTTACGTAAAGCAGTTATGGAGCAGATGCACGATGGTCCAGTCGGGGGCCATTTTGTGGGGGAAAGGACTCTAGCTCGTGTTAAAACCAGGTACTTTTGGTACATAATGAGAGACAATGTGACATTGTGGTGCCGCACGTGAACCAGCTGTGGTGCCAAGGCTCGCCGGAAGAAGACGCCACGAGCTGCTATGGGCACTGTGCGGGTCGGGGCACCTATGGAGAGAATCGCAGTTGACCTTATGGGACCTTTAAATGAGACTGACAGACACAATCGCTTTATTTTAGTTGTGCAGGACTATTTCAGTAAATGGGTGGAGGCTTATCCAGTTTCCAATGAGCAGGCATTAACAGTAGCTGAAAAGATCGTCTCAGAGTGGGTATGCAGGTACGGGGCCCCTTACACCTTACACAGTGACCAGGGCACACATTTTGAGTCTGCCGTCGTCCAGGGCATGTGTGAACTGTTGGGCATTGAAAAGACTCGCACAACCTCCTTCCACCCGCAGTCAGATGGGCAGGTGGAGCGCTTTAACGCTCTACAGAAAACACTCGCAGCTACTGCAGAAAGGTGCCATTGGGACTGGGATTGAATGCTCCCCTATGCAGTCATGGCTTATCGAGCCACCAAACATAGCTCCACCGGACTTACCCCAAACATGATGTTGTTTGGCAGGGAAATCACTGAGCCCATTGACTTAGTTGTTGGCCTCCCCCCAAATGACACTAATTCTATCTCTAGGAAAGGCCTCTGAACGAGCAAAGAGACAGTATGACGAGAACATTTGCCAAACTCAGTACCCTGTCGGTGCTGCGGTGTGGCACCTGGTCAAAGGCACCAAACAAATAAGACACAAGGTCCGCAAGTTCCTGCCGTCCTACGAGGGCCCATACTTTACCGTGGGTCAGTTGGACGACTTGGTGTACCAGATCCAGAAGGGTTGTGCACCACGACAAGCTCAAACCTTTCCATTCCAGAGCCCTGCTCGACAACAGCTGGGGTTTCCAGAGAAACGACGCGCCAACACTACTGGAGGTGTCTCCCCCCGTGTCTGATGTGGACTCTGACACGGACATAGGCCTTATTCAGCTGTGGGACACTACCTCCGACTCCGAGAATACCCCTTCATCCACCAGAGACACCACCTCCGACTTTCGAGGATACCCCGGCCCCTGCCAGAGAGGTTGCTGGTCCTTCATCACCTGGTCCACAACCACCTGCCAGCCCCACACAGCCTCAGTGGGATGAGGTTGGCAACCAGCATACAGCACGCAGCGTGAGACGGCGTCGCCGTTTGATCTTTGCCCCTCTATCCAGGCCGCAGAGGACACGGAGAGCACCTGATAAGTTTGATGACTGGCTTAGTCACTAGACTCAGCAACAAGCGTTTATCCCTGAGTCAAATTCCTGCCTACTCAGAGTAAAAAAAATGTGTCGGTTATGTGTGCACATTGAATTTATATATATAAAATATGTCTAACGAGTTTTACACCTGTTCAGCCTGTACTACGGTTAAGAGATCACTGGGAAGGGGAAGAATAGTAACATTATATTAATTCATACAATATGTTGCCTCATGGCTGTGTATTCCAGGGTATGGCCACTTCATGAACACAAAAACCAAAGTTCAGCCTGTTTTGGTCTCACCATATTTGAATCCTACATTTAGGTGTAGTTTATATAGCTATTGTTGGCACAGGCCATTCCATACATTTTCACTACGTCAAAAGAGTCTCTAAAGCTGCGCATTTAACGAGTCTGCAAATGCTCGCGGTTAATTTGCATAATTAATTTGTCAAAAATAGTGTGCGCGACCAGTGGCTTTTGTCACTGTTTTGGCCTGATGGCAGTCAATGGATAAAAGGAAAGGGAAACTTCAGTGATTAAAATAAGGAGAGAAGTAGCGCACAGCGCAGAGCTATGCACCGGCAGCAGCAGAGAGGGAGGCACTCGCCTCAGCTCATGTTTAACTGTAATTTATCACAGAAAGTTACATCCCAGGCCCGCTATTATACTGTAAAATAAGAGCCAAGAGCGATCGCAAGACAAGGAGCTCACCTCCATCAAACACACGCATTTGAGTTGAAACGCGCGGTGCTGAACGCCGGAGTGTGGGCTAAACCATTTGGCACATTTTTAAAGGGGTGTCAGGGCCCTGAGATATTATCCATCATTATTGTTTGTGCACAATTCTGAATAGAAACCATTGTTTCCGCCTGGTTGTGTTCAGTTAGAACACGTAGACTACACCACTGGGGGTCAAGGCGTTTTTTTTGTAGGGTCTTGAGACCTCCCAAGATCCCCCCTGGCGCCGCCGGTGGTGAGCTATATCCTGCCGAGGACAAAACATTCAGTATCAGACATCTGTATTGTGGGCTCAGGTCGTGTGTCACCATATCCAAAAAAAGAACAAACAATATTATTTTTCTTTGTATAATGCAGTCTGCTGACTTCTGTAGATGTGTAGCATGAGAAAGTGTTACAAAGATGCACACTCTGCTTTTCTGAGTGAAAGACAAGTGATTGTCTAATTGAGCTATAACCCACTGGTTTGTCCTGGCTTTTTATGTTCATGTCCCAATCCCCACAAATATCTCACACAACGGAATGACAAAAACCTAAGGCCCTGACGGGCAATGTTAATACGTTTTACTTTGTTTATTGATTAATTCACCACAGACACAGTCACAGTAAACATTGAAAAAGAAAAAAAAAACACGATACATTCACAAAACGATAACTCAAGACTAAAATTAAGACAAGACAAAGACAAACAGACATGCAAAACACAGTCCTTGACATATTTTTTCTAGTGTTTTCTATTATTTTCAGTGGCTCTCAAAAATTCTATTAGAAATGATTTGGGTTTTTATCTTTATACACATTTTATTGTGTTTGGAATATTTATTTGATTATTTTATAGTAGTTGAACTTTGTCTATATTTGTAGGGACTGTAATAAGTTAACACTTATTTAACTGCAATGACAGTTTTGTGTCAAAATAAATATAGTAAATATGTGGAAAAGTGTGGTTGCTTACATGTAAAATGTGTTAAATCTGACATCCCTCATTATCTATAAGACAAATTACGAAATAGAAGCAGTTTTACCCTCGAGTGCAGCCTTCATGTAGTATGTTTCTCGTTAGTGTAACAGCTATAGCCCCAGAGGATTATCAAAGGCTAACTCCTACAACTTTGTACTCAACTTCCATCTGCCTTGTTCTGTCTCATACTGTGTCAGCGGGGTACATTAGTGGGCGTTATTGCAGGAAGCGCTTTCTATAGCGAATCGGAGAGCGTTCTTTCTGCGCTATTCGTGCCATCTTTCAAACATTGTCCTTGTATAGGAGACAGTGTATAGCCTTTCAGAACCTTATAACCTTAGCATAAAAGCAAAGAAGACCTTTCCTACAGAAAATACGGGGGCTTAAGCTGTCATTCAGGTGCCATTGCTGTTAGACAGGTATGATAAAAGTCAGGGCTGGAGGGTTTTGCAGCTCATGTACGCCTTTAGATTCATTCATTCAGTCCCCATTCGTTCTGCCAATCTGTGTCATCATCCCTTCCAATCACCACCAACCACAGGCATTAGGTGATGTGTTTTTCTCAAGGATTCAATGACAGTTTGCACTAGTCGGAGCCTGGATTTGAACTGCCCTTTGGAGCTGCAAACAAACGCTTTAACCGACGAAGCCACTGCTTTAACATTCGAGAATCTTCTTTACATGCATCTGTTTTTCCCCCTTTCAGCTGGCTTGTTTTAAACTCTCCTCTCTATGGGTTATTTAGATCTGCCATCCCCTCACCCTGCTGCTCTTCACCCTCTTTAACCTAACTGAGTTGTCTTGTCCTGAGCGGGGCTGGAACCAAAGGTCGTTTACTCATTTGCACTCACTCACTTTCGGCGTCATGGCAACATGTAAACAAATGGCAACTTCCTCTCTCTTGGTACAGCTGTGTTTTTTTTGCCCTTTTCTGCAAACTGCATTTGTAGTTTCTGTGTTACACACTGTTTTACTTGATACTTTTGTATGTCTTTCCTTGTTTTTTGAAGAAAGCTGCTTTTTAAAGCAGAACTAAGCAACTCATGCCCCTAGAGGCCACTGCAGGTGTCGTAGCATGTTGTGGTTTTTTACTCATTAATTGTGAGAGGAAATACTACGCTGACAGAAAAGACAAAGGGAGAGAGGGATATTGTACATCCAATTACACAATCGAGATATTTTTTCACTCAAACTTGACTGTAAATACTGTGCCCGCAGTTAGCTTTCCCCGTTAGCCTGTTAGCTTCTTCTTCATGATTCCATTAGTGTGTATTGGTGACTCCGAGCCGGAGCAGGGAATGTTGCAATTGTGGTTTTCTGGCCAGAGACACCAGGGGGAAATGAAAGACCCCCCAATCATCCCATTAACACTTGTATTACCCCAGAGGGACTATGAAAAGGATTTATTAAGGTAAACAAGTTACTTAGTACTGCTTTAAAAGTAAACAAACAGCTAGCTTATGAGCTAAAGACATTTGAGACCTACAGATTTTATTTTAATTATTGGTTTATTTGGTCGGGACAGTGCATGTTAATGAACATACTATGGCCTCATGCATGTAAAAACACCACACCGGGCTTTGATTTTGAAGTATTTTGTCAGGTGTAAATTATATTGCCAAATACATTGTTATTGTGATATTTGTTTTTCATACCGTGATATACATTATTCATATCTCATATATTTATGTACTAGTAATTCTATACAATAATAGGTCATATAGAGGAAGTCATAAGACCAACTGGACCTTCTTTGCCAGTTTGCACACATTTCTGTGAAGGATTGCAAAAACATCGTCTGAATATCGATATCGAGATATTGAAAAAAAAAATCGAGATATTCATTTTCGTCAATATCTCCCACCCCTAGCAGAGACACATCCCTTGTAGGATGTGTCTCTGCAACACATCCTACAAGGGAGCGTGAAGACTTGCTGATGTTACCACTGTGACACCAAGCTGCCGACGTCTGTTTAAATAATGGTGCTGAAATTCTGTCTCACCCATACTCACTTCACCCGGGCGGCATTGTGACAGACGCAGAAAGGCAGCTTTATAAACAGCCTGCTCCGGTGACCAGCTGCAGCGCGTGAGTTAAAGGTGTCAGTATGACGGGTCACATCTTTTCGAGAAAAGCTTTTAGGCTGTCTCTCTCAACTGTTTCTCGTGGTCCGCCTTGCCGTCACTCCGGGGCCACAAAGTGCTCTTTTCACAGCCGCTCCAGTGGAAAACGCCAAACTTGAATCTAATTTCAACACAACGCTATGTCACTTAAACACTTTTTTTTTTAAACTTACTTTCGCACTTGAGAGCGAGAAAGAGAAAGCAGCCCCGGGGCCATGTATTAGTGATGGCTCCAACAGAGGCACCTTCATCCATCATCAAAGTAAAGTAATCTCATTGTGGAAAAGGGCTGCTCTTAAATGTCACAAATATTGCTCTCCACTGTCAGTAGTGCGTGAAAGTACACAGGCATGCATAAGAAAAAAAAGTACATACGGGTACTGATAAGACTACGGGTTGAAATTGGATATTAAAGTCAACTTTCTAGAGCTTTTTCCTATGTTACAATGTTGTTCTTTCATCAACAACAGACCTGCTCTTCTTAGCAGCACAGCAAAGATGATCCTCCCGAGGTCCGACGTGTCCAGGAAATGCTTTCCTTCCTCTGTCTTGCTAAAATTAATCCTCTCATCGTGAAGTAAAAACATTTGCCATAGTTTAAGGAGATTATCAGGAAGTAGTAGTAGTAGTAGTTTCACTACTGAATATTTAGTTTTAGCTGTTTTAGGTCAATATTGCATTTGCTAACAAAGTGTAGTATGGTGATAAGGATGTGTTTGAGATTATTTCTAAATACCTGCAAAAAGCATATTTCTCATCATTTATCGTTGTCTCTATGAGCAAGGCAAGTTTATTTGTAGAGCACAATTCATACACAAGGCAATTCAAAGTGCTTCACAGTTGCACAAAATTACAAGAAAACAGATAAAATCAATCAATAAAACATCAACATAAAGTTAATCAATTACAGTAAAAGGCAAGAGTGCAGATAAAATACGTAAAAAGAGCTGTTTTCAGCCTGGATTTGAACATTGTCAGAGTTGAGGCCTGTCTCACATCCTCATGAAGACTGTTCCAGATTTTAGCTGCATGAAACTGAAACACAGCCTCACCGTGTTTATTATTGACTCTGGGAACCACCAGGAGATGGTCTCTGTACATTGACCCTAAAGGCTGTGGATGGTTAATCCATGCGCAACACGAGGAAATGGACAACAAACACCTTCTGTTTTGGTCCAGATCTCATTATTACGAAAATGTCCCATTGAGTAGGGGGTTGAAAAATAAGGCTAAGGTTCAGGCAAGAGTCCACTGACCTTAAAGTTAGGGCTCATGGTTGTATATGGCTCGCTAATCCACCACACAACTGGGTTAGAGATGTCGGACTAATGGTACCCCAGTTTCCCTCTTTCAAGCTTTTTTCCGATTGATTTATTGTTTCCATGTTTTAGTGCTTACGTGTTACACTTTTTGTGAAATTTTAAAAAGGTTATACATCACAAAGTGAACGCAGGAGAGCAACACTGATGTTCAAACTTGAGTCAGGACAACTGCAGGAATAGAACGTTTGGGTCGATCTCTGTAGGTCTCACACTATCTCATAAAAACAGCCGCCTGTTTCCACATTGTAATGCGCTCGTCTCCGCCTGTTATGGTTTGCATTGTTGATGCATCATGTGGCGAACAAATTCCACGTAAAAAAGCTGCTTTATCCAAACATGTTTCTATTGTTAATCTATATGTTTGAATGAGTGAACCCTGTTTGCTGCTGAAGGCCCTGATTGGAACCCCATGGCACAGGTTAGGGTAACTTGGACCCGCCTCTTTCAAATTACCCAAAGTACAGCTAATAGAAAAAGCGATTCAGTTTTAGCTTTAATTACAGAGCAGCGCTTACTCATTGGAATTATTATTTTATTGCTAATAGCGCCTATAATGCTGCTCCTGGTGTCCTCTAATTATAATTATGCCCCTCTTTAAAATAACAGTGGGTAGTTTGTATGCAAGTTCACAGCAAGAGCATTTAATATGCTTTGAAAGAAAAGGGTATGTTTTTGTAATAGTGTGTCAGTGTTGTGAGGAAATGAACAGGTTTTATAAAAGAATAAAGGAGAAAGCTATTTGTTGGGTGAAATTACGGAGGACGCACTGACATGGTCTAGACATGTGTAGAGCAAAAGTAGATACTGTTCCTGTAATTTCAAGGGGCATTAGAAGATTTTTTTCTTTTCAAAAGAAACTCTGGTTACCTTAAGGACAGTGTTACGTGCAACATACACAAAGAGACAGAGTTGTACATTAGGTAATAATAAGCTCATTACAGCTGAAATGGGTTAATTATGTTTTGATCATGGTCTCTTTTAAATGCTAGATTAATTGTTGTCAAATTTGTATCTTACATTGCCATAGTTGCCTTCAGACAGAATAGCAGGATAGCAAAAGAAAGCTTAAAATATACTAGAATATACTTTTTGACAAAAAGAAAAATGGAAAAAAATAATTTTAAGGTCTTAACCTGAGGGGGGACGGCAGGTAACAGGGTGAGGTCAGGGTATGATTAGGGTTAGGAACGGCAAATGTAATGTAAGTTGTGTTTCACTCACACAGATCTCACTCATATTTTTAGAAACTAGAAGGTCTTGGCTTTCAAATGAAGTATCACACTGGCATATAGGCTGTAAGCTATCCAGTCAATCCGCTTTGACATTTGGATACAAATAATTGTTGACCCTAAACCCCAACCCTAACCCTAAGGTGGCAGGGAACAGGTTAAACTATGACAGCAAATCAGCCTACGGTAACTCATGGACATTAAACACACAGTTGTAAATTGAAGATTAACCCCAAACTTTATAAACCGAAAACATAGCATTAACATTTTGCCAAGTAGAAGACTTCAACTACTGAGTACAGAAGATGAATCAAGTACCTTCATTGAAGATGGACAACTCCTGTACGACTGAGAACTTACACAGACATTTTGCCAAGTAGTTTTTTAAACGTTTACAACGTTTTGTCTTTTGGTCTGGACCATGAGTCTGTAATAAAGGGATGGATTTGACCTCCAGCGCCATCAGGTAGCCTTCATTAACCTGTGTTTATAAGTAAGTAAGTAAGTGCTTTATTCTCATTGTACAAGCGTACAATGAAATAGTGTTCAGGTGTTAGTCCTGAGCTGCTGCGGCTGAGCCGCGCTGCCACTGTGTGTCAACCTGACCCGCATGACCTTGGAGGTCGGGGAAACTGTAGCACTAGGAAGAAACCTGGCTGGCTGCCCTCTGTCTCCTCTGATCCTCTGAAACATAGCAGCGCCTCCTGGGTTTGTCCCTGTTTCAGAGCGTGGTGTCCTGCACTAGTCAGCTCCACCTTCCTCTTCCTTCCACCACTCTTGCTTCACAACAATCTTTCACCATCTCTCGTTTGTCCTTTTTTGTTTCCTGTAGCTCCTCTTGTGACGCCTCCACTGTGCTGCAGCTGTGGGGGCTCTTGGTGCCTCTTCAGTGTCTCAGAAGAAGAAATGTGTAGGTCTCAAATGGGTTTAGCTGATAAGCTAGCATGTTGTTTACCTTTAAAAAGCTGTTTTTTTTTTAAATTCAATCTAAACATGCTACTTTCAATACTTGCAATTCAGTCTGAAGCCACTGAAGGCATATAAATGTTTTTACCTTTTTAAAAAGTAATATCCAAAGAGAAATACAGCGTTAGCATGAAAGTTAGTCTGTTCATGTATTACAATATCATTGCTGTAAATTTCAACGTTCTGTTATTGATTAGTGGATGTTGTTCTAAGCAGACCTACATATAGTGATAGGCAAATTCTACGCACATTGTTGTTGTTGGTTTTTTTAGACTGTCCCCTCCATCCCTCAACCTCAGGATAATCTCAGCAGCAGGACATCTCCTGATCTACATCCAGGATATAGTACTGTATACACAAACCCACACAGAAAGGCCTGGGAATCTAACCAAGGTCCTTCTCGTTGTGAAGTGAGAGTCCCACAACGTGACACCGCATCTACAAGGCAAGTTGAGCTTTAGTTTCTCATTTGTTTTTTTCTCCTGAAGGCTAACCTAAAGATTTTTAAACTGAGCTTTGGCCAATACAGGACCCCCATCAGCAGAAGGCCTCTGAAAAACTGGAAACGGCCCTGACCCTGATGTTAATATCACTGTTGATTGAATTTGAATAGCTCAGAGAAGCCTTTTCCCCTGTATTCACACCAGCAGCAGCGGAACAGCTTGTAGGTACACCATCTGTGAGACACTGCTGACCTTTTACCGCATCGGGGCGGCGTGCACTTGCCAGTCCGGTTCAGCTGGAGGACTGTGATGCTGCAGACCTTACCATCTGTGCGGCCTTTTCGGCTTTCATGTACCGACGCCGAATCCACGGGGGGAGCGCTTCTGGGGAGGAGGAGCAGAGGACAGACAGACTTATGTAGACGCCACGTCCAGTTTTTCAAAGCGGGAGCAAGAGAGCGCGGGCCTCACCTGAATCCGCGCTGACAGTTTACCTCCGGGGCACCGGGAGCGGCCCAGCACTCTCTTGTCGGGGATTTTTCAAGCTGTCTGACGCGGCTTGTCATCGTTCCCGTGGTATCTAGCCTCGCGCTTGTCACATTGTGCTATCTCTCTCCGCAGCGTACGCCGGGGTGAGCCGGGCTATCTGTGGGAAATCTGTAGGACTTTTTCTTTTTTGCAACAAAGTGGTCAAATGGTGCACGTGGATCCTGCTGGGATACCATACTGTAGCCAATGATTATGACATTTTACTGAATATACTGCCTCTAAACAAAATCTGTTAGGGTTTTCACTCAAACATAAGGCCACACTGCGGAACGTTCGAGGGTACATGTTGCTACGTCACAAGAGCAACTCATTATTATATAATTTTACTTTTGCATTATATTATCAAAATGAGTATCTGGAAGAGGACGTGACTTAAAGGGTTACTAACCCCCCCTTCCAGAGCCTTAGCCTCAGATTTAAAAATATTAACAGAAAAGGGGCGTTGCCTGGAGGACTAAGGGGCGCGCGGGAGGGGTGGGCGAGGACTGGGTCTGTGAGTCATCAGACTTTGAAGTGGCACCTGCAGCGCTACTCGTAAACAAAGTCCGATGGAGTTCCAGCGCGCTAACGTGTTTAGCAACATGTTTCACTGGGACAACTCTACAGCTCTCTCTACACAGGAGAAACATCTCTACAGCTCTCTCTACACAGGAGAAGCATCGTGACAGACAGAGGCCTTGTACCTGAGACTGCTCTGAGGCGACTCATTCCTTTGTAATTTACAAAGCTAGCGGTTTAGCATTGAGCTCGATCGATGTTAGCATCGCAGCTAAGGGACCGAACTGTCCTTTCAGAATTTATCAATCTATTTTAGATGTAGACTTTTTGCTGTAGTCTACGTAAGCATGGGAGATTTATCTCAGTGTCCTCAGCAGATACTGTGTGAGGTATAGAGACGTGACTATGTATTACAAATCTTTCAACTAATTTGCACTAAATAGCCGAAATAATGACCAGGACATGTAGACAACACTATTGGACACTCATTTATACAGTTTATCAGAAAAAAAAAGTGGATTTGAGTTACTCTTTAATAAAACTTTATGGCTCCCTTTGTGTTTATTAGCTAAAACCAATAAATTATGCAAAATGAAAATAACTACATTAACAAAAAATAATGGTACAAAAAACAGTAAAAGGTGGGGGATGTTTTCAATTGTTAAATTACTGCAGTCGGGAACCATAAAGTCATGTTAAAATTATTGTCTCCCATTTGGAAATTTGCCAATGAGGCTACATGTGGAGTCAGGAGTACCTATAAACCTGGGATGAGACTGCTGCACGGGGTCAAGTATGTATCCAGCTTCCAGATTTCCTGAAATGCTGTTACCTGAACGAGGGGGAATGAGGCCTAGTCTGACTAGAGCATTGCCTGAACCCATGTAAACCAGAGAGGTGCGATTGTGGGGGCGCGATCCGACTTTCCCCTGAGCCGATCGACGACCTTCCTGGGCTGAATGTAGTCAGATTAGAGCAGTACATAACAGCCAATTGGATCAAAGCGCATTGGATTATCCCAAAGTACCTGCGCATGCTGCCCTGCCCCAGGAAACTGGCTTGTTTCCACCAGCCCTACCCTACTCTACTCTACTTGGCTTGGTTGTGTTGCCATTACTCTGTAGAATCTGGTACTGTATCCATGGTTACTAGGGCATTAACAGACTAGACTAGCACTAGCTGACCTCATTTTAGACAAGTCGACTAGTCGTGTGTTAAGGCCTATTCATACTCCACAAGATGCAAGATTTTGTTCTCGCGTCTCCTGTGCGGCAGCTCTTGCTGACTCTTTGGTTCAGCAGAACTATTTCGGTGAGGCTGCGATAACTCTCACTGTGATTGGCTGGATGTTTAGTGGGCGGGTTAATGATGCCAGAACCGGGAAGCGAGAATCCAATGTTTACTTCCTAAAACCGGTGCAGAAAACGGGAGACAACATGGATAGTTTTGAGGCACCGCTCGCGAATTCCTGGCGAGAAACACGCGGACGTTTTGGGCAAGGACAAAGAGGAAAGCAGAAGAGCCTGGTGCTACCTGCA
Source organism: Proterorhinus semilunaris (assembly GCA_021464625.1). Lineage (NCBI taxonomy): Eukaryota > Metazoa > Chordata > Actinopteri > Gobiiformes > Gobiidae > Proterorhinus > Proterorhinus semilunaris. The sequence continues at coordinate 8,872,986 of CM038346.1, forward strand.
TGAAAGAAGCGAGTGATAAAAAAAGTGCTCAGGCTCGTGGACAGAGGGATACCAAGCTTGTACATCTTAGACCCCTTCATCAAACACCGGGAGACGTCAACCATGTTCAATGAAGGTTCTTGGATGGACAACGCCTGTACTGAGAGCCTACCCAATCAAACAACATGATTTTACCGAATGAAACGGAGGTAAGCTTTTAATGTTAACGTTAACGTTTTCTAACGTAATATACCAGCGGGAGATGTGTGCTAAACATGAAGTCAATCTTCAAAATGTTTGCAATACCGTGACTGATACATTTCACAATAGTTTGAGCTCAAATGGCTCGTTTTTTCTGTATTTCCTTGATTGTTTTGGCTGCTGAAAAAGGGGGCGTGGCAGTTTAGCAGCAACACGTCTTGTGGAGTATGAAATGTCAGAGCCCAGACGAACTTTGTTCTCGTTCTTTTTGCCTCAAGAACAAATACAAAGTTCTTGCGTCTTGTGGAGTATGAATAGGCCTTTAATCCCTCCCTCCCTCTCTCTCCCTAGTTTTAACATTAATGTCACCGCAGAACCCCTTTACCGTGTTTCGGTGGGACAATATACACTGTTACAACTAGTTACCAACTAGTGGCTAGTTGTTTTTGCCGGTTAGCGTTCACATTTAGTGCTCCACATATAGTTTCACCCGCGTAATTACTTATGCACATATTCAGCCAATATGAGTGAGCTGAAGCCGGGACAGTCTCTCCACCATCACCGCACCGCGGCCCATCGCGCACATGGCTTTTAACTTTTCTCTCACATGGACTCATTCACATCTGTGATCGAACACTCCGGGACCAAAAGCCCCAAAAGCCCGTTACTTCAGAACTTGGATTTACAAAGAAGATGATCCTACAGAACAAAGGAGTACAGATGAGTCCAGGAGGAGAGCAAGTCAAACAGAGGTGGGGAGAGGATGCAGATCTGTTTCTGGAGGTGCAGGTAACACTGAGCATTGCCTAAAAATTAAGTTAAAACCTCGGAAATGGAAAAAAACTATATTGTCTATTAACTTAGAAGATAAGCTGGCTTAATATACTTGTTGTAAGTGAGCTGTTATTCCTCCACTGTTAATATGATGACGTCTTCACTTGACTAGTCGACTCAACTTTGACTATCTTGACAAATAAGTCGACCTCTAAACATCAGTAGTCGTTAACTTTCTTCGTTCTTCCGTATCTGGTGGCTCCCAGAAGGAAAAATATCATATTTGCATGTCATCACGGGGTAAGTTTTGTCATTTTTATACTCTGACATAATGACTTAAGAAACTAGCTAAAAATCTCCACTTCGACCACTGCGTGAAAAATCAGTACTTTCACCTGCCGTGTCTCGCCCTAACCTCAAAACAGCAGTTACTGTATGTCTGTACGCAGCATGAGCTAATCGGGGCTAACTGTTTGCTAACAACAACATGAGGAGGCAAAGGTCCACCAGAAATGGTGCACATAGTCATCCAGCCACTGCCCCCTGCTGGCCAGGTGTTGCGCTGCTCCCAAAGGAAAATAGGATCCAGAGTAGTGTAACTGAAAGCGCATCTTTAGTCCGATTAGATTAAAGTGTAAACATAGTGAATCAAGGATAAAGTCACGCAAAGATAAAATAAGAGGGTACTTTTGCATAGTGTCAACTTTCACAACGCATCCGGGGTTTGAGTTACTTTGCCGTTTTATCATAATAAGTTCATATTATATAAAACTGTGACAAGGCCATTGTAATATTTACTTGCATTTTCCACCATTCTGCTGTGCCAAGTTTCATCTCTGGGACACACTGGCTCACATTTGCTCCAGGAAAATTCAGAAGTTCATGGATGTGTCATTTTTCTCCATGAGTGCATGAGTCCTGCAGCTGCAAAACAAGTCCGTCTCTGAGCCAGCATTGGTATTAAGTATTTATTCAAACACTTGCACTTTCTTTTTTGTAGTTGTTTTGGGAGAGAACACAGCACACATGACTCCTCTTCAGTCACTCTTTAGTCTCTTGCTGGAAAATAAATGTTTTGGAGACAAATTCATTCAGCATGTGTTAATTTTGCATTGTGTTTATGTCAAAATGTGTCAGCCTCCTAGCATAAATACTTAAGTAATTGTTTTTGGCCAAACTGAGATTTTTGTCACATACACTGCAAACACTGCAGCATCTTTAGGAATCATTGAATATGTCCTAAGGGTTGAGAAAGCTTCTTACGACAAAACTGAAAACTGATGATGACTTGTGTAAGAACAGATTCCTTGAAGTAATGCATAACTTAACTGTAGAGACTCATTTATACTTATGTTACCTCATCAGCATTCAACAAAGTGTCCAGAAGGTCAAACGTTTGGATCCTGTGCAAATGTCGCTTGGGGAACTTACTTTACAGCATCTGTCTTTTTGTCTGAATATGTTAGTGTGACTCCGTGGTGGTGGTCAGGAGGTGAAGTAATGGCAGAACAAAAAACACTATTCCTACATCGAGTCTGACTGAAAGAAAAAAGTGCTTTTAGCAAGGCCGTGGGAAGTAGGGGTGGACAGTCTGCACTTTCACCAGGCAACATTAATGAACAGAAATAAGCAATGAAATAGTATTTTGTTGTGCATCGTAGGGTTGAAAAGCACTAAGTAAAAAAAAAAGTCGCCAACTGGATTTTATCTGATTCTGATCTATGGTTGCCGCAGTTTTAGGTTCAGCATATTTGGACAAATGAGCGTCATATACTAGTTTAGTTTAATTTAGTTTATTTGAACAGGGACAATGTATATTATACATTAACCTCAAAAAAGGAGAGATGCATTGTACCAGGTTGTAGCACGTGTGTAGTCTGTAGTCCAGGCTGACGTTAATAATACATTTCCCCCAAAACGGCATTAAAATGATCACACACTTCATTCACTCCTAAGCATTTATTTGCAATTACACTCTGGGTATTATGTCAGATATAGAAATAAAATCTCAGACACAATATTATTATACTCATTATCGTGTCATCATTAATTGCATACATGTCACCGTTACGCCGAAGTAAATACATGCAGTCTTTTAGAAAATCGAACGCTGTGCATCTCTGAAACCATGAATTGCGGGAGCGAGTTCCATGCCACCATTCCTCTATAACACGATGTTATCTGAAGTTGATTTGTTCGACAGGCAGGTAACAAAAAACAGTCTTCGCTTGATTGGCGTGTGGAACAATTATAAACGTCACTGAAAAAAGTCAATTTATTATAAATAATTTCAGGTGTTTTTGTGATATTTATATTTCTTAAGAATTTAATTGATTCTACTGCTTACATACAACCATGCTAACTGTCGCTAATGATATTACCTCAAACATTATTGGATTTATTTATCCCCCACCCTTAAGTGTGAAACATTTACTTTGCACAGAAATGAGTTAGCACAAGATGAAGCGTGTTTGAGGTTTTACTGCTGGACTATGAAACTTTAGGAATTTATTTGCTTTTCATTGCGCTGGATATGCACAAAGAAGGTTTAATTATGAGTCTGTGGATTTCTTTGGATCAGCAACAGGGCAAGAATACCTTTTGAATCACCTATCCCCGAGTGGTGCATCACTGCAGGGCCAAACTTTACCAGCAAAGTATCACGCTAGCTCCATTTATTTGGTCCACTAGCACTGATAGTAGCCTACCTACACAAATCCTTATGACATTCACTCATTGCAGTTTCAAAAAATACTAGAATCATAGAGATGTTTACATAGCTGAATCTAGCCTTAAACTCGTTCAACAAAAAAAAAAGTCTGTTAAACATTAGGAATGAGCTCTTTGATCAGATATTACGTTATTTAATGTTATGTGACATTCTATATGTGTAGTTCTCACATTTAGTCAGAAGTGGATTATGAAGCTCACCCAGACTGTAATATATGTCTGTTCTCTATCTAAATACCATCATAAAATCCATCCTCTGGCTCATGATAACCTGCACTTTAGAACAAATTTATCACAAACAAGCCCAAACAAACAATGACACACAGGGCTTAGGCTATATTGATTTTAGCTCATTGGATAAAACATGAGATATAAAAAACACATGTTTTGTATATCTCCCGAGACATTGTTAATTTCTCGGGAGTTATTTCAGCACAAATGATGCTTGTAAATGAAACCTGACGTGGCTGCTATTATTCCTTATCATAAGGTAAATTGCTGTAGGGAACAAAACAATTAATTCCGAATGAATTTGGTTCAAGGTTGTTGTTTTTTTTTTCTTTTTGACTGCATAATCAACATCATTATTGTACGTGAGCCCGTAATGGTGAGTCATTATGCCCCTGAAGCATTGTGTAAAAAGCCATCAAGAAAGCACAGCGGGGAACCAAGCACTTTCAATGGTAGAGTATTCCCAGTCAATGCAAAGATTATGCTTATATGTGACTCATACTTAAGCTGCAGCGGTACAGAGGGAGGCGAGGGGTTCTCAAAGGACACAATTAAAACACATTAGTACAGGCAACTGCAGGTCATAAATGTACTGAATTCTTACTGTTTCTCAAACATTATATCGCGGATGACTACGCCTCATACATTATTTATTTATTTTTTAGCTTTTTAGCATGTTACAATGTTGTTCTCTCATCATAAAACATACCTGGAATTGTGCTTCGAGCTGCCAGCGCAACTTTGAGAATTTTTGGAGTCTTCTCCAGCAGCTGCGAGGCAACAGCTCCCCAAAAGCGTCTCCTGAGGTCCCTCGTATCCTTAATCTTCTCATCGTGAAGTGGAAACACTCGTCATCGCATCACCTTTCACTTTAAAAAAAACAAAACTCTTTATTAAAACAGCTCCATAGCAAAGGGGAGCAACAGGAGGGGGGCGGGAGGGGCTTAAAGGTGACTGCTTGAAAAACTGGAAGTGACACCACTAAATATTGTTTCAGCTGTTTCAGATCATTATTGCATTTTCCAACCAAGTGTAAGAAAGTGATACATATGTGTTTGAGATTATTACCAAATACCTGCAAAAAGCATAATAAAGAACCTTTAAAGAATAATACCCCACCTTTAAAGAATAATACCCCACCTTTAAAGAATAATACCTCACCTTTAAATAATAATACCCCACCTGTAAAGCACAAAACCTTTACGCACCGCGTCACATTGCACCCAATAAATGGAATAAAATAAAAGCATTTGTTTCATTACAGATTTTTGTTTTGTTTTGTTGTAAAATTCCTGAAAAATGACCTGACTGTAACTTTACTGGGACTGGGGTCGTCTCCATGGAGATATTGACTAAAGGCAGCTAAATGGTCAATTTAAATATGTTAGGTCCTCTCATACCAATTCATTCTTTGAGTCTAGCTGTTGTGTTTCGCTGACAACGGTATAGTCCAAAATGTTACACGGGTTGCCTTTGAATCTATGTGTTGGTTAGGTTTGGAAAAGGTTTGAAAGATATTATTGCGCTTATGTGACCGTATGTCTCCAGGAGAGTAGTGATTCTATAGTAGTAGCTACACTATGCACTGTGGAAGTTCAAATAGACCTGGTATGCCACATCTAGGATTTCTCCATTTCTCAGCGAGTCCCTCCATCTTTCTTGGACAAACGTTATTGATCCAAAAATGAACTGACTTGGTCACAGTGGCTCAGTCGCACACAGGAATGTAAAAAAAAAAGGCTATATTTAAAAGCTTTAATATCAGCTGTGATGTTTCTTTTTCATTTTCATTTTGCTATACTGCAGTACATCTTCCTCCGAGTTCTCATATTGATATAAGGTATTATTTTGTTTGTCAAGGAATCTCTGTTATCTCACTCCAGAGTTTAGTTTAGTGTATTTGTTTATTTGAGCAGCAAACACTCAAAAGGAGTGGGCCGAAGCAAGAGCTTATAAGCGCCCCCAAAATCAATACCATTAAAATCATTTCACAAGAACACAGTGGAACAACAAAAGGAACAAAATAGCAACAAGGAAACAACAGCAAAACAAAATAGACCCTACACACCCGCAGCACCGACCATGGCCATTTACAAGATGGTACTTGCGTTATGGCTTTACATGACTGAAACTTATGCACTGTATACATTCCCCAAAACGGAGCAATACCGATTAAGTAATTAATTACGAAACAATTCTGATAAAGCTACATACGTACGAACTATTTACAAAGAACTAGAACTTAGAAAACACTGTTTGAAGTGTTTGTACATCAACAGAAAGAAGCACAATTACGACAACGGTCTAGTTTCACGTACGGGGTCTAGTACAAAGCAAGTAAGAAAAGGCGATAATTACATTTCTTTCAGACGGCTACCATGTCTAACATTCTTAGTATTACCAAAAGTCACTAGTTTTATTTTTAAAAAGAGTAGAACAGCGATAAGAGGAAAGAGTGAAACTGACTCCTGGGTGGGAGTGTGGCAGATCTAAATCCTCCCCCATGAAAAGAGTTATAAACCAGCATGATTATTACGCCTCTGAGAAGAGACTCCTGGACCTTTGACAGGATAACTATTATTAGTAAGTAAAAGTAGCACTATTTAAAAATATCTTCAATGATGGTACTTGAGTCATCTTCTGTACTCTTTGAACGTTTCACCTCTCATCCAAAAGGCTTCGTCAGTGGACAAAGTCCCGCTCAGTCCGCAGCTGAAGATATAGACCAACAGGGAGGAGTTAGGGTTGGCCCGGCTCCTCCTCTCTAATCACAGCTACTCTCACCCGTGGGTAAACACCTTTGAAGTAGAGCGTCTCTAATGATCTGCTCACCTCAGTATCGGTCAGTCCTGTCCTATTCATAGATTATCACTGCCCATTATCTGTCCTATTCATGGCTGATCACTGCTAATTACCTGCTTACTGTTCTTTTGTTAGCTGAGGTGCCGTCTCCTTGGACTGGACGTGCCCTGTCTGTTTCCCCCGAAGGAGATTGGAGTAAAGTGACGGAAGATTAAATCTGAGCCCACCATTCCAGTTCATGGCGGGATTTTCTTACTTGACAAAAATAGCTTATTTTACTCCTCTTCACGTTCTTCTTTAGCTAAAATGTTGACCTCCCCGTCCTCAAAGGAGTGGCTGGAGGCTGAGTGAGGTGGAGGTGCACCGCCGACTGAGGGCCACTTGTGCTTTCTCTTCGGTGTTGATAAAGTCTCTTCTGTAAAACCTGTTTCGTTTCACTATGTAAAAATACTTAAACCAAAGTGGACGTAGAAAGTAATTGATGAAAATACTAAGTGCTAGTCGACGGTGTGAGCATAAATGTTTTTGAATGTGTGACATTAGCGACGTTGAAGAACAAAACACAAAAGAATTCCAAGTTCAAGAATTACCAAGTTGAACTAACCTGATCTGGGGTCGCTGCAGTTGGTCAGGTCTCAGTTCAGCAACACTATTTCCCCAAAGAAGGAGATCTTTTGACAACCTATTAGAGTGTGTGGCGACTCTTAAGTAGCATTCAACAAAAAGTTCCGTTAATTTTCTACCCATCTCTTCGTCCATGTGTAGAGATTTCCCGTATGACACACGTCACAGCCATGTTGCTGTTATTACAAAAGCACTTGTCGCAGTGACCAAATGTCTCCGCAGCCCCCACTCTCTTCTCTCTCCCAATCATTGTCATTCACTCTCTGCTTCTTATTGCCCCCGGTCCTAAGTGACTTTTAAAACTACTTCTCATATAAATGTAAATCATTTCACCTAACATAAAAACATCCTCTTCGCTGTCCTCCAGTTATTGTTTCCATTAAACACTCCATATATTTTATTGTTAAATACGGCGTCCAGATGACTGCGGAGGAAATCCATTTTCCGGAAAGACAATAATCTGTCACTCCACAAGTTTGCACAAATCACTGAAAACTGTAAAGTGAGAGAAACTTTTGGGCGGCCTTCGCGATGACCGGAGAGTGTTGCAGATTTATGGGATTTGTGGCTCGTCAAAGGAAGCCGTTTATATGGGATGTGTCCATTTGAGCTCCCAGTCTATTTTCCTCCATTGAAGGGGTTTTCGAATATGGATTGGACTGGATTGTTTGAGATGAAGACATTTTCACCTCCTTAACCCCCCCCCCCCCCCCCCCCCCTTATCCCTTAAAAGTAAAATTATTCGCTGGAGACTCTGCCATAGCCTCACCTATTTCTTGTTTACACCAAGCCACTTTTGCTTTTTAAAATCTCCATTGCTCGGGGTCGGGGTGTTAGGTGGAGTAGTTTTGTCTTGTAATCTTAGGAGCCCATTGTATAGAGGAGACAAAGTGTATCCCGACCCGCCAAACAGGCCACATGTTCTGAAGCAACATGTCGGCTTTTAGAACATTCCAGCATGTGAAATGTTTAGTTTTGGTCCAAACAAATTTCTAGCTCTCACAATCCCCGGGAAAAGTGCAGCAGTGGGTTAGATTGCACTTTTATCTTCCATCGCTCAATAAACATAGGTGAAGACAATGCAACAAGGTCTGATTTCTGCTGTGTTTACAACATACTCTGTGGTGGCACAAATACATTTACTCTACAACAACAAAAAGTCGTCTAGCTTTAAGTCAAGATACTCCAGTTGGCATCAGTCTTGTAATTACTATACCTGCATGTTTTAGCTCTCCATTGTTCGATGAACTAAGAATTCGGCAGAGATTGCCTTGTGAATGTTAATTTCAAATACCTGTGCACTGTCATGTGTACGTGGATATAGTTGGATGTGAAGAAGCTGCATGTTTTGTGACGAAACTTTTGCAATTAAGTCAATCCAGTTGGTTTGATATACTGGACTTAAAAGGAAAGTTTCTCCTTCAAGCCACCTCTTCTCTTTTGGTAAAATCCGAATGCTCTTGTTGCTTTTACTAATACAAACATTTCATTTTGGTCACTCACGCGGCACATTCATAGAGGTGGGTTTTGCCCAAGGACACAATGACAGTTGGCAGAGGAAAACCGCCACCCTACTATGGTAACATGCAATTACTCCAGAACTAAAAGCTGACAAGAACGACCAAGACTAAGGATTAAGATTCACATCATTTGAAATGACAGTGGCGAGAGTGGTCAAGTAGAAAATGGGGCCACAACCCAAGACACAAAACAACAATAATGGAGAATATTTCAGTTCTTGCTCTAAAATGTCATCTCCCTCGACTCACAAATAAAGGGCAGTTGAAACCATTAAGGGACCACTGAAAAGACTCAGTTTGATCAAGGACATCCAAAACTCTGCTTTGCAATGAGCTGAATCACATTATGCAACGCTTCTAAAGCTATACAAATAGATAGAATCTGAAGTGGCAAATTCAAGTTGAACCAGAGAAAATTGGGGTCGCGCCATGAGTGTTGTTTCCACCGGTTTTTATGGCATTCCTATTGTCTATAAAGGTTATAGGAGATCCATGGCGCTGAGTTCTAAAGTGCTTCAGAGGTAGACGTTCAGACAAGTGACGTCAAGGCATCTGGGCCCGTTATATAAATTGCCTCTTCAGTCTGATTGAATTGTGGCCGAGCGCCTTTGAAGTCCATCCGGCCGGTCATCCAGACATGCTAACAGATATGGAGCGATGAGAGTCCTCATGAAACGTGTCTTCATTTCACCATGCAGCGCGCCGGAAAGGAGTGCGTTACATATTACACTGAAGCAGATCTTTGATATATACATCAAGGGAGATTGCAAATGTGGTGGAATGGCTATGCGGCACACAAGATGAACTACAGTCCCAAACCCCCTTTCCAGTTTTCCTGCATATTGCCCACCTTTCTCTCGAAACACGAGCCTCTCTCCGATATTCGTCACTCGGAGATTTCTATGAAGCTTGGAATCCAAACAACGTCACCAAACTCATTATATGATCCTGTTCGTGGTCAAACTCATCTGATTGGCGTCGTTTGCCAGTCGCGATTTCCAAAGTTTTCAGGACACATTTTAAGTTCTATTACAAAATAAAGGAAAATCAAATACATGGCCCAGGTAAACAAAGTAGTTGTAAAAGCCTGAATGTAGCATGTAGTACATTTCCATTATTTGGGGCACAGAGGTTTTATTAGACAGATGTGAAGGGGGGTAAAGAGCGGAAATCCCTGGAGCTACTGTATCAGGCAAACTTGCTGCACAGCCTTATTGGCATTTATTCATTTGTTTATTTTTTACCAACGTTTTTTTTGTGTTTTTACAATCTGAACACTTAAATGTGCTTTGCAATGGACCCCTCAATTAAAGTTGACTTCTATAACCACGTAATGAATGGTTGTCTTTCATACCTGTCTAGTTGACAATTAGAGAGAATTATAGAAATATTCTGTCTCCTAAATTACCGACTCCCAGCTGAAGGCAAATGTTCTATTTCCAGGTGTGTGGATGAATTATTAGAGGAGGCTGGAATTCTAGCAAGGACTCACAAAACCCAAGCAATGCCAACTCCACGAGCTTCTTGTACAGGGAGGAGTGGCTTCCAATACCATGCTATACGATATAATAAGACACATATGCGAAAGGACTGCATTTCTGTGTAGACGCTTACATGTGTAATGATCAATGATAAAGGGACTGTACCCAAACTTTCAGTTTTCAAAACATGATAAAGTAACCCCTTAGTAACTTTTATTTATTTATTTATTTGAACAGGGACAGTGTACAATATACATTAGCCTCAAAAAGGAGAGATGCATTGTACCAGGTTATAGCATTTGTGCTAATTTCCAACTGCAGTCCCTGGGCCTATTGTACATGTTTTTAGTGGTAGGGGAAACCGGAGTACCCGGAGGAAACCTATGCGGACACGGGGAGAACATGCAAACTCCACACAGAAAGGCCCCGTCCAGGTGGGAATCGAACCCGGGACCTTCTAGCTGTGAAGCACGAGCGCTAACCGCTGTGCTACGACATTCCTGCTGCGGGCTGTTTGTTTCAGCGCTACTTCAAGGTTTATGGTAAAAAGTTCATAAATAGATAAAAGTTTAGATTCTGTTCATGAAAATGAAGTGAATAAGTTCTGATTAAACTACAATTACCTCGTTATTAACATGAACAGAAGTCTGGTAATAGTTCGCTTAGAATCCGGCTGGACTCTATTGCCCAGGAGGAAATCAACAGCATTATGTGGGAAAGGACCAAAGTCAAGAGAAAGTGACTGAAGGTAAATACTAGACTGGGTATATTGTTGACAAGGAAACAACTTTATAACATGGTCAACAGCTAAAAAAAAAAGTAGATTTGAATTATGGGATTCCTTTTGCTTGTGTCGTTGCATCCTGTGAATTCTCAATCCGGTGTAATTCGTAACGCTGCAATAAACTCTCAACAGCCACTCTCACAAGTGCACGTACCGCTCTGTTGAGCTCCAGATGAGGATTCTACATATCACCCGATAAGGCGCCACAAGTGACCTTTAAAATTCTACTGAAATTGCTCATGTTCGCTCGACGGGAAAAGGCCCCGCAAAAGGCAACTAGATAGCAACAAAATCTTGTCTGTAACTATGAGAGCGTACTAGCTGATTTAAAGACCAGAGATTTGGCCAGAGTAAGGTGTCCAAAAGCATGAATAATGGATAATACAGAACCTTTAATGTGTTCTCTTTATTAGGGGCTGAAATATTTGGCAGGAACTCTCGCACTGGAAAGATTTGCCTTCAGGGCAATGTAGTTCCATCTTCGCTTAAAGGATGTGTGCCCCATCACCATCCATACTACAATGTCATGGAGATAGAGTTTTTGTTGTTTTAAGAGTTTACCTAAATCATTCCAGTCTTTGTGATTTGCTTATTCCCACCATGTGCTATTTTTTGGTTCGATAGCCAATAAAAGTGACAGTAGATATCAGGAACTCCACGTTCAGTCCAGATATTCCCCGTGTACCTGCATTTCCTTGTTTTCTGCCCTGACACCAACCCTCCAAACCAAATCACAACCCTAACCTCGGAGGACAATTCTGGCAGCCCACCGAGCATCGCAGCTGGGGAACATTGGTTCCTCCAGCTATTGGTTCATTTCCATCTTTGCCACTGCATTCATGCCAGAGTACATTGTCATTGGCGCCAGGTCGGGAGCAGTGTCTTGCTTACATCAAACGGTCACACCTCGGATTAGTAAGCAAATGTTGCACTGAGCCGCTGCCACACCAATGTGCAGTTCCCAAATCAGTATCCTGGCCTTCAAAGCTTTTCTTCTCTAGGAGTTCCCAAACTTTTTGGGCAGCAACCGCCAAAATTGACAACAACAACTCCTGGACCCCACGGTAAAATGTTTAGTGCTTGTAACAAGGTGCAAAACATTTAAGATCTGTTCTATGAATGTTCGTTCAACAAATATTGTTGTTATTTATAACAACAAAACCAAGTTTATACAGTGTCATAAGAAAAATATTGTTTTGATCACCACGTCAGAGTCCCCTGCCCCACCAGTCCCGGCCCGCACTTTTGAATCCGTATGAAATGGACTGTTCGCATTTTTCAGTAAAGGGTGTAACGGTATATGACATTTTGATTCAGTTCAAACATTTGGAGGGTACGGTTCGGTACATTTTGGTACAAGTCACAGAAAGGAAGGGGCGAGGGGAAGAGGGAGAAGGATAGTGCGGGAATGGGGCTGAACACGTCACACTTTGGTTCAAACCATGGATCATTAATTAGGAGGGATGACAGGTACCGCACAGTCAGGGCACGACAACAACAGGAAGTCATGCCCTAAAAGTCATGCGGCTAAAGTTTAGCTGTCGGCCACGGGACGATGACAGGCCTGGTCCGCATGCGTCACTGAAACAGGCCATACAGTGCTTCTCCACAGATGAGTAAACGGCGGGGGCGACAAAGGTCTTTATTATTTACATTTGTATTAATCTCCTGACGAGGCAAGTCCAAACCTACGCACTCGCATTTAGAAGTCTTTAAATACTTAGAATAGTTCAAAAATGTGTTAGCGTAATCATTGCATAATCACTCAAAAGTTTGCGCTGATACATAATACACCAAAAGCCAGGGGGCAGCGCGTCACCCAATTGCGTCAGTGTGAAACATTAGTTCCACTGCACTTAAACTTGCGCTACAAAATAAATGGACTGAGCGAACGCGCTGGACCAAAAAGGTTCAATACTTCACATGTACTGGTGCACCCGTATTTCTGAGACATTGCTTTCGTGAAGTGTTTAGATTTATTCTTTTTTTTCCCTAATGAGTGAATTCTGTTTTTGATGCTCAATTCAACCATACAATTATTGCCATGAAAATGATATAATTTCACCATCAAAGTAAACGGTACTAAAATGACTACCACGTAAAGAAGCCGTACAACTGAAAGAACATGCCTTTTGTCCAGCGCAGTCGTCCTGACGCATTTGCAGCCCTTTCACGGCACCACAGTTTGCGTCCTGTCCACAGCAGCAATGACGCGGCTCAGCAGAACCAATATAAAGTGTCCCATATTCCCTCGAGGACTGGACGCACTTCCATCTAACACATCACACTTCCTGATAGGTGCCATGGCAACCAGACAGAGATAGAAACCTATGTGAATACGAACAGAGATCGAGTGAGACGTCAGCGCATGGGCCGCCGCTATCGGGTCATCAGGGACAATAGCAGTCCCCACTGTCATCAGGGACGAGGAAGCTTTTGTGTCCTAAAGGCTCGGGCACGTAGGACCTTATAGAAACAGGATTTTGCAGTGACTCAACTTTTGCCATTGCTTTCCAATTTAGTTCATATTTCGTAAGCACTAGGGCTGTCCGGTAAAATAAACACTGGCGGAGCTTGGCTTTCTGAAAGGCAGGGAGGAAATGAGTTTGTGTAGAGACGGCTTCACGAGGGACACGATTCATTCACCCTCCATGCTCTGTTCCGCGGCCTAGTGCGCGCAAAACAAATACAATCAAGATAAAAATAAAACAGAACAAATCAATTTGAGTTTTTTTTAAAAAGCGAGACACTGCACATGAAGGGGGTGGGGGTTAGCGATATCAATATCAAGAAAAAAAAAGTGTTCTGTCATTTTATGTTCACATAAGAATAAGGCATTTTACACACAAAAATTGCCTATATTTTCAGCGACTTAATTTGAGTATTGGATCAAACCAGGGTTGAATTTATGGTTTTATTTGCTTGAAATATTAGTTGCAAAGATTTTTTCAGAGATGATGTATTAACATCTTTGGACACAAGTGAAAAGAATCTGTTTCACCTTGTTTTTTACAGTTGAAATCTCAATAAATCCAGCTAAGAATCAGATATTAAAATATCAGCTAACCAATTATGAAGACGTCCTAAAGGTTTGTTGCATCTGCAGGGAACGTCAAGGGAGCGGTGCTGTCGTAGTTATTACTGGGAAATCCGCAGCGAGCTTGCGGACTTTCATTGAAAAGGGTGAGTTTTGTCTTGTTTTTTACTCTAAAAAACTAACAGAATCTCCACAGTGTACGGCGTGAAAAATCTATGTTTTCACCTGTGGTGTCTTGCTTTAATTGAAACACTCTCATGCCAAGCAAAAAATAGCTACTACTATAAATAATCACCTCTGAAGGTTGTTGGTGACCGTGGTGGATCTCACAGCTTGATTTGACGAATATGCCATTTTGTGTTATCTCTAGTACTTATTTTACTTATGAGTGACTCAATTATAATGTGAGTAATCACCCTAACCTCTCTTCACCTTAGGTTTACCAGACACACACCCGGTGTGCTTTGTGTTAAGTGTCACAAACTGTCAGTGGCAAGAGGATGTTGGCATTGTCAAAGAGCCCACTGTGGCAAGTTCACATTAAAGATGCATCATTTCTGTTTTTCTTTTTTTAAATATCCAACTCCATGGCTTTAAAGCTACTCTAAGCTACTCAATTTTGCCGGACCAGCATGGTTGCATTCTCACATTGCGTTGCTAGATGAGCAAGGCAAGGCAAGTTTATTTGTAGAGCACAATTCATACACAAGGCAATTCAAAGTGCTTTCACAGTTGCATAAAACAGATCAAATCAATCAATAAAACATCAACATAAAAATTAATCAATTACAGTAAAAGGCAAGAGTGCAGATAAAATACTTTCAGTTTTCATCTGCTCGGGTAAAAAGAGCTGTTTTCAGCCTGGATTTGAACATTGTCAGAGTTGAGGCCTGTCTCACATCCTCATGAAGACGGTTCCAGATTTTAGCTGCTCGAAACTGAAACGCAGCCTCACCGTGTTTAGTCCTGACTCTGGGAACCACCAGGAGACCCCTCCCTGAAGTTCTCAGGGCCCGAGATGGTTCATACGGCTCTAACATGTCAGAGATGGACTTTGGTGCTAAACCATGAAAAGACTTGTACACAAGCAGAGCTGTTTTAAATTCTATTCTCTGAGTGACAGGAAGCCAGTGCAGAGACCGGAGCACTGGACTAATATGGTCGTATTTCCTTGTCAGGACTCGAGCAGCAGCGTTCTGGATGTTCTGCAGCTCTAACAGCTCGTTTGGAAAGGCCAGTGTGCAGCCACGTTCACAAACAGCGAACTCACTTTGTACGCAGAGGGAGAGATTGTGTAAGCTAAGACATAGCTTAGGGCAACTTTAACTAAATCCTACTCCATACATCACCCATTCCCTTTTTCCTGCGGTCACGCTTACTATTCACATACTGTGACTGCAGCCGGTGTTTAGAAGGTCACCCCAAAGTCGTCCCCACGTCAGAGCAGCGGCTCAAGACAAACACATCTGCCGCGTAATGATCACCAGCGGACCCATGTCAGCTTTAATGACTGCACTTAAAAATCTATCTGCGCTTGACAAATGTTCCTGTACAATCCTTTACGCTTATCTTTTTTTTTATTTTCACCCCTCTAGTGCCCTCTTCATCCCTTGTCCCAACAGCTGTGCCAGTCCGGAGAGCGAAGAGTGACATTTAACGCGCCTTATTAAGAGGCGAGGTCTTTGCCGTCAAGCAGGAACAAGTAATGAGCAGTTGGATGGATTATCGAGAGGAGAGACTGAGAGAGAGAGAGAGCGCGGGGGAAGGAAGGAAGCAAGGAAGGTATATTTCTCCCATTATTTCCCCAAGCAATAATAAGCGGCTTTTTTAATCTCGCTCTCCCCTCTTCTGTGGGGGGGGGGCTCGAATTGCCCTAGACACATTAGCGCAGGCAACTTAATCATATTGTGATAAGGCGCGGGGCTGATAAAACGCGCCTCCGTTTTAATAAATGTGCCTGTTCCTGTTGAGGTGCTGTTAAATAACCCTGAGGCAGTGGCCTGTCTCCGCGCCGCCGCCAGGAACACATTACTATTCTTGTTTGAGGAACGGCGCGGGAGTCATGATAGCGCGCACGGCCCGGCCAGTGTGCTGCGAGGGGTCGGGAAAACTGTCGGAACAACGGGATCTGATGAAATGAAGTCAGGCAAGCAGCGTATGGGAAGAGCAGTGCGGCTCTACCTAACAGCTATAAGGTCGAGATATTGATCTTCAAACAAAACCTGCAGTTTGGTGCGAGATCTCACTATACATTGGCGTGTCGGGAATCGCATGCGGGTTGAGAGATTTGTGTTGGTGGCAAATAGGTTATTTGATGGAAATAGCTGTCATTTCTGAGAGACCGATCTCGCTTGTGCATGCTACTTGCAACAGTATCGATTGATCTTGTAAACGGAACCCATACACAAGTGGAGCATCCATTGATCCGTCCATCCATTTGTGACCCGCCGTGGGTTTTGAGAAAAACGGAAAAGACGTTTTTTTATTTTTTTATTTGTGATTTTCACTTTTTTTTGCAGAATAGTTCAGTTGAAGCCACGACGAAGCCTCTCCAACAACCTTGATTTGGGAGATCTAGGGGGCGTGACTTTGTGAGTTTTTACATACTGGGTAAACACCGAGGAGGCACCGCTGCTTTGGTTTGTGTTGTTGAAACATGCTTTAGCAAACAAATGCCACGCAAAAAAAGGCAGCTTTATACATACGCCTATTGTCGATCCGTTTTTCAGGTTGGAAGAGTCTTGTTTGGTCAGAGAAATAGCCCACGCTAGAGATGCGTAGGTCGGCTTTTTTTCTGACCAGCACCAACCAGAGTCCTTTTCCCAGGGCAAACAGGTCCTAGGTGACGGATCAGACAAAGAGCGGTTCAGAAGCCCCTTTATGAGAGACCAACAGGCCCGGTTAATCGTGAGGCCGTCCTCCCATGGACCCCCCCCACCTGCAGGAGGAGCCATAGGGGCTGGTGCTGTGTGATTTGACCCGGCAACGGACAAGTGGAGGAAGATGGATGGATGGACAAATATAAACCACATGATTGGTCCTAAGCATTATCTTTGTGTGAGATTGGAAATTAAGATCTCGTCGAATCCAGTTTGCGGCTCGAGATTTAGTGAACGGTTCCTTGATGTAAAGAAGATGGAAAAGTGCTAAGAAGATGCAAATCTAGCTATTGAAGATTTTTTTTTAAAGTTAATCCTTCTATAACTTTCACATTAAACTTCCATAATAATGACTGCAAACATTACACTACTACACTGCTTTCATAATGCAAATAACATTCTTTCATTCTCTGTCTTTTATCTTTATATCACAAGTTTTTAAAAGAACGTAAAAGTTTTCCCTGCGTTCGACTTACGCACCTGCTGTATAAAGAAGGAAACACCTCGCTTTGGCTTTGATTAACTTCCAAGATTAGCGGAGATATTTTCGTTCTACATTCTCAGTCAAACTAATTGGCCATAGCTACTCCTTTCAATATTCCACTGCTGAAATTCATTATTTCTTGACACCAGTGAGAGCGAGCGACTGCCTGTCCAATTATCATTTTGCTTTACAATTAAGACTCCCCAGGACCTGTGCTTTTTCCTCAGGTTTATTCCATATCCCTCGTGATTGCTTCATTGTTAGTTATTATCAGCTTTTATTTCTGTTGTGATGCTATTCATAGAAATGTTGTCACTGGCACTAAAATCCCTTTCACTATGACAGATCTGCCAAATAGAATTATTTTGTGTTTCATTACTTGACATATTTTCTTAATTCATAATACACTAAATCCCACTGACTGCACTAAGCCACCAACTGATTGAAAGGATTCCTCTAAAACATGATTTTGTTTAGTCAAGACCTTGAACACAATTCAATTCATTGTTTGCAAATGGTCACGGTCTACTTTACAACTATAGCACATTTAAAACAACCCCGGCTGCCCAAAGTGCTTCACATAAAATAGATAAAATCTACGTATACAAAAATACAAAGCAAGGCATAAATAAACTATAACATCAAGAACAATGAAACAGAACATACAGCACATGCAGAAACAGCTCCACTTATTAAAAAGCCTGTGCAAATAAAAGGTTTGAAGTGAGGATTTAAATCTGCTTAGAGTCGGGGTCAAACAGACGCTGAGGGGCAGATCGCTCCACACCCAGGGAGCAGCAGAACCTTTGTCTCCTCATGGTTTTCATTTGTGATTTGGGCACATCCTGGAGGAGCGGGTCAGCAGAGCAAAGTGCTCTGGCGGGGCATGCACAGACTGGAGATCAGACAGATACAAAGGTGCCATTCCATTTAAACATTAAAAAAACTATCAAAAGAATCTTGAAGTGGATTCTGACAGGGAGCCAGTGCAGACGGGCGAGCTCGAGTGTAATGTGCTCCCCTCGCCTGGTGCCTGTCAGTAAACAGCATTTTGGACCATTTGCAGCCTGTTTTTGGATGCTTAGTCCAAACCACAGTACAAAGCATTACAATCATCCAAATTAGTACTAATGAGGGCATGTACTGGTACTGCTTTTTCAAGTTTGTTTAGAAGGAATGTAAGATTTTACTTTATGGAAATGAAAGTAAGTAGGTAAAGTTTACTTCTAAAGCGCTTTCACAAATAAAATCACTAAGTGCTATACAAGAGAATAGGTAAAAACAAACAATATACAAATGTATATACATATGTAAAATTAAAGTGACACCCATCAACCTAAAGCTGTTAAATAAACACGTCTTCAGATCCTTTTTAAAAGAGTCAACAGAGTCGGCCAGACGCAGAGACAGACTCAAAAGACAGGTCCCCTCAGGTCTTACAATGAGTACATGTTCGGGTACAAATAGCAATAAAGACAACTGGTAGTACCTTGTAAAACAGATTAACCCCGCAGTAAGGCAGCACAGGTCTGGATGGAAAGAACACGCTCACTTTCACACAACTTTAAATACAATACAACTGAGTGAAGCAGTCATAGGCTCCTATAGTAATCGGGGATTAAACAGCACGGTTGTGTCTGTGAGGGCTGGTGCTGTGACCCTTCTGTATCCTACCACAGTCTTTAAGAGTCTCTGAACAGGTCCATACAGCGTCTTCGGTCACAAGGTCCAAGGGTGGGTCGTGTACAGGCAAACTTTCTTAAGTGGCAACACAGAAAGGTTTTTCATCTTTCTGTGTGGCCACTTAGACAAGTTTGTCTCTACATGACCCACCCCTAGCAGGGTGGGAAGGAAGTGCATATATTGTATTTCAGGAACAATCAATTGAGTTAAAAACAGTGACAAAAAGTCACAAAAAGAAAGTTATTAGCGCAACATACTTCGTTTGCAAATTTGAGCCTAAAATAATGTTGCCAAGGTGTCCGGTCTTTAAAACAATGGAGGAGAATATTACTTCCCTTGGCATCAGTAGTTGGAATAATTTGTTTTGAGCACTCGAGAAAGAGACCGAACAAACACTAATGAATGACAAAAAAAGCACACATCTCCAGTTACTTTTAGGGAAAAGTAAGAACAGTGGGCCTCATTCACGAACATTCACAACACGTTCTTACACACACATTTGTTCTTAAGGCCGTCTTAGGAAGACTTTTGGCATTAACAAAACTTGTTTTTACCTGAAAACGTTCCTCTCTAAGAACAAATCCTAAGAACAGTCTGGAGGACTCTTACGCAAAAAAAAAAAAGTCCAGTTCTGTTCACGATCATGCTCCTGACGGGACCCAACATTCTGAGTCATATATATTTGTACATATTAAATCATGTATTAATTCATTCCAGAATGCATATGCACACATATATATGTGTATATGTATATGTAATATAAATTACAGATGCCTTTATACAGGAATAAGGTGGTAATATCACTTGTAGTTTACTTTTATTATTGTACCAATAATGCTCAAACCTTTGAATGCTGCTGTTCACAAATAATGCAGCATTAAATGCACAACGCGCATTTCGTACACAAGGCAACTCAATGCGCTGCATAAATGTTATTTGATAAAAACGACCATGTGCCTCGATCCTACGACCTTGTGTTCCTGAGGCGCGCTCTGCTCGGTGAGCTAACCGAGCGGAGCTAGACAGTATTTAAGTGACTGACCAACGGGAAGCGAAGGAACTCCCTTTCACGATGTACAGGTTATATCTATTTAAACATTTTGTAATGAGAGCTAGGAGGGTCCTTGGCGCCGATTATTTGGGGGTTTTGTTGGTTATTATTAGTTTTCGATTCGTGTTTGGTCATTCATTTCCTCCTTCAGCTGCCTTTTGCGCGCAGCACTTTTTTGTGCTTATATGTTAAATCAGAGGCAGTGACATATGCTAATAGGTCCTCACACGTATGCACTTCCAAGTTGGATGGATGATGTTCATGAATGAGGCCCATTGTTAAAAACTCAAAGAAGCCTGGATACATTATATTATGTGACCTTTAATTCATTAACTTCACAATGCAGCTCTCTTTTGCTGAAAAAAGAAAAAGAAAAAAGCCACACACTTAATTTAGGCGCGTCGGCCGGCAGCCTACTTTACTGTCCTCATATTCTGGATGTGAAATCAGAGGCGTGTGAAAGTGCCTGTCCTTTACAATCCGGCCCAAGGAGACTGCGAGCGGTGCCAGGAGCGGCAGACTTTTGAACAGTTTGAATTAGAAGTTGCCAGTCGACTGTGTTTCCTCTGATTCGTGCTGATCAAACAGGCAGACGGCTCCTGTTTGCTCGTACGAAGCGCATTGGAGAGTGTAGGGTTGATGACTCCCCCCCCCCAAGTGCAAACACCGGGAGCTGCAGATGGAAAGAGGCTGCTTGATTTGCTCATGTGTGTTTTGCAGAATAAGTTCACTCACCTCCTAAGACTGGGAATACGTCGGACTGATTCGGGAGTAGCTGCAGTTGAGCGCGGCATTTGTCTGTGTGCAGACGATGAGCTTTAGTTCGTTCACGGCGGGTAAATGGGGCTTAACAACATTCTTTCACAAACATATTACAAGTTTGACTGTTTTGTTTTCTGTTTTTTAATCACCTCAAACCATGTAGCGTCTTCAGGGCTGGGTTTGGTGACTGTTTCCCACAAGGTGCTGTAGCGAAGCAGTGTGACGAGACGCATCGACTTTAATGAATGGGAACGCTCTGGACTCATTGATCACATTTTACATGGCGAGGTGCCCACGGAAATACAAGACATTTAGTTTGCAAGCCGCTTACGATGAACGTTCAACCTGCAGTTTGATTGATTTTTCTTGTCTAGTTTTCTGTCACAATCAGCACTGAATGGAATGGGCAACATGGGTGAGGCGTCTTAGCCAGGGACACAGTGTGCACTTTGGCCCAAAATCTCTATGGGGTCGGCAGTATAATCATGCTTGCGTCATTTCAGGGACTCGGGTGTGGTTTGGAAATCTGTCCGTGCAGTATAAAACCAAACTTTCAAATTTGGTGAGACCGAAGAAAACCATCAGGTCGATCCCTAACATCCCTCTATGATAAGGGTGCCATGCCATTGGTCTGACAACCCATTAGTCTGACGTCTCATTACTCCGAACTTTTACCAATGAGCAGAGGTGCCATTAGTCCGACATCTCTAACCCCATTGTGTTGTGGATTAGAGAGCTATATACGACCATTGGCCCTAACCTTAAGGTCAGTGGACTCTTGAACCTAATTTTGTTTTTCAAGCCCTACTCAATGGGACATCGGAATAATGAGACATCGGAGTAATGGGTTGTCGAACTAATGGGCCGACCCCTTGATAAGACTGTGGCCAGAGAGGCTCAGAAAGTTGTGAATGACCCGACCCATGTGTAACAGGAAGAGTTTGAGCTGCTCCATTCTGGCCATAAGTTTAGGTCGTCATTGTGCAAACACAACAGATTTAAAAACTGTCCATACTGTTTGTGAATAAAAATGAGTATTTCCCAATTTTCTCATTCCTGACTTGTGTCTTTGTTTTAATTATTGTTTTTGTGAAAGTGTTTGAAGCAGCATCATGTGCCCAAGACAATGTTTACCCATTGAGGGACAATAAAGTATATATTACCTTAAACCAAAGTTTGGCCCGAGGGCCCAATGCGGCCCTCAGACCAATTTTTGGTCGACAGTAGGTGAGTTTCATGATTAATTATCCTGCGCAAATGCTAACGCAAAATCGCTAGTAACACCGCATCAACGGCAGACGCCAGCCCTTCACCGATTGGTTTACCTGTTTGCCTGCATATGTACCGCTGTAGGAAATGGAATCGAGTGGATTTTTCCAGGCTAACTTTTTTACTGCAATCTTAATAATTCCACATGTTCCAAGCCTAAATAAAGGTGTGGGGCACAGTTTAAACCTGTCTTAAATACACCCAGTTGAATGTTTGAATGCACTGACCACCGATCTGTGGCCTTCCATACTGTATACATATATGGGGCCCTCGGTGAAAATGTTTTGGACACCCCTGCCTTACACCCTGTTTGAGATATGTTGTCTTATTAGGATGGTTAAGCTGTTGCTATCCTAAGCATCCATTAGCACGCCTGCACCTATCAAAGGTCGATCAGAGAGGTCAATACGCAGATTATTGTTCCATCACTGGGACTGAAGAAAAATTACCAGCAATTAACACTGACATCAGCTTCCCCTGATAACCACAGCTGCGATGGCCAGCTCCTAATGGCGCAGTGGTGAGATTCCTGCTGATGGCTGCATTAGACCTTATTAGACCTGGATCCGGAATCAATCATCGCTGTTATACATTTCCACTGTGGGTGACTCACTGGCACATATGGCAGGAGGTATTTGGCTTCTTGCTTCCTCCTCACATTATGTAGGGCAGAGCGAGAAATCTTAGCAATCGGGGGAATCCGGCTTGCATTAAAGATGGCCAGTGGAGTTGGCGCTTCATAAAATCAGCCCAAGTTCACAGCTTTTATCAACATCACTCGGGATAAGAACATTTAAATAAACCACTTTTTCAGTATGTTAACATTTAGAAGTAGATCCAGTCTTGAATACAGCTTCTTTTTCATGGAGGACCAGATCGGACATTACACACAGAGAGTTTTTAATGAAAATATATTCTTGCCTCATTTTGCATTCAACCCAGCGTTTTGCCTCAGGACTGTGCACACATGCTCAGTGTACTGTGTGAAAGTAGCAGATAGGTTGAAGATGTGCTTAAAACAGTCCAAAATGGTTTATCGCAAGGAGTTTTCTGCAAACTGTTGTATAACATGAAGGTTCTTTACATCTCTGCCTCTGCGATTCCCTTTTTTCCCAGTGATGCCCACCCAGAAGCTAAATTAGGTTATCAATAGTCCCCTGGAGGAAAACTATCGAGAACAGTGAAGGTGTGGAGATGTCCCAGTGGGAGGAGGCATCAAAACGCTGCACAGTCAGTCTGCTCTCACGGGAATGCCCTGGGTGGCCCACATAAGCACATGGAGAAGCTCATATGACGCTCCATTGGATATATTCAAGGTTCGGGGACTTGGAATGTGACTATGGTGGGAACGGGACGCGACTCTCGAATGACCCCAAAGTGAAAATACGAGGTATGTTTGAGCTATATCACTGGGTAACAAAATTTTTTTTTTTTTTAAATAGTCCAGGGTTTTCCAGCTGAATTAATAATTAATAATTAATAATTTTGATGCTCTGAGTCTGAAAATGACCTTGGTTTTGCTCAATCAGGTCAGGATTTTTTGCTACAGAAATGCTTTAAAAATCGATTTTGCGTCAAAAACAAATTTCTGCGGATCATCAGCTGAGAAACCCTTGACGTTTTTTCCGTTTTCCTCAAGAAATAAAGTCAACGTATCCAAAGTCATTCAGTTTTTATTTACTCCATCAAATTTGATAAGCAGAATTCATAATAACGTAGTCGTACGTAATCCGTAACACTATGGCTGTATCTCAAAAAGTTGACCTGAGAGAGCAAAATGCATGTGATATTCGGACTCAGAACACCAAAATTAGTCTAAATCAGTTGAGAAACCCCTGACCATTTTTTGGCTGTCAACTTGTGTATTCTAACGGAAACATATTTTCACTGCATTCAGTATTTTCAGGCCAATACACCAAAGGGGTAAGGAGTCATGTTACTTAACTTCCATTGTTTACATGGGGGGCAAAAAAAAACAAGAACATAATATTTCAACTTGTGTAAAACTAAGATTAGTACTTACAAACACTTTTTGTTTTTGTAGCGAGATTTTTTTCCTTTTTAAATTGTAAAATCCTCAAGTGAGAATTCAGTAATGTGTTGTGAAAGATCTAGATTAGTGATGGGATTTACGGCTCTTTATGGAGAGCCAAATATTTTGGATTCGTTCCTTTCAAAGAGATCCGTTCAAAAGACTGGCTCTTTTTAATATAAAATTGTAATAACGGCAGCCAGATAACTCCCAATAGCTAAGACGTGATCAATAAAAGACATAAAATCACAATGGGACTGACTTTTATGCTTTGAAAAACGTGTTTGTGAATAAAATCTTGCGACATGACAAATAAAAAGAGGCTGACAAATCCTTTTTAGTGCATTTAGCTTTGACTTTAGTGGAGAAAGCTTTCACTTGTGTCACCTGCTCCAATGTTGGGCAGATTCTTGTGTTCGTTCGGGGGAGTTCTGGATAAAATTGACCTTAAAGAGCCGTTCAAAAGAGCCAGTCAGTCATGAACATCGCATCACTACTCTAGAGAGGACATGACGCCCGTTGACATGGCAAACGTGGCAGCCATCTTGTGACTGGCTGGTGAGGATAATGTATTAGCAAGTCATATACAAATGGGAGAACGTTTTTTGTTGATAAAATGTCAGAATTTGAGATACTGTAATTGCTTTTGTCAGACATTTTTACTCTGAAAAAATTCGTTTTGTATCTTTAAAGGACTGTTGTTTCCTCCTAGCACTGTTTTGCATCATTTAGTCTACAGTTTGCGTATTCACTGTCTCAAGGTCACTTGGTAAATAATGGTCAAATTCTGTCTATTTTTTCTTCTTTCAGGACTGTGCTCATACAAACTAAATGTTTGGCCATGTCAATCTGCCATGCAATACAACTGTAAAAAGGTAAAATGTTTGCATAATATATAATGGACTCTATATACCAGTGGTCGGCAACGTCCGGCCCGGGGGACAATTTTGGCCCGTTGCCAATATCTTTTGGCCCGCCAGAGGATATTAAAAAAATCAAATCAAATCAAATAAAAGCCTAACAGAGACTTAATTGTTCTTTATCCGCAAATGTTTTGCCGATGATCTTTGCTTGTGTTTGGCACAACATCATTCCACTGTTGCATTTTAACTTTAAGCAGCCTACACACGCATGAGTGCCTTCACCCGCTCTAACGCCACACTCCTCATATCACGCTCAGCCAAAAAATATCCCCGACTTTTAAAGACATTTTAAAAAAAAAAGATCTCTTCTGGTTAAATGAGCTATGGTTAGTCAGTCTTACATAAATAAATACACACAAACGGGCTATAATTGTTAAGACACAGTCCTAGAAACCTTCCTGTCGTTGTTTCATCTGTGTAAGAGTGGGTGCATTTTTCGGCGGTCATGCAGTTTTCGGCGTAACACCGGGCCAAAATCGAGGACGCTTTAAGCGAGGCACCGGATACCTTTTCCTGTGTGGTCAGGCCTCGGACGAGGACCTGCTGCTCCGGATATAACTGTCATAAAGAGCATTGACTTTGAGACGCCTTGACCCAGACTGAAGTGGAAAGGACGCACTGAATGACCCATGTTTCGTTTCGTGATGTCGCTGAATATTGTACTCTTTGCAAACGGAGATTACCTCGTTGCAGATGAGGCAGAGAGGTTTGGCATTCACATATCCAGGTAGGATGAAACCATATGTTTGTCGCCTTTCCTCCATGAAACTCCTGTTTTCACTGTCCACTTCTCTTTTTTGTCCTTTGGAAAGCGACATGTTTGTGATGCTAACTTTATTTTTTGCTAGTGCTGTGTAACCCACAAACATCCGACAGACTCGGGGACAGTATTGTTTCAAACAATATTTTATTTTTAAACAAAAAATATGTATAGTTTGGGGTTATCTAGTATTGAATATCCATGCATGAATAAATCTATTTTTTATCAATTGACCGGCTGGCCCGCCATCTATCGGCGTAAAAAAAATATTGTCTCGAAGCCAAGCCAACTTGCCGACCCCTGCTATATACAGTCCTGTAATACAGAGTTAAAGTGCATTATGCAACTTTTTATGGGAGAAAAAAGTTGATATTTGTGAGTGTTTTATCTCGTGTTGACTCAGTGGCTGTATGAGTGTTCAGCATGGCCCCTTTACGATGGTCTCCACATCGCTAGGATCAATTGTTTTGAAGGTTTTTCTGGCGAGAGGGTCCGTCAGGAGTGAAAACCTTCCTAACAAATGATCCTGGAGCGTCCTAAAGTCCACTGTGATGGAAAGTAAAGGCGCCAAGCTGACCACTCATACAGGCACTGGACCACTACAAGGGCAAATACACAGACATATCAACTTTATTTTCTCATAAAAAGTTGCATAATGCACCTTTAAAATATATGTGTTTGCAAGTGGAAAATCTATGTAAAATGTAGCCAAATACTATAATGACAAAAGGTCTGTGCTACTGTTTAATTTAAAACAAAAAGAAATGCATAACTTAATTTTCTTGCTACAGTAGACATATACTCAGTTGGTATTTATAAAAAAGTAAGATGAGCAGATTTTTGTTTAAACAGGATACAAAAAAAATCGTGTTGGCAATGTCCTTTTATTAAAGATCTTTGACTAATGTATGAAAATGCTGTTACGTGTTATATGTGTATTCACCGGTTGTGGCCCAGTTTAGACGAGGCTTTACTTTGATGTAAATCTTGAAATCGTCTTTTCCTGCTCTAATAGGATACATTAAGTTTGCGATCATGGCTGGCGGCAGGTGCATGTAATAGACTCTTCTCTTATTGAATGGCCCCGTGTGGGAGGTCCATAGATTCCCCATACATTACTGGCTATACATTTTCTTTGAACCCATGAGATTCAAGGCCAACTGATGTGAAGGTAATGATTCAGATGCTCTCCATCCTGTCACGCCCGCTGTCACTAATGGAGTCCTGTATGCTTTTAGTTCGTTGTGTAAGGGGCTCCTGGTTATGTGCACGCAATGGTACGGAATTCGATATCAAAGCCAGTCAGATGTGCTATTATAATTCCAAAATGGATGGTTTATGGTGAAGATATATCTGATATAAATGGACCTAGAATGACAATACAAACTGGATAAGATTATGTTATCTCCACATTTAGCGTTGTTAAGCTAACATACTATTAGCTATTAGCTATTACCACAACTTAGGGATGTGTTGGTGAAAGGAACGGGTCAGAGCTGGGAGCGAGTCACTATCACCCAGGACACAAAAAGTGGCGGGAAAAACACTTCTGTCAGGACAAAGCATCCATGGTGAAAATATATTTTAGTAGTTAGCATGTTTGCGTCACAACAATAAGCTCCTAGTTTTTATTCTGGAACTGTGTTGTCGTCTTTCTGTGTCAAGTTTGCCCGTTTTTTTCTGAGTCTGGGTGAGTTTTTCATTATGGGCTGGGACAATACACATTTGTCACAATGCACTTTTCAATACCCTAAGTATTGAGGGAGGAATTCCAGTACTTGTCTGGGTATGAAAGAACAGAAAAAGAAAGCAAAAGCTGAATTTCCAAACGTTTTTCACCAAAACTCATCATTTAACATTGAGATAAATATTTCCAATAGGCATATTCAAGTAAAGACATTAAAAGTATGGCTTTGTAATACAAGCATGTAGAACAAAGGTAGGCAGGTTTGCGTCGTGGCGATTTTCATCATTGCCAAATTATAAAAAAGACTTAAATTTATTTTACATTCTTTAGTTGAGACCATGATTAGATCTTAGTTCATAATAAGACATAACCCTAACCTTAAGCCAAGGGTCTCGTGTCCTATTACATTATGTTCCTACAAAGCACTAATACAAGTTATTCCATTGTGTATCTAACCCATAGGTACAAGTCATTACAGATTGTTAGAGAGCACATTACATCGTACTAAATGTAGTTAGGTACAATGTATCAAGGGTACTGTAAAATAAAGTGTTACCGAACTGTGAAATGAACTAAGATCTAATCATGGTCTCAACTAAAGAATATAAAATAAATCTAAGTCTTTTCTATAAATTGCCATTGCCTCACCAAATGTAGTTGTAACGAGGTACTGTAAAATAAAGCGATACCCACAGTTCTTGTTAAGTCATTTGTTTCTTAGTCCGTATTTTCAGTTACCATAAGTTACCACAGTCTATGCGTAGCAGTGTCGCGCACACAAACATGACGCTCCACAGGTGTGAAATTCCAGTGACAGGGAACAACCAACAGCGAACACGAGTACAACTTACTAGAATATTAAGCATGGCCCGGGGCTTTGACAGCGAAGTCCGAGTCAACAACAGCCACGGACGGGTACAGGGTGAACGCGGGCCCATGGCTGCACCGGGACAGACTAAACATGCACAGGAACTAGTTAATACCAACTTTCGTTATTGGATTTAGCGACCAAATATCGATACTACCCGAGATGGAGAGCAACGAGGAGCAACAACCACCGAACAGGACACCCGGCGTACAGGAAGTCAGAGGTTAAAGCTAATCACCAGCAAAACCACACGTGGCAGTGCCCGCCTGTGGCATACTGCCACATAACCAGTGTGGCCCAAAGCAAAGAACCGTTCCCGCAATGCTTTACATTATGAATGACCTGGTCCTAATGGCATGGAGTACCTCTTAACCCCCGCTGAGTGCCTTTTCTCCAGTTCTGCTTTACCCAGCCTCATTCGATAGCTAAGACCTACAACACTCATTTTATCTTTTTCCTTGTGTTTTTATTGTGTTGCTGCCACTTTTCTGCTACTCTTTTGTTGCGTTTTTGTCACTTTTTCGTAACTTTTCTTTTCCCGCATTGTTGTCGTTTTTCCGTCTAATTTTTGGTCGCTATTATGTCGCTATTTTATTTCAAGAAGCAAAGAAGAAAATGTGCTCGGTTCAGGTGGGGGTTAAGAGGTCGACAGGTCGTTGATCTCTTATGTTGCATAATAATACATTCTCAAAATCATCTTGAGGGCCGGAGGTGTTGCGCTGGAGGGCAGGATTTTGCCCCCGAGCCCCGCCCATCCCCGCTGTAGTAGTTTGGGCCACGCCCCCAAAAACACAGACGGGGTCCAAACTGACGAGTGTCGCCGCTAAACGGACCAGATGCGAGGTGGCGTTTGGTGTCAGTGTTGAAATGGCGGATAGATGGGCGCGGTTATGAGACTCGGCGAACACAATGGAGGAGGCGGACAGTGACACATTGTCCCGATCCCGGCGCGTGCCTTCACCGACGGCACAACACTCTGGCCGCATAACTGTCAGGCGGCGGGTGATTTGGGGCATAACCAGTGGCAATCACTCATCCCACCCCCGCGGTATATAGGCCATAATAATAAGCAGGTTGCTCAGGTGACCCACTGGCACATTTACGGCCACTTCGGAGTCTAAAGATATGGAGACTTATTGTCCCTGGAAGACGCGTGATTAATGCAGGCCTCTTCGTGGTAATAACCTGAATTCATTGCACCTTTAATAAACACTGTGTCTCGCGACGGAGGCGGGCGGCGACGCAAAACACATTTTCTATTATTTAGCCTTGTTTTTTTTTTTCTTGGAAACATAATGTGTCCTCAGCTATTATCGGCAGCATTTGTTATAAGGAGTAAAAATTTTCTCCCAGAGTGATCCAGTTGCACAAAGCAGATTTTTTCTTAAGCTGGAGGCCCTTTCTGTCTCTGTGTCCAGACATTTCTACATGGGCTTTTTAAAGGCGTTACGCAAAATCTCAAATGAGAATTGTGATATGGTTTTGAATTTGTATGCACTGAACAGCCTCTTCAAAATATCTGCTGAATATTTTTACCGCTTGTTAGCCTGTTTACTGACGGGGGCTTCATTTATCTCCAGTGTAGTGTTAATCAAGCCGCACTATTAAACCAGTGTTTATGTCTGTGTTACAGCACTCACAAACAAGGCTGTAATGAGCAACCCGGGCTGACAGGTAAAATATGACGCCGAGGGAGGAGGCTGAGGCATGGACGGTCACACGTGCTAACGGCACAAAGACTCCACGCAGCGGTAAACAAAAAATGGTTGAAAGCAGTGGCAGCTTTTCAACTTCAGTGACCTTTAGTTACAGCCAGTTTTGAATACAGTTCACTACAGTATAATGTAGAAACGTAACTGTTCATGCGGGTAGGCCCAGTAATTACACGGATATTAATCACGTGCTGTTGTGTTGTCACTTTTACGCAGCATGGTCAGGCTTTGATACCGGCGCCACAGTGAACATCTTTTTTCACTCTGTCTCTCAGGACATTTCATTTACAGTGAATAAATAAGCAGTTTGGTTCCTGTTACTGCGTTAAGTAGCTTTTGTAAATGCAGCGAAGAGGAGGAGAGTGATAGTCGGCAAAGAGGAGACGGAAAAGAGGAGACGGAGACATTGAGCAGCGGCTCGGGCACCTCCTGCCCCCACGCCGCGCACATCTCTCGGCCGGCCCAGGTATGTGCGCTACCGCGTCACGTGTGCCGCGTACCCCTCACACACGGTGCCGCTGCTGCTGCTGAATGCACTGCGCAGATGCTCCTATCCGAGCCTTAAATACATTATTTACGTCGGGTTTGTTTTGGGCTCGGGCCGACAATTCAAGTTAAGTGCTTGGGCCGAGTCGGGCTTTAGGCCCGTGGATTTGGGTCGGGTCGGGCTTGATTGTTTGGGCCCGATCTAACCTCTAATGAGGAGCAGCAGCGGCTGCGGGAGGATGGCAAAGCCCGGGATAGATATTGATCAGTTTCTACTGTGGTAAAACAGTTGTTATTAGTGCGTATTTGACCTTTTAGTGGCCCAGCGGCCATATGAGTGGTTATCATGGCACCTTTACTTTAGATCCCGGTGGCCTCTTGGACGCTCCTGGATCCACTGTTGTTTAGGGTTTCTAGTAAGCTTTCTCTAATGAAGGAACTGTCTCCATGGATACGTATTATGTTCCCTCTAGAAAACTTTAAAAACCTGAAAACACCTGAAAACACAAGCCACATTCACACATGCGCCCACAGCAGGCTAGAGTCAGGGTTTTCGTCCCAAAAATCCTTAAAACATTATACCAGGTGCTTCAGTGTTGATATTTTACATTTTATAACTTAAATGATGTCTGTAAGTGTAAGGGTCGAAGGTCAGGTAAGGGGACACACGTAGGCCCTAACGCCCTTTTATAGGCGGGTTTGAAGGGCAGACAAACCCGTCCTTAGAGTTGTGTGGAGGTGGATTAATAGGCGTTCGTTTGGTGGTCTAATGACTGGAGGTAAAGCAGTTGGGAAACGGAAATAAGGACATCACGGACGTGTAAAGCGTTTCTTTTTGGTTTATTGCACTGCTGATGTGAACCTGTGAATGTGAAACATGAATTGTGAGAATGTATTTACTGGGTTATCTGTCAAGCTATGGCTCACCTGTTTTTAGAGTGAAATGTCTCTACCAGTGTTGCCTGGTTATGTCATGGGGCAATGGTTTTGTTCTATTTAAATCAAACACATGTAAGTTCATTGCCCTACCCCGCTCTGTTGGGCCCATAAGAATGCAATAAACCATGAAATACAGGCACTCGAGACTTCATTGTCTGGAAAAGCGCTATGACGAGGTTTAAAGCTCATGACACGTATGTTAACCTAAAGTCCATGAAAAGCTGTCTATTATCCTGCTTTCTCATCGGAAATCATCTATGAAAGCATCATCTTCAATCAATAACCCGATTGCTGAGCTAAAGCCACGCTGCTGAACATTACAGGCTACAGTAACTCCTCCAGTAAATGTCTTGACTAATTGAGAAAAAGCACATTTCTCTCACAAAAATATTTTTTTTAAATGTTTTTTATTTCCGACAGCTTTGCCCTCCTGCCCTCCACAAGTGTTTGAAGGAGAGCGAGTCTGTCTTACCCCGTGTCTGATAAAACAACAGCCAAAGTAGTGATGTCTCATTTGCGCGCCTGATGAATAATGCACTTTGTGTAGCGCAGTAGAATAATTACAATAACCTCTGCGCGTCCGTCACACTCCCCCGAGAACAGCAGCGTTGGGTGATTAGGCCGACCCGAGCGCCTTGCGCCCATTACGGAAACAAATGGCCGACATGGGTGATCGTGAAGTAACAGCTGAATCTAGTGAACATAAGACCGACAACTCTTTTTTGGGTGTTGTTGGTTTTTTTGTGTGTTTTTTTTTTTTTTTCTATAGGAACACACAGTCAGAGATTTAGTGTAGCCAGAAAAAGAAGCGTACTATAACAAATAATATAATACTGTAATAAATGTATGTGTCAATAGGTTGAGTTCATGTGACATCACCACATTCGAAAGAGCCCATAGTTTCAATTCCAAGGCCGTAACTATGGTAACTGGCGAACTACAGATCTGTTCTTCTTCGTTTTTGGTCAATACCTCCGTCATTACTGGAAGAAAAACTAAACACCTATAAAACCGATGTTCAATTATTTACTTTGAAAGGCGTCCAAAAGTGGGGACAATATTCGAAAACATGAGCATGATATTCAGTAGAAAGGAGTTTCAGTCATTAAAATAATACAGCGGGTTTGTGAATCCCGTCGCTGTCGAACACTGATGAGGAAAAACATTAGTTAATTTTCGTTTTGGAAATTTATTTCAAAAACGGTATTTCTCCCATTGCTGGGTTGCAGGTGACGTCACAGCGTTCTAAAGGCCAATACTATTATATGGAGGAAAAATGATTTTGTTTTTGAGGACATTTTTGGTCTTGTACAGAGAGATCATGGACCCAGTGACTGATAATAATGATAATTTTTGTAATCCATACATTTTATTTTGAGCTATGACTCGTGTAAGTGTAATGTTGTTAATAGGAAAAACTGGCCCCTGCCCTCCACCGGACATTATGACATCATCATATTCTAAATCGCGACCTATTAGAAAAAAATAAAAAAATCAGAGAGTTCACAGTTGGTCTGCTCATGAATGTGCTTCCAGACCTTGCTGCTACCTTAAAGTGTGAGTGGAATTTGAGTTCTGATTTCAAACTAAGGTTCTGAATTGAATAATCATGTTGAAATTCAAATGCAATCCTTAAAGAAGCCAGTCTCCTATTACAGGAAGGCGTCCAAAGAGGTCCATGCGTGTTAGCCCCTCAACGGGTCTGTCCTCCAGAACTGAGAGATTTCCGTCTGTCCTTGCACGTACTGCTCTTTGGAGGTCCCCCCACACAGATCTTCAGTAATGCTTAGGTCAGATAACTGTGGAGGCCAGGGAAAAACCTTCAGGCTGTTCATCTATGGATTTTGAGCTGTGTTTATATCATTACCCATCTGTTTTCTAACTTCAGCTTTTTCACAGAGAGTATTACGTTTTCCTCCAGAATTTGTTGGAAATTAATCATGTCCATTCGTCCTTGTATCTGAGAAGTGATCTGTTTATTTCTTCATAAAAACCAATTTGTGTCGAGCCTTAACCTGTCCATGGCCATCCATCTTCTTCCACTTGTCCGTTGCCGGATCACATTGCACCAGCCCCTATGGCTCCCCCTGCAGGTGGTGGGTCCACGGGAGGACGGCCTCACGATTAAACGGGCCTGTTGGTCTCTCATAAGAGGCTTCTGAATGGCCCTAATCTTAAAATACTAAATGACACGCCCACATTACTTCACGACACGCCCACATTACTAAACAACACGCCCACATGACTTCACGACACGCCCACATGACTTCACGACACGCCCACATTACTTCACGACACGCCCACATGACTTCACGACACGCCCACATTACTTCACGACACGCCCACATCCTTTCACGACACGCCCACATGACTTCACGATACGCCCACATTACTTCACGACACACCCACATGACTTCACGACACGCCCACATCACTTCACGACACGCCCACTTCACGACACGCCCACATCACTTCACGACGAGGTTCTGGAGGGAAGGGCGCCAACTATTAAACTGTTACATCTAAACTTAATGTATTAAATTCTCCAAATATTAAAGGTGTAGTTTGATTTGTGTGCTTAATTTGAATGAGCTATACTCAACTTGTTTTTTTTTCTTCTTTTTTTGTGTATAGGGTGAGGCACCATTAAACATTTCAGCTTAGGGCACCATAATACAGCGCCGAAGGATGATCGATCCACCCCCATGAAGCTAAACTGTTGGACAGATATTCTTTTTATGACATCCCGTGCTGCTTCCTTTGCTCACTCTGGCAAATAAGTTATATTTCAACTTCTGTTTTTGTGTCTCCATAATGCATGAGGCTTGTCCAAACGTTGTGCCTAAACATTTGCAATACCACACTAGAACTAGACTCTTGGCAGACAAGCGTTTAAAGCTGTGATACTTGCCATAATTTGGGGGTTACGTATATGAACTCTTCAGGGTGACCAAATGTTTACCGTGGCCTTTTTTGGTATTTTGAAAATGTAAAAAATGGAAATAAATCCTCATCCTCTTGCTCCATGGTTCACATTAACCGATGCCGTAAACTTTCCCAGTGATAAAAGTCAAATTCTTTCAAGTTTCATCTCATTTCTGCCGTAGAAACCAATAAACATGGACTACCCTTTTTTGTAGCGCACACAACCATCCATATCAGGACGCAGGGGCCCCCCAGGCGGCGCTCGGCTCCCCGGGAGACCGTGCTGCACTTAGGAGAGGTGAAGGACCCCCAGCCAAAGGATTGATAGGATAATGGAGCCCTAACTCGCACTTGGCCATTCTCAGCAGGGGTCAGGAAATCCATTTTAGATTGGAGGCGCGCACAGGCTATTTCACCAGGCGGGTCAGCGTACTCCAGAGACCGCGGTGTGCATGCGGACCGGCCCTCGGGGATTGTTTGGTGGAAGCACTGAATCATCTTTTTCTCTCTCTCTCTCTTTCTACTTCTAAGTGCCACTGCCACTCACCCCCTCAGAGCTGTCTGCATGGAGTCAAGTAATAGAGTCGAGTGGAGTTTGGGTGGAGGAGTCAAAGGAGTGGACGGAAAGGTTATCCGTGCTGGTTTTGTGTTCCCGACAGTTATTTTGGACAAGGATTCTCTGACGGTGACCATTTTACGAGTCGCACTGTTCTGCTTGAAGTCGCATTCTGTACCCGTTTGCTTTAAAGAGGCCATATCATGTATACATGGGGCTAAAAAGCTTTCTCAGCATTGATATTTTACTTTAATGCAATGCAAAAAGTGTTAAGGAGTGATGGACAGGTCTGGACAATACGTCGACTTGGCCTGAAGCGCCCTCTGCAGGGAGCTGTAGGAATCTTTTTTTTTTTTTTTAGAAAAAAAGCTTTCACTTTCAGGTAACGGCATGCTAGCAAAAAATGTGTGAACTTAATCATAACCTACCTATGTTTTTGAATAGAAAATAGAATAGAGGTAATGATATGACCTAATGCTGTTTCAAAACGATATTTGTTTGTTAAGTTTTGTTTGTGTTTTGGGGAGGGGCTTGCTAAATTAGATATTTAAGTAGCATATAGTATATTTTTAGTATGGGAAAAATAAATACATAAATCCCAAACCTAATCTGAACGCATTTATGAAAGTGGTTGTTTCAGAAACCTCTTTCAAACTAATATGGCAGTACTAAAGAATGTTTGTAAGCCACAATTATGCGAGATATGTAAGCTATAAGCTATAAATGTGAACGCCTATGCTCTCCTGCCCTCTGTTATCCACATATGTGATTGATATTCCTCGGTATATTGCGTTAACTACTGTTGTTTTGCACCAAGGGTTTTGAAAGAAAGACTATTTTCCGTGATAGAATTGACAATAAGGCTAATTGAATTGAAGTGAATAATGCATAATATTTTACCTTTAACCTTCATCCCGTATGACGCTTGCTGCACTTACACACACATATGTTTAGTGTTGTGGCCTCAGAGAAACCACATTTGCATAAAAAATACTAACATTAATAAATCAGTTTGCTATGCTAAGGGCGGAAAAAACTAAACATATACAGATATAATGAATGTCCCTTCAAACCTTGAGCTATTCTTTGATTCATAAAAAAAATAAAGTGAGGGGAAAAAAATGTAATAGAATTTTTTATGAGTCAATAACTTTTACTGACTTGTTGGGTGAGTTTTTTGTTTTGTTTTCAAACAGTGTGAACACTTTTAATTAGCTGTAATTAATTATGTAATTAAGTAAGTAATAAAATCTGGGCGTCAACTTAATGACATTTTCCAAAGTAGTTTGTGAGTGATGGATTAACGCGACGGTTTTGAAAAACAATATAATAAAGGTGATATAAAGTGCAAACATATGACTCTGTATGTGGAAATTATCATTCAGATGTCTGGCCCGTGTTCTGGGGGTTTTACTGGGGGGGGGACTAGTCTTGCCTTGCACTCACTCCTCCTTCTGCATCTCTGCCCATCATTTGAAATTATGTCATTGTATGAAGGAGACCGTGAGGAGTGAAAGACTGGGCTGGTCGGGATTTCAAAGTGAAAGGGGGCGCTCTCTGCAGGCTGCAGTGGGAATGACACGTGATAAAAGGTACTTTCGAGTTTTCAGCTGATTGGCATGTTAATGGCAGGAGCGCTCAGAACAGTCCGATGATTGTTTATGGGCGTTTAAATGTGAGGGACAGTTTTTACTCATGTATATAATGTATAATGCCATTATGAGGATCAGGTTTACCAGTAAAGGCACATTTATGCTCCCTGTTCGAAGCGGATACGGATACACATGTAGTTTTCTGTCCGTGTGCTCCGACAGACGATTTGTTTATCCAGTCACTGCAACATAACGGCATTAGCTAACCGCTGGGGACTCTACTATTTTGCCTCATGTTCTGTATTATTGTTTTGGTCCCAGCTCTTCATCTCCTGTTTGGGGAAATATTTAAGCGCCTTATTTTTTTGTCCATCGCATGCTGGACATTATAAACGTGTGGAAGCATGAATGCAGTGGCTGTAACTATGTGAAATGTGAGCATACATGAGTCTAAAGTTGTCAAGTTTCTTTTCCAAAATCATTCCATATAAATGATCTTCCAACCATTCTGTAATCTGAGAGCAAAAAACGTAAACAAAAGATACACTCATCTAAGTTAAAGTTACTTTCTTAAGAAGTTTAAAATGAACTTCCTTGGATTTAGGAAGTAGTGAATATTTGAAATATTCTGTTCTTAATTTCTTAACATTAATCAGTCAGGGGGCGACGGTGGCGCAGATGGTAGAGCGGGTTGTCTCATGATCGGAAGGTCGGGCGTTCGAATCCCGCCTCCTGAAAGTGCACATTGTCGTTGTGTCCTTGGGCAAGACACTTCACCCTCCTTGCCTCCAGTGTCTGCGTACACTGGTGTGTGAATGAGAGTGTGAATGGGTGAAGCCCCTTATGAGAGACAAACAGGCCCGTTTGGAACCATGAGGCCATCCTCCTGTGGACCCACTACCTGCAGGAGGAGCCATAGGGGCTGGTGCAATGTGATTTGGGCAGCTCCAACAGCTGCCCCCACGACCCGGCAACGGACAAGTGGAAGAAAATGGATGGATGGATAATCAGTTCATACTGACATTTTGAAATCTGCTGTGGTGTTGCTGATAAAGCTTATTGCTTAATACTTGACTAATAAACATATTATATTTTAGGTAAAAAAAAATAAAGTAATCTAGATATTGGAGTGTGTAATTTTTAATCAACCAAATGTTTCTTGACGTGCTATGAACGTAACGCACATTTACGTAGGTGTGAATTATTTGAAAATTACTCAAACATGTGTAAATTAGTGATGGGATTGTTGTCTCTTTTTGGTAAACCAGATCATTTGTATTGGCTCACCAAAAAGAGCCAAGGAAGGGAGCGCCTTTGGCTATGGCGCTTCCTTTTTTTCTTTTCTTACATGTACAGTTTAAATGTCATGGCTTCTTAAGTTCCTCCTGGAACCGCCACCGTAACATGGTGGAGGGGTTTGAGCACCTGAATGATCCTGGAGCTCTGTTGTCGGGGGCTCTGTGCCCCTGGTAGGGTCTCCCATGGCAAACAGGTCCTAGGTGACGGATCTTACAAAGAGCAGTTCAGAAGCCCCTTATGAGAGACCAACAGGCCCGTTTAGAACCATGAGGCCGTCCTTCCATGGACCCCCACCTGCAGGAGGAGCCATAGGGACTGGTGCAATGTGATTTGGGCAGCTTCAACAGCCCCCACAACCTGGCAACGGACAAGTGGAAGAAAATGGATGGATGGGCTTCTTAAATGAGCCTTTCGACTACTCCCTGCACAAAACAATAACTGTAACCAAGAAATGAAATAGAACGCGCAATTTGAGTTGATTTGTCCAGTTTGTAGAACCATTGTTTATTATAGCAACACAAACACGTGTTTGTTCTTGCTCCAGTCCCATCTGTAGCTGAAGTCACTGAAGTCACACCTTTAGCCAGGCCTCCTGTAGCTTTAGTTGCTTTCATAATGAGACAAAATACGACTCTAGATATGTCTGAATCTAGGGAATTACATCTAACAACATGGTTTAAAATTCACTGTTAATGTGCGGATTCATTGGGGCTTACAAGGACACACACCAGGCTGCTGTGCGTGGGCACTATGAGACTTTTACACGTACAGCTGTGGTTTGTATATATGCATATACAGTCCAATGTGAGTTCTGTACCCTCAGGCAGGCTCAGCGGTCCACACTCCCAGCATGCAGTGCGGTGCTGATATTACTATCCGACTAAGGCTAGTGCAGCAGGCAGCCCACTCTATGGAGACCAGAGCTGGGATTCTAAGAACGAATTTGACACAAGCAGAGTGAGGGAGACATGAAAACCAAGAGCCCCATATTCCCATCAGCATTGGGACTATGTCTATACGCTTTGCAGTTGAAATGAAGCTGAAAATGAAATATTAATCAAGAAATTGCATAAAATGGGCAAAAAGCCATTCTTCAGGCGCCCGAAACGTCACTACATGTGGTAAGCAAACAGTTATGCCCATTTTTTCTTTATTATCATTACTTTTTGATCCAGCACACTGGCTCAAGACCGGTGGATGTGTGTGTCTTCACCTACAAACTGAAAATGAAATATTGACTTTTATGAATGCAGAGCCGGTCTTTCCTATACGCAAACTACGCCTCCCCTCCTGCATGTCTCTCGTGTCCCGTGCGCTGCTCATGTAGTAGGGAAGTAGTTTGGGGAATAGACGAGAGTAAAAAGCCGTTGTCCGTGGCCTTTTCGTCTCAAACTGGAGCAGGGTTGCCAGGTCCAAGACAAAATTCTAGTCCACTGACCTCTCAAAACTCGCCCAAAAGTACGAAAACTAGCCCAATAATTAATTGAAGTTATATTAAAGTGTATTACACAATAGGTGGGTGTGCGTGTGAAAAAAAGTCCTCCTTATTTAATAATCCATATTAGTAGTGGGCTTAACCCAGGCCATGGGCCAGATTCTATTCTGTTTTTTTTGTGGCTACTTTAGCCCAGGCTGGTGAGGAAGCAACCATGGCCTAAATTGTACTATTTTGACTATTAGTAAACAGAAATAAACATACTTGTCAATATTATAATTATCAGTATGTTGCAGAATATGCAGAAAAACCAATGTTATCCAGTAATTGGGTTTTTATTGTGCGGATGAGTGGGGTACGTCCAAAAGGAACCATGTGACACCTGCAGCTCTCAGCATTTGCCTTTGCTGCTCAAGCAACTCAACATTTATTGATATAGCCTGGACAATAGTTTCCAAAGGTCTGGGAGTCATTGTGGTGTTAGGGCTCACAGGAACAAGAAATTAGTGACGGTCAAGATACATCAGTTAGAGTTTCCAGCAGAGAGCTAACATCTGCATAATGGCTACAGCCTTCATGTTGTTGTTGGGGTTTCGCTGACCCGATCCCCGATATCTCTACGCAAGTCACCGATCATCTCTGCTGAGTAGCGCTTTTCTCAAAATC
The DNA here is from genome assembly GCA_021464625.1 of Proterorhinus semilunaris. NCBI lineage: Eukaryota > Metazoa > Chordata > Actinopteri > Gobiiformes > Gobiidae > Proterorhinus > Proterorhinus semilunaris. The sequence continues at coordinate 8,913,157 of CM038346.1, forward strand.
GTTTTGCATTGCATTGACGAGCCACTGTTTCCCCAAATAACCTGTGAAACCCTTACCTCAACAGACTGTTCTTTTTTTCCTGAGAGAGTGTTGATGCGTCACAGACCAGTGTTATCTTGTTTGTATCAGCACTCGTAAACTGAACCAGACTTGAATACAGCTAACACAATGGTTTTTTTTTTCTCAATACAATCTGTGCTCCCCTGACCCTGAGAGCTGGCCTTCGCACAATCGAAAAATGCTCCAGCTCAAAGGAATGTGTCGAATGTTTGTTTACAATTGAGTGTCTGTTATGCTGAATGTGGCATTATAAAGTTGGACTGTGGAGACTACTTTAAAACTGTAGTGTTTTCTCGTCCTCGCTCTCTGTCCTCAGGTAATTCCTCTGTCCTCCGGTTCAGGTACTTGCTGAATATTTCTGTTGCACTCTGTCCTCCTCATTGCTTGTTGAGACAAGTTACGCGTTTTGTGTTTGTCCTAAGAGAGCAATGGCCAACCAAGGCAACTCTTCATCTTTAATATAAAGTTAATCTGGAACCTTATGTTTTACCTCTTGGAGTATACGGGCAGGGTATAACCAAGCATAGCCAATCAGAAAATCTCTCCATCGGATCTATACACGAACACCGAGGACTGCATTACAAATAAAGGTGTGGCCTTAAATATAATGAGTGCATTTAGGACTGTTAATGAGAGTAGAAGGGGTTTGCTTGCTTGCCTAATAGTGTAATAAGTAGGTTATTAAATATAATTTATTTGTAAAGCGTTTTCATTGATATAATTCACAAAGTTCTGCACATGCCATGGGTGAAGTGAAACTACATAAAATACCCACACAAAATAAATAAAAAGCGGAACTCCTGAAGATTAAAGGCTTCAATTGCTTTTCCAAAGGATTGAGCACACGGAGGGACAGGGGCTACAGCCTGAAGCACCAGCTCTCCCCGGGTTTTAAAATGAGTGTTTGTGGTTCTTCGGTAGACAATGGCCTGAAGACCGAAGAGTGAGCCCTGAAGAGTAGGAGCACAACAAGTCAGCAATATACTGAGGCGCCTGACCATGCAATGCCCGGAAAGTAGGCACTACAAGTTAAAAGGCAATTTGACTGGAAGCCAATGAGAGTTGACGCAGATGTATGCAGCCTCACTTCTGTCAGTCCACCCCAGGGGAAACGTTGGCTACAAACAAAGCTTACCACCACCGTGTGTGGAATGAATGAAGCACAAATCCCCTACACTGTGTGAAGCTCTTTGGGTGAATTGTGTCATGTGAAAAGCGCTATACAAATAAATAAGCTTCCATTCCATCTGGGCTTTTCTGGGTGCACCGGTCAAAAGTCTGTCTTGTGAAAAGTGAAAACAGAATTGCAATAATGGTCATTTAAAGATACAATGTTGACAACATTTTCTTCACTCCGGAGATATAAACAGCTTCATCCAAAGACATACTGTATATCAAACACAACCCCAAGGTTCCTGAGGCTGGTTTTAACAGACGAGCCCATAGCTCCAAGGAACTTCTTGATCAGCGGGATCTTTTTATCAGGAGCAATGATCAGAGTTTCTGTTTTGTTCAAATTTATCTCAAGGTAATTTGAAGACAAATAGTTTTTGACGCAAGGGCACTCGTTAACACAGATAAAAGAAGTGAAACTCTTTGTCAGTGACGGAGCAATGCAACTGATGAATATCGTACTGGAGAAGAGATAAGACATTCTCAAAACCACAAAATCAACCAAACAAGAGACATGAGGTACAACAAACACAGGCCCCAGAACAGAGCCCTGGAAAACTGTGCAGGGTTATATTAAACGCTTAAGAAGTCCATTTTGCTTGATGTCCTGTTTAAAAGCATCAGAATCTCCCATGTGAAAAATCCGCGACTCTCGCTTCCTCCCACTCGAATGAAAATATGAGGTCCTAGCATTAGCATCGAGAAATACTTCTTCTCCACCGCCACAGTTCGATGCGTTAGCCTTTCACACATGACTTATGGCTCGTCATAAAGCAATTATGACGGTTCTGGAATATCTCAAATCTCAATTACTGGCCTCTAAAGAGAAAACCCTTGAGTGTTAATTATGCAGGGAATAGTGAATGTTCGAACAAAGGCGCCGCAGTCTGATTGCCTTCTCGGAGGGACGGCTTCATTCCTCTCCTGCGCGGCCACATGCCAGCTGCTGTGTAACCAGAACAATCCGATAAGGGCCCTTCAGTCAATTTCCATCTTTATGAAGCTCCAAGTGCCACTGTCTCCGTCCGCCCATGCATATAGTCTGCTTTTTTCTGTCAAATATACAGTAAGAGCAGCCTATTTAGCAAATGAAAGTGCGATGTGAGCTATGTGGGTGGAACTGCAGTGTGCGACGGCGTGTTACAGCTGTGGGTTTGCCAGAGCAATGCAGTAAATAAGCTCGGTTAATATTCCACACATGTACGGAAAACACCCTGCTCTTGGGTTTATTCTATATTATTATCAGGCCACAATCTAATAATCAAGCTGTTGTTTCATATTCAACGTATTGGTGCGTTTTGCTAGAAATGTCCGAGGACAGGCTTTGCATATAGGATGCCCATCAGAGACAGCGCCTTGGTCATCGTTTAGATATCCTAAGTGGATCCACACTGCTGTTTCAGCGGTAAACCATGGCTTCTAAAATTGCGACATCAGTACAAGCTACCATTAGCATACTGGCCAAAAACAATGGCGCCGTAATAAATACCGTTTAGAGCTGCTCAAAATGGGTCCGGTGATGCTTTTAGGTGCAGCTAAACATTAGACTACAATTTTCTTTTGACAAGGGATACTTTCAATGTGGTTAAAATCACGGAAAAAGTTAATTTTGCCTGATATTTCAGCCGAACACAAACATGTCATCCCAAACTTGCTTTTCTTGCACACTGTAAATTGTAACTAATTGTTTCAAATTAAAAAAAACGTTCCAAGGGCTGCCAATATATTTTACGTTAAACACATTACAAGTGTGCAGTATACCCAATTTGAAATTCGTAATTCACTACACTCACAGCAGTAACTATCCTAAAATGATAAACTTAATCAAGCTTAACTACAGCGCTCAGTTTAAAGGATTTATATTCTTAGATTAATACAATTGCTCAAGACATTTGTCTTAAACTGGAAATCTTACTCAACTCGATGTATTTTTATTAATTGATACAATTGCTTGGAGCAGCCGTTTAAACTCACACAGTTGTTTTGTCTTAACCATCCTCCTTATATTGAGTGAAATTGTATGCATTCATTGAGACAACTTTGCAATGTATTTTTTCTTAACCACCTCCAAGTTATACTTTCTAATTGAGACAATTTCCCCACATTAATTTAAAGTAACCTGACACTCTTAAATGGGAAAATGAACCCTCAGAAAATATAAACTTTAACAAGTATTTATTGTACTTTTGCCAAACAAATAAAAGCTGTACCATAAGTTGTGATATACAGTATTTTGATATGTTTTCATTGCAATGAGTACTGTATAAAAGACTGAGTGCTATATACTTCTATCAAAGTACAGTAACATACAGTATCTCAATAATGGAATCATGCACATTATATTCATTGAAAGTTGTGGAGCCTGATAAAGTCCAAAAGTGGCTTTGAATTCTTTCAGAAGAGTGCAACACTGAACATGTACAGATAAACCTACACGCACACACAATACTTCTTAATGCAGACTCTTAATGAGCAAAATGAAATTAACTAATGGGTACCGCCACAAAAAGTCTAACAACTAGGGCTGGGCGATATATCGATATTTTTTAAATGATATGGAATTAGAACATATTGCATATATCGATATAATTCAAATTTAATTTAATTTAAGTTCAATACAATACTTATTTTATAGGCTTTTATTTAAGATTTGTTATTTCATTTAAATGTGCACCATACGGAGCTTTGTTAAACAGTGTTTATGTTTTCAATTAAACTATTCGTATTTGGTTTCGACATTTCACAGCTCCCACTTTGCGTAAAAAATATCGGGATATACATCGTATATCGATATTCAACCTAAATATATCGTTATATGACTTTTGGTCCATATTGCCCAACCCTATTAACAACTACTATGCCGACATGGTTTTGCAGGAATACAGATGGTGAAAAACAGTTTTACATCTTCTCGCGCAGTAGTTTGTCCTTATACCTTGAACAACGGAGCGCTGCTCACCACCAACGTCCATGCTTTAGGTCCTTCAGATAGTCAATGTTCAAACTGTAGAGCAGACCCAGAAGCATTGCAACACTTGATGGAATGTCCTTCAGATCAGTCAGTGCATCGGCTTCCTCAAGGAGACAAAATCCTTTAACATCACCCCGCCGACTCGCACGCCTTTGCAGAAGTCCTGCTCATCATCAGTGGCCTGCAAAACAAAGTATTTTTTAGATAAAAAAGATAAATGTAGAAATAGCCCATTTCAAACCTGGTAAATTGTGTAAAACAGTATTTTTGTGGATTAGTTTGTAATAGGTTTTTCAAATTCAAAGAGTAGCCTTATAGATATTGGTATAAAGTTGAAGCAAGAGAAGCAAATGAAAAACAGCAGACAAAATATACCAAAGAGAAAAAGAAAAGTGACAAAAAATGTGTGTCAAAAACATGTTAAGAAAGTGACAATGCAAGGAAAAAAGATGAGTTTATGCTGGGGGTTAAGAGGTTACCCTTGTGTGTTTTATGTCCATGAGTTAGCACATAGCCGATTAGCCATGCTCTTAAACTCTTAGGGAGTAATTTATCAAGGCAGGTGTTAATAGCAGGTGCAAGCTCAAAAATAAAATATGCTATTTTGTAGACATGTTGTACTTAATTTACCATTTGATGTTGCCTGAATAACAGAATAATGCCCCAAATCTGGAGTGTAAATAAGAGTAAGTAAGAATAAGTAAAAAAAATGCACTAAGGAGTCTGCTGCTGATGCACTTTTGCACATGCTACTCGCTTTGCGCTTGAGCAAACGCTTAATAAATGACCACCCAAATATTTGAATTTTTTGAAAAATTGATGCTGAAAATGGGATATTTTACGTCCGGGCAACTGGACTGGAAGTGGGTGGAACTGCTGGGACTCCATTGTTAAATTTCAATATGCAGCGCAAAATGTAGGAAGAGTGATAAATTAGGTCTTACCTCAACAGTCTTTGCGAAGGAAACACAATATTCTTAGGAGTGTGGGAGGCCAAGGAGAAGAATCCTTCTTTTCTTATTGATGGAGTCCACCAAAAAAAAAAAAAAAAAAAAGTTACCAATGACATTCTGTTGCAGTCTTACCAAGCAGCACACCTTGCTAGCTTCCCCATGTTTCTAGCGATGGATGCAGCTCATGTGGAGCTCCATCCATTAAGCTCTGCATTCTTCCCCATTTTGCATTTCTGTGCATCTGGTTATTTTTCAGAGGTTTTAAACTTGAGGGTTAATTTATCAATTCCTGAATTGCCATTTTAATACTAAAAATTCTATTTCAATTCAATAAACTTACAGTAAAAGGTTATGAACAACGTCCTAATCTTCCAGTACAGTGACATTTAATGCCCGTTTGAATCCAATTCAATGCTTTTTAAAAACCCTGTAATTAGTCCCCAAGTGACTGCTGGAAATTAGGACTGCCATTGTACCAATTCATATAGTAAATCAATGAACCTCTCCCCCCCAAAAAAGGAATGAAACTTTAAAGTAAAAAAATATATAATTAACATAAAGGTCTAAAAAATAACTGTAAAAACAAAACAAAAAAAATTATGTGAACTTACATCCAGCAGTCCCGTGAGCCTGACGAGTCCAGCTACGCTTTGCCTTCAAGAGCTCAAGGAAGTGGTCCAGGTACTGGTCAAGTTCAGGTTAGCTGATGGTACACCAGAAAATTCCAATTCAATCTGATGAAGGGAGAAAAACAAAACATTAATCAAAATACATTTTAGTTGTTTACATGTTGAATTGCATTTAAGTATATTAGGTTTTATTCTCACCAATGTATTTCACATTTTGCGGCACGGTAGTACAGCGTTTAGCGCTTGTGCTTCACAGCTAGAAGGTCCCGGGTTTGATTCCCACCTGGACGCGGCCTTTCTGTGTGGAGTTTGCATGTTCTCCCCGTGTCTGTGTAGGCACTGCCGCTGTTCACCGCTCCTTACAGGTCGCTCCAGTAACAAAGGATGGGTTAATGTTGGATAAATATTGCTGTTCTCTATATTTTGCTTTATCTTACACTTCATGATCTGGATGACTGAAAAGATGTTGTTAATGTTTCACTTTGAGTTCCAGATCTCTGAGTTCTGTAAATTGAAGGAGTGTTATCTGTTGCTTTGGTATATGACCTCTGCCCTTTGACTGGGGCAGAGCAGCTGTGTGTGACCGAGACCTGGGACGGTGTCGAGGACAAGAATAATGCAAATTAAAAGTAAACACTGTGAAGTTGTAAATGTCATTTGCTGCTTTGGATACTGTCCCCCCTCCCTTAGACCCAAGCAGTAAATTGTAAACCAGGGGCGTGAACAAGTCAATAAAAGCCCATGTGGGGGCAACCAGGAAGCCAGAGCGAGCAGGACGATGGCCCAGCTCCATCGGAGCTGGACCCTCATCTCTGTCTGTCTCTCCTGGTCAGAAAAAGGTAAACTGTCTTGTCTCACTTTCTTGCATTAACTATTGTGTTTTGTGGTTTTGTTGGCTACCAGCTCCAACATTTTGGTCCTTCGAGCCGGATCCCAAGGTCCCAGTTCTCTCTGGAGGCGTTCTGAAACCAGTAAGACGGTGCACCGCGATTGACGCCCTTTACGGGAGCTGCATTCATTTCATCTCCAGGAGTCCGGGGACTGACGGGATACCGTGGGAGAGAGTGAGACAATTCAAAGAAAGTAGGACGTGAGTATGTCTTATTTTAAAACGTGCCGGTAAAAAGTCCTAAATAATACTAGTTCAGGACTTGGGACCCAACAAATCCCTTGGGGGGTTTGAAAATTACAGTAAGGGGACCCAACAAATCCCTTGGGGGGTTTTGAAATTACTGTAGGGGATTGTAACCCAAAAAATCCCTTGGGGGGTTTGAAAATTCCTTGGGGAATTTAATAAAATTACTGAAGGGGACCCAACAAATTCCTTGGGGAGTTTGCAAGTGCTAATGTCGACATAAACTAGATTGCGAATGAAAGTGTGAATGAATGAATGATTGGTATAAACTTCTGATAAGTTTGCACATATTAAGTAAACGGGGAAATACAGTGACGATTTTCAGATGTTTTAGACAAGATTTCAAGTGAGAAATACTGAATATTGTTTTCACTGTCCGTTTACATATTCATGAAAAACCAGTAATAGACGACCCTATGTCAAAACGCTGGACTAAAATTGGGAAATTCTAATAAAAAACGTCAAAACCGTTGTCTAACGACTACAAAATGGTAGAACAGGAATGCCCCAGGGCAAGTAGAAGTCTAAAATTATGAATAAAGAAAATTACAAAATTACAGAGATAATTAAGTTTGCTTGTGAACTAAGGTTCTCATGAAATTAATTTTAACTGTAATACGTGTGAAAAGTGTTTGTGAATGAAAAGTTGATACGTATATATAGTAACTTAAGTAGGAAAGAATTATACCGTGCAGTGTAAGTAAGTCCTTGCTATTATAACTGTTTTAATCTAGAATAAGTCTAATTTTAAAAATAGTGTAGCAAAGTGGAGAAAAATGCCTTGCTCAGAGAATCTGTGCATGTTAAGAAAAGTGCCTTGCTCAGAGAATCTGTGCAAGTTAAGAAAAGTGCCTTGCTCATGAGTATACTAGACAAATCACTCATGCATGATTTATTTGGAAAAATCCAAAGTCAAGTGTGTTAATCATACAGATTATGAGAAGATTTCACAGTAAAGAGAAACTGAGACTGTAAATGACTCACAGTAGAGAAAGATGTGATTTCAGAAAACTATTGAAATTGATTATAACGGTCTAAGACCTGAAAAAATGTAACCAAACAATATATTGAGTTATCAAATGTGGGATTGGTTTCATACATGCAATTATGTGGAGAAAATTACAAAGAATAAAAAAAGAAGTACAAGTAGGAGCATTCCTAAGGCTAATTAAACGATAAGAGGGGAATGTTTGAAAATGAATCTCCTGAATATTAAGTGGGAGAAAAAGCCATTTTTAAAGACTGAAATGCCGAAGGTAAACAGAACTGATCAATCTGCTTATCGTCGTTATTTTTGATTGTCTGACCTATTGTTTGATAAGGGAAGATTTTCCCCACAATGGCTACAACAAAAAGAAGACAGAACTGAACATTTGTCACTAAAGTGTCACATGGCGAGAAATTGTAAAGATAGAGGACATATTCTACTGGCCAGATTGCAAAGAGCTCTTGTACTGGCCAGATAAGAGAATAGAATAAAGTGAAAATAAGAGATATTCTACTGGACAAATCCCAGATGAGAGAAGTGAGAGAAGGTTGAAAGAAAGTAGACAATTACTTACTCAGAAATGTGTGTATGAATGATGTATGGATACTGTTTGCATTAAGAAAGCAAAAAAGTTGTATTTGTAACGCCATCAATTATGTGTACCGTGAAAAAAAAATGAAAAGAAATATAATAATAATTATAGGAATTTAAAAGTAATGAGGCAATAGCTATGCCTTACCATAGTAGGAGTAACAAATTAAAGGCTCCATAAGGAAATTTCGATGTAAAAGATACAAAATTATACTTTTAAATATTTCTGTTAAAAGCAGTATTAAATCACTGTAGAATAAATTTGATATTTTGAAGCATCCAAAGTTAACTCTTGAAATGTCAGCTTAAGCTGAAGATAGAGTGTGGTGTGTGCTGTTTGGTGTGTGTGATGTGCTATGAATCATGAAGCAGAGTGTCTGTAGAAAAAATGCCATCAGTAATTTCTGTGATGTGTACGTTAATACGTGACTTCTCAGAGAGACCAGTAAAGGTACAAAAAATAAAAGCATATATTATGGCCCGACGATAATACTAAAGTTACCGGGTCCAGATTCAATTAATGATAAATTGGTGCATAAATTAAGAAAATTTAGTTGATTTACGTGAACATTTATGGTATAAAAGTCCATCTAAAGTAGGACTAATTAAAGGTGTGACCAAAGAAAAAAAGGCAAAACGAGATAGGCCTAGGATTAAGCGAATCCTTTTAAAAATATGATGTTGAAGTTGGCATAATCAATGATAATTGGAGATTTGAAAAAGATGAAAAATTGTTTTGTGTTCAGATTAACCATGAAACACACCTATTTGTTCCAATTGAAAAGACACCACCTTACTTAGCCTGAAGGATGGTACAAGATTAGAGATAAAGATTTGTACAACAGAAAGCCAATGTTTCAAATTCACAGACATTGCTTAAATGCTATGAATTCAAATGAAAAGTATTTTTTCTGTCATAGACTTGAGCAATGCAATGTAGTGATTCTAATAGACTTAGATCGTCAGCATTGGTTTGCATATACATTTATGAAAAAATGTTTTAACTAATAGCCTGGTGACAAAACCAGGGGAAATTACTAAAAAATTAGTGCTCACATGAAACTTAAATAGTGTATAACATGATACACTCCTTAAGAGTGGAGAAGTCATTTTGTGAATAATTCTGCAAAAAGGAAAATTACTTTGAAATGTATCTGCATAAATAAACAAACGAAAAATAGTTGCACTAATAGAAGTGTGTAAATTATTTGCTGAGAACAATTGATGAGATATGCCTATAAGTTGCTCATAATTTGCAAATGGCATAGAAAATGTGGTTAATAATAGAAGCTATGTTGGTTTTAAAGCTTCCACAGACCCTTCCCCACTGAGTGTGGATGTCCTTTTGAATTAAGATACATTATTTCCAGACATTCTTCCGTCCAAAGTAGCAAACGGGTTATTGACTATATTCAAAATGATGGAAACTTTACATTTCCGTATGTCTTCGTACATTAATTTTACTATTAATGCATGGGATGGATTGTCTGAGGAAGTTAAAGCATTAAGGGAAATGGTATTGAAATTTCTTTCCTCAGCATTGGCCGTGTTAATATTATTTTGCTTATTTCGTTATGTGTTTCTTTCCTTGTCTTCAGAGGGAGATTGCTTTGTGCTAAAAGACGTGTGAAACTCTGAATGGAAATGTGTGTGTTTACCAAACCCCGAGAAAGGGAAGAATTTGAGCAATGAAGCGTGAAGGAGATGACCACGGTAATCCATTACCTGGTGTGGTGGTCTTAGTTGGAGTCGTAAACCTTGTTCACAGATAAGGGACTACATGATCTTTTGACTCCCACAGGTCCTGGGCTCAGGAAAAGGGGGGTGAAAGTTTATGATACCTCACCTCACAGAGCCACACTAGAGGAAGACATTTATGTCGCTTTATGCCTACCAAAAAATGTTGTGTAGAGATGCAAATGTTTGAGTCATGGATATTCATGTCTCAAACAGGAGGGGTGGTATCACTAGTACACTACCTATAGATTCATAAATTACTACTAAAAAAAATTTTTGTAAACAATATTTGAAGTGCGAAATTTGAACGCACAGGGGAACATTTGGCCTAGACGAGGGAAATTCCCTCAGCCCACATACCCCTTTTTACAAATGGACTTTATACAGTTAAATAAAAGTGAAGGAATGACGGTGGAAAAAGCGTTATGTAAAGACATCGTCACCTGATACGGGATACCTGAAATTAGTAGGACAGACTAAATTAGTAGTACGTTGTTTAAATAGAATGAACATTTAGAAACATGTGTGAAAAACATATCTCAAAAGAAATAGTTATTTTGGAACATCAATTAATTCATTCCACGACACCATGATAGAGAATTATGTGTTTATGGACTGATTGAGAAATGTCTTAATGTACCAGATAAAGATGGTCTTTAGGACCTAATGACGCTGGTTTATTAACTAAAGTTAATCAATAATCTTTAAGTTACAACTAAATGCATTTGTCTGAATATTTTAATACAAAATTTAAACTTGAAGCCTTAGAGCGCATTGATATGTTGATAGAACTGTGAAATGCTATAGCTATAAATTGGAATATATAAAACTAAATAGTTTTAAATTATGTCTAAAAGCTGAAATGAATTGGGTTTCGGCCCTTTCTCTTGCTCTGCTCCTGGCGTCAATCCGTGAGCAGATCGAGAGGATACTCTTATGAGGATGAGGCTATTTTGATGCCTGGATCAGGCTCCTCTTTGATTCCACAGGAATCCAGTGGACACTGATCTTAAGATTGTATGTTGTAATCCCTATTGAAACCATCTACACATTAGTTTGTTAGTTTATTCACTCAGGTTGGAGGTGACTGCTGTTCTCACTTTGGTGCTGAGAGAGCTCCTTCCCAAGCCTGTCGAAGGTCCTCTGCCGCGATTGGACTGAACCGTGCTGGTCTGATCCCTTTTGAGGCCACGGCCAGGACGTCCCATGCTGTCAAGGTCGTAAACCAGACGAGTGGTGTCAACTCTCACTCATCCTGTTGACCCAGTTGTAACTGCCTTAAACCTCCCTGGACTGACCCTAACATGTATTATTTTGTCTATTGTTTTCTTTGTGTTGATATATATTGTGTTGCGACTTTACAGGTGCCGAAGTTATTAATCTCCAGTGAAATTTGAGTTGGTTTGTTGTGTTCCTTGTACAAGGATAGAGGTCTCACCTGTATTGTGGGTTTTTGATACATGTTTATATGACTCTGTATTGGACTGAATTTGGTTTATTTTGGCATGGGAAAGCACAGACCACTATTAATTTGAAGTTTAAGTTGATTTTTATGCGCCATTTTGGACGCATTACCAAAAGTTATGATGGAGAAATTATGCAAAATTTTGAATTATTATTATGGAAACCAAATAAATAATGTATACATTTTGAGACGATGTTATGATCGCCCTTTGACCAGAAGCGAGAGCAAGTTGAACTGAAAGAAATGAGTGCAACTTTTAAAGATGCAGCTTAAAGATGCAAGTAATGAAAGTAATAATGAAAAAGAAAAAGAGCAATAAGGAGTTTAAATGTGGAGTGACTTAGGGGTGTGGTTTTGGTAATTGTGGCCAAGGATTGTTTCAGACAAGACGATATCCAGAACCATAAAACAGACCAACAACGTTCGAGGAGATCGAGGCGTTTAAAACAACGCTGGTGGACAAAACTACTCTGATTACTGGCTGCTGAGACTGCTGCTGAGTCCACAGGCATGGGAGTCCAGAACTCATGTTACCTGTGAAAGGAACGGACAGACTCTTGACGTGCTGGTGGATAAAGGTGAACGACACTCATCTGTGAACTTTGAGACTGTGATCATTGACGGACACCTCCTCAGACTGCTGTTTCTCTCCTGATTTGCTGATGAAAGCGAGAGCATCAATTCTGTGTGTTCTGAATGTACTAACAGTGACTTTTCCCTGATTGGACAAACACCTTGCTGTCTTGAATCATTCACAGGACAGTGGTTGCTGAATGCAGATATATCTACTGGGAAGAGCTGAAGGACTGTACAAGTGACATTTGACCTTGGATCAAAAAATCACTTTTGCCACATTACCCACCCATTGACCACTGTAGTTTGACAGAAACAGAAATTAAGATTTGGTGTATATAGAGAAGTTTTAAAGTTAACCTGAATGGTCCTTTTAAAATAACAAAATTAGTTAGGTACACAAGGTGCTGCAAAATGTTTACATCCTATTAGAACAATAGTGTGAAATATTTGTATATCTCATTTGCTCTCTCTCCTGGACAGTAGGCTAAAGAATTTGTCCCCATGACCAAAGCGTGAGTGAAACAGAAAGAGTGGTGGGGGGAAAGTCAAAATATCGATAAACAGGAGGGAAATGTTGGATAAATATTGCTGTTCTCTATATTTTGCTTTATCTTACACTTCATGATCTGGATGACTGAAAAGATGTTGTTAATGTTTCACTTTGAGTTCCAGATCTCTGAGTTCTGTAAATTGAAGGAGTGTTATCTGTTGCTTTGGTATATGACCTCTGCCCTTTGACTGGGGCAGAGCAGCTGTGTGTGACCGAGACCTGGGACGGTGTCGAGGACAAGAATAATGCAAATTAAAAGTAAACACTGTGAAGTTGTAAATGTCATTTGCTGCTTTGGATACTGTCCCCCCTCCCTTAGACCCAAGCAGTAAATTGTAAACCAGGGGCGTGAACAAGTCAATAAAAGCCCATGTGGGGGCAACCAGGAAGCCAGAGCGAGCAGGACGATGGCCCAGCTCCATCGGAGCTGGACCCTCATCTCTGTCTGTCTCTCCTGGTCAGAAAAAGGTAAACTGTCTTGTCTCACTTTCTTGCATTAACTATTGTGTTTTGTGGTTTTGTTGGCTACCAGCTCCAACAGTTAAATTTCTCTACGGGGACAATATGCAAACAAACATACATTATATTTTTAGCATTGTTCTACTCCAATTTTGTGACTGCAACAGTCACCCTCATTATGTCATGTTATAAATTACATTATTTTACTGCCAAGGAAGCAAACAACTGTGAAGGAAGACAAGTTCACAATTTTCTGATAGAATCCATTTCCCAGCACTGTGCATTTGATCACTTATCATGAGCCTGTGGTTTTTAAATGTGCTGCACTTCTGAATATATCATAACTTATTCTAATCAACCATTATGACTATATAACTGCGTATGGGCAGTTATTACAGACAGGCCTAAATAAAACACAGTGATGCTGCTGCGGGTAACATAAGCAGCTGTAGCTGTTAGCTTTACGTTAGCTCTAGGCTAAAACAAGCTACTCTCTGACAGTGAGGCTATTCGAGCGAACTCGGGTAAGTAAACACACCGCTAAACTGTCCTCTACTTCTGCACCATGATCTGCACCTGTCCTCTGTCCTCGCTTTGCGAGTGGCTCCTCCAACGCGCTGCTCCTCCCGCACGCGGGCTGCTCTGCCCCGCTGCTGCAGCCGCGGAGGAGCCCAGCAAAAAGCGAACATCAGAGTCAAACATGGGGGCTTCTCTGGGAGAACAGTCTGGAAGCGCGTATTGGTAGGAAATAATAGACGAAGCAAAAGCCACATCAGGGCGTACAGATTCAAACACCGCGGCTGTGACTCCTGTTCACTCCCCACAGCCCCCATTGAAACAGCACCTCTGCGGCCCGGGGCAGAGGAGCGCGGTGTCAGAGGAATAATATTTCAGTCGTTTTACCAAACCTTGACGGTGAATAACTGAAATATCATGTATGAGCATAGCATTCCGGATAAAAACACCAAGACAACTTGATGCCAAAAAATAAATAAATACGTTACCCGATTTAAATGAGGTAGACGGATCAATCACGTTTCAACACAAGCGTGTTAGGGGGTTAACTTATTTCAAACAAAACTGTACTACCAATCATTATACTAGTGTTAACAAGTTAGTAAATCGTAAAAACTTACAGAAAAGATGAATTTCCTCAAAGTGCAGGTCCACAACGTAGAGAAGTCGATTTGAATTGTTCATGGGCGCGAAAAAAACTGTACCCACAATGCACCTCGCAACAGATACGCAAACGTAATGACGTGCCTATTTCAAACAAGTTCACGCCCATAATTACACACTTGGGACAAAAAAAGTCAAGTCAATTAACCTTTCAGATTTAATTGAAACTGTAGATGTGATTTCTTTAGTTTTTTGTAATTGAGAGGTTTTCAATTAATAAATACACATTATAACAATAGTTTAGGAAAACTGCAGCCAATTTGAATCAAGATTATATATTGAAATGAATTAAGGGCAATATGACAATTTACAGTGCAGCCATTCCTTTGTTGAGCGCAAATGCTTTAAACAGAGTGTACGGATTCATATAAGGCAGACTTTTATCAATATGAAAATAGTGCAGTTCCCGTTCCCAAGTATTTACTCCACTCAAAGCGCTGGACTTTGTTACTTGAGCGACAGAAAGATACTACTGGTCAAATAAGTAAAAGTTGCTCAGTAAAATTATTACGCATTACGCTGTAGAAAATAATTGTCAGTTGTAACATGTGAGTAATAACTTTGTGGCATCAAAAACATAATGATCACGCCTAAACAGCGACACCTATATAAGGCTTTTAAATGGGGCACGTACTTTTTAAGTTGGCGCTGTTATAGAAATGTAGTGGAGTTGAAAGTATCATATTTATCTGTCAAGTAAACAGGTCCTCAAAAACTCAGTACTTAGGTTCAAAGTTACAGACCACCTTTGACTATACTACAGTATTATATTAATTAATTCATTCATCAATCAAAGTTTATTTCTATAGCACTTTACGACTACACTGCAAAAAGTAATTAACTAGATTAGTATAAATGTTTCAATTTAAACATAATAATCAAAATTTGAGTTGTTTTGACAAGGTAAGATGTATTTGGCCATTTGACCTGGATTATTTCACTTGTTTTGAGATGTTTCTGACTCGTTTCAATACATTTTGTCTCTATTTCAAGTAATTTTCTTTGCCAATGGGGCAAGAAAATCGGTCTTATCTCATTGGCAATTTTACTTTCTTATTTAGAGCGAGATTTAACTTAGAACCAGTCGGAAATGTCCTCAAACTAGCAAAGTAAACTTGGTCAGACCAGGAACAAAGTCTAAATGAGTGAAAACCGCTCAAAACTAGATACATTTCCTCAATTGAAGACATTTAAGCCAAATGCTTGACATTTACTTTTTGCAGTGTACACCTTAGCAGACCAAAGTACTTTCCATAAAAACACAAAATAGAAAAACGTCAACATGAAATTACTTTTAAGGTAAAACCACCGGCAAAACAGGACAGCATTAGGCTTTATGGAAGGTGTCTAAATAAGAGAGTCTTTAGTCTAGACTCAAACAGCGGCAGGTCAGTGATGACTCGCAGCTAGACTGGGAGCGAGTTCCACAGTTTGGGCCCCGAGACGGCAAAAGCACGAGTGCCTCTGCACGGGCGGTGGATGGATATGGGGGAGCATGTCCATGAAGAGCTTTTAAAACGAAAAACAGCATTTTAAATTCAATCCAATAACGGACCGGGAGCCAGTGGTGATCGGGGTGATGTGGGAGCATCTGGATGTGTTTGTCAAAAGGCGGGCAGCTGCGTGTTGCCCCAACAAGGCGGTGTAGGGAGGACCGCCTGACACCAAAATAAATACAGTGCATTAACAGTAGTCGATGCGGGAACTGATTAAAGCATGTATGGCCTTGTCGAGGTCACTACGGGATAAAACGAGTTATGCTAAAAGACGCAGCTGAAAAAGCCACATTTGACCACAGCATTGACTTGTCTGTCAAATTGACTAAGGTGCACATTGGCGTTCTTCTCAAGTTTTCTTTAAACACATCCGCGTTCGTTCACTTTCAGCCATTTCATGTATTTTGCAATGCACGTTACAAACGCCGCAGCTAATAATGCGATTGGTAAATGCCTGTGCACCGCAGCGAGTCAAATGGCGGAAAAGTTGCTTTAAAATCTGCCTAAAAAGACAGATCGGTTCAATTTTCCCACAAGTTGGTGCGGTTTCGGCCCATATGCTGCAGCCCTGTTTTATGTAACAAATCAGACAAGCTCGGGGAGACATTAGGCATTCACACAAAGGACAAGCAATCAGACGCTAGAATTGCCCGAGCAATGCTCTCTGGGATGTTTGTCCTTGTCGTGCAGCGCAGTAGTAGAAGTGGGAGAAAAAATGCTTAAGTGTCCTCTGGCGTCCTTAGCAGTCCTGGTATGCTCTGCCCCTTCAAGGATCTCGGTTTTTCCACCATATTAAGGACAGGAAATAAAGTTAAATAGCCACAGACAGGCATTTTGAAATGGCTTCTGGCCGCCTAGTCAATGCATATGTATGGAGAAGAGATAAAGTGATATAGCTCGTAAAAAACAGAGCTGGAGATTACTTTGAAGGTCTATATTGTGCTAAATGGACTAATATAAATGAGTGACTCGCCCATTCTTCATTCTGCATGTTTTATGACGTTTCTAGAGAATAATTGTCTGCTGTTCCCAGTCTACTGTTTCAGTGCAAGCTAGTGTCATTCTAAAACCATCTAAAACTGTAAAGTCTACACACCGTCATTACACGGATGCTGTTCATGTCCGCGTAGCTTGTTTGACGGCAGCTGCCATTGTTGTTAGCAAAGATGCTGCTCTGGTCAAACACATCAATGTGAAGGGAAGAAGACAGGCAGAAAATGTAAGGCTGCTCAAACATGCAAGGATGAAACGAAAACACAACTTCAAAACCGTATTTTTTCAAGAGAGTCCAACATGGTTAAGAGCCCAATAAAGTTGAATTAGCATATTCTTTTGGCTCAAACGCCTTTTATTGGAGCGCTACACCGAAAAACTGAGGGGGGGGAAAGAGAATGCAGCAAATACAGCACAATGTGATCAAAAAAGGGACATTGCGCAAAGTCGGAGAAATTGTTGCCATAGCCCGACAAGAACCGAGTTGTGTATGTAAATATTCTACTCCAGGTGGATTCGCAGTAGTTTGAATTTCTTGTGCAAATACACTGCGATAATGCGATTCACGGTTGAGTTACCAGGAGCTGCCGGGGTCTGAGCGTGCATTGGATTATCTCGCACTGGGCGGGCAGGGTGCGACAATAACAAATAAAGTAAAGTCACGTTGGGAAGGTCTCGGGAGAACGGGAACGGGAAGGAAGGCGGGTAAATGGGTTCGAGCACTGGAGCTACGATTTGATCTGATGTTTGCCCACAGTTAGTTAACACTTGCATTTCACTTTCTTAATAGACGCTATTGTTTCAGATCCGCGTGCTGTTCAAAAAGCGCTGCTGTCTACTCCAGCAGGGAGCAGCACGCCAAATGTGGGACAAAAACGTATCCCTACGGCAGACTTTTATGAATATCTGACCAGGGCTGTCACGATACGACGTATCGTTTAATAAATGACAGAATCAATTTTTGGGCTCAATATTTATCATCTGTACAATTATTTGTAAAATTTTTTCTAATGTAATACTTCTAATATTTCTTACCCTAAATCGGTCGTATTACATTGTATTTCATGTTTATAGCGGGATATTTAAGAGACTTTTCAAACAAGGCTTTACTATAATTTTTAAGCCTTAGATTTAGTTTCTGTGGCAGTAAAAGGTCTTCAATGTTGTTTATCGCAATATTTTTTGAGGCTCAATATAACTTCAAACTATTTGAGACAAAGAATATAGTTCAGCGCTGCTATATTGATGCTCCACCGAGCGGCTTTGTGTTTAATGTTTGTTGTCGGCGATGTTGGCTGTACATTTTGACCTTAATATGTTTTGTGCGCTTAATCCTTTCATTATGTAATATATAAATTCTCAACTTCCCTCTCCTGTAGGCTTGTAGGCTGCACGTGTGCTTTTGAATGTCTCCTGTTCCATTTTAGACAGTAATTTACTCATGTTAGTTTAATAAGTACGTAAGTAAGTAAGTGCTGCCTCCTGGGTTTGTCCCTGTTTCAGAGCGTGGTGTCCTGCACTGGTCAGCTCCACCTCCTCCTCCCTCTTCCTCCTGCGCAGCTCCCTCCGCTCCACAACAGTCTTTCACCATCTCGAGCGTAGCAGATGAATATAATCTGTTTTATTCTCCAGTGAACGAACATTAGCCGGCACAATAGTAGCGATAGAAGACTTGTGTGGCTTAGCTGTGACTCTTGCCTGGATACCTCCTCGTTTGTCCCTTCCTTGTTTCCTGTAGCACCTGTTGTGACGCCTCCACTGTGCCGAAGGTGTGGGGGGCTCTCGGTGACTCTTCAGTGTTCAGGTCTCAGATGCCTCGAGCTCATAAGCTAGCTCTTTGTTTACTTTTAAAAACATGGGTCCTTCAGGGTTAGTACGGACTCTCTGCTGTAAAAAAAAAAAAAAAAAATCACTGAACTTCCCAGAAACACAGCAACGAGGTGCAAAAGTATCCAGCTAAACAATGTGAAACACAGAAACTACAAATGCAGTTTGCAGAAAAAGGCAAAAAACGCCACTGTACCAAGACAGAGGGAAGTTGCTCCTTGTTGTGGCCATGAGTTCTTAGTTTAGTTAAAAAAATGAGGGAGTTCGTTCACAAGCTGCAAAAACAAAGGGCATTTTCCCTGGATGTGAACGTAGCCTGCTTGTCTGTGTGTAGGCTCTCTTTCATCCATGCATGTTGGACAAAGGGTTATTTAAGTAGTCATCGTATGAATCAATTAGTATGTGCTAGCAGACAGATGAGCCGTAATGAAGGAAATAGAGCAGCTCAATAAACAATGATTGAGTATTAGAAGTCCCACAAGGCCGTCTTAAAACCGTTCAATTGATTAACAAAAAACCCGTGCCGACCAGTAACTTTCCACCTGACTGCTCCTGCTCTGCTAGCTCAGTTAAATGGGGTCTTCGGTGCTGACGCGCTGCTGACCACCACTCCTTCGCTGTCACTTTTCAAAGAGCCGGCGTCGACACAACGGACACTCGCTGAAACCTGCAGGACCCGCGGCACCTCCGCCAACCCGCGAGGGCGTCCGAGGTCGACTGACAAAGACACTTCCAGAAATCACAGCGCAGTCCGATGCTGTCGGACACCTTGAAGCTAATCAAATTGATGTGAGTATTCAAATTGAAGGAGGGTCATTTGTGAACAATGTCTCAAGAAAGTTCCACTCCACATTTGCATTTAATTGACTGTGTAATTTATGCGAGTGTGATAATGAAGTCTCATATCATGAATATTAGTTTCAATGCTAGCTGCATTGATTTTATTGAATTTTTACTTATTATTATTACTATTATTAGCCTTCATTCATGTTTTTCTTGAGACTCATTGTCTCATTTGCAAGAGCGACATGTTTGAACAGTTTTACCATTTCAGTAAAGCATAGAACATAGACATTAATTCAGTAAAAACAATTACAACAGCATTAACATAATACTTTAAAACAAGAGCATGCATGGTGGATACTCCTTCACAACGGATTTAAACTGTTCAAGGGTCATAAGACTGTCTACATGCAACAATCTAAAGGGGACAGATTAAGAGCTGTAGCTATAATCATGTTCTAATTAAACCAACAAGAGAAAACGTTACACGAGCAAATCTTGCTGATGTAATAATCACCGTGGGGTTCAGCTGCTCAGTTTAAAGGCATGAACTGTTTTCTTTATGATTTGTCTGAAGCAACAAATAACTTCCTTTGTATCCTTTTACTATTTGACCAATAATATACCCACGTTACGTAGAGCGCTTTTATTGTGGCAACTTCCGGCCGCTTGCAAAGTTTCCGGGAGGTGTGCTCTGTCAGCAACTTTCAAAAGTTCTTGCCCAGCGTTTGCTCTCGCTCCCCTCTGCTCTGCTTTGTGGCTGTTAAACCGATCTCCCGGATGCTGCTTCTGCTACTTCCGACAGAACCATCGCAGAGACGCCGCTACTGCTGCCGCCGTATTGAACTGCGAGCCAGCTGTGCGCTAACTCAAAAGACTCTGTAGAGTACATAAAACTAATTCAAACTCATTTCCAGACATGAATCAGAAGTTCTCAGACGATCTCTGCCCATTCATTTCAATGGACGAGATATCCTGTTTCACCTACAGGGGGCAGTAAACCTCTCAGTGACATGCAGTAAATGTTGCTCCCATTTATTCTGTTTCGTTGGCTAACATGAATAATGTTTTGAGGCTAATTTTATGAAATAGTAATAATGAAGTTTGTCCGAGAAAAAAGCTTCTCATGTTAGAATGACCACTCTACCGCCTGACTGCCGCTTCTTAAAAGAGAGGACCTTTTTTTCCCAGCTATTTTTCAGCCTATTTACTACTTTATTTTCACACTGACCTCATTCAGTCGCTCACCGGCTTGGTTTGACAGTTTCCAAAGCAACGCTAATAACTATCACAAATTACTTTCTAATGTTGAAAGTATGAGCAACTGAAAAAGCTCGCCAGAACCCGGGGCGCTTTCAAATAAATTGGTAGTGATTGAAAAGGGGCAATTAGTGGTTTGCAGGTGCTGGGGAACAGGAAGATGGCAGGTTGTTTTGAGTGCCTAGTCCATCGGTGGATTTCTTCTTCCCTGATGGCACGGGCATATCCCGAGATGACGAAGACGGGATTTATCGGGCTCGCATTGTGCAAGATGGGTTCAGGGAGCATGAGACATAATGTTCCCACACGGATCGGCCTCCGCAGAGTCTAGGGGGCTACAAAGGTCGATCACCCAGGGCATCTAACGGGCCTTGACCACTCACGTCCAGGGCAAACCAATGAATGTAGCTGGATAGATAAAGAAAGACAATCTGATGTTTGGGAAAGTCGAACAGACTACACTAAATGCGGAAACTCCACACTTTATGTCTTGGAAACACCGGAGCACAACGTCAAAGAAAACGTTGCTCTCTTGCAGCCAAAATGTTTCAGGCAGTGGAAAATATATACTTTTGCCTTTGTGAAAAATCTGCATCCAGAACGAGGCCCAGGAGAGGCAGTGGCCGTCCAATATCCTCGAGGTCGGTGGTTTAATCCCGGATCAACCTATGCACATTGTCCCAGCTCCCTAGGGCAAGAAGAAGGATGCCTACAGTACCTTGACTTTAGAGTTTGACTGAACTTCAGCGATAACGAAGGCTGTATATGCTTATGATTTCTCAGTATGTCAACATTTTACTCCCAATTACAGAAACATTTCACATGATGTAAAAGTTAGCAGGAAGTAGAATTAACCAGTTCCCTCCTTCATACACAAAGGCAGCCCAGGGTGCCGTTGCAGCGTTGGTATAAACCACTAAGTATTTGCTTTTGCCGTGGACAGCGGTGAATTGGTCCGCTATCCATATTTAACACGCGGTTTTCTTGTACTTGTTGCTGCTTCACTGGCTTCACTTCACAACTTTAAACAGAAACCATTAGCACGTAGCCCACATCTCAATGGAAAACTAATCGCGCATACTCCGAGATAACCCGGAACCGAATTGGATATATTTTATTTCCCTGGCACTTCCTTTATCTAAACAGTGGTAATCATTCCGCAATTGTCAAAAGATAACAATGCGACGCGGGGGCACAGAAATCGGAGCGCCCGCCGCATAGCCCGTAAATATCAGAAAAGTGTAATTTGAGACGGGAGGCAAATAACTCTCATGGACTCAATCACTGAAATCTCCCCCCTCATCAAATTGCATCTGGGTTTGCTGAGCTCTGAAAAGAAATTGCTTTTCTGCCGGGGGAGCGATAGTGTCACCGGCGGGGGCTCATCCTGGTTGATCACGCCGCCGAGGTGAAATTGAAGGGTTGTTCAAATTCATTTCGGTCAACAGGCGTCCCGGCGAAATCATCCCCCACGCGCATCGGCCGGTGAAAAGTGTCCCGGTGCCGGCTCGCCACGTGCAAATGACCAAAAGGCAAGGTCGTTAGCGTGCGGATATTAGGCGTCTCCGCGGGGATGGGATGGGGGGTTTCCTGGAATGTGAGCTACCCAGGCATTGCTAAACGAAATGCCGCTTTGGAAAGTTAGCCCCTAATGGAAGATGTCAACTGTTTGTAATTGCAATTTACAAATGGCATGGAAAGTTGGATTTCTTTTAGTCACGTGTAAAACAGGATCTGCATCTTGAATCGGGACCACTCACCGATGGTTTTTAATGAGTTGCTCAGTGGTGCGTGGCGTATTCCTATTAGTTTTACCCACTTTTCCCCTCACATGATATACAGCAGGGGTTGGGTCAGTGTCATTTGAGCAGAGGAATCCCTGTTGAGGCCACATGTTTATATCTTGCAGTGCAGAAGAGTGGCGTTTTAAGTGGCACTAGCTCTTAACTAACTAGCCCTTCTTTTGTACAGTCCCTGACCAAAAATAAAAGCGCCAACTGGATGAAACTGTTTCGATCCGGGGTTGCTGCAGTTCAGGTGCGCTATGTGCCCAAAGAACCAGAACATCCACAGAGTCCAGATCTTAACCCCGTTGAGAATCTTTGGGAATGCGCTGGAGAAGGCTTCACGCAGTGGTCACACTCTCCCATCATCAATACAAGATCTTGGTGAAAAATCACAATGGAAGCATGTACAAGTTGAATAAGAGGGGTCCCAAGATTGACCCCTGGGGGACTCCACAGGTCATGGAAATTTTGTCTGAGACACAGTTGCCAATTTCGACAGAGTACGTCCTATCCTCGAGATAGGACTTGAACCAGTTTAGCGCAGTACCAGAGATTCCCACCCAGTTTTCTAACCTGTGAAGTAAGATCCCGTGGTCCACTGTGTCAAAGGCAGCGCTCAGGTCCAGCAGAACAGTTTGCGCAGCTCTGATTTAGACGGCATCTTGAGTACAACATGTTACCTGCTAATCACGAATTGCTACATGAGTAAATCGGGGCGTGCTATCTAAAGCAGTGGTTCTCAACTGGTCGCGACCCAAATACGACTTAAAAAAAGATGTTGATGAAAAGCATTAAATAAGCCAAAAACCTGCAACTATGATATAAACAACCCGATAACAGTATTTTTTTTAAGTGATTCTATACTTTTTGTGTACATCAGTGTTAATTTCGTCGACTAAAATATTGAGTCTTAATTTTAGTCAAAGTGATTTTTTGGACGACTAAAATTGGACTAAAACTAAATAGAAGTTTTTCATGCGACTAAAACTATGACTAAAATGTCCAGATATTTAAGTCGACTAAAATAAGACTAAATAAAAATGAAAAGGAGAGACTAATATCATCCAAACTTCTATTGATAGTCTGAAAGAGCCTCATATCATGTAAATTCTCTGCCAAAGGAACAGCTCTGAGCTTTGTTCATAAGGGGGAGCAGCTCCATGAAGCAGAGGACCTTGATTAAATATGATTATAATGAATATTATAAATACAAAGTCGACTAAATTTGTCCTAAATTTAGTCGACTAAATTGACTTGCAATTTTAGTCGACTAAATCTCGACTAAAATTGAAGATATTTTTTTGACTAAAACTCGACTAAAAATGAATTACATTTTCGTCAAAAGACTAAAACTAAATTAAAATATGTTGTCAAAATGAACACTGGTGTACATAAATATTTAAAAACAAATTCTGAGAAAGGCTCGCGACCCCCTCAAAACAGTTGACTTTTGAGTCCCAGCCCACCAGTTGAGAAACACTGATCTAGAGTTCGACCGCAGGCCCGCACCTCATTCACGCCCTTTCTGTCCCGTGCCATATAAACACCTCTCAGTCCATCCCCACTCCCCCTTATTTCACTACTTTCATTCCTTCTATCTTTCAGGTCAGTGGGAATGAAAGCCCGAGAGCTTGTCGTCGTCTCCCACGAAGCCCCAAAACGGCCACATCATTTGCCATCATTGCCGCCGTGCTTGTTAAATACAATTTCTTTCACTTTAATTTGGGGTTGTGGTCCTTGTGAGTGAAGCCTAGTGCCCCTAAGTCCTCCCTTGTACGTATAGTCCCTCCATTTCCTGCTCCATTTCTGTGTTCTCCTCTCTAATGCTCCAGTTGACTGCCTGTTGTTTAGCGGAGTCGAATTGTTAACCCACATCTCTCTCCCACAGCTACATCTTTTTGCCTTTTGCAGCTCCGGCTGTTGTTGTGGAAAACATATGACGGTTCTTTTGAGCGCACATCGGAGAATGGGGCTCCATTATCTCCCCTCCTCTATTACCGCGCTCTTTCCTTTGTAGAAGGCTGTGTATAATTTATAGATATAATGTACTTTGCTCTGGGCTAACCTGGGTTTAGTGTGAGACAAATGTGGGTATTACGTTGGCTTTGACTCTGGTGCTGCACTTAGAGAGCCAATTCTTCCTTTAGGGCCTTTCGGAAAACCGCAAAGGTGTCATTCGGCAAATAACCCAGCCTCTATTGTGCAAGTGTCACCGCTAATATATAGAAATACCACGTTTGTCCCTCTTGGCCTGCCTCACCTATAATCACAATAAGCCTCAATAGCAGAGAAGGACATTCCGATGGTTATCTTTTTGCTGCTTCCAAATCGTTACCTAAATAAATGCTCCAATGTTTTATTTTTTTCTTCCCATAAAGGAAAGAAGACACGCTATCATTCGTGATTTGAAAGTATGGAGAGAAGAGACAGGCTTTTGACATTACAGAGCTCCCCGCTGACAACCTGTCGACACACATCACTTGGCTGTCATTTAGATACAAAGTTCAAAGATTCACTTGAAATCTGACGGTTAATATAGCAGAGTGGCCCATTTTTTACATTCACTTTGAGTGAATGTAAAAAAATGGGCCACTCCGCGAAGCTGCAGATTCTGCTTGAAAGTCGCCCAGGACCGTATGTTGCAGACGAACCAGTTAGCGGACCACGAAACGGTCGGTCATTATGGCTGTCATTTTTTCAAGAGAATTTCCAAAGATAGGCATGTAAATGTCAGACCCCTGATTTTTTTTTGCTTCCCTTTTGAACCGCTTCAAAGGTCTATAATGAGGTGAAGCACACCTTATACAAAACTCGCTGCGATGAGGGTTACAGCAATTAAATAGCATTATTGGGTCTGATTAAGTTTTCAGATATTAGACTTTTAAAGGCAAAAGGGTAAAAAGAAAAACACCTTGAGAGTGTGCTCGACATTTCAGCCCGGGAATTTAGAGAAGGCCGGCCCACGTCCGTGTGGAATTACAGCTAATTATTACTGCGCTCTTCTCAAGTGCAAGAGGTAGCTGGTTCAAACACGGCTTCGACAATTTTCCGACAATTTATTTTTCCACACGGGCCGCTGCACACACCGTCTGAGCCTGATAAACCCCACAATCAGCACCAAGATAAACATATTTATTAGTCCACTTTAATACCTTTTACCGCCTTCTTCCCTCTTTACACTTGTCTCCGTTGGATTGGACTGCACCCACATGAACTAAAGCGGAGGGGTGTTCATCTTAAAGGGACTAGATGCAAGTTGGTTATTTTAGCCTCACTACTGCCGCCTCAGGTCTTATGCGTAACTGCAGTCTCTATATTAAGCTCGTGCATGACGGCACTTCGGACCCGGATTAACAGCTTTTTGAGTGACAGTGCAGGATTTTAGAGGCAGTTGTGGTGAACAGGTCTGGGCTCGTTCTACACATTAGGACATTGCTGGAACATGTAGGGGGATGAAAATACTTAATTTTAATATTTTCCCTTTAAACAAAAAAACCTCTTGTGATACTTAATTTATCTCTCAAACAGCAGCCCAGGCTCCTGCTGCAGCCCAGTTAATAGGCCTGTAGCACAACTGTGGGTGTCTGTTATTGATGCCCAAAAGCACCGCCGCCCACCGGGGGAACATCTCGACTCTCCCGATTAACCAGCACGCCATTGTGAATGGCCAAAGAAAGTTTGGACAACACAGTTATTGTTAATTCATAAAAACATAATTTTGCAGCCAATTAATCTTCATTAAACAGGGATTATAGAAAGAATTCAACACAACCTCTCAATGTTGAAGCCAAAGTGCTTTTAGTTCTTGAGAATGTTGCAACCTACGGCATTATTTACTTAACTACTTACTTATTTACTTGCTGTACTTACTTGGTTACTTACTCACTACCTTACTTGAGAATGAGATTGGATATGCAAGATTACCCAAATGCATAAATGGAACAGAACAAAAGACAATTCTGGTGGTGTTTTTCATCAAGCAGCAACATTAAAACATGGTTAGAAGCTCCAAAAATCGCTGCTTTGACACAACCCATTCCAAAACACTTCCAAATAAACAATTCATCGTGTCAAAAAAGTCCTTTATTTTTGGTCTCCAAGAGCCGCCGTGTCCAGTTACCGCTCCGTGTCGGCGGTAATTGAAATATTGCTCCTGACAGTCTCAATAAATCTGCGACGGCCAGTTCTTAGTGTTAAAATAATGGTCCATTCTTCAGACAGTTACTGAGCCTTATGCCTATTTTGCTGTTGATATAATAAATGTCTAACCTTGGCCCGTCTGCTCTTCCTCTTCGGGCTTTACTTAACGTCGCCTTAAATCACTTTCACTTCCCGTCCACGCTCAGCCAAATCGCCCGCATTAAACTTGTCCGTCGGGCCTTTTGTGTTTGCCGTGCCATTCCCGCTAGATTTCTATGGCTGTTCCTGCACCATTAGTTAATGATTATGACGGCGCAGTGTGTATAAGGCTAATGCTTATGGGCCACTCCGATATGAGCCCGTAACATAGTGCGCAGTGTTGGGACAGTGGTTTGAATAGTCGGGGGAGGCTCAATTAACAAAATGGCACCGCAAAAACATTATTTATGATATATTATAATGCTTGCGGGTTTTAGCCACAGGATTATGTAACTAAGAACATAAAGCAGTTAGGGCTTTTGGATTGGACATAAGTGCTAAAACAAAAATGTACAGTGGGAGGAAAATGTGAATTTCCCACAGTTCTGCCTAAATTGGTCATAAAATGTGGTCTGATCTTCATCGAAATCAAAAGAATGATTAAACAGTGTCCGATTAAACTAATACCACCCAAACAATGACATGTTATTATATGTTTAATGGCCATAACATGTAAACATTCACTGGACAGGGCGGAAAAAGTAAGTGAACCCGTGAATCTCGCTGAACTATAGCAGTTTTGTAATGAGGAATCGTCCAAGATTTATCCTGATTGTTGTGAGCGTCTAATCTGCAATTACAAGAAAGCAGTTTTTGCTGCAAAAGAAACACCAGCCAGCTATTTAATACAATGGATCACTTACTTGTTCCACGTTTTTTTTTTTTTTTTTTTGCAAAATATCTTGATAAACTGGTTAATTCATGTTTCCATTGATGATAGCAAGCAGCCCCACACCATGATTCTCCCTGCACCATACTTCACAGTGGGCATAGGGTTTTGATGTTGATGTGCTGTTCCATTTTTTCCTCCACACATGCAAGATACAAGAGATACAAGATATTTTATTTGTCAAACCACTCACATGGTTAGAAATTATATTTCTCTCATCCTTGATTGTGGAGCGGGGGGGGGGGTGGGGGGTGGGGGAAGAGGGGTGGGAGGGAGGGCAGGGAGTTCAGCTTCCCGATGGCCCTGTGTACGAAACTGTTCTTAAGGCGACTCGACCTGGCCCGTAGATTCCGCAGTCTCCTCCCAGAAGGCATTACCGTGAAGAGACTGTGTGATGGGTGCGTAGGGTCCCTGGTGATTCTGACGGCTTTGCGGGTGAGACGGGTGGAGTACATGTCCTTAATGGAGGGGAGAGGAGCTCCACAGATCTTCTCCGCTGCTCTCACGATGCGCTGGAGGCTCCTTCAGCAGGAGGCAGTGCTGGCGCCATGCCACACAGTGATGGAGCTGGTCAGGATGCTCTCTATAGTCCCTCTGTAGAAGTTGCACATAACAGAGGCTGGGACTCTAGCTCTTCTTAACTTGCGGAGAAAGTAGAGACGCTGATTGTTGATTGTGTGTTCCTCCCAAACTGTTCAGCTTAGATTTTTCGAAAGAGCTCTTGCATGCTCCACTGCACTACTGGCAGTGGACTCATTAACCCAAAGGATCATCGCACCAACGTCAAAACCCTATCCCCCAAATTAGGTTTTAAGTTTTGCAAAACATTCCATGAAACCAAAAAGAGAGGGAAAATGTAATTATTCAAATTGGACACAATGGGCAATTATTGAGGAAAAAGGGGTGTACAATTGCCAAAAATTCAGAATGTGTTTTGGCCCATCATTTTTGTATTTAAAAAAAAAAAAAAATCCAATAAACTTAGATTTAATAGCCTTTATTTGATCACAATTAATTTCATGACATTACGGCTTTTTAATGCTCCGCAAAAACCCTGAGTTTTATTTTGTCCACAAAATACATTAATGGATGAATCACTGTTTGAGGAACATGTGATGGGTGATAGAGCAGGACCACATGTCACTCCTTCTCCTCATACACAGTATTATTCCTTGTACAGATTGCTGTGTTTACTGTTGAGTGACAGAGCCAAGATGGGGAAATCATGTGACGCCCTCTCTCAGGTGAAGATGAGAAACTTAAATCAACCATAACTACAGTGTGGGAGTATCCAGCTATAGAAATAAAGATAGGAGCGCCAGCAGTATCACTAAAAATAGCATATCAAAGCGCAACAATGTTTTGTGCGTGCGGAGGTACTGTAGCTCTACCCTGGACTCCAATAAGAATATTATTCTTTTTATCCAGCCAGCAAGCAGTGATACGCACTGACAATAACCGCCTCCTCCTGCATTAGCTGTTTGCTTTGCATCATCACCTGCTGGTAAGTTTGACTGCCGTGTTGCAACTCTAAATGTTTCTTAATTGGATGTAGTGTCTAAAGCTCGATAGCCTAACGCCGAATTTACACCAGGAGCTATTACTGGACGTTACGTACGCGGCGCGTTATACGCGCGCTTTTTCGAAAGCGCAAATTTACACATACGGCGTCAGAGCAGCTAAAGCTACGCTTGTGTTTGGGTGTCTCTTCCCCAAATCACTTGGAAAAATGTTGCTTATAAAAATGGGTAAGTAATAACATTTCTCATGTTAATACGTTTTGCTAGTCGTACATCGAACTCTGCCAATTTATGAAATGATTTGCATATTTTTTTTTAGCTTACCTTAGCTTAGCTTGTGCATTTATTTATAGAAACTGTGCCGAGTAGAAGGCGCACCTTGGCCTTTCTTCTTTTGGTAGAAGAAGTGAGGAGACAGGAGAGACAACAGAGACAACAGGCGACTATGGGTGCATCCAATTAACCAGCAGCGTCATCAGCAAGGTGACTTCTACCCCCTTGTGGCCGGGCTGGGGCTTGACAGCCAAAGACACCACCAATATCCGTGTTGTGAACTTCGACAAATCAACAGAAAACTTATTTTGACAGGGTGTCGGAAGTTTACTTTGAAAGACTGTGCCATTTTCCCGTCTAAAATTACGGAGTTTGCCGCGTATACGCGTCAAAATTAGAACTCCATTCTAATTTAGGCGCAGCCTCGCGTCAATACGTTTGTCTGACGCGCGTATAACACTGCTAGTGTAAATATCATGATAGGTTAGAATGGAAAAAAGTGACGCGCGTATGCTGCGCTACAACGCTTACGCGCTGTAATTCCTCTGGTGTAAATTCGGCGTAACACTTTGTTGTCAGCACAAAGTGTACAGCGAACCTTTATTGTCATCTTTATCTGACACATACTCAAATATTGACTATTCAGTATTTCCAGTGAGAAAATGGTACTACTTGCCTCCGTCCGGGACCAATGGAGTAATGCAGCTCTTGAAAAGTCACTTGGGTCCGTCGCTGTCCAAGGTCCTGGAGCGACTTCGTCACTCCGTGATTTCTCTGGAGGTGAATAGGCTGAAATTAGTTTGTGACTTGGGATTCTCGAGGTCTAATTAAACACCCACAAAGCTTCAATCAATGCACTTCCTTGCTTGTCTAAAAAATAATCATAATTTGAACGGGGACTACATTTCCTCCTGGTAGCCTGCATTGATTTGTCATTGCTTGAGTTATGGCAAATAGTACAGTACATTTTTTTCATGTGCTGTTTACTCCGATACTCTCTACCACTGTCTATATATTTGTGTCATGAGTCACTTCACTCTACAGTATCTCTTGCTGTGAATAGCAGCAGCAAAGTTCCCTTATCACAGATGCTTTGAGTATCTGTGTTTGCATCAGTCCTGTAACAACCTGCTAAAGTTAAGGCAGTGGTTCTCCAACTTCTCTCACAAAGCACAAAGTCATGAAATATTCGACCCTCCGAGTACCACCTGGCCGTGATCAATGTAAATCCGAACAAACGCGGGGTCTGAGATGGATCTAAATTGGAGTAAATTATGTCTAAACTGGGTGTTATCTGTTGCCATGGAGACGTGCGTTGTGCACAGCAGGACACACACAAACTTGAAATGGTCAGAACGGCCTCTGACAAGTGCCATCAATTATATGGTATGAACCGTGACAGCAGGCGAATCCAGAGAGGAGAAAAGTGTAGAGAGAAAACAGCCAACTGAAAAAGTAATCTATCAAATATTGAGACAAAGGGTCTAGGTGAACATATATGGCCATGTTCAAAGCAGCCAGAGGGGGAAAAAGGGGTTCAAATATAGAAATATGGACTAGGCTAACGATTATGCTAACGTTAGCTTCATGCTAACGCCATAACCCACGCCCCGTGAATTCTCATTGGATTTTCAGTTAGCTTTATTAAGTTACTATTGTAGTTCTACAAATGTTTTGAGTTAGGGATTAAGGTTAGGGTTAGGGACAGGGTTATGGTTAAGGTTAAGGTTAGAACAATGTGGGGGCGGGATCATGGCGTAACTGGGTCGGAAGGTAGAACACATCTTTTGCTTAGTGGTAGGTGACCTTACCGTGCCCTTAAACAAGACATACATTTTAGCAATTTCATTTGACTTAGAAACCAAATATTATTTATCCTATAGCCCAAGTATACAAAAATAAAATGTGAATGTGCGGTCTCCTAAGGACTTTTTCAGTTGTTTTACAGTGTCGCACTGCCCTCTTGTGTTGTAGTATTCCCTACATGTTTTCGTAAAGGAAGTTGTTCTGCCGCCACCTTTGCTTGTGTGTAAAGTCATGAACACAAGCAGGAGTTGCTGTGGGTCTGCTCCAAGTGCAAAACATATCTTCCACAGAGCATTTGGGAGCATATGCCTGTACGTGTTGTTGCTTGGAGCAACCAACAGGTCTTATGTTCAATATTATTGTTATGCTATGCTAAACAGCCAAGATAGTCATGCTAATTTAAACATGTATGCTAATTAGCCACAGCTAAGCTAGCAGACTTTTTAGTGTACATTATTTTTGCAGGTTAATATAACTGCAGCCTCTGTTTTCTGTTACACACGTTTTATTAGATATATTTGTGACATACTAGCCTTTTTTCATGCAAATACTGACTGTATTTGTATGTCTGTTTACTTGCAGTTTTACAAATTGCCACTGACTGGAGAAATAAACATGGCTCAAAGTCAGTCAACATTGTCGTCATGTCGAGTTGTTCACTATCTGCCAAACTACACCCTACAGACGTTTATGGAGGGCAGAATAGTGGTGAGACATGAGCTAAAGGCAATTTCCACTGCTGTTACAATTATGCTAACGCTAGCGACGAGTGCTGTCCATATGGACCCCATTTTGACTTGACTTTATTTGTGTGCGATAAATATGTTTATAGTCCACCAGGAAAAGGATATGCCGTATCTTTGTTCTGCCTTTAGCTTTGATGACGGCACGCATTCGCTGTGACATTGTTTCAATAATGTATAATATATATAATAATAATGACAAAAGATCCAGTGGTGCATTCACTTTTTACCAAGTTCATCAGTTGGCCAGGCTAAACCTTCAAAGATATTTTTCAGGGAACTTATAAAGGGAGAAAAAGTACATGTTGTGAATAGCGATTGTATCCGCTGCTAAATTCTACCTTTTTTGAAAGTTGTAGGTGTCCTGTCGACCGGAGGAACACGAGCAATTTGTTCAAATGGCCCTGAACACTTGGCTCCGGAAAATCACAATTCCTGACAAAATTATTTTGAGGAAGAAAGAAAAAGAAGTAGAAAACACAATGTCCACGTCGTATCCAGAATTCATTGCCAGATATTAGCCGTCTAAGTGGAAGAAGAAAAAAAGAAAACACTTTAGAACTCACTCAGGGTAATTAGCCAAAGCACTGTTTAATACGGCGTTAAAATGACAATGACCTGCACATTTAGGCAAAGTGTGCTTATCATTCTGTGCACTCACTCCTTGTTTGTAGAGCTATAAGTAAAACATGTCCAGGGTGAGCAGCTCCACTGACCCATGAGAAGCACTACATTTGATTCTGTGCTGAATGGAGCACATTTTCACTGCTAATTTGTTATAGATTCAGCCAGTTGCAAAAAGCCCTGCAGATTAACCGAGGCAAAACCATGACAATAATAACTGAACCTTTTAAAGATCCCATCATGTTTTTTTTTGACTTTTTAGACTGCTTTGAGCATCTTAGCTGTTGTTTTTCTTGCAATGTGGGTAAGACACATGAAATACTTTTCATGACAGAAAACAGTCAAATCAGGACCTTGGACAGCGACGGACCCAAGTGACTTTTCAAGAGCTGCATTACTCCATTGGTCCCGGACGGAGGCAAGTAGTACCATTTTCTCACTGGAAATACTTTTCATGACAGAAAACAATCGGCGCTGAGTTCACCATAATTTCGTAAAATGTTGGCACCGTTACTGCGGCGCTGTGGCTGTGTTTGAAAGCAAGATGCAAATGACTATGTTTTAATGTGACAGGTGTTAGAGAATCTACTACCAAGAACAAACTTTAAAAAAAAGAGAGAATAGATTAACTATGAGCAGAGTTAACTCTAAAGAGACCGATATTTTAGTGTGTAATCCATGCAAGGAACAACAATGAAACGGTGCAGGAGCTCGATGATAAGGAAGCCTTGCTAAGTGATCTTTAACATGACTTGAAACGCCCCAATCTAAGTCAGGAAGGGCCCGGTCAGACCCTGGAAGAAAAGACACAGACCCGGAGGCTAATGCCAGTTAGCTTGGCTGAGTGATAGGTGGCTATTCGGGAGGGTCCAATGGTGCAGATCGGTGCAGCAGTGCTTCTGTCACTATAAAGCCCCAGGGCAGCTGTGGCTACCTGAGTTACCATAAACCAAATGTGGAGTGAATGAATAATTGCCCCTTGTGAGGCCCTTTGGGTGACTTGTGTCATTTGAACAGCACTTCACAAACAAAGGCTTTTCCATGGTCTACATTTGTAACACATTTACATGGACCTTTCTGTCCATCTTCCTCATGAGTCTGTCTGTCTGCTCCGTCAGTCGCTCTGTTTACGATCGTGTGGGATTCTTAGCAAAGAAGCAGTAACCACTAACCACTGAGAACACGACTCTACACTTCTCAACAAGTGAAGCAGAACAAACAGCTGTTTAAAAAGAATCTGCAAAGGAACCATTGTTACTTACACCTCGTTTTCTTGACTTTTTTCAGTAATTGTGTTGGCACCAAATCTGCCCTGCTCCTTCTGTTTGGGTAAATTCTCCGAGAGACTCTTTAATGGTTAATTGAGTTTCTGAACAGTAGAATTAATAAGGCTAGCATTTTGTTAACCCATGAGGATAAGTTGTTATCAACACCACCCTTGATTTATAGTCCAAGGGAAACAAGATCTATGTTTCCGCACACAGAGGGTCGCACAGGTTCTCAGGCTGAGAGGACAGAGACAAATACCTTTTTCGTTTGTTAAATGTTTTACTTGTATATTAGTTAAACGATGAATACAGCCACACCTCGCATACAATATCCCGCAGCTGCATGAATGTCCGCCCAACTCGCACTTGTCAGTTCACAGTCACTTTACCAAATGGACAGCACCCTACTGCTCACTGAGGCGGGTGCTTGAGGCAGTGTCCACTTCTTCCACAGGACCGCTTACTGCCTCGATGTCATGCTGTCGTCAAAGGGGAAAGGGTCAGGTCGTCCAAGCAGGAGAGAGATGGCGCCTTATACGGTGGACACCTGTCTCGTACACTAACACCAGCTGGACATTATGAATAGATGGAAGAACAAAGACAGTGATGGTGACAAGGCTTGGAACACAGGGGTCCGTTTATGTCTAAAATGAGCCTTTAAATTCCCTTTACATGACACTTTCTTCGCATTATTAGTATGTGCAGCAATTCCAAAATGTTAGCATGCATTCTTTTATACATGTACTTCTAATAAAACTGTACACTCGAAACTCGAAAAGGAGTGGGAGGAAGTGTGAGCAGGAGCCAACAGCAATGTACAACAACACGACGGCAACAAACGGCACAATGATCCCAGCCGATCCTAGATGTAGCAGGGGCAACAACGCAATGACCCACCAGCACTGAGCCAAAGCTGTCGAGTAAAGCACAAATCTCTCTCCAATTAGTGACAGGCCACAACATTCAGTCAGTGCCACCACAATTACAATTTGCCAAGTTTGGTCATGAGAAGTCGGATTTTTTTTAGAGGTACAATACGATACCGCCACACTACCAGGTACCATTGACAAGTGAGGCAGGGCAAACTCGTCACTATGCAGATAAACCTTGGATGTGTTGATCCTGGCAGGTAGATACGTCAGTGCCACAAGGAGGAAGTCTTTGGAAAATATCTTCCAGACACAATGAGAAGGGGCCTGGGACAACAGGGGGTACTAGGAACTATTGCAGATTGTAATAAAGGACGCAACCTTGTCCGTTTATGGCTTATTTTTATCTGGACTCTGAGGATATTCCTAGTTTGTTCTGAAACCATGGCAATAAAAACGATTCTGATTCTTTTTTACTTACAAATAGCGCTTTTAAGTAAGCGTCTCCTTCCATTCTTCTTTGAATTTCTGACTGAGGTCATTCTCAAATGCCAGCTGCATGAGATGGGCTTTCCGTCTATGCAACGTCTGTGCTCGGTAAATACGTCCTTCAATGTGGAGAATGAGTTTTCGCTCGTAGCAGTTGTTGCCCCGAATCCATGTGCACTGCTCCTTCTCTCCCAGTTTGGCCTCGGCAGGTGCTCCTCGGCTTCTCCAGTTCTCCTGTTGCTGCTTCCAGGCTCCAGGGACGGCTTTTTCAGCCATTTGCGAATGTCCATTTTGAACAGAAAATATAGCTGCTGGCTACAGGCTGCTCCTTGATGCACCCCTGACACAGTAAGCAGGTGCGTGATGTGTTCAAGGACCACTGGAAACTCTGAATTTGAATTTCAGTGGCGTTTCTTCCGAGTTTGGGGTTGTTCTGAACGCATCTCAGACTGAAGACAATTTAAACACTGCATTTTGACTGAGGGGGCGGGACTGTCGGGACTGCTGCAATTCACGCTATTCCTGCAACACGGTGGACACTGGACTGAAACTGTGGGAAATAAAGGAGGGGCAAGCGAACACAATTATATGAATGACTTAAGGTAGAAATGAGAAAACGCAGTATACTGATTTGAACAATGTTTTTTTTAAATGCTGACATGCATGAATACTGTGCAAGATTTCAAAAACATGTCTTTCTTTGGGCTCTCCATTATGCCTCTGTGTGCATACTGTTTACCTGAATGCAAATTACAAATTGCCACGAGGCCGACGTCTTAATCATGGTGGCCGCATATATTTCACCTCGCGCCTGATCTGCATGCGTCAGGAGTTCATGACCTGTAGGTGCAAAGCCTTTCTTTCTCCGATACCTCTGCTTGCACACGGCGTCGCATCATTTCATCGGGGCCCCCGGTGTTTGCGCGTCGGTAACAAACACGTCGACGCTCCTGTCAGAGTTCCAAGCTTAAACTAATACTCTCTTGTCAGACACGTGCCCCCTCCTTGTTCTCTAATTAATTTTAATCAAGCGCTAATCCATATTTAATAACATGTCTTCAATTAGTCATTTTTTTCTTCTTCTTTATTGAGCACATCGCACGGGGAGGCCTTGTCATTCTGCCAATCCCCCGGCTTACGTCGACGCTCGATAATACAAGGCCCAAGGTTGTATTGATATTTCTGCCTTGATTCATTGTTTGGCCGTTACAGTATGATTTAAACCACTCTCCGGTAAGTGCGCAGTTTGGGCCGTTGCTTTGATTTGGAGCAGTGAGCGCCATTAATAAAACACGGAGCCCTGCAAAATTCATATGAAGGCTTTATGAGCTGCCACGACGAAACCTTTGCCCGTGATGGAAAGCGTTACACTTTTGTTTTAGAAAGAAAATTGGTTCCGGAGTGAATCACGTCTCCACGGCGAATTAAAACCGTTCCCCCCCCCCGCAGGCGTGCGTCCCGAGCAAACTGAGCGTCGCAATAGTTTTTCCAATTCCATTAACCTCCGCGGGCTCGACTGTATGCATAAACCATCTTGTGTCTCAATATTGACTGAATGCATTTTAGGCCCAATTATGGACGCTGGACGGAGGAAGTGGCAAATTCTCCTCGGGTCGGGTTCTGAGGGAATGCTTAATTGCGGTCGCTGCCGGGAGGGAGGCGGACATTGTGCGTCCGAAAGCCTTCTGGATGGGGAAAAAGTGCCCCGCGGCCTGGCCCCGGCTCCGCGGCTGACAGATGAGGTGGCTCCCGGCCAGCAGGTCCGGTGTTTCCCTGTAGGCACATCGCCGCGGAGGTCGGCCCAAGGAGGATCCTGAGCATAATGAGCAAAGTGACAGCAGGGGGGGGGGGGGGGGTCCTTTCACCCAAAAGAAAGGACCTGATCATTTTAGACTCGACTGTCTGTTTAGGAATAAATAAAGCGAGATGCTGCAGGTGAATGGGGAAATTGTGGATATTTTCAGCAACAAGATCTGAATAATACATTGAAATGTATTGCTTTATTTTGTTAAAATGTGTTAGCTACAAAGATGCATTTTGGATATCTTGTTTTTGAGTAAACTACTAAGTATAAGTGGAAAAATAACAAAAAATTTCAAATCTCTTTTTTGTTAAAATTTCAATAAATCAGTTTAGGAATGAGATATTTAAAAATCCCTACAAGTACAAAACTGGAAGGTTTGGCGTCTGTAAGCGCTACAGTGGAGATGTTGTTGCAAGAATGTAAAGAAAACCTCCTATTGAGAAAACAGGCCCTAAAGTTTTGGAACGTCTGCGTGTTTACTTGTGTCTAGGTGTGTGTTTAGGTACATACATACATGTTTACTCTGCTGTGGGATGAGTGAACAACCTTTGGAGAGTCTTGTGAAAGTCTTGTGTTCGTATGAGTTAAGTATTATATATTTATGCACTTACCATTATTGTAAACAAAGTTGTTGTCTTGTGTTTTCTGTTTTATTTGACTGCCTCTGCAAGGTAAATGTTGTACCTGGGCTCGAGGACCGCCTCGAAAACGAGATGGTTCATGGGGTGACGGGGTTATTCCTCTTCAATAAATGTCAAATAAAATGTCAAATATATTATGCTTGTATATTTCGTCTCGTCTTACCTTTTCGCTCTACACGTGGATACTATGTATTTCAATTATTATTTGTGAATGAATAAGCTTGGGAAACTGGCCTATATAAATTAGTTATTTCTGGGCAGAAGAAACCTACACCCTAATTAAAATGGCTTCTCTATTGAGCTTGCCCAGAGTATTATTCTGTATATACATACCTACATTCTTTGACGCAGAGTTTCTTACACCAACCTCCGGCCACCCCAGGAAGCACTAATTTATAAAGCTGTGTTCAAACTGTGTTCAAACGAGCACAATGGAGCTGCCTTCCGCCGGTCTCTTCTAGACTTTATTTCAGCGGCATTGCTTTGG
The DNA here is from genome assembly GCA_021464625.1 of Proterorhinus semilunaris. Taxonomy (NCBI): domain Eukaryota; kingdom Metazoa; phylum Chordata; class Actinopteri; order Gobiiformes; family Gobiidae; genus Proterorhinus; species Proterorhinus semilunaris. The sequence continues at coordinate 8,951,361 of CM038346.1, forward strand.
GTGCTCGGTGGAATTCCTCTCGACTATTTACTCTCTGGTCTCCAGAAGACAGTGAGGCTCTGGCAGAATGACCTCTGGCATTTTTCATTCTCTCCATCATACATCACTGTGTGAAGTGCTCTTTAAAATGTAATGAGCCAACACCGACTGCGATTGTGGACAGATGGAGGGAAGAGTATTGGCCAATGTAAGGTCAGTCTCTTCAGTGTGGCTACGCTGGACTTAAAAGCATTGCTAACTAATGTGCCTGGTTTCTTTGATTCCTTGCATATTTGTCTGATGGCTTGGCATAAATTACTCCAGCCCTGGATTTTATGTTTGTACAAATACAAACATTCTCACTGCTTAAATTCCATTGCTAGATGGTTGTTTGGCTAACCATTATATTTCCCTTTTCACCCGGCACTGGGTCGGCGAGTTACCAGACACAAGATGCCTCATTCCCCTCACAGTCTTGATGTTGATTCGTCACAGAGCGTTTTTGGAATGCATTAGCGGAGCATATGTTTTGAGCGTTTCGAAAAAGGCACACACAAAAATATGGACGAGTTTGAACACAGTGGTTCCCCTGCTGAGAGACTGCACGCTTCCCACTCCGAATGTTAAAATCAAAGTGACAAGAGAAGAGGTATTTTTAAAGTCCTTTGGTTGACACTGCATGTTGTTGGTAAACCTGCAGGTAAGAGACTCTGATGTTTAATCGGCTACATTGAGAGGCGGTGTTTTGGACGCTTGCACATCCCCTGGAGCTGGACAACATTAATCTGCGCTGAATCTCTGCAGAGCGAGGTAAGTGAAGGAAATCTAAGCTGACGGGAGACCGTTAGTATGCGGATGTGTCTGGATAAACAGAACATGGCAATAAACCTTGTTAGTAATCTAAACTATTGACTTCATAATTTGTGATATTTTCGTTTGAATATTTGTCGCAGCCCGACTACAGCATGCATGGGGGACTTCAAGGAATAAAGATTGGAAATCACTGATGTATGCGGACAGTTAGCAAGTCGACTTTTTGCTATAGGAATTTATTGTTCCTATAGCCATTAGCATTAGCCACCAAACATCGCAAATTATGAACGATCCAAACGATTTCAGCGGTCTTCAACTAATCGACAACATAAAGGTGAGGTCAAAGCCTAGTTAGAAATCATTAATGAATGTACAGACCTTTTGAGATTTTACTTAAGGTACAAATTAGCGGACCAGTGTCCTCTGAGCTAAATGCTAACTCAGATTAATTTAAAGGCACACTGCGTAACATTTTGAACATGCTCCTAATGACCAGCTCAACACAGAAAATGCTATTACAGCGGTGGGTAATCAAAGAATGGATTCTGATGAGAACCTAACCTATTAAAAATCTCAAATTCTTCAGACTTTACCTCCTCAAACGTTAGTATTGTGCTCGTCTTCCCTATCCATTTGTATGGGGATTAATAGGACCGGGTTCAATTTAAATCAGGCCCGGGATGCGACGGCTAAAATAGTGTGTGTATTTGTAGGAACAGCCTCTGATAGCTAAAGGCATTTCATTGATTTCTATGGTTTGTCCCCTCATTCACATTCACAATAAACAGTGCTTCCATGTCTCTTACCCTCATGTACCTCCTGTCCCTCTTCAACCCATTCTTTGTGTGAGTTTATCTTCTTTCAGAGAGCATTGTTCAGTTTATTCTGTTGTCTGTTATTCCAGCCAGTGTGTAAAACTGCTAAGAAAGCCCTCACCACAAAAAGAAAAGTTTCAGAGACCATTTTCTCCATGGGAAATCTGCCGCATCTGTTTGGTAAATAGGATGCCAAAGGCGCACTCCACTGCCATCCTCGCCCATGACAGTCTGTAGTTGTACGTCGTTTGCACCACTGTGTCCACAGAGAGGCCAGATAAGTTTTGAAAGAGAATGCAGCACCACCTTAGGCAACGGAAGGCTTTGGCCCAAATACTCCAGAGCCAGGTGAAGACATGTGTTCAGGCTCATGCAATGGCCTTCTCTCCAGTCGTTTCTTCAAGGACATGCCACCATTACTTGTGTGTCCATGGTCTCCCACTTGAGTCTGCCGTTGGAACTCCGACTAGATTTTTCTTATAAAACATCAATGGTTTTGAGCCAAACTATAGGCTAAATTCCTGTTGGCCAGTGTGGCGTAAATTGTAAACATTTTAATGACATTTTAAAATAAAACAGGGTTTATAACAGAAGAAAACAACAAGCCGAGTGTGTCTCTTCAAAAGGATTTCCGATGGTGGTGCTATTTTAACATTTGCTAGTGTTAAATTATTGTTAGCCTTTAGCTTTGATATTAAAAGAGCTACAGTGATGAGAGAGAAAACGAAACATAACATTTAAGACAATACTCTTTATACACGGATACACTACACTTATTTACTTGTCTTATTTTTTCCTTCTCTTTTCTACCGTTATATTTATTAACCTATTTTTACTTTTTTTTTATTTTGTTATTTTTGCTTTTCTCACGGTATGTCTTTTTTTATCCCTTTATTTTACTTCCTCCCATTTGTTTTTTCTCATTCTAATTCTCTCCCTTCTATACTCTCTTTTTATTTGTTTTTATTTTTAATTTTATTTATATTTATTTTTTTAAATTTTATTTAAAAAAAGTATATTCTTATATTTATTTATTTTTTCTTTTATCTTCTTTTTCAACCCTTGCCTTCTTGTTTTTATTTTGTTTCTCTTTTATGCTCCCGGGGGATCATGGGTGGGGAAGGGAGGCGGGAGGGGATGATTTTTTTTAAGAACTTACTGTCCTCAAATCTTGTATGTGTGGAAATAAGAAAATGCCAATAAAAAAGATTTAAATGATAAAAGAGCTACAGTTATAAGCATAGAAGTCTTCACCGGTGAAGTATTTACATTCTCAGTGAAAAAAATGAACTCCGTAATCTACAGAATTGTGACTATTTGCAAAATTGTTTTCCGTACGGTTTTGGCCTTGTAAAGTAGAAGTGAAGTAAGCAGAAGCATGAAGAAGGCTTCTTTGTGCTTATGCACCTCCGGGTCCGACAGGGCTTAAATAATTAATTGGCCTATTTTGTATTAAGAAATGCCTAATTCTGAATCAAAACATATTTTACTTTGGCAATACAAAAGGCAAAAAAAAAAAAAAGCGGCACAAAGAAAGACGCGTGTCAGTGGTGACGTGAACTGCATGGGAAGACACATAACAGTCATTGTGGAGGAAGACACAGAGGCAAACACGATATTCATTAGCGCTAGTTCTTGCTTCGTGTTTTGCTTTGCCAAGAACCCCTGCCCAAACATTTTAATGGAACGAATGACGGGGAGCAGGGAAATTGCTTGCTTCGATTAAAAGGGCAAGTTAGTAATTTGTATACTGACTACTGCCACCTCAGGTCTAACGTGTAACTGCAGTCACTATATTTAGCTCGTGCATGACGGCAATTCGGACACGATTGAACACCTTTTTGGGTGACAGGGCAGAGGAAAATACTTAATTTTAACATTTTTAAACTCTGTATAGTCCCTTTAAAGCATCATGTTATCCAGAATGTGTACAATTCCTAGTTCTAGAACACAGGTACAGTTAATGTCGTCAGAGCACATTCCTTATATATATATATATATATTTAAAAAGTCAGCGCTTACCCAGAGCGTTCCTGCGAGGTGCATGACAGTGACAGACAGGTCATTTCAGTTGTCACCCGCACAAAATGAACGGACACACAAAATGACAGGCGACTGACGAACACGAATCAATGTGATGGAAATACATCCCCAGAGATGGATATGATATTTGGCCACATCTGAACCTGTAAATAAAGAGGTTTTCTTTCAAGCCCAATAAACTGACGGCATTTATGGACGTCACCACTGCAGCCGGCTTGAAAAATGTGATTGAAATGTTGGCTTTTTTTCACAACTGTCTACAACCGCACACTGGCATTAAATATGCTTTCAGGGCTAAGAACGACTGTTAATACCAGTCGAGGCACTATTTGATCAGATTCTAAAGAAAAGAGTGACACCGCTGGCATTTCTAGCACAAACAGTCACGCTACTTCTTACTTCTCACCAAGTTCGTCACTTGACATTTGAAAAATGGAGTTCTGCTTATTTGCATATAAATGTGTGTGTGTGTGTTGGAGGCCTGTCATAATGGGTACTTTATGCTTTCCTTCAAAACATTAAATTAGCTATAATTTTCTGCCAGGCGCCATTTATCTTTCCTTGTTGCATATAAAGTGTTTTCAGGGCAAAACAGGCCTATAATGTAATGCAATAAATCTAAACAATGTAGTTTCACTGATATTGTCTGATGCATGTTGTTGCAAAAACTACGTCTGTTTTCAGTGTAATTAAACATTTCTGCGCTTAGATGCCCGACTTTTCAAAAATCCAATTTTCTTCTTCAAAGGAAAGATTTTTAGTACCATCGGGTTGACGCGACCGCTGTGTCGCTGTAGTGGTTCATGTATTGTCCCAGTAGGGATTTTTTTTTTGGTCAAATATAACCAGAGGGCGACATCGTTTTCAGGTAACTGAGCAATTCACAATTCAGAGTGTTCTGAGTAGTTCAGAGACATTTAGATTTAAAGGACGAAATACTATTAGGTTAAATGCTTTTGCTCACAAAAAATAAAAAATGCACCAAAATCTATAATAAACTTTGATTTTGTGCACAGAATAGGTCCAGGAACATGAATATGTGAATAACTCGCCCATCTAAGAACATAAATGTCCTGTTGTGACAATTTAAGTTAAATGATACTTTATTAATCCGCTGGGGCGACCTGTAGGAGCAGTGAGCGGCCAGCGTGGGCCAGCGCTCTGGATGTGGAGCCTGGGTAATGGTCAGAAACACCTGGGTGGAGGAGTCACCTTTTGTACATGTTTTTAGTGGTAGGTGAACTAGAGTACCCGGAGGAAACCTGCGCAGACTCGGGGAGAACATGCAAACTCCACACAGAAAGGCCCTGCCCAGGTGGGAATCTAACCTGGGGCCATCTAGCTGTAAACCACGAACGCTAACCACTGTGCCACCGTGCTGCTAGTGGATTGTTTATGAATTTTCCTGGATGATTGAGAATATCAATCTTGTTGTATTGTATTGATATTTTTATATACAGATTAGTTTCTAGTTCAGCGGAGAGAGAGCCAGGGCAAAACTCTTTTCATTGCTTTGGTTCTTTTTACTTGACACATAATGACAAATAAACTTAAACATGAATATGTATTGATTTCAAATGTATTATTATCAGGCACTGAAGTACCAAAACCAAGATAATACATGAGACACATGGTTGTGGACCCAGAATCTTTGCTCCTTCAAATCAGACTATATTGGTTAAAGGTCCAATATTGTACTTAGTTCAGGCATTTTAACAGCATACAGTGTTTCTCAATAAGGCTAAAAGCAGTAGCTGTCAGCTAACGGCAAAAGTCCAGACCCTAACCGTAGCTCTGTCCTCCTCCACTGACGGGGCCGACATGAAGAATTCAATCCTTAAACCTTCCCTCGTTAACCTCAACCCTTAAGGTAAATCCAAGAAGGAAACAGCATTGATACATGCGTCCCTCTGCTGTCTGGAGGTATCACTATTCCCAATCCCTTTTTTGGATTGCCATTTCTAGCTGTAAACCATGTTATAATGTTCCCTCATGAGGGAACATGTGTCACGTTTGCGGGGGAAATGATGACCCAAAGTGCAGAGCAGCTCCAAGCAAAACTTAAATTTAATGGACAGACCAAGTACAAGGAACAGCAGAAAAACAGCACAGGAAACTCACACGAGTATCGGGAACATAGGAACTCTGAATAAGGACAAAACCGTGGAACAAGACAGGCTGGTGACAACGACGACGATATGAACGACAATGATCCGACAAAGACAAGGGAAAACACAGGGGTATAAGGAGGAAACGGGGCACAGGTGAAACACATCAGGGCGGGGCAGGCGATCAACAGGAGGAAGGGAAAGCGGGATGGCACAGACACAGACCAAGACTATCAAAATAAACACAAGACAGAGACACAGACTAGGACAGGGGAGAAACTAACCAAAACCAGGACAAAACTAATAACCAAAAACCCACATCATAACAACATGTTCAGTCTGGCGTTATATGGTGGTGCTTCTCCGCATTTTTAAAGTCCAGCCGCTTTCACTGGACTCTTTCTGATCTTATTACAGCCACTAGGGATCAGCCCGATGTTCGCCAAGAGCGTAGTAGAACCATTTGTACTGGGGATAATGGTGATTGGATGAAAAAAAAATATATATCCAATCACAAATTACTCTTGGAGGCAATTAGCCAAATACCCACGCTGCTTTGTGCGCTCGAATCATTTCAAACTGCTCAGCGGCCTGTAAACCAAGGCAACCAATCACAGAACGGGGAGGGACGGCCAGAAGATGTTCATTTACGGATAATAAAAAAAAAAGGTTGTTTACGGATCCAACAAGACAGCAGCAGACGCGAAGCCACCTTTCGATCAAGCTTTAGACCGTGTTCTAAATAGTTTTGCTCGAAAGTGTATTTTAAAAGAAGAACAGCGGGTACGTCAAACGTCATCGGATACAATTGATACGATTGGCTGTGGCTCCGTGCAGACGCATACGATAGACATTCCTAGCGCCCAATAAACGGCTATGGACCATCGTAAACTGCACCTCTCCTACGAGAAAATGAATGGGTGGTTCCCAGACTAAATATCACTTAAGGTTTGAATAGTTTCAGACCCACTTCACTGGTTTTATTCTTCAGGGCCACTATTTTTGTGAATATTTAGATCCAATGAATAACACACGCCTATCAGCACGTCATGAAGAGCGAGCCACAAGATGCCACCTGTACAAAACAAACACCACCTGCTACTAATAAATGCTGGCTGACGCTTCCAACAGTACAACATGTCGCAATTCTCTGCTCTAACGCTTTTTTCCCCATTCTTCTGAGGATTTCCGTGGGATTTGTTTGTGGCCCCTTTTCAACTTTCCAACAAAAACAGTTGGATATCGCACGATACAAGCAGAGTTAAGACACGTTTCCAATCCCTTCTACTTCTAAATTTAAAACACATGTCCCTTTTCCTTCTCTGGAATGCAACAACATACTTCACTTACATTTGGTCTGAATAGGTCTGTTTTTTTTTTTTAACCTTGTACGTAAAGGCTCTTGTGTGTTTGTGTTTTCTGACAAAATAATAATTAATTGAAATCTTGAAGGTAGGGTATGGGAAATGTCTGGCTAAAGTGCCTTCCCCAGTGAAGGTAAACACAATCAATTCAAATATTGGTTGTAATGTAGGAAGTCGTTAAAATCAAAGCAAACACATCTTGGGTCCTAATTTGCTCCTTTTCATAGTTGTGTAATTATTCACTTGGCAGAAGCACACCGTAGTATTTTAAAAGTGGTGGCGTCGTGCTATTTGCATAAGCAAGGCTAATCCGCGGATTATTCCTTGAAATACATAATTACTCTGAAAATATGTTCAATCGGCCCTGCCTGGCAAAGCGCAACCGTTTCCTCTCATTTACAGTTGGATTGTATTACCAGTGGGGAATCATTACTATAACACCATAAAAACGTTAAGCATCACATTAAATAATCTTGTTCAGTCGTGGGAAACTGTTTCCAACATGCTTCTCTGATCTTGGACAGACTGCAAGAAACATTTAAGCCATTGTGGCAACAGGTTTGCTGAAATTGATTATTACTGTTTTGTGTGTGTGTGTGTGTGTGTGGCAATGGCCCTCATTTATCAACGTTGCGTAAAACAATTGTGTATGCGTAGGTGTATTTCCGATATACGCCAGAGGGCGCGTGACATTTATGAACCTGTGCTTTCTGCTCAGATCTTATCGTACGCAAACGCAGCTGATGGTAAATGCCACGGAGAAATCCCAGCGTCATTTGAATGAAATGCCCAAAAATATTAACGAATGAGGAGGCCTCATCCATGGGTTTTTACGGCACGCAAGCACAAAACAAAAAAGAACATTTCTCCAACCAGGAAATGATAAATAGTTGTTTATATGATATTAAAAAATCTGTCAGTAACCCACGTTAACCGTATAGCCAATCAAAGATCACATTTACTGAATAAAAAAAAGAGGGGGGAAAAGAAATAGGCTAGTAATAAAAAGTGACCTTTATTAAATAAGCTCCAGGCCTAAATAGCCTATATTAAGAAGGGTTTAAAAAAATATTAAAATTAAAATTAAATTAAATTAAAATTAGGCCACATTAAAAAAAAGTGTGGATACAACGCTGCAGTACAGACTCTGGACCATGATCTGAACCAGCAAAAAGCAGCTGTAAACTCCGCGGACTCGGCACTGGAACCGGGGGAAGGACTGCGCGTCTTTCGACCTGAGCAGAGCTTTCCTCCGGGAGGAAACAGGTGCACGGAGAGCTGACAGCCGACCGGAACCTAACGAACCCGTCCGGACCGAAGACAGCCCTACGAGACGTGTTTCGATCATTCCCCTGACGAGAGGAGACAGACCCTGTGCGCCGCTCAAACCCGGACTTTACGAACCCGTCCGGACAGAAGAAAGCTGTGGAGCTGTCGAAGGATTTGAGCACGGAATACGGTCCACAGACTCAAACCAACCAGAACACGGAGCATTGCCTCGCGCAGACCCAGGTGAGTCCCGGTGTCCACGGCAGCGGCTGCAGGGAACCACACAGAGTTTGCGCATGGGGCGGTCTTTTGTTAAAAACAAAAATACAAAACATAAATATAAAAAACATCGTAAGCGTCTCTGTGGCTGCAGTCCAGGTTCTAGTGTCTCTGGTCCGGGCTGAGCCTCTGCGCTCGGACCGTGTCGATGCAGCACAACATGGAATCAAAGTCTGCCCATAAACATTAACGCTGTCGCCTTGTTTCCTGTTTAAATAATCAGGATAATATGCGATGTGGCAATGCGATTCATGCTGTTAAAAACTGTTTTCCAGCGCTGTTTAGTGTTTAGTTAAAATTGGTGTATCATGTGCATCACCTCCTGACTTGGTGTAGGAGGTGCACCGTCCGCCAGGGATACGGGAGCTAAGTCCATGCACCTGATCTTCTCAGCCTTGAAACCCGCTATTGCTGAAGCTTTAATAAAGTGCTCTCTGCTTTTTCTAACAACAATAACATCTCTTACATATGCAATTGAAGGCTGAATTACTAGTATATATTTTAAAGAGCGGGTAAATGGTCTCAACTTATATAGCGCTTTTCCACTTACGTTAGGCACTCAAAGCGCTTTACAGCGAGGATCCACTCACCCACTCACACTCTCTTTCACACACCAATATACAAAGACACTGGAGGCCAGCTGGGCGAAGTGTCTTGCTCAAGGACCCAATGACAGCGTGAGCCTTCAGGAGGCAGGATTCAAACCCCCGACCTTCCGATCATGAGATTTTCGTTAGGGGGTGCTGAGGGACAACATTTACCCAAAAAATGCTTTATCTGTGCATATTTACTATCAATATTGCTTGCAGTTTGCAAACTATCCACCAGGGGGTGATGCAGCGCCCTCAGCACCCTAGGTTCCCACGGCCTTGAAAGCACAAAACACAAATGTGACTTTACGGTTTACTCTTTAAGAGAAGAACCAAGATGCAATGTTGTTGGGAAAAAATGTCCCAGAACGCTGTAGAATAAAACGCAGAGAAATATAACAGATCTATTCACCTCTGGCGCTTTAAGATTCTTGTACAGTACAGCACATACATGTCTTGAAATATGGAGAGAAGCTCAACACATGGGGGGCTTCAGCGGTAGGCGAGAGAAGAACATCCACAGCCCACACAGAAAGCAGATCAATCCATCCACCTTTGGCTTTGAGGCAGGAATGCCAACTACGCCGCTACCACCCTCTCCCTAAAAATCAAGAACTCTCGTCCTGTGTCAAATCAAACCAAGAATATATTGCTCCATCTCGTATATTATTTCCTTTCTTGTTCAAGTTTCCCTTTAAATCTGTATTATACCTCTTTATTAAGGGTTTCTAACTTTCCATCAAGGTAGATCCCCATGGAAACTTAACCCGTTGAGAGGAAGTTAAAGTAAGGACACAGGAGTTTGTGCAAGTTACACACGTTTGACTTCCAATAGCATCATAAAGAGTCATATACCGGGAAAAAATACATTTTATTACAGTTTGGGTCAATAACAATATTTACAGTGCTCTATGTCCTATTCACACATTCTAGGTTCAATATGTCTGTGTAAGCTCTCAGTCGTACAGGTGTTGTCCATCTTCAATGAGGGTACTTGAGTCATCCTCTGTACTCAGGTTGGATCAAATGGATCAGGTAGGTTCAATATGTTTATGTTACGCGCCATTAGATCTCTCTGCTGCAATGTCCTGTACAAGTTCTATTTGGGGTTTAGATACATTTTCTCAATGTAAATGTTACTGAGAAGATGTTGAATTAATGCGTGTCTTAATGGAATATTTCCCATGTATGTCTTTTATTGTTGTGCATGTGTATACTGTGAGTTGGTCTCTCACGGGTACACTAATTTAAAGGGATATTTCAGGATATTTGACATTGGGCCTCATTTCCTACTTATCCAGAGTGTTGTTGATGTCTGGAGATATTTTTTTCTTAAATTCATGCAGTTCGTATATTTGAAGAGCTTAGTGGCGCAAGGCTAATGCTAGGCTAACGCATTTCTATGGTATCAGCAATCCTGCATTAAAAACAGTCTGGCGCACTGTGGAGTGCACCTCAGGTCACTTATAACGCCAGACTAACAATATAAATGTGTCGATGGAATAATTAAAACCATTTGAAATAACTTATATTTGAGTAGCATAAGCTTCGTGGTTGAGCTAACGCAGTGGCGGAGTGATCTGCAAGAAAATAGTCCCTCAAAATGCGATAATAATGTCAGTTATATTTAAAAAAATATTCGACATTTATATCGATAGTCTGGCGTTATACGTGATTTGCCTCAGGTGCACTGTGGAGTGTGCCACACTGTTTTTAATGCAGGGTTGCTGATACCATAGAAATGCGTTAGCCTAGCATTAGCCTAGTGCCACTAAGCTCTTCAAATATAAGAACTGCATGAATTTAAGGACAAAATATCTCCAGACATCAACAACACTCTGGATAAATAGGAAATGAGGCCCAATGTCAAAAATCCTGAAATATCCCTTTAAAATAAAAAAGTGGTTTAAATAAATGGACACATTTGGGAGTGTGCATAACAGCTGATATCCATAATCTCACACTGTTTCACTTTGAGCAGATCAAAACCAGCGGTGCCCATTTTTTTGGGGGGGTGGGGACTGTTCCTGGGCCAATCCTGGATACTAAGCCTTTAATTTGACTTGGACGTGTGAAGAGATGGATTAGACTTGCGATCTGACATCATGTGTTTTTAAAAAGTATACACGACTGTCTTCTGCGGTCTCCGGCCTTTACCATTTACCCAACCCTCTTTGTGCAACCGCGTAAATGTAAAGCCAGTTAACTTTGCTATCCCTACTAGATAACTTCACTAATCTTGTACGTGTAAACAAGAGGCAACAGGAAACAAAAAAGGGACACATGAGGAGATGGTGAGAGACTGTTGTGGGGCGAAGGGAGAGGAGGGAGCTAAGTAGGAGGAAGAGGAAGGAGGAGATGGAGGAGCGGACCAGTGCGGGACACCACGCTCTGAAACGGGGACAAACCCAGGAGGTGGTGCACCGTTTCAGAGGAACACTGCAGGAAGTACTTATGTTTCCTACCTCCAAAAACACGTTGGTCAGGTGGCCCACAGTGGCTCAGTCACAGCGGCTCAGGACTAACCCAACGCAATGTCGTTGCACTATTGTACAATGACAAATAAAGCATTAATTACCAATGAATACAGTTGAATAGTATAGTATTGCTTCCAAGGACAACCTTTTCTTCGGGGTCCCTCTTCAATTTCCTTGGGCACACTGTAAATCAGGCCACTTGTCCTCCCTCTCCACTTTAACTACAGCGTTTAGTTTAGTGACTACAGTTCAGTAACTTAAGAGCTCGAGCCGCTGCGTGCTTGTGCAATATTCGTATCTGATTCTATCTAGAAAGACCCATGACGGCTTCATTCAAAAGTCTATTATACGTCGTGCTTTTCATCTGATAAGCACATATTCAAACAGCGGTGTTGCCCATTGCTAATTCAGAACAGCTTCATAGTAACGTCCTCTGATCTCATTTAAAAAACAGGTACAGCGGATGAGGATGGAAACGCTTGGCTGACAAGTACCTTCTCAACATAAGCTTCGTGCCCCCTTCAAGGAGAGGGTAATTGTCTGACCTCGCGTAATAAAGATTCCAGGAGGTGCGGAGATGGGAGCGATGAAGACACAAATGGACTACGGGAGCAATGTCACCTCGGCCGCCGCGCCGTTCTTTCTGCAAACAGACACATTATATAGGCTTAATGGAGACGTAACTGGCTTTTCTTTACCAGGAGCGCTCCGTCGGAAATTGCTGAATTATTTTCTCATTCTTAAGAGTATTTGTCATTCTGTAACTGGGAGCATTCAGTTATCGCCCCCCGGAGCAATCTTTCAGCAAATGGAGTCCTAAATAGTCCATTTTATCACTAAACTCTTAGTTTATGTCAGAGCATGTGTTGGTTACAGATGTTTGAAAAAGATCTTTGTCACACAGATAGTGTTTAAAGTTGAGATGCTTTTATTTGTTCCTTTTCTCTTAATGAAACCAATTCGAAGTTTGCCACCAGAAAAAAGTTATTTAATAGAAATAAATAGGGAGGGAGGGAGGGAGGGAAGGAAGGAAGGAACCATTCACAGACATTGTCACAAATGTTTCATTCACTCCACACACACAGTGTTGGTACGCTATAAAAAAGGAATGCCTGAATATATATTTATAATATAGTGTAGATTTTGGCGTTCAGAAGATGTTAACAAGCAGCAACACGCTAGATAAACGTTAGGGAAGTCTTCCCTTAAACACTGGTGGTGGAATGGGTGGTTTAAAGAGGATGAGCGACGGGAGAATCTATGACGGGCAGAGGCTGTGATGGGGCGGAGGTGGGTTGCAGCACAACTGGCAAGAGGACCACAAAGGAGAAAGGTTAAGTGGGCAAAATCCTGGCCGATAATTGATTGTGGCAAAGGTGTGGCTGTGATACTTCTCGGCTGAAGCGGAGCTGCCCCCTGCCAATGAGGTGTTGATGAAGGCTGGTGCCGCTGTAAACAATCTTCCAGGTTGAATTCACGCCTACGCTTCATACATTAAACATTGTACTTGCTCTGTCTAAGGCCTATTCATACTCCACAAGACGCGAGAACTTTGTTCTTGAGACAAATAGAACAAGAATAAAGTTCTTTTGGAAACAAAGTTTCATTCTCCACAAGACTTGTTGCTGCTGAACTGCCCCCTTTTTCAGCAGCCAAAACTATCAAGGTATTACAGAAATTAAACGAGCCATTTGAGTTCAAACCAGTATAAAATGTATCAGTCACGGTATTGCAAACATTTTGAACCCTAACCCTTGTAATCCTTCAGCTAAGTATTTTACAGCCGCGAGTGGTGCCTCAAAACTATTCATGTTGTCTCACGTTTTCCGCACCGGTGTTAGGAAGTAAACATTGGATTCTCGCTTCCCGGTTCTGCCAAATTAACCCCGCCCACAAAAACATCCAGCCAATCACAGCGAGAGTTCTCGCAGCCCTGCCGAACAAAGTTCTGCTGGACTGAAGTGTCAGCAAGAGCTGCCGAACAGGAGCTGCGAGAACAAAAAGACATCACATCAGTTCTCGCGTCTTGTGGAGTATGAATAGGCCTTAAGGCAGCGATTCTCAACTGAATCAGCGGATCCATCATCCCCTATAGGCTGAAAAGCCACAACCCTAATAATGAATTACTTAGTTTGTTATATATAATGCAAAATATGGTTGAATAAGCATTAAATAAGCCTAAAAGGCTACAATCGTTAATCCAAAAAAGAAATAAAAATGAGCTGATAACAGTCATTTGTTTGTTCACTTTTTTCCTGTTTTCATTCATCCATTCAAACCTTTATTTAACCAGGAAAAGTGTCATTGAGATCAAAAAACTCTTTTACAAGAATGCCCTGGGCCAAGAGGCAGAACACAGAACACAACACCTTTGATATACATTTGACAGATATGTTTTCGGGGAAAGGCTCGCAACCCACTGGAAATGGTTCCATGACTGACTTTTGGTACCAAAACGCCATTTAAGAACCACTGGTCTTAGTAGTAATGGAACACTTCTTCAAATACTTAAAGATTATGCCCTTTACTGGACACCTATGATGTTTATTCACGTCTTGTTTACTTCTATATGCCTCTTTACTCAACTATGTGATGGGGGGAAATAAAGCAGCCAGTAGCTTGTTGTTTTGGCGTACCACCAATTCGGTCTCAAATTCAATTACGGGGCTGCATTTCTTTGCAGACAAAAATGACAAGGCGAGCAACCTGGCCAAAATAATCTGCTCCCCTGGAAATCAGCACATTCAGTTTTTTCCATTTCTATTCTCACCGATCCAATTCCCGACCTGTGAACATGGCGTGAAGAAGGGAATGATCTTCCCGTGGTAAGTGCTCATACATTTTCCTTGTCTTGAACATTGTATGTCACTTGCTCGATGGGTTGGGTGAACCCGAGAGGTATTTGCATAAAATGTATTTCACTGTCTGCGCCTCCACTTTTCCACATGACCTTCCTAACCTTTGTCTGGCCTGTAGAGAAATTACACCAGGGGCAGTGGAGGATGAATGGATAAGATGGATCACTGGGCAAGAGTGCTACATTTATTTAACAGATGAGCTGGATTCTTACCTTCTGCACTCTGAGCTCAGAATGTCTGCAGAGTTGAAAATAAAAATTGTCTGGAACCTACAACCCAAACTTCATGAATCTACTATTTTCAAAGAACCTCGGACCTCCACATTACGTTTTACCTTTTATCACCGGCTCTTCGTCGTTCCCCTTTTGACCCAAGAAACAGTCTTAATCAAAATTGCGAGTGTAAAGTGTAAAGCCCCCACACACTTTTCTCTCACACAGTGTTTTCCATGTTTCATGAGGCTTTTTTTCATCCCATTGTTTACTCTGGTGCAACGATGATGCAATGTGGAGGGCAGAGAAGTTGACACAATTTGCTTAAATCAGTGCTGCCAGCTCCAGACGGAGTGTTTAAAAATGGCAGCTAAATAACAGGGGTGGTGAACGTTTTCTTTTTTCATTTTTGTTTTTATTTATCTAAATGAAAGAGATGTTAATACCAGTGATGGGATTTATGCCTCTTTACTGGGAGTCGAGTCTTTGGGATCCGTTCTT
Organism: Proterorhinus semilunaris; assembly: GCA_021464625.1. NCBI lineage: Eukaryota > Metazoa > Chordata > Actinopteri > Gobiiformes > Gobiidae > Proterorhinus > Proterorhinus semilunaris. The sequence continues at coordinate 8,966,669 of CM038346.1, forward strand.
TTCAAAGAGCCGTTTGAAAGACTGGCTCTTTTTAATGTAAAATGGCACACTTTTTTTCATTTAAATCATCTAAAATCACAATGGGATGTGTTTTTATCTAATAAAAAGAGGCTTCAACTGTCTGACAAATCATGTTTAATACTTGTGTGGCCTGCTCCATTGTTGGGCTGATTCTTGTGTTCGTTCGGGGGAGTTCTGGGTAACGTTGACTGAAAAAATAATAATAATAGATCCGGCTCTTTTCACAATTGGGATCCGGGTTGAACGTCATAAACGTCACTAATTAATACCCCAATGCCACATTTCAGGCTTCAAACATAAAGATATAAAACTGTAATTTTTTGTGAAGAACCAACAACAAGTGGAACACAATCATGAAGTGAAACGAAATTTATTGGATATTTCAAACATTTTTAACTAATAAAAAACAGAAAAATTGGGCGTGCAAAATTATTCAGCCCCCTTAAGGTAATACTTTGTAGCGCCACCTTTTGCTGCGATTACTGCTGTAAGTCGCTTGGGGTTTGTCTCTATCAGTTTTGCACATTGAGAGACTGAAATATTTGCCCATTCCTCCGTGCAAAACAGCTCGAGCTCAGTGAAGTTGGATGGACAGCGTTTGTGAACAGCAGTTTTCAGTTCTTTCCACAGATTCTCGATTGGATTCAGGTCTGGACTTTGACTTGGCCATTCTAACACCTGGATATGTTTATTTGTGAACCACTCTATTGTAGATTTTGCTTCATGTTTTGGATCATTGTCTTGTTGGAAGACAAATCTCCGTCCCAGTCTCAGGTCTTTTGCAGACTCCATCAGGTTTTCTTCCAGAATGGTCCTGTATTTGGCTCCATCCATCTTCCCATCAATTTTAACCATCTTCCCTGTCCCTGCTGAAGAAAAGCAGGCCCAAACCATGATGCTGCCACCACCACGTTTGACAGTGGCCAGACGATCCGCCATTGACTTATATCGGGTGAGAGGTCTTTCACTTAAGTTTTCAAGGAGCTATGTAATATTAAAAATGTTCAAAAGATCAGAAAAAGACGGGTTCGGTGTCCAGAGACTTTTTATGCCAATCACATTCGTTTAGTCAAAGCTGCGCTGATTCATATAGAACCATTTTTATAAACTTTTCAAGTTTTGAAGTCGTCTGATTTTTGCTCCTTTTCACTATTCCTTCAGCTTTCCCCCCCTCCGTCTCTCATTGGCATAAAAAGTCTCTGGACACCGAACCCGTCTTTTTCTGATCTTTTGAACATTTTTAATATTACATGGCTCCTTGAAAACTTAAGTGAAAGACCTCTCACCCGATATACGTCAATGGCGGATCGTCTGGCTTCCCCCGCCCCATACGCTTTACTCTCTTTGCCTCGGACCTGTAACCCTACCTTTCAACTTTATCTGATCCCCCTCCCCCCCGCCCCCGCCCAGGCGCCAAGACTTTTTGTTATAAGCGTCACCGTGTCACTCACCTCCGAGCCCCTTTCTGCCCCTACAGCTGACAGAAGACGCCCCTTAAAAAAAAAAAATCCCGACTCGGTGGCAAACGGCGCCGGAAACTTTGACACCTCTCGCGATTTATTCATGAGCCCGTACCGTATGAAGTGGAAAGAGCGGCAGAAGAAAAACACATTAAATAGAAACGAGGCATAAAGCGGAGAGATTGGTGAGAGCTGGCGGAATCACATTAAGGGGAAAGAATCTCCGTGGAGCAGTGCGCTGGGAGAGGATTTAGGATCTGAGCCTTTCGCATATCATCGCGGAGGGATGGGTGGGTGGGTGGGGGGGGGGGGGGGGGGGGGGTTAAAGGGGTGGCAGGGCCGGGGACGAGTTTGTGAGTGGGCAGGCCTCTGACACATATTGTGGCGGTGACGACGGGAGCAGAAGAGATACGGGGAAGTGTGGAGAAGTAAGCAAAAATACAGATTAAGGGGGGAGGGGGGGCGGCTTGCACATGTACAGATGTTACTTTCAAGCGTTTAAGAATGGTTCGCCCCGCGTGCAGGGAGTAGGCAAAATGTCCAGGTCCGCGTGGCATGAAAAATTCGGTTTCAAAACGCTGTCAAACGCAATAATGTGGGGTGAGATCCAATATGAGGCTTTAGGTTGGCTTTTTGAAAGACTTTGGAACACCTTCGCACTGGTTAGGATGTAGGCATTCCATGAATAGAACGGAAATTCTTGTATCCATTCAAGGGAAATGAAAGTCTGCTGCCGGCTGTTAGCAAAAAATGTATTTGAAAGGAAAGCAATTTGAGTTCTGAAATGATCAGAATGAACCTGATGAGTCTGTCTGGGCTTTAAAACACACAGGAGCATTCATGTCATGAGAAGGGAACAAACTGAATATGCATTATATTCCAGGTCATGGGTAAATGACATGGTACTAAAATGAGATGGTTAACCTGTTACCCTACCACTAAAAACATGTACAATAGGCCAGGATGAATGAGAGTGCGAGTGCGGGTCTTTGTTTACATGAATGAGACCCATGTGTGTTCATTAAGGCAGCAGTCTCAGCCCAGACTTCCCGATCCACGCACACCTCCTCCAGCTGTTCTGGGGGGACTCCGAAGTGACACCAGGCCAGCTTTAGAGACATTGTCCCACCAGCGTGTCCCAACCAAATAAATCTATTAAAAAAAAGGCAAAACGGACAAACGGTTTACGCTGGTTTTCGGAAGGAAAAAATCTAAGATACATTTTATATCATGTTATGTCAATAAGAATAAGGATATTGGGATATCTAGCACTCAAACTCACTGATAATTACATACTGTACATAGGCAAAGTATGGGTGGAGATTGAACTGCTGATCAAACGCTGTAAAGTCCTTTATTTGTCATTATACCTGCATTCACACAACAAAAGTACATAGAAGGGGACATCAGGTTCTGAGCGCCAAACGTCTGAACGTAGTGCCCAATGGATCGCTGCCATTTTTGTGTGTGTGAATGCTTGGTCAGGGATTTCAATCTTCCGTGACGTATTGAGAAGAAAACGTCTTGTACTCGAGTCCCTGTGACAAAAAGCTATAATTCTCCAGAAACGAAAGAACAAAGAAACTGAATGAGATTCATAAACTAATCCCGTGGCTTTGTCTCGTACTATTTAAATCACTTCTGAGCAAACAATGTCTGACAGTGAGACATTAACACCTATTATTAACTACTGTATATGACAGAACAATTGCTTTTCATGACATATGACGCTCACATTGCTTTGCATGTATAGACCCTTTAATTGTTTGTAAACATTGTGGGCGTAGCTGGAGGCAGGAAGCTCGATTCCTATCTATTTCCATTGTAGCTGTTGTCATAGTAACGATAAACAAATGTCTAACTGTTTTTGGAAATATCAGATAAATCTTGTTTTATCGTCTCAAATGTAATTCCTCTTGTTCTGGCACCTTAAGCCACAACAGGACCACATTGCTTTGTAGTTTTACACTTAAAATAGCTAGCTTTAGTTTATTCTTATTTCTCTTGATCACTTCCTGCTTCCAGCACTTCCAGCTGATGTCACTGATGATGTCAGCAGTTAAAGGGTCTATAAATCTTCTAACTTATAATGTCTGGAAGAAACAATGTAGCCAAGGTTATAACACTAAAGAGGTCGCCCATAAACCTGCTTTTGGGACGCTTTTTTAAGCATCACTAAGGACTGTGCTGGTCATCATCTCATTGTATGTCCTGGAAATACAAGTGTAAAAAGTGAACAGGATTACTCCGAACTGCGTGAATGAAGCAAAATACTACTCAAGGTGCAGTAAGTTTTCAGAAGAGGAAACTACGGTGGCCGAGAGGGGTCATGGCAAATACAAACGCCACAAACAAATGCAAATGCAAATGCAAACGCCACAACACAACGACTTTGAGCCACAACACAACAACTTAACGAAAGCCGCATTGGAAGTGACCGGACAAAACGGAAATGACCGGAGCCAGAAATGATTAGCAGCTAAAAACACTGTTACGAGCTTTATATATTGTAAAGCGGATCAAATTAGCTTCACTACAGAGCGCTACAAATTCTTCGCTGCTCAAACGGTGTATTCCAGGAGGACAAGTCTATTTATTAACAGCTAATGGCTTGTGGAACCGTAGCTATCATTAAGCCAGCTTTAGCCGCCTCACCCGACGTGCTTTATTTCAATTCATGTTCTGCCCACGGACGTGCATTTGCATAGTCTGTGATCACAAACGACGCACAAGAACCAGTTTTAATAAAATATATTCAACAGAAGACTTCAAACTGACGCGTTATTGATGTAACCGGACTACGATGTTGTAGCTGCTCTTCTATAGATACATAAGCCTGTTTTGAAGCCTAGCACACATGCCTCTGGATATATGTACAGTATATTTATATATGTATAATTCACTGTCAAAAAACTGATTGAATCCATGAGACTAAACGGGTCTAATCTGTGTGGCTTTCTGTGGCGCAGCTGTGCGTCAGGACTCCACATCTAATGGGTCACTCAGGGCAAGCTACAGGCGTGAGCGCGCAGTAGCCAAAGTACCGTCTGTCTATCTAATGGAAGTCTTCAATGCCAGGACTTCAACTTTTAGACACGTTCCGATGCCCCCACACAGGCCTAAATGTTCTATTCCCATCCACAAACCAAAGACGCACAGAGCATGGCACGCGCAAAATTCAGCTGTCATAAAAGTATAAGAATTCATCATCTATTTACTTTAAGCCTTTTGTAAACTAAACCAACAAGATAAGCCTAACAACATTAGCCAGATAAACCACACCCACTTCTTTTCTTAAACGTTGGATTCCCGCTTCCCGGTTCCGCCAAATTAAACCTCACTAAACATGTAGCCAATCACAGTGAGAGTTCTTGCAGCCCTGCCGAACAAAGTTCTGCTGAACCGAAGTGTCAGCAAGAGCTGCCGAACAGGAGCTGTGAGAACAAAATGACGTCATTTTGTTCTCGCAGCTTTGGGCTCATAGTTTGGTCATAACCGCGGCAACAGCCTGTCAATCAGAGTCCGGCCCTCATTAGTATACGAGATTTCCAAAATATACCTTACGAAAACCAGCCAGGTTTCTTACTTTGTAACTAACCCCGCGTTATCACAGGAGCGATATCTAGCTGTAGAAAGTAAAAAAAAAATTGAAACCAGGCTTTACAGTTACTTAAAATGTGTGAGTGCAATGCTATCTACTGGAAAACTAGCTTGGTTTGCCACCCACATAATGGAGGCACTACAGCAATGGTGGACCCTAGTGTCGTGGTCATAAAGCAGTGCCACCAGCGGCCATTGATCTGAATGGGTTTCCTTTGGGGGCTCAAAAAATACTCCTACCACTAACCAGAATGAATGAGATTGTGTTTGAGAGTGCGACTGGTGCAAATTATATTGCCCAAAAAGATGCTACGTCTAAATAAGCAGTGAGCAGCAGGTGGAAACATGCCCGGGCATCCTCCATTCTTAGACCCTCCTACGCGGCAAAGAAAAACTCAAAAACCCAGAGGGAGAAAAGAGAAACCTCGGGAAGAACCACGAAAAGCAGAGATCCATGGGAGACCTAGGGCTGATGGGAGTCCCTCTGCAGACAGGGCCGCAGACCGTGGAAGAAGTTCTTGCTGTCCAGTCCCGGTTGGATGGGCTTAAAAAAATGTGGAGAGTTTTGGGTTTAAACAATGACACAATTGTATCCAGGTCAGGAAGTATAACGTGCTGACACCGTAGAAGAAGAAACTGTTGAATTAAACAGGATTTCCAGACTATAAATCGCTCCGGAGTATAAGACGCACTAGCCAAAAAATGCCTAATGAAGAAAACAACAACTGGCTGAAATCTTCATCCTCGGTGTCACTTCTGAACAATCACCGTGGCAACGACCTGGGCACGGAGCCTGTCCCGGCAGCACGTTTTTCAAGCTCTCGTTTGCGAACCCGTTCCTCTAGCTTTCGGCCCGTGATTAGGTTTTTTGGTTTTCTTCATTGCAGTAAAAGTAACCTCTGCTTTTTGCCAGTTCCTCGCAGGTTTCTCGCATAGATCTATTATAATAACGGTTTCTTTCACACACCCAGCCAAACCATGGAAAAAAGTGTGACTTAGAGTCCGGAACATTCGGTAATCAAAACTGAATGTAGAATACTATTCCAGGTGCATTTTTTTTCTTTACATTTTATAATGTCATCTGACTAAAAGCATATCTGGACAAATATTTTGTTTCATGCCAGGATCGGATGAGTCCAGTAACAGAGGAAAGAATACAAAAATTGCATTGTAAACAAATCTGAATACTTAATTTCACGATTGCTTTTGAAAACCTGCCAAAACGCCATCCAGGAAGTGGAATGACATGAAAGCAGCTAAGTGAGCGAGCGCCGGCGCTATGAAAAACGAGGAGGGCTTGGAGGTACGACATGTGCTTCGCAGTCGTGTAAGCTTTGGCGCGCGCTTCATCATGGCACGGGTGCGGCTGATAAGGCGCCTCCAGCTCACCGCAAACCAAACACCATTACTGTCGGATGAAGCGGAATTAATAAGTGCACGCTCAACCTTAACCGTCACTGATACATGCCACTGCCGCAGCCTCATTATAACGCCAGATAATCCAAATTGTAACATTGGATCCTCCATCAAATTCCTTACCTTGAATTAACCTCCTTCATTAACCTCCGCTTAGGTTAAAATGCAATTTAGCTCATTGTGAGATATTAGATCTACAATGAAGGGTTGGCATTAGGCATGGTGCGAGGGTGGGGGGGAACCCTGAGATGCCATAGCTCATTTGGATTATAAGCATTTTATATTACTGTACAGTATGAAGGTCATTAGTTCAGCCACGCTCCCTTTGACGCAGCCGCATGCATATTCAGAGGCTTTCACTTCTGCAGGAGTCAGGAGACCTTCTTATACTAAAAGGTTTTATCGTCTTTTGCGGGCAGCCGGAGTTGACCCTGGGCCTGTTCAAACCCGATGCACTGCCTGCGCCACCGCTTCACAGCAGTGCTATTGTTGCACAAATCATTCTCAGTGCATTCAGAATGTTGAATCCGGAGGTGGAAATTGTCATTGTGCCCTTGGACAAAACACTTCACACAAAGGTTTACATACCCTGGTAGAATGTTGGATTTTTTTGGACAATTTTTCAAGATAACACAAAACGTTTTTTATTTTATTTTTCACTCATAGTTAGTGGTTGTGTGAAGCCATTTGTGAAAAAACAGAGTTTGCTGTTTTTAAATCATAATGAAAAAAGAAAGCACCAAAAAATGACCCTGATCAAAAGGAAGGGGCCGCTTGACCAACAGATTATAAACAGAACCTTCTCCACAACGACCACAAAAGACTCCAAGCTGTCGTTGATGCTAAAGGGGTCAATACATACACAGAACGGGGTTATGTAAACTTTGGATCAAGGTCATTTTTGGTACTTTCTTTTTCAATATGATTTAAAAAGAGCAAACTCACAAATGACTTCACACAACCACTAACGATAAGTAAAAAAAATAATGTTTTGTGTTATCTTTCATATTCTTTCAAAAATGGTCAACAATTCTGACATCTGGTATGTAAACTTTACCAACTGAGTACTGTTGCTGTATCATTGGGCAAGACACTTTACACATCTTGGGGATTGGCAAAGACTGGCAGCATTTTGCCAGTCATCTCCCCGGCATACAAATGTATAAACAATAAAAAAAAACATAGCAGTTTTGAGTAATGCTCGGGCAAATCCTGTTTAATGTGACTGTTTCTTCTTCTACAGCTTCAGCGCTTTGATCTGTACGTCCAGGGAACTAATGTGTCATTGTTAAAATTGTCCTCCACACTTTTGATACCCATAATCCAACATAGTATCAATTCCGAGCAGTGTTAAATGCTCGCTGAGTTACTTTGTAATATGCTGTTCCGTCTGCTGCCTGCGGGGGGAGCCCCAGTAAAAGTATTTACCAGCAATAGTGCCTGTATTTTACGGTGAACTATTCTTACTATCTTAAATAATAAAACGCAAAAATATTGATGAGTCAAACTAAATTATGTTTTGAACTACATGTGCATGATATGTCCACTTTTAATCCGAGCCATTATAAATATTACAAACAAAGCTTTGGTCGATTGGGGAACAAATTAAAATGCTACAACTATTCATTTGTCGTCAAGCGAAGGGACGACCCATGCTTTCATTGTCCAACCCTCGTTTAACCTGCACTAGCCTGTACTGGTGTTCATTCAAAGTTTTGTGGATCGACTATTTGTTGACTGGAGTTTCTTGTTGGGACTTGATTAAATCCTCCATTGGAGCAGAGCGTGACTGGAACCCGTTTAGTGCGAGTGGTGTTGGCTCAGCTGAAGTCTAAACTTCATGAAACCACTGCAGCCTTCTTGTCGGTCCCCGCAGACTCATTAGGTTCTCAGGCAGAGGTTCGCAACTGGTTTTATCTTCAAGCCCAAATCTTCAATCTCATTTATTCGTGCCCCACTTTTTCCTGAAGTTTTTGCTAACTTTAAAAGGGAGAAGGCTTGGTAAATAATTTCAAAGCAGTTTATGTTTTATTCTTATACATACTTAAAGGGACTATACGGAGTCAACATACGTAGTTGTTGGGTTTTAGGCCATTCTCACATGTTTGAGAGTAACATCTCGTGTGTGGAATATGTAACGCCCGCCCAGCTCCGGCCTTTTGGCACAGTTTAGAGCAACAAGAGGCAAAACCAGCGCAGATGCCCGACATAGCTGCAACCATGAAAGTATAATAAAGGCAGAGCTGCTCGTGTTCGGCTGACAGGACACTGACAACTTTCACAAAGGTCAGATTTTGTGTCGAGTACTATATGAATACTATGCGTCCCCGGACCCGACTTTGGGAATGGCTGCTCTAGTGTAATAGTTCACAAAAGCCAGAGGAGTATGGTTCTGCAGGACAGAGGCAATTTGCAAAGACATGAAAGCAAAACTTGAATCAATGGGCGAGGAAAGCACTTCTTCTTCCAAAAGACACAGCATTCCTATATAAAGCCTGGTTCCAAAGAGTTCTAAAAATTGCTCTGACCCATGTGTCAACGCTGGGCTGAGTATCATATTTTTAATGCACTGTTTTTTGTTTAGGCCTGAAGCTTTGATTGACAAGCTCTTTCCCCCTTGTTGTCCTTTTTGGAACATGCTCTATGGGAGGAGACTGGGCAGCCATCATGGATTTTCTCTCGAATTATGTCATTAATGTAAATGGGGAGGAGTGAGCACAAGACGTCCATCAATATTAATAATAATAATAATAATATACATCGGTTTTATATAGCACATTTTTGGACACTCAAAGACGCTTTACATTGCACTATTCATTCACTCCATACTCGGTGGTGGTAAGCTACCAGTCACCGCTGCCCTGGGGTAGACTGACGGAAGCGAGGCAACCAATCTGTGACATCGGCCTTTCCAACCACCACCAAGCACTCACTACATTCGTCAGGCTTCCTAAACGGTCTCCCATCCAAGTACCGACCAGGCCCTTCCCTGCTTAGCTTCCCAGGCCTGAGGGGATCGGGCAGAGCAAACGCGTATTGCCACATTATATTCATTATGTCTGAATATTCTGTTTTGGATCACTACGGTATGTTGTAACAAACAAAATGTAAGAGAGTGAACAACATGTGCTTATACTTATCACTGAATTGCTGGGTTGTAGGTTCTAGAACGTGATGATGTCCCCGGACCCAGCGGGGGGCAGGAGCCTGTTTTTCCTATTAACTGCATTACACTTTCACAAGTTGTGTCTAAAAAGAACATTTATGAATGACAAAAATTATCATTAATATTAGTCACTGGGTCCATGATCTCTCTGTACAAGACCAAAAAATTCATCAAAAACAAAATAATTTTACATCAATATAATATTATAGGACGCTGTGATGTCACCTGCAACCCAGCAATACCAGTAAAAGTTTGGTATAGAAATGCTGCTTTGGTATATTACTTTCTCATGGCAAATATGCAACCATGTACACAGCACTCATAAGCCTAGCCTCAGAATATGTTCATTCTTGCTTTGACTGCTTGGACTTGCTTTTGTTAAAGCTCGGATTAGGAGCTTTGAGGGGCCAAAGAATGTGCGTCAGAGAAAGCAAATCTGTGTTTTGCCCCCGGGCATTCAGCGTTGACCCAAAACCACCATAGTGAAGCTGAATGTTTAGACTTTTCAACGCTCTTAAAGGCGGGTTTGCAGTTCTGGATGTGGGTAAGCAGAATGACAATGCAAGAGAGATGCATAGATCCCAGGCATTAGCCCAAATTATGTAAAAAAAAAAAAACAAACAAACATGAAATTCTGTCTTGCATTGGAGACATTTTTACCTCGTGTATCTCAAGCACCTCGTATGGCCTCACCCGCATCACTCAACCCGTTAAAACGCTCCCGTCTCCGGCACAAGGTCAGCTGGACAGTCGGCGCCATTGATATTCATGAGTCACGGGTATCTGTTGGTTTAGACAAGCGCGCGCACACAACGCAGGAAAAGAGCAGAGAGCTGGAAAAGCCGGGGTGAGAAGCCGAACGGGAAGGACAAAGAGGAACTGACAGCCGGCTCAGAGCACAATACTTGGCAATCAGAGCCCATCGTACATAATGAATCACGCGGGAGAAGAAAAAACAACAATAATTATCAACACAAACCGCGGAATAAATGCCACGTTTCATGACAAAGTGCTCGACGGATCGGATGAGAGATATTATTACGCTGTAGATATATTATGCGGCAATAGGTTAATGGCTTTACATGGTATTCGCCAGTGCCGCGGCCTTCCGTATAATGACTAATTACGCCCGCGGTAATGTTCCCGTCTGCCATATTGTACAGCACGCACGGACGTCTCTCTGCGCCCCTCCACAAATGGCGGCTAATGGGCTGAGGAGGAGATATTGAATGGGAAAGTCGCAGCAATACCAACATGGCAGAAGGTGCAGTGTAAAAACTTGGCGCTTTTACGGGGAGTTTCATGGGAAAAGCATTCGTCAGCACGTGGCGGCGATTTTGTGCGTGTAAGAAGAATCAGATCGTATGAGAAGGGTTTTTTTTTTGGGGCTGATGTTTTATTGACGAGGCTCAGGAGCAGGAAAGGCGCCTCGACCAATACATTTCCCTCGCCGGCCTGCCCCTAACCACGCCTCTAATTACCCAGATGCCCTTATTATAAACTGCCGAGCCCGCTCCCCCTCCCTATGTGTCTGTTTTATCTTTCAGCGCTGGTTCTTCTGCTCTGAGGCGGCTCCTAAAGAGCTGCGTACACGCTGGAGACGGAGCCCCACACATCCCCATAATCTCACTGTTAATAAATTCTTAATCACACCTTCTGTTGTGGCGTGGCGAGGAATCACAATGGCTGACATGACGATACAAATACTTTACATTGTTGAAGCATTATTTTATGTACTGTTGTTTGTTTTTTGTCTGATATTGCACGTTTTCATCTACCCACTTTATAATTGTGAGCTTTATTTGTCATCAACACATTCTACAAACGTGGGTGTTAAGCGACACGCTGTATAATCCTAATCCAGTCTTGCTGTGCTAGTTTGTACAGATAAATGATCGAATTTACTCCCCGCGTCGAATGGGGGGAACACCCTCTGAACGCCCTTTGATCAGGCCCCACATCAGGGCTGCTGCGGAGCCAGTGTCCGAGAGGGATGCGAAATTTGAAGTCGGTATAGGACATATATTTAAAGCCACACCACGTAGAATTTTACCCAATAAATAACATTGAAATGCATTTATTTTATGACAGATATTTCCATCATTGAAAAATACCACATAAATGTATAAACAAACACGTGCCTTTGCTGTGAGCGGCTCAGCTCTCTCTAAGACATGACTTTAACTTTACTGGGAGTGGGTACATCTCCAGCTCGTCTCCAGCTCGTCTCCATGGAGATGCGACTAAAATGAGCAGAATTTGAGATTTAAACAGGTTTGGTTCCCATCCAAATCCATTCTTTGATTACCCACTGCGGAAATAGCATTTTCTGTGCCGAGGTGCTCATTGGAAGCATCTTTTGTCCTGAGGCCAACGGTATAGTCCAAAATGTTACGCAGTGTGGCTTTTTAAGTAAATTAAGAAATAATAAAAAAGTGTTTGTGACCAGGGAACTTAGAGAGCACAGGGCAAAGGGGCAGCTGCCTTGAAGTAAGGCTTCCATCCCTATAGACTTTAAAATGATATGTGTCGCTAATCAGCTATGTAACGCTAACATCAAACACATGATTTCAATTTGACAAAAAATGTTAAGCATTTTTATTTTATTTAAAAGTGCCCGATTAGTGATTTGTTTTTAAACTCATTCCCAACAGACTTAACGCATTTCTAACACCCCAGTTCTTCATGTGAATTTATCACCCCGTTTCACAACTTTCAGGGTCACTGTCAGGTAATGCTGACCGGACCTCGCCTGCAAGCTCACAATCAATATAAATGTGTTATAATCACAAACCACTGCATAATATACTGAAGTAGGACAAAACACATTTCATTTTGCTACTGGGAAAAAATAAAATAAGGCAAAGGGCCTTTAAAATATGAATTTGTGCAAAGGTCAGTGTTTGAATAGCTGATTTTCTTCGCCTTGATTTTAAAATGTCTCTGAGGAAAATTTACTGGGGGACAGGTCGTCTTAAACGCCATTCAATAATCCTGACATTTCCTTTGTAAATGCTCAAAGACAAACACTGCAGTGCCTGGTTAAAAACATAGAGTAGTGTATTGCTTTGTGTGGCTTATACACATTTTATTTTTTAATATTGATTTTATTTTACTTATCAATCTTCACCACAAATAGACGCACATGTAGCCAAACGGTGTGTCAAGCTGTAATGAGAGTGTTCTACATGGTCATTTAAGCCTACACACAGCAAATAAGACGACCAATTTCAGGCGGGATATTAGCTCTGAGGAAAAGAGATGCTAAGTCTGTCTGCAGAATTTTAGGAGTAACGGGTGAGTGGAACCAGTAATTAGCTAATTAACACGTGTTCTCTTTCCAGATCATTACGGAGTCACAAATGTGGGGCATCCATCATTTTAGCAGTAGTTAACAGGACTGCTCGAGAGGCTATAAGTATTAGACAGCACTTTTCTATCATCTAATAACATCTTTGCAACATAATGTACATGGGCCGCAGTTATTTTGTCACTTGTTGACAGGTATGAATTACTGCTATTAAAGCAGGAAGTGAGGACTCTATGGCAACAGCTATGCATTATGTGTGTCCACACCTAGATCTGCTGCTATTACTTAATACACCTGCACATCTGTGAATATAAACCCGCTGTTGTTCTGTGTCAATTGTTGTCGTCTTATCATATTTCACCTTATTTTTTATTTTTTATTATTAATTTATTTTAATCTTCTTTATGCATGCCCCATAGCCTTACACTTTTAAAGTTTTTACAGCTTATTTTTATCTAAATTCTGTGTCATATGTTTTATGTAAAAAAAATTAGAACAGATCCTAGTTTGTGAACCTGTTCTCAAACCATGGCAATAAATACTATTCCGATTCTGATTTTTACTTTAATGAACATACTTGATACATGTGTGTCATGTTTTAGCCATGAGCTAATTTCCATTCTAATAATAAAAAATAATGGCTTACACCTTTCTTTTATTACCAAGTTTCTCAAAGCGTTTTTTGAATACTGTTATTTTTTCGATACCAGTGGCACCTAAACCTTTTTTTACGATACTATAAAGGTATCGTTTAGCGGTGCCCAGCCCTATTCACATCATACTAAGTGATGGTAAGCTACCCCTTGTCGAGGGGCCACAGCTGCCCCTTGGGGTAGACTGATGGAAGTGAGGCTGCCAAACTGCGCCATCGGCCCCTCTGACCATCGCCAAGCACTCACTCTCTCATTAATTAATCCTGGCCTATTGCACATGTTTTGTGTGGTAGGGGAAACCCGATTACACGGAGGAAACCTACGCAGGCTCACAAACTCCGTCATATCAGTGTACACAGATATGCTGGTGTAGTGTCTTACCCAAGGACACCATGAAGATGCACTGGCTGGAGCTTGGAACAACAACGACCAACCTTCGGATCGGGGTGCAAATGCTGAAGCTCTGTAAAAGTCCAATTTACAACTGATACACGTTTTGATTGACTCACCGCTCAGCCTGGCCTCCCCATCATCGGGTGTTTACGTTATGGCCCTCGCGTTGGTTATTAAAGTTAATCCGCTTTGATTCTGGCCAAGGATCACCAAGCATCCATCAGGTTGGTTGATATAGTCGCTGAATCCCGGAAAGAAATTCAAACTTCTGGCGATTGCACTCTTCTTTAGGAAGGTTGAATAGTCCTGTTCCTCTCTGAGCCAAACACACATCTGTGACATTATCGTTGGGTAAGAAAAAAGAAAAGGCGGCGTCCAGTGTAGGTTAAAAAGAGTTCCGTCTTCACAAACATGACTTCTGTTCGGATCCTCCAGGGGTGCGTTTGTCTACCTTCCCGGGACAGCACAGACGTGTCGGAGAGTTCCTTTTTATTGTTTTATTTTTTTTGTTTATTTATTTTTATTTCTCTCTTACAAATAAAATAATGAAAAAACAGTTTTATACATTAAAATCAGGCCGTAAGGCATTACATTACAGAAGTCGAGCACTTCCGTTCCGCTCTGACGACACAACAGAACAACTCAGTGGTTTTCCAGGAGAGGGCGGAGCAGCCGCTCAGAGAGCAGGATTCAGGAGGATTACTTGGATACTTGAGAACTGCGTGAATTAATCCAAAAATTGCTCTGGGGGTGTTTTTGATAAGGAAATAGCATAACAACATGGTTAAAAACTCCAAAAAGTCGATTTGCATGATATATCTCCTTTAAGAAACAACGAACAAAGCGGACTCCTCTGTTGCTAACAGCTGTGATTTGTGAACAGTTTGTGTTTTCTCTTTTCTATGGCGCCTAAGAAAAGCAACATTACTATTATGGAGGAAGAACGCCCTGAAACCTTTGACACCAGAAATGCAAAACATATTTATAAAAAGAAATTGAAAACAAAAAATCTTCCTATTTGGCCCTTGTGTGAATTAGCATTAGTATGGGTGTTACGCATGCTCACGCATATTCTTCATACATTTTAAATGCTTAGAGGGTCAGCAAAACGGGAATACTTTTGCCTTGGTACACAGCACACGTCTTTCTGAATTTTGCGGCCACAGCCCACACCCTACATGCACGCGTTTCCAGCTTTCATTTTCACTCCCTCCATATTTCAAAGCGAGCTGCGAAGACCGCTGACTTACAGCAGGACATATGTTCATTTCTTTGGGCAATTTGCTGCAGCGTCTCCAGACTTCGGTGGGTAGAAGACCGCTGAGAGTCTGTGAAGGCCGCGGCGCTCTGATGTTAAATAATTAGCCGGAGATGTTCATGACAAAACACAAGAGTGAAGTTGAAATTAAAGCGCTGGCGGCCTCTTTGAAAAAGCCCCCGACTCTCTTCGCTCTCTCTCCCCCTCTCTTCTGCTGCATCCTGAACGAGCGCTCGGGTGTTTCTCTAGTGCCATCAACAGGACAAACTGTACACAAAGCTCACTTCTGGTGTGAGAAAATGATCAATACGGATAAAAAAAAATAACGTCTCAATTGGGATTACTATCGATAAATTGTCAGTTTTTTTCTGGAAGATAATAGCCTCCATTGCTTGTCTCTTAGCATTTCGGGTTATTTGATTGTGTGTGTGTGTGTGGGTGTGTGCTTCTCGGCTCCTCCGCGGCGCCGGCGTTGCTTTCATTTATCTGCTGTCGGTGGTAACGATTGGCAGCTGAGGGAGGGCTCTCTTGAGTGCACACGAGTGACCTTTTCAGTTTTGTGTTATTTTCTTAAACAGGTCATCGTGATCAATGCCGAGCCCCCCTCGCTCTGGTCTTTTCGCTTTTGATCGATAGCAATTAAAGGCCGGGATGAAATGGCACTGCGATAAATTGACAAATCCCCCCCCCCGGGCCCGTGTCAGTTTACGGCGGCGAGAAAAGTGCCGCCACCAGAATAACTATGTCCTTTTTTTTTTTTTTGCGGTTAATTGTAATTGATCGCATGCTGGACATATTCAAAATATAAGATACTCTATGATTGATTCCCAAGATTAGATTTCAAATGAAGCGAGGTTCAAAGAGAGATGTAGGCCCGCTAGAAACACGTGGAGAACATATGACCTCCACATAGAAATGCTCCACTGCCCAGGAATCGAACCCGAGACCCTCTTACTGCGCCACCAGAGCCATGTCGGAGCACAACTACTTAAGTCTGGGCGAAGAACGGAACAATTGAACGACTTGGATTCTCGTCTCTGCGCTGTTGCTAACCCCGGGTTTAAGACAAGTGAATAAAACAGGTTCGTTAATCTTTGTGAAGCCAGCATTTGTTTGCTCCAAGTAATAAAGATGAGCCTGGCCAGCCACTGTTTAAGTCTGGAGACTCGCTCATGTTAGACAGGCTTTCCATAATGCCTAGTGCTGCTCTATTTAGTTTTGTTTATGTCATTCAATGTTGATATGTTCAGAATAAGAATCAGAATCAGAACAGGTTTATTGCCATGGTTTGAGAACAGGGTTTACAAACTAGGAATTTGTCTCGGTGCAAACGTGCGACATAGAACATATAACGCAGAATTAAGATAAAAATTAAGCTAAGAACGTTACACTATAAGGCTATAAGGGCATGAGTAAAAAATATTAAATAAATAAGATAAAATAATCGCTCGTGTTGTTGTAAAGTGCTCTAGAAATAAACTTTGCTCTATTGCGCCTGATTCATGCAGCTAACAGAAGTGACATGGATGCGAATGTGACAGTAGGAGCCGTCCAGCTTCGTTGTCTGCCTGGTGTGGAGGTGGTGTAGGCTCTGGCTCTTGTGAGCAAGTAAAGCAGATTATTTCCGTAGTGTAACTGTTAGGGAAATAACAATTGATGTTCGAGAGGACCAAAGAAGGAGAGGCAGCAGTCAGGATGTCTTGTACAGGAGAAGTTTATTTACCATCGTACGGGACCCGGAGACACGAATATCAGACATTGCGCCAGTCCTACCATTCAAGTCTGCCCATGCTTCCACAGGAGGGAAGAGGGATAAATACCGACTAAGAGCGTCATACTGATACGTAAGCAAAACATGCAGTGGCGCCTGAGATCCACAGTCAAGGCTATGACAGAGATAGTACGACCGTACAGTTTGACCCATGGATAATACGAGTTTACAGCTTGACCCAGTATGATAAATAGTGATTTAATATTATCCTTCCACAGTAACTGTCCATCTAAATCGTTAGCCCTAATCCGAGCCCTGTGTTTGGTGCAGCTATGGGTCTGGGGTGAACTTCTGGCACAATGCTAGATGGCAGTCATGTAGGTGGGAGGTAATAATAATAATAATGCATCGGTTTTATATAGCGCTTTTCTGGACACACAAAGACGTTTTACATTATTCATTCACTCCATACTTGCTCGTGGTAAGCTACTATTGTAGTCACAGCTGCCACGGCCCTGGGGTAGACTGACAGAAGCGAGGCAA
Organism: Proterorhinus semilunaris; assembly: GCA_021464625.1. NCBI lineage: Eukaryota > Metazoa > Chordata > Actinopteri > Gobiiformes > Gobiidae > Proterorhinus > Proterorhinus semilunaris. The sequence goes on from CM038346.1 coordinate 8,984,200, forward strand.
CCAGTCTGCGCCATCGGCCCCTCCGACCACCACCAACCACTCACTCACTACATTCGCAAGGCTTCGTGGTGTTACCAAACGGTCTCCCATCCAAGTGGGAGTAGCTTCCAAGGTCTGACGGGACTGGGCAGAGCAAAGGCGGTATGGCCATGTTGGTAAGGCCATGTTGTTCCCCACGGGACAGTACGCGATGCATGACGTCCCCTCATGTAACGATGGATCCAAAAGCGGTATGTGCTCTATGAGTGTGCAAGTAAACCAGCATAGGTTTCGAAGTTAACTTATAATACATCTTTAGGAAACTAATTCATCCACATGGGACCTGCAAAACAACACAACCATTACTGCTTTGCTTTACGCTAATTACTGTCTACACTGAACCGTCGACGAGTGCTGCGGAGGTGCGTCCGTGCGAACCTGTGGAAACGGCGAAGAAATCGGTTACTGACAAAGGACATTTGCCAACCTTGTGTTTTAAGACAAAAACAGAACTGTGCAGCTAAGAAACTAAAACTTAACTTATTATTCTTGAAATAAATGACATAAAACTGAACGATGTCCCTATTTTCAATGAACAAACCTGTGGTCCTTTTTAATGTTATCGGTTCCTGAGCGAAACGCCGCACCTGGTCACACGAACATCGTCTGTTATATCGGGCCAAGGGCAGACAAAGGTTTTACTTGCCTGTACCAGCGTTTGAGTCTGGTCATCAGAGCACACAGGAAGCAAAATAAAACCAATCATTGAAGGGCGGTGAGTGCCGTTGATGCGGGTCTTATTAGCCCAGTCTCTCTCCCTTTCGCCGCCCATAGATTGTTATCGAGGAGACCTCCGCGTCCCAAGAGTGACGCTGCTCGCAAACAACATGTGGCCGCAAATAAAGGGCTAGCTTTTTACTAATTTGAGGTGCATCCACAAGTACTATGGACTTACCCTGAAAAACTAGTTAAAATAGGAACTTTTGTTATAATGTATTCAATTCAAATCAGATATGTGTGTTCATTAACAAGGGCTTATGTTGAAAATGCTCTTAAGTGTAGAAGGATTGTCAGTAGCCAGAGATGCGTTACATGATCCAAAGTAGATTTAATTTAACTGAACTTCAAAAAGATACATCCTGTCGTTAATTTGTTCATTCGAGCTTGTGCATGATCTGCAGCTTTATGTTTAATCCTATTTAGTTTTTGAACTTCCTCTGTATCTTTTTGTATAAAGTTTCACAAGGTTTTACCATTGAAAAAAAGGGTCACCAACTCAAATCCCGACCCGACCTCGTGACCAGTATTGCAGCACCACTCCCGTTGATTCTGAACTCTTTTGTACTTTCTTGTTCAGACTTCTTTCAGCAGACAGCCCATGTTTCAATGTGGATCAGTGGCTCCGAAATCATTTCCATGACCTTTTGTGAAGCCAATACTTTGAACATTCTGTCACACTCTCAAGTGAAAAGTATCTCCTTTCCGAAGTGTAGGCGAGGAGGATAAAAAGTGGCTGCCTTTGTAGACGATTCTGTAATTAGAGCAGCTGCAATGCCGGCGTCACCTCGCAATCTCCTCAGCAATAAGTGTCTAACTTCAATAACTCTTTATTACCCAGGGCGAATAACTGTGTACCGCTACTGACGCGCCTGTTTGGGACTGGAGGGACTCAAAGCTGGCAACTTATATTGACCATTAAATATTAAAGATGATGGGATGAAAATGCTGTTCCTGTGCATTGGGCCAGACTGTCGCTCGACTCGCTGCGGCAGTTCTGCAGCAGTTTTATAGGCTCTCACAAGCGAGATATGACTTTTTTTTTTTTTTTGCATAGTTATTTCCCATTTGTTCACAGGACTTCTATTCCTGGACACAACACATTTTTCTCATTCCGCGACAATGAAGGCAATTATAGCGCTGCTTGGAACACAATCGCTGTGTCCTCTATAGAAATGCCACTTTTTGACTCTACTGGTGTGGCCACTTGTGTCGCTTTAACCTTCATTTAAACCAGAAAAGTCCCACTGAGCTTCTGAAACTCAAGTGCAAAGGAGTTCTGGTCGGCCAAGTGGACCCTATTGTACATGGTATGTTATCTATTGTAGGGAAACTGCAGCACCTACTGGAAACCTATGTATGCATGTATGCAACTGATCCAACCACATAATTGTCGATTTGTAAATTATTGTTCGTTCCTTGCTTGCTCCTTAGGTTTTTGCACTGGAAACGTTTTTAATGTCCATCCATCCATTTCCTCCCGTTTTAGCCAATCACAGTTTGACATACAATGACAGCGCATATCCTGGTCCTTCTATGTGTCAACAGCTAGCCCCTTAGGTGTTACTCACCTGGGCACAAAAAAGGCCACATAGGTCCAAACTTATTCACTACTAATGAAGGAGAGGACCTTCATTTCCCATGAAGGAGAGAATTGCCGCCTCTCGATGTGAAGGAGCAGCGGCTCTACTCCAAGCTCCTCCCCGGTGACTGAGCCCCTCACCTATCTCTAAGAGTGCGACCGGCCACCCTGCGAAGGAAACTCATTCCAACCACCTGTGTCCGCAATCATGTCCTTTTCGGTCCTTACTCAGATCTCATGAAGGGTAGGAACGAAGATTGACCAGTGAATGGAGAGCTTTGCCCCTGACTCAGCTCCCTCTTCACCACAACTGTCCAATACAGCGAACCCATCTCTGCCGACGCTGTCTGTCGATCTCACAGAGTGTGAGATCGACAGCCCTCACTCGAGAACAAGACCCCGGGATACGTGAAATCCTCCGCTTGTGGTTTAAATGTGCTATATAAATACAGTGGATTGGACTTCTTGTCATTCTTGGTTTTGAAGTGTTTCCATGTTTATGTCTTTCATTTTCATCCAGAATATCATCCACCTTGGTTTGTGTCGATATTGGACATTGGATATACTGCCGAGCCTCTGGTCATGACACCATCTTTGAACCATCCCATCACTGACCGGCAGGCCTCCAAGGATGGGCCATCTGGAAGGAGAGTAAGACCAGAAAACCCTTCTGTTCTGAGAGGAGAGAATTTAAAGCACACTTTGTCTACAGTACGTGATCCCGGAGCACGACAGATCACTGCAAGACCAGAGAAGAGAAAGATACATAGTTCATCCTCCTCGTGTAACTCCTAGAGCTCAGAGAATCACAAAAATGATAAGAAATAAGCTTCCACCCACCTTCATTGGTCCGTTGAGGGAGACCACCACCATCACATGAGGACTACAGACTAGAGAACTTCTGACCATTACCGCCTGCACGTGTGCGCAACGTGACCGCCCAATCCCGCAATATGTATGTCCACTCCTGCCCGCATCCCGCCGCTGTGTCCGAATATCCTCACTATTCATATGCAACAGGTCTTTGAACTATACCACACAACTGAATGAAAACAGCTGTTTCAATCCCGTGTTGCGCGTTTCTCATGAATAAACGACTGGAATATAAACGGTTACGGTGAAACGATGCTAATATTAGCTGCTTACCTTAAGCTCGAGCTGTTACATGATCGATAGCTTCCTCTCTCGGACAGAAAAAGGCAATAATCCATCCAAGCCCTTTTCTTCATTCATGTAAAATCCATGTGAAATAGAACGTATCTGACTCATGTTTATCCATTAATAGTCCACTTTCTCTTGAGTTTGGTTGGTCTATTATCACAGAAATACATTATTCCCCGAGTTTGGCAAACTATAGCAGATGTAGTCACGTAGCGGGGAGAAAGTAGTGACTTCTGTTCTGTCCGAAACACAAACAGAATCAGTGCCCTTATAGTCTATAGCCAGTGTGGGCCTACGTACTGAATGGGGGATTCATTCACTACACACTGCGGGACACTACGGGCTTACCTGTCCCGCAGGGTTTTTTTTAGCCGCTCATTCCCACCCGCAGCTAAGTTGAAACCACCCATTCCTGCAAGATTTGCAGGACCCAGTCCCAATGCAGATCTCTTCTACTCTCTAAAGAACTGTAGCTTTCATGTCAAGATCTATTTGCATAATCTTTGTGCGTGTGTGTGTTTATAGAGGTCGTTTCTTCTTCAGCAGCATCAGATACGCTGTTTTCTTCTTGCATTTTATTGCATCAGCAACAGAACCAGGAACTGTCCTCTGCTTTTTCAAAGGCCATTAATAATCACTGAAACCCATTCTGAGCAGTTCTGCACTAAAATAAAGTTCATTAAGGTGCCATTGATTTGCTAGCTGAAAATGGAACCTTGTATTTTATGTTTGTTGAAATTCTGACCGACACAGTCCTCATTTAACACTTTTCCGTATCTTGACAATATTTTAAGTTATAAGCCCCTTCTCTGTTGAACTCTGGATTTTGTTCTCCATGTTCAGTGCAAGTCTGTACACAAGTGAGCTCTTTTGAGTATTCAAGGCATCCAGTTTTCTGACAAGAGCGGGCAGAGTCATTTTTAACCGCCTCGACTTCCACAGAATGATCTTGAGAGAGAATCCAGGCCATGCCGACATTGTAAGTCCTGGGGCCTGTTCTCGGCGGAGTATAATCCAAACATGATGCAATGTGCCTTTTACCTGTCAGGCCTACTTAGATCAACCCAAATATGTAAATCTGCCCACTCCCACATGGATGCTGTGTTGTGAGGCCAACTATTTGGAATTGGGTTTTTGGGAAGAAAATGTGGTTTACTTTTATAGATCGTTTGTTGGTATAACCAGGGTTAATGCGATTGTGACTGTGTCATCTTATCAAAATAAGAATATCAGAAGTGCCCTTTACACCTCTTCATTGCCTGCTTATATGGACAATGGTATATTGTTGGACAGAGATAATGGATCGCTACTCAGATTTATCACTGCCAACAATGAAAATCAATGGCCATGTGGATATTTTCAATAAGTTTGTGCCTAAATGCTAATATGGCTAACATGTACTTCAGTCATTCGCTGAGCTCCTCGAGCACAAACATCAATGGATTTCTTTAGGAAATGGCTCAGTTTGAAGAGAATAGTTAATAGAAAAAATGGAACAGAACTGGAATTACTTAATGGTTTGTTTACAAGGAGATTTTCCTCATCCGTGGAGTCATTTCTGACTGTGAAAATGGACAACAACAAAAATAATAATAAAAAATCCTGCCAGCCTATGACTGGACCACACATGATTTATTATAGGTAAGAAATGCATAATTTTAATGCATGATTTGCATATTTTTTGGTATTTAATTCATCTGATTTATGTTATGGTGTTTCATGACCACAATAGATGTTTTGGGGAAAAGGGCCTGTTTAAAAATCTGTGTCACATGTCTATATTGGTTGAAATATAATTTTCTTAAATACCGTACTATATGCAATTAAACGGTACTGGCATCAGTTCCATTCAGGACAAAGGTCCTGAAGAGGATTTATTAAACAGATGCAGAGCTGTGAAAGTGGAGGGTAGTTTACATGATATAAAATAATATACATATTATATCAGTGATATAAATGGGGAACATTTTGAATGTTCATTGGAAGGCAATTTGGTTGAAAATTAAGTTTTATAAGATGCTTACTAATGTTGGGAAATTTAGAGAAATCTTACAAGGCAAGTTCGCATGCTACTACTACTGTTTTGTTTAAATCCCTACAATTATCAATCAAAAGTATGAGAAAATCAAACAAGCTAAGAAAAAATTATCTTTTCCTCAGTTTTGAACAATTAATTTAATACACCCACGGTGTCGCGGAAAGTGCTCTCAGATCTGCGTTTTGTGAATTGAAACCCTCGCTGATGGTTGTAGTGGGTGAAACTGACAAAAGCTGAACATTGCTAACATTTCTTGTATCACGTTGCAAGCGCTCTTGCAGCTCTAGGTGCACAAGAGAGATATTTCACATGCAGAGAGATATTTTCAGCTTGTCGTGCCAGTTCCATAGGAAATGAATTGAAAAGGAGAGATGTTGCATCCCGTGTGTCGAGCCCATACACGTCTGAAATAAAACACCATTATAGCAGGACATAACATTATAGCATGGTTAAATGCTCAAAAAAAGTCGATTTTGGATTGACCCTTTGAGCAACAGACCACAGACAGGACACATACAGTGGCAGGTTTGTGAAAAGTTGTCCCCAAACAACTAACCTAAAAGTATCCTGTGGCGTGGCCAGAGTTAGGCAGCCCATTGGGAGTGACAATGTGAGGGAAAGTATTTGTCAGAGGAACAGCAGTCTCTTAATTAAGTCCTATAATGGAGGGAGAGGGGGCGAGCCGGTTAATTAATGCAGATGGGAGGCAGGGGACTTGACGGATAATTAATAACTTTAGCGCTGTTTCATTGTCAGAGAGGGTGCGAAGCGTCACAAATAGGCACCGCACATCAACATGAAGTCCTTTTAGCAGAGAAAATAAAGAGTGTTTTCAGATAAGGTAGCATAATTGTTTTTGGTAGTGTTGCTCTAGCTTTGTCACATTGCAATTTAACGCACTGTACACAAAGTGGCACAATTGAAAGTACGGCACAAATGTCTGTAATGGTTTGTGTGTTTAACAGTAGCAGTGCTTTTTCAGTTAATGGCAAACAAAGCAGCTCCTGATTTCATCGATACAACTAGGGTGGAATTTATGGCAACGAAAACATTGCGATATGAGCAGGCACACAAAAAATCGCAAAAGCTGCAATTATTCAGCAACTAAATGTCCTGTCTCTCTCTGCAATATGAGTTCAGAACAGTATTCCAAGTGATAGCAAAAAGGCTCCTCATTTGCTATCCTTGTTTGAGCATTTCAGTGGTTTTCTATACTGTATGTTGGTTTCTCTTGTGGTCTCGATGCTCCTTTTTCTTTACTCAGAAGGTTAACGTGTCCCACTGTCGCTGTAGGGAAATGTGTCCTCCTCATTTTGACCCATCCCTCAATGCAGCTGGGACAGCCTGTCAGGAGATATATTCATGGTCAGAATCACCTAACTGGAGGATGAAGCGAGTTCTGAACTGGTTTGATTTTGGGATCCACTATGACCCAAATAGAAATAGATTTTTATGTACAGTATGTGACATCATATACATTATTCTCTCCGCAAATTATAGTAGAATACTCATAAAATAAGCCTAAAAAGATTAAATAATTACATAACAGTTTAATCTCAGGTAGTGTTTCTCCACTATTTCAGCAAATAAATATTGAAAGTAATGTTGCCCAAACAGTCTCCCATCCAAATACAAACCAGGTCCTTCCTGCTGGACATATACAGCTTCTTCCTCAAAGTGCTCTCTCTGTGATCAGTGAAAATACACATTCAGTCAAGACAAAAGACCTTTTCAATGACACTGTCTGAATTATTATATAGAGGCCCATTTCTAATTAAAACCTCACCCTACATTACCTTAACAAATTAAATATGTGAAGGCCACTTATGTCAACATTACCTTGATTAAATAGGGGCAGCAGCGGCATGAGGATCCTCTCAATAAGCCGCGTGAAGCCAGTCCGGAGCAGCGCTTTGCAAATGCCACATTGTAAACTGTGTTTTATTACTTTGCGAAATAGACACACTCTTACTGGGGAGAATAATAATCACATGCCACATTTTAACACATCCCCCTCTGCTACATACATAACAGTAGATAATAAACTGTCAGCTTCTCCGCGCCGCGCTGGCTGCCTCTGCTGCTTTTTACCACCAGAAGATCTCCTTCCTGCGGGATTTGATTCTCTGCCTGCGCATTGTAAATAATTAATTTCTCCAATAAGAAAGGGAGTCATTAATATGTGACACTCCCAGCGGCGGTGATTTATTGCGGTCGCTGGTTAATTGCAGATGATAAAATGTTGTTTACACCTTTTGCCCGCTTCTTTTTGGCCTCAAAGCTTTATTCCCGTCCACCATATTATTCACCTGCCACCGTCTGCGTCTGAATTATATGCTCGGCTCATTGTGTTGGAAGGGATATACTAGTCTTTGACCTTGGAGTAAAGAGAGCGGGGCCCAGGTATGTTTCACCCGAGTGTTCACCGCTTTGCTGTAATTACACCCGCGTACTGGCCGTGTCTGCCCGCAAGACGGATGAGCAAGTGCCGCGGTTTGCTTGAATTAACGAGTTAGACAGAAGTTTACAATGGAAAACTCTCAACAAAATGATATGACTTCAATAACAGAAATAGATCACTAGGCAAGGCAAGGCAAGTTTTATTTGTAGAGCACAATTCGTACACAAGGCAATTCAAAGGGCTTCAAAGTTGCATAAAATTACAAGAAAACAGATCAAATCAATCAATCATTAAAACATCAACATAAAGTTAATCGATTACAGTAAAAGGCAAGAGTGCTGATAAAATACTTTCAGTTTTCATATGCTCGGGTAAAAAGCCTGGATTTGAACATTGTCAGAGTTGAGGCCTGTCTCACATCCTCATGAAGACTGTTCCAGATTTTAGCTGCATGAAACTGAAACGCAGCCTCACCGTGTTTATTATTGACTCTGGGAACCACCAGGAGACCCCTCCCTGAAGTTCTCAGGGCCCGAGATGGTTCATACGGCTCTAACATGTCAGAGATGGACTTTGGTGCTAAACCATGAAAAGACTTGTACACAAGCAGAGCTGTTTTAAATTCTATTCTCTGAGTGACAGGAAGCCAGTGCATTAGGGTGAGACAGGTGATAAAATACAGTAGATTTTTCACGCAGTGGTCAATTTTGAGATTTTATATGTCACAGTAAAAGAAAAAGGCCAAACTAAAGCCTTACGATGCTCATTTTTTTTGTTAGCGGACATTGAATGTCCACAAACAAGCCACAGATTTCCCAGAAATAACTACAATAGCACGGCGGTCCTTCGTCTTGCGCCCGCATTCACAAATATTGACAAGTTTGGTATCCACGTGCAGTACGAATGGCGACCGAGATCAAGTTATCCCTCTGAGAAAGATGACGTTTCACTTACCCGCCGATATCTTCCGATCCAAAAATGATAGAAACGAGCTCTTTCCCCTGAAAGACGAGAGTCATAGCTACACGATGATATCTGGGAAATCCCTGTACGTCACGCATACGCAGCGTGATGACAACATTAAGTTCTCCAATAGTAGCGCCTCCACAGCTACAGCTAGCACACGGCGCGGTGGCGGAGATTTTCCCCCAAAGATTGCGTGTGCAAAGATAGTTCCTCTCTGTTTGTGCATAGATGCAACCGGGAAAAGCCATCACATACAACTTCCTTTGTTGTGGAAATGATTAATCTTGAGGTGCTAAAGGCCTTTGTTTGGTTTACGACGGAAAACGAGTTTGTAAGTAAACAAACGCTATTTCATGACACGCTTTTCACCGTAAAAAATATCAAAATATTGTGCTAAAGCTTGGTGAAATAATCGTGCTCCTTGGAACACAGGGCCCCTGGAAACATATTTTAAATGTCCATAAATTTCGACGTTGTTGACCTTGTTTAGCAATCAAAATTTGTAACAAATAAAAAATCTGCCTAAATGTTTATTTGGTATTTCTTTTATAATTTTTTTTTTACATCATTTAAAACCAACTTAATCTTCTTTATTATGAAAGTCCAGGTTGTCCTGAAAAAAAAAAAGTATAACACTTGAAGGATACATTGAAAGGGGATGTTTTTAATGGCATGGGAGTGTGACAAACTACAAAGGAACAGCCGTGGAAGCGAGAAATATACAGGCGCATGCGTTTTTGTTTTTTCAAAATGTCGTTTTCTTTACACTTTTGCAAAAATATCTCCCCTTTAGTAGCTCCTACAGACTTCAAACTTTCCTTAAACATTTTTAAATATTATTAAAGGAACAGGCCACCGTTTTTCCATACTGAGATATGTTCTTACCTGAGCTTACACGAGTTGATACGTACCTGTCTGGTCTTTGTGCGTGCGCTCAGTCAGCAAAACGACCAAAGATGTTGTCAGCATTTGGCCTCTCCCAGTATATTCCTATGGCTCCAAACGGGGTGAAGTTAAAAGCGACCGAGCTCTTCCACGAGCACAAAGACCAGACAGGTACGCATCAACTCGTCTAAGCTCAGGTAAGAACATATCTCAGTATGGAAAAACAGTGGCCTGTTCCTTTAACAACATTTTAAAATGTTTATCAGAAGTCTTTCTAGCCTGATTTGGCCAAACCGCCTTGGGTATTCCCAATCCCGTCAGATCTTGGAAGCTCAGCAGGAAGGGCCTGGTCGGTACTTGGATGGGAGACCGTTTGGGAACAGCAGGAAGCCTGGGGTGAATGTAGTGAGTGAGTGGTTGGTGGTGGTCGGAGGGGCCGATGGCACAGACTGGTTGCCTTGCTTCTATAAGGACTGCATGAATAAAAAATGAAAAAAAAAATAGCTCCAGAATCAACAACACTCTGAATAACTAGGAAATGAGGCCCTACTGTATGTCAAAAATCCTGAAATACCCCTTTAGCGGATTCTTGATTTATCGCTTCATTTCTCTGGGACCCTGCTAATTGTGAATGTAAATGATAGGGGACTGGAAGGGCAGCGCCGATGTTACTGTCCAGGCGGAAATCACGTGGGGTCACTGTTCAAAAACCCGCCTGCAAAAATCAGTCATTAATTTATCAACAAAATAAAACCAATTTTTTTTCATTTTGTCAATGAAAATACAGGCAATTTTGGCCATTTTTAGCATAAAAATTACTTTCCATACATGTCCCCCCTCATATTTATCTGTAATAATAATTGATCACCTGCAGTGTCTTGACTTAAAAAAAAAAGAAAGAAGAATGTTCATGTCTTTAGTTTTCAGCAGTAAAGAGCTGCTGTTTCTCCACGCTTTGTTAATTACATGTGTGTTTACAGCTAATGTTGAAGCTGAAGACAAATGCGTCAATAAGGTCATTTGTTTTAGCTAACCAGTCCACATAGTCTCTACAGCTAATAACAACAGACCTGTTTTCACACTCACCTGCAGAGTCCCATGAGATACTTCGGAGTGGGTGCCAAGCTGGGACAATGCCCCAAAGATCTGCATTCATCCCATCTATTAATCATTGCCAGTTCTTTTAGCTAAACAAATATAGCTGGAGGTTTGGGGAATTTACTGATGCACTCTAGCACAGGGAAAGAAATGTGCACACAGAATATGTATGCAGAATATAGGAGCAGGGAAAAGCATTGAAAAGGAAAATTAATGGCACAGTCTGCTAGCTTATTTGATTAAGGGGAGATACAAGAATGCGGTTTGTTTTTTACAATTACGTGTCAAGCGCCAAATATCAACAAATTGATATGGATTTCTATGATCATATGAGTTGGCGCCTTATTCAACTGGGGAACTGCATGCACAGGGAGAAAATGCAATAAGCCACAACCTGGAGTGTTATCACAAGGAGGGTGATTAAACTAATGCCGCATGTAGCATCATGTATATGTGGCAAAGCGAGCAGTGATGGTCTGTAAATAATAAGCATAACTTGAATTCAATAAAATAACCAAAAAGTACAACACCACTGGAGAGAAGGCACCTCTAAAGGCACATAGGTTTGGTTATTGAAAGAGAGATGGGGCACAGTTTAAAACATGGCAGCAGGAGACACAGGCTAAGCAGGGACATGACCAAACCCCCCTTGACCTATAAAGTAAAGAAACGTTATCCTATAACCGCATAAGGTAGGAAAGTGATTGTTATGTGATCTTGCTCATACTATCCCACACCCACACGAGCTCTTCGGCCCGGCCCGGTGCCGGGTACTCCGCTCAAGAACCCCAGCAAACCCCGGACCTCCATCCACCGAGCACAGAGCATTTTGCACCATGAAATGGTGCGCTATGAAGCCCTCAACCATCCGCGACACTAGAAAGAAGCTCGTATTAACGGCCAGTCGCAGTTCTAAGATAGATTAATGTCAAATGTCTGCAATATCTACCTGACAGAAGACGGAGCACGTCCTGGGCGCTCACAGCCCAACTGACCGGAAGTATGAGGAAAGACAAATGGGCGAGGAACACGCTTCTCTATGCTCTTTATGACGGGGAGCTGACATTGCTGTAATACCACCCCCTTGGGCGACTCCAAAAGACACTTTGGAGACAGGATTCTAATGGGACTTCAGGCGTCCCATAGAACGGCTTTAAAGCCTGTCTTCAAAGAGTTTATCTTTTCTAAAAATTGCTATGACCCATGTGACGACACTGGGGTATATATATATATATATATATATATATATATATATATACGTACATAAATATTTTTAACCATTCGAGGTGTTGTAGCCCGAAGAAGTGGAAGCCTTTTCAGTGCATTGACTGGCTCCAGAGCCTGTCAATCAAGCTCTGTGGAGGCTCCGCCCGCCCCGTGAGAGCAAGGCTTCCCGCCTTTTTGCCCTTTTAGGCTGCATAGGAGGAGACTGGGCGGCCATTAAGTTTCACAAAGGACTCAAGACCTTTACAATGAATGGGGCTGAATGGGGCCCACTCATCTCTAATTATTATATCTATGGGAAAGACAGCGAGCGAATGAATTAATGGGGAAGGCTGTTATACTGTACATTAGATTTGTGGATGGCGCCACCTGCTGTTGACAAGGCTGTCTCGAGTAGATTTAGTCCATACTGCCACATATGGAAAGCCTGAAGCCTATGTGTAAAAGGCGTGACATAATTAATAATATGTTATCAATTCCAGTTTTCAAATTGGAGAAAACAAAGAGCTGAAGAAGCTTGGATGGAGGTGAAGAGCCTAGGTTGCCTCTGTGAGTAAGAGACTAAGACTAAGAGTCTGTGAGTACGGGACAATGAATGGAAAATAGCCCAAGGGAATCTGTTGAAAACTTCTACTATGGGTGGCACACTCCTGGACAACAAACCCGTCTTTTACACACATTTTGTTACGTCTCCAGTCCATCACCTTCTGTGACAATAGACTCTTTTCTCTTACACAGTGTGTATTGTCAGGAACAAGCAAGGACTCTATTTCTCGACAGATATCACAGCATTATGAATGATGCTGAACAGACTATATTGACGCAGACAGATTAGAATGACAGGAAAATTGAACAGTGTTTTCATGTTTCAGACACACACACAAAACAACACTGGAGATCAACACCAGTCAAATCATCAGTCAAAACGTTAAAGGGGGGCTTTTTTGAGCTTTTAACCTTGTTATAACATTAATTATGTTTACATGCAGCCATAACCCATTCATAACCTAAATATTACAAGGAATTGTGGACTTTTGAGAACAGGAAGTACTTGTACTGTATGTCTGGCGCGCAGCCGACTGGAAATACAAAAGAAGCAGAGCTAAACATGCAACACAGCACCACATTTTTATTTATTTATATGTTTATTTGATAGGGACAGAACAAGAAGCATTGTTACAAATAACCGATGCCATGTTCATAGGCCATATAGCTAACACCTAATTCGCAGACCTGGTCCCTAGAGCAAAGGATATACACAGCAAAATGGGCCGAGTTAGTTTTCTGGTGTAAAGCCTTCAGAGTGACTGGGTGTTGGTTTTGGGTGTGGCTACAACTCGTCCAGTGAGGAGGCAACTCAAGGCGCGGTGCTTTTCCGCAGTGTGAGCTGCACTTGCTCTTGGCAGTGTTAATTACACTTCCGGTTCCCGCCGCTTTTTCTAAATGATGTCAGTCTGCTGCAGTGTAACCGAGTCTCCGACGTGCAGATGAGGACAGCGCGGGTTGATTTAAACTTTTAATAAGGTAAGACTTTAAAATGTTACTGTGTAAAAGAATACCCGAACAAATGTTTTTTAAGATAATTGTTTGTTAGGACTCCTGTTTTTAGTAGCCTAATGCTAAACATGAAACTTATTGAAATACGACTACTCATGGTTCTTGCACTGATGTTAATATAACCGAGTGAAAGGCTTTAGATTCAAACCCTATGGTCGTTCCTAACTTTGGTTAGCCTACTGTTTTATTATTATTATTTTTTTTTTTACAAACACTTGACCCTCGTGACTACAGTGTTCTAAAGACCACCTGCTACGTTGCTAACTAGCCGCTAACGGCTAGCCACTCTGGCGAATCTTAAACCGCCTTATTCCCAGGGACTTACTTCAACTGTAAAACTTACCCAACGACTAAAATGTACGCAGAAAATGCAAAGCAAAGAGATATAGCATGTCCATATTGAGCGAAATTTAGTTGCAGCAAAATGCAAAAATAATCAAAATACAGTAGGCTACTTGCTAAGTTGTGCTAGCCAGTCCACAAAACACGTACGGGGAAATCTGCAAAGAGTAAGACAAAAAGAGGCCAATTGGCAGTAGTAATAAGTAAGTTCTATTAATAAATACAGGAATATAGCACAGGTGCTGAGTATTTTGGCCATGGATATTATTCAAAGACAGAACACTGTCTTTAAATAGTTTGCAATAAAAATTTAAAATTATGTTGAATGAAAAAAAAGTCATATGTTTGATTCTGGTATAACTCAATGTGTAATTAATTACTAACCAACCAATCCGCTGTGGAAAAGTCTATGTACATCAAAAAGTATGTTTTAGGAAAATGCCTTGTACTCCTATCGGTATCGGCAAGTACTCAACTCAAAGTAATCGTATCGGTTTTAGAAAAAGTGGTATCTGTGCATCCCTAGTACTGAAGCTCATGGCAGTATTGGCCTTTGTTGGCTTTTGTACTCATTACTCTGTTGGGGTCCAATATCTAACGTGATTTTGCACTAGCATTTTAATTATAATTTTGTTTTAGATTTCCTGCTGTGCAACCATGTGCGCAAAACGATGTATAGTAGTGGTACTTACGCTTTAAATTTTTTGTTGTTGTTGTTTTGAAGCTCATTTGAGTCTTTGCAGAGCCATGTTGCTGAAGGTGCAATGCCAAGCTACTAAGAAGTACATACGGCTACAGGCAGGCTTTACTTACAAGGATTTTATGAAAGAAGGTGAGTCACTTGCACTTGGCATTTGTCCGGTTTGTCTCATTAATAATTCCTTCATTATTTATCGTTAGTAAAATGCAAGTTTGGGTTTCCTGACTCGACTGAGTTGCTAGTTATGGATGAGAGTAATACAGAAATTGAGGAAGATGTCTTTCTGGAACTGATGGAGGCCAATCCTGACATATGTCTGAAGATCCAGGAACATCCTAAAGACAATTGCAAGTCTATTATGATACTTTTTAAAGTCATAATTTTGATTTCTTTTTTAATACAAATGCCTTTCCTTAAAACCTGTCTGACAGCTCCTGCATCCCCAATGGATCGCTCTTCATCATCCCTCACAGACACCCTATCACTTTCAAGTGAGACTGAGACTCCTGGGCCAGTGGAATGGTGGTCACCTGCCAGAAGCGTTCCCTCGCCTGATGTCAGGGCAAGACCTAGTGAAGAAGTCCTAGACTCCAATGCTGCCAAAGAGGTAATGTTAAAGGGTCAAAATGCAATAATATAAACCAATCCAGGTAGACTGGAAGACTTAATCTTAAAGAATATTAATATGCTGTAATAATAAAACAAATGATGTATTAAGAGCTCTTAATGTAAGCAGCCTACTGATGTTTGCTATCTTTTTTTTTTGTTATTTGTGGGCAGATGGTGTTAAATGTCCTGCGTGTGAAACCTGGAGGTGAAGACATCCTGGAAGAGTATAAATCTGACAAATCACTGAGTACCCGTTGCCGAAAACAGCTTGTTAACATCTTAGCAAGTGATATGACTGAAAGGCATGGGTAAGTCACAGTTTCCACAACATGTCATATAAACTTCATATTGAACAAAACCTAATAACTGAAAGCCTACACAGACAAATGTATGAAGAACTTCCCACCTGAATAGGTCTTTAACATGAATAAAGTCTGCTCTAAAAACGCATTTAAATTGTGGTTGCATGACTGAAGTTGTCTCGCCAAACTAAACAGGATCATGCTACATTTATTTGTGTTTTCCAGGAGGATGCCATCCCGCAAACATAAAGAAAACTATGCTCTTGGAATAATCACACTCTTTCCTTCATTGAAGGATCCATTTTCGCCAAAGGGATATGTAAGTAGTCATTAGAAATCCTAATTTGTTATAAATTGTTGATTTGTTATTACTTTTTGCCTAATTTTACAGGAGCATTTTTATGATGCTGAGAAGGGCATGGGGTATTTGGCATGGCGCCTCAAGACAATAGGAAGGAACAAGTCAAAGCGACCAGCCAAGGAAGTGTCACCACAAGAACAGGGACCAAAACGCAGAAGAGCTACATCCACAGCAGCAGGCGAACAGCTACAAGGAGATGCTTGCAGGGAGGCCATATCATTTCTCAGCCACTCCACTGATGTCACAAGCGTGTTTCAGAAGATGAAAAGCACTCTAGAACATCGGCAGGGACTTGTGCACGATCCACAAAGAACCACAGATATCTTCAAAACATTCCCACGCTTTTTAGATGTCAAAGGACTGGTAAGGTTTTACTTTTCACTTAATATTTTTTAGCATTGTTTTCATGTATTAAATCTCTTGTGTATTACAGGTCAATCAAGACTTCACTCTCCTGTTTGGAGTTGAAACTGCGTCCAGACTGCTGGAGAGATGGGACACAGTCTTCAAGCCCAAGATCATAATGGAGGCCAAACGTTTGACTCAAACTCCAGATGTTCAACAGCTACTGGCAGCAGCGGAGGCAATAGGTTGCGTTCACGATTTAGAATTCCATTTCAGTTGGAGGGCAGGTGTCAATACAACTCTATGGGAGAGAAACAGTTTTTGAAAGAAATTTCCAAAAAGAAAATGTCCAAATGTTTTCTCTGATCATCATGTGACAGTGATTGGATTCACAAACCTGACATGTGAATTTTATGGCTGAAAGTCCTTTCTACTGGCCAACATCAAGCACATGTTTTTGAATATTGTCTCCACTTTTGGACGCCTTTGTGAAGAAATAATTAGACATATGTTCATATCTGCTGGAAGATATGACTTTGAACTTTGTGTCAGTTTTTGTTTCATGTGAATTGGCCCAGTAATTACAGAGAAATTAACAATGATTTAAGACTATAAATCTGCATTTTGAGCGTTACTATGGTTACGGCCGTGGAATTTTCAGTTGCCCTCCACCTCAATGTTAAACTATAGGCTCTTTAGAGTGTTGTGATGTCACGTGAACGCTACCTATTGGACAAAATGACAACTGTAAGTTCAGACACATCTGTAAATTAAAGCAATTGAATCAATTACCATTGTACTGTTTATAATTGGCATAACTTAAAAGAATACAATTACTTTGGTGGTACACTATGGTTTGCAGACAACAAATCTGTGTCCAGGATGTTGTATATAAAATCTACTGATCCAGTAGATTAGGCTGCTACAAAACGTTCTGGAATACATGTGATTGTTGTATTAGTGGAGCAGTTTATATTTCTCTATTACTCTCTTGTTACTCTTCCTGAATGTGTTCAAAGGCACAATGTGAACAAAATCTTGAGTTTGAAACATGAATTGCAAATCTAATTGCAATACTTGTCCAAAATTTGCTGTTTGCCAACTACCTTTACTCTTTGCAAATGTAAATTTTCTAAACATGGACACTAGATTTGATTATACCTTCTTTGCATTGTTTTCTTTTTTTAGACTGGGACAGTGATATGGCCTCCCTGTTATTGCTCCTTCATCTGTTGCCACCTACAGCTGGACGAAGGAGAATCAAAATAAGTTCCAGTGATGCAGAAAAGAAACTTGTCCACTTTCACAAGGTAATTTTTGCAAGGACTAATTATATAGGACTCCTTTTTTTTTTTTTAAGTCAATTTGTACACTTAACTGTTTTTGTATAAAGTCACTTATTCTAACAATGTATGATTTTTATTTATTTTTTATTCAGTCCAGCAGCAGCCTTGAAGAACATCTCAGAGACGAGGAGAACCCACAACCATACATCATTGCAGTTGGCCAAACCAAAAACAAGATGGATGCCTTCTACATTGCCATTGACAAGCAGCCAATACCCTGTCAGGCCACCAGCTCGTTGGGTGCATTTGATGAACTGTTTAAAGCGCACTTCGTCTTCAACACAGCCTACGACTCATCACTGGTGCAGTTCTACAGGTTCATCCAAACTACGATCTACAACATTGACCTCAAAACAACAGACGAGTCTCCAAGACTTCGTGAGTTACGTGCAAAAATCCTAAATGAAAGTTAAAATGCTGAGGTGTTTCATATGTAAATGTACCTTTGGGAACATCCAACCGCTAATGCGCCATATTAGACTTGATCACAGTTTTTATCCAAACACAAAGTTCAAGTTGTTCTGTGGTCAAGATGGTTGTAGACGTCAGTTCAGCACTTATCCAGGTTTGAGAAAACATTTAAATACTGTTCATGAAAGAGAGCGTTCTCTAGGTAATGAAGCTTCATCATCTGAGTCATGTCATGGCAATTTCACTGAAAATCAAAGACCAACCAATGAAACTAGTTGTACTGACCATGTTGAATTGCAAAGTTTTGAGAACAATGAGTCAAATCTTAACAAAATTAATACAAAAAACATCTGTGCCACAATCGTAGGGAAACTCCAAAGTAGTGGTATGCCTAACAGTACTGTTTCAGCAATTGTAAATGACTTGGAAGATTTCACTAATGAGCTGCACTCACAGATTAAGCAGGAAATACTGTCAGTCGTCCCAGAAGATAATGCTGTAAGAAATGCCTTGGAACAAAGCCTTGAACATTTTGACAATCCATTTGACGATTTGAATACTGAAAGTAAAAGAATAAAATATTTAAATACAAAATGGGGGGTTGTGGAACCACAAGAAATAATGCTTGGTGTCCGCTTTGACATGAGGAGAAATAAAGCTACAGGTTCGTACAGTCAAGTCCCAGTAAAAGACACATTTATTTATATTCCCATCTTAGAAACCCTGAAATTCATGTGTCGAAATTCAGAGATTTGTAAAGTACTTGCAGACACGGTGATGATTAAAAACACATATGATGACTTTAGAGATGGCAGTTATTTTAAGACTCATCCATTGTTCTCAAAACATAAAAATGCTTTACAAATTCAGATTTACTACGATGACTTTGAAACCGCTAACCCTCTGGGTTCCAAACGTGGCTTACACAAAGTTGGTGCATTATATTTTGTCCTAAGAAATCTGCCACCCAGGTTTAATTCCGCTGTAATGAACATTCATCTTGTGGCACTTTTTCATTCTGATGATGTGAAAACCTATGGATTTGATTCAATTTTGCAGCCTTTCATAAATGATATAAAAACTCTGGAAACTCAAGGTTTAGATCTGCCCTTCTCAACAGAAAAAATATTTGGCACAATTTCCCAGATAACCGGAGACAACTTGGGCATGCATTGTATTCTTGGTTTCATAGAATCATTTAGTGCGACTCATTTCTGCCGGTTGTGTTTGATAAATAAGGAAGATGCACAGAAAATTTACACTGAGGACAGTCCCAATATGGTGATGCGTGACAAACATTTTTATGAAATGCACTGCCAAGAATTGGAAAGTCATCCCCCCAAATTATCTGTATTTGGTGTGAAACGAAAGTCGGCACTTAACAGTTTGCAGTATTATCATGTAAGTTGCAATTTCTCATTGGACATTATGCATGATATTTTGGAGGGGGTGGCTCAGTTTGAAATCAAGTTGTTGTTCGAATATCTTTCAGAAAATTTTATTTCAAAGCCGGACCTGTTCTCTAGAATTTATGCTTTTGACTATGGGTACCTAGAGCGCAAAAACCGTCCTACAAGGATTAATTTGGAAAGTTGCGGTAACAATATAGGTTTAAATTCTATTCAAACTCTTTGTCTTGTAAGAAACATCCCATTGCTGTTTGGTGACATTGTGCCTGAGGGCAATGAACATTGGACTCTGCTTCTGCTCTTACTGCAAATAATCAACATCGTCTTTTCTCCATCATTATCTGTAGGTATGACAGTTCACTTAAAACATTTGATCATGGAACATCACTCTTTGTTCAAACAGTTGTATCCACACAAAAACCTTATTCCTAAACACCATTTTATGGTTCATTACCCTTCTTGCATTAGGAAAATCGGACCACTCATACACCTCTGGAGCATGCGATGTGAGGCTAAACATAAGGTTTTCAAAAACACAATAAAAAACTTCAAAAATATCACAAAGTCGCTTGCAAAAAAGCACCAGATTTCAATTGCAGGTCATTGGGACACAACACCAGCAAATCACATTGAATATGGACCTTTAAAATCAATGAGTGTGGACAAAGATGATGATTCATATTTTAGTGATTTTAATCCAAAAGACATTTTCCTTGCTAACTGGGTCAAAATAAGTGGAACAGAATATAGATCTGGACTTACTGTTTGCACTGAGATCGAAGACGAGATGCCTGTGTTTTGCAAAATATCAAAGATTGTTGTTGTTAACAGTGACATCTACTTTATTGTTGACAAGCTTGTGGTCGATCATTTCAGTGAGCATTTCCATGCCTATGAAGTATGTGAGAGCAATGAGAGAACTGTTGTTAAAGAAAACAGTCTTGTGTTTTACAGACCCTTTGACTTACAAATGTCTTACAACAGTGATGACCTGTATATTGTGCCCTTATTTTCCTTGTAAAGGGACCAGATGTGCATGTGTTCAGTGCCAGTTCCACATTAAAACATTTTCATTTTAAACATGTCTTTTTTTTCCTTCTAGTTAATAGGACTTGTTTGTTTTTTTAACCGCAAAGTTCACAGCTAATGAATAAATAACACTCTTAAAATGAAGAAATCACACAAAAAATGTTTTTAAACAACACTTTATGGATTTAGAAAATTCACTTAAATGGGTGAAAAGTGACACTTTTTGGATGAAGGAAATTCACTTTATAGAGTTAAAACGGTAACACTAAGGTGGTGAACATTTAACTAAATTTACATGAAAAAAAATCACTTTAAGTGTAAATATGTTAACACTCTCAGTGTCAAAAAATAACACCCAAAACGTGTCAAATTTTTAACACTTTTGAAAGTGTAATTTTAACACAAAATCCGTGAGAACTATATAGACCCAAAAAAAGTGTTAAAATTAACACTATGGGTGTTAAATTAACACCGGCCATTTTGCTGTGTACTGTCTTTTGTGGACGGTAGAAAGCACAGCGATAGCGAGGCATTGTCCATGCACCGCAGTTTGGATCGGGATATCCCAATTGATTACAATGACCATGTAACAGGGGTAACTGTCTGCTCACGCATGTAAACGCGTTAGTCCAAATGTTTCAGAAACCGGTACCTTATCCTGAATATTGATGGCAGTCACAGTTCCCTCGTCAAAAATATACATTTGTTCATGCAGTTTCAGCAATCCTGTTCACGTGTCATTCCCACGACCGCAGAGAGCGCTACTGGCTAATTGTGACCAGCCCAGTGACTCGCCTCTTACTGTCTTTTCTTTACTGCGTCGAGATATAAATATCAATGCAGAGAAACCCAACGCGTGATATGTCCCTTTTTGCCTGTGACGTTTGGTAGACCTATTCCCGAGAAGGATGTCCCAAAAAAACAAAAAGTATTTATATCATGGCCATCTACATCAAGAATATACAAAATGCAAGCGGAGGCAACCTTGTGGGCAAAGTAATTGGGAGAGATGGACAGGACTCTTCAAGCGAACAGGAGGAGCACAGGTAGGTAAACAACAAGTCAGCACAATAGTTGGTGGAGAGATGCATCTTCAGTGAACACGCAGCTGTCACGGCGACGGCAGAAAAGCACCATGTTCCTTCCTGTCAGCAAGAAACGAGCAGAAGAGAGTACAGCGGGGACACCGGGCTGGATAACTGAAAGCCACTGTTCCATTGTGTGGCACTCTAGTAATGATATATAAAGCCAGTTTAAAGAAAAGTTTTGGGAAGAAAGGGAATGCAAATCAGCAGCGTGTCTTTTACTTCTGCCGACAAGTGGCAAGGAAGCAAATGTTTTCTTGTGAATGGTTTTGTCTACGGGGATGAGGTAATCTAAAATTGTCCCAGTCGTGACAAATAAGTGATGAACATTGAATATTATAGTGAAGGAGTAAACTTTGTTGCTTATCTTGCATTTGGGATCGCCCAAATGCATATCCTCAAATGCATATACACACCACTTCCCGTGCCCTTTTTCCCACGAACATCACTTAGTATTCTTTTGTAAACAGAAGCCAATTCCATGGTGTTAGCCTTTCTTAAATTGAAACTGAACCACTGAAGCAGATAATGTATTGCTCTATCCTTTATTCCACTAACTGTAATGGAAATTCAGGAAAAGGGTGTTTTAACGTGACTCACCAAAGGATTTGTTACACCAAAGTGCAAAGTGCAAAGGTTCCATGACTTTCTTTTAACCAAGTTACATTGTTGACTTCATACCGGAGCTACCTTTTTAAGTCATACGACATGAACAGAACTTTATGAGTTTATAACAAAACTTACTAATTGCACATCTGTTGCATTTGACCCATCCTTTAATGCCGTAATGAGAAACAGAACAGTCAAACCTTCTATCCATCCATCCATCCAACCATTTTCTTCCACTTGTCCATTGCCAGGTCGTGCACCAGCCCCTATGGCTCCTCCTGCAGGTGGTGGGTCCACAGAAGGACGGCCTCATGGTTCTAACCGGGCCTGTTGGTCTCTCATAAGGGGCTTCTGAACCGCTCTTTGTCTGACCCGTCACCTAGGACCTGTTTGCCCTGGGAGACCCTACCAGGGGCACGAAGCCCCCGACAACAGAGCTCCCAGGATCATTCGGGCTCTCAAACCCCTCCACCGGTTCCAGGAGGGGTCAAACCTTCTACTTTATCTTTATTTTGTAGAACAGTGAAATGGCTTGTTTGAGTTGAGGACGTTTTGAAACATCAGAAACTATAAGAAACAACAATAGAATCCAAGCTGGTCAACATTTCGGGACAGAAATGTGTTAATTTGAAGCATAAAACCATTCTCAATTTATTGCAATGACGAGTGCAATGAACAGTACATAGGGGGATAAAAACTGAGGATGTATCAGCTCAGCCACTAATCGCACTTTTGAAAACAGTGAGATAATCGTTTGAAAAGGGGGTGAAGGATGCTATATTTGTGATTAAACACAATTGCACTTAATTGCTCATATATGGTAAATGGTACATGGTCTCAACTAATTGTATATAGCGCTTTTCTACCTTCATTACGCCCAAAGCGCTTTACAGCAAGGAACCAGTCATATATAGCACAACATACTCCTCAGATCTATCCTTAGATCAGAGAATAAACAGTAGGTCGGCACAACAACCCTTGGTTTCACCACAGCTTTGAAAAGAAGATGGAGTTAATATTTAATTGACTATAGGTTCAGGAGCAGGACCTTCACCTAACCATGCCTCTAATAACCCAGGTATAATAACTTATTAACACCAAGCACGCTCATTAAACCCTGTTTGTCTAAACTCTCAACCCCACCCTTCCTTCCTATGTCTGTTCCTTTAGCTCTACCGGGGGTCCCGAAGAGCTGGGTACACGCCCAAGACAGAGCCCCCACCCACAAGCTCAACCTATGATTGTCGATTACTCACTGTTATGGTAATCTATTTTAGTTTTACGGCGGTTGGCAAACAATTATTAGAGCATTTCCACCACCTTCTGTTCCGAGTGATGGGACAGACAGTAAGCTCACACTACAGGTGACACTCAGAACATTTTTATATTGTTAAAGAGTGCATTAATTTCTGTAATTCAACTTAAACTGTGAAGCTAAAATATAATAGACTCATTACGATTAGCAGACTCACAAACCCTCCAGTTTCACTGTCCCAAGAAGCAATCTCTACATCCAAGTGCAATGAGTTTGCAAAACGTTTTAGTGACAAGGTCCAAGCCATTAAAAATGCTATTAGCTCTTCAATACAAATGGTTACACTTCAACCAGTAGGAGTCCTAGAGCTTAAACATTTTACACCGGTCACTAATGAAATGGTGGAAGATGTTATTTCTGGTCTGAGCTCAAGTACATGCTGCCTGGATGAACTACCCACCAGAAGTCTGTGCTGAGCAGTCACTCCAGACGAGAGCTTTTCCAAAGGCCCTAAAAACAGCTGTCATTAAGCCACTGCTGAAGAAGAATGGTCTTGATGCCACAGAAATTAACAATTATCGGCCTATATCAAATCTGCCCTTTATAAGAAAAGTCTTGGAGAAAGTAGTTTACAGCCAGCTTACAGACTTGAGAACCAAGAAATATGACCATATTAGTCCAGTGCTCCGGTCTCTGCACTGGCTTCCTGTCGCTCAGAGAATAGATTTTAAAATAGCTCTGGTTGTGTACAAGTCTCTTCATGGTCGGGCACCAGAGTACATCTCTGACATGTTACAGCCGTATGAACCACCTCGGGCCCTGAGATCCTCTCCTGGTGGTTCCCAGAGTCACCACTAAACACGGTGAGGCTGCGTTTCAGTTTCAAGCAAAAGTGTGGAGCAGCCTCAGTGAGGACGTGAGATAGGCCTCAATCCTCACTATGTTTAACTCCAGGCTGAAAGGACACCTTTTTACTGCTGCCTATGGCAATTCATTGTATTTTAACTAATTTTAATATATATATTTTTTAATGTATCGATGTATTTGTTTTATTGCTTTTATTGTGCTTTTATTACTTTTTATTGTATTTTTTATTGTGTTTGGTGTTGCTGTGAGGCACATTGAGTTGTGTACATCAAATGTGCCTTCATTACATGCAAAAGGAGACATGTATAGCATTTATTTGTTATAATTTTGATTATTATGGCTCAACTTGTAAAAAACCCAAATAATAAATCTCATAAAATAAGAATGTTTTGAAAATTGACTGTATGCCATAATCAGCAAAATTATGACAAATAAAGGCTTGACATACAGTATATCATCATATATTAGTTTCACATTTTAAGTTGAATTACAGAAATACATTTTCACCTGTATTGTCCCAACCATAGACTAACAGCCTACGGTCCCAACGTGGGATAGCATAAGAAAAGAAGAGCGATATATATTATTTTTCATGGTAAATGGTCTCAACTTATCTAGCGCACCTTCTGTCGTGGCGTGGCACTCGGTAGTGAATTAGGCTCCGAGTAAAGAACAACAAAGTCAGTCGGGGTATTTAAGGGAGGCTTCGAACGTCCTGTCGCTGTCTGGGAAGCAGGCCAATGCTCCTATTGGAAACTAGTTTACTCTCATACATCTTATTTATATTTGATTATGGGGTGAACAGGACAGTCGGCGAAACCAGCCTGCCGACCAGAGGATGGCTGAGAACAATGGTGACTTTGAAAGGTTTTGCTAGGATGTAAAACTTCTGTCCGATCGACCTTGACAAAAGTAGTTCTGCGCAGAAACGAACTTGAAAGAGGACAAAGTAATATTGTCACTAAATAAAAGTCTACAACCGAAGAGCCTGAAGTGATCTGTTTACCGCCGTTTGAGAAACACAGCTTTATAGTCAAACGCGCTGATTGAAAGCTCTCTTTGATAGACTGATCAAATGTGCGCATATATATATCCAAATCCAAACGTTCCCAGCATATTTGTCTGTGTTTGCACCTGCCCACGCAGTCTGATCATGTTATCCTCTGTGACACCTCGCTCCCAGCGCACACTGCAGTAACACGTTTGAATGAGCGCCGTCCCACTCGCCCCAGACGCGAACGCCACATCCACAGCTTCACAACAGACTCTCGACAAATGAAAATGCAAGTGAAAATTGAAAATATGGAAATTCACAATAGTCAAGGTGTATTTTTAACCAAGGCAGCCTCTGTTGCAATGAATACAGTGAGCGTGAAGTACGAAAAGCCAAAATATAAAAAGTAGCTGATGCATGAACAGGGCGTATTGGCATTAGAATATAACAAGCTTTGGGTTTACAATATACAAGTTCAGCTCTACTGTGGCAGATATGGAAGGTATGCAGACTTTGATCTGGATATGTTTATGGGGACTGCAGTGGCTAAGGTGATAGAGTTGGCGTACTTACTGTAAGTGGCGGTCGGAGAAGATGTTGGCGCAGATTGGCTGTCAGGTCTCACTGCCAATCAGTGTAGCAAGTCACTACAAGCATTTACCTCAAAAAATATTCAAATTATGTTTTATCAAAGCCAAAGGGAGTAGAGTAGCCACTATTTTGTATTTGTTTAATCAAGGAAGGCATAGTGTTACTTTAAAGGAGGTGTATCCATCCATCCATCCATCTTCTTCCACTTGTCCATTGCCGGGTCGTAAATCACATTGCACCAGCCCCTATGGCTCCTCCTGCAGGTGGTGGGTCCACAGTAGGACGGCCTCATGGTTCTAACCGGGCCTGTTGGTCTCTCATAAGGGGCTTCTGACCCGCTCTTTGTCTGATCCGTCCTGTTTGACCTGTTTGCCCTGGAAGACCCTGCTCAAACCCCTCCACCACTTTAAGGTGGTGGTTCCAAGAGGGGAAAGGAGGTTTATTATGTAAAAAATTACTTTTTAGAGCTTTTTACCATGGTACAATGTTGTTATTATCAAGTACATACCTAGAACCGTGTTTCAACCAGAGGTGGGTAGAGTAGCCATGAGAAATGAGAGTAACGTTACTTTGAAATAATTTTACTCGAGTACAAGTAGTCCTTCATCCCCACAGCTGTCAGACTGTACAACACTACTGTAAAGTAACTCATGTGCAATTACCTTCTATGCAAAACTACGTGCAATAATCTCTGTAAGAGTCACTTTATCAGCCACCTGCACTATACATTTTTTTATTGTTAATACTTTTTGCCCCTTAAATCTTTTATATTAATTGTATATAAGATACCTAGTCTTATATACAGGAAAAGTCCTGGAGAAAGTAATATATCAACAGCTCACTTACTTTCTCCTATCTAACAATGTGTTTGATACTTTCCAATCAGGTTTTAGGCCCCACCACAGCACTGAGACAGCTCTGATCAAGGTGACAAATGATATCCGTATGAACACCAACGCAGGTAAGGTCTCAGTTTTAGTTCTGCTGGACCTGAGCGCTGCCTTTGACACAGTGGACCATGGAATCTTACTTCACAGGTTAGAAAACTGGGTGGGAATCTCTGGTACTGCGCTAAACTGGTTCAAGTCCTATCTGGAGGATAGGACGTACTTTGTCGAAATTGGCAACTGTGTCTCAGACAAAATTTCCATGACCTGTGGAGTCCCCCAGGGGTCAATCTTGGGACCCCTCTTATTCAACTTGTACATGCTTCCATTGGGTCAGCTAATAAACAGCAACAATGTGTCGTACCATAACTACGCAGATGACACTCAGATCTACGTGTCACTGACGGCAGGTGAACATGGGCCTGTAGATACTCTCTGTCACTGCATCGAACAGATCAGTTTGTGGATGCAAAACAACTTTCTCCAACTAAACTCAGACAAAACTGAGATCATTGTTTTTGGCCCACAGACACAAAGACAAAGTGTTATCAGTCACCTTGAGTCTCTCTCTCTAAAACCAAAAAATCAGGTTAGAAATCTAGGAGTAATCATGGACTCAGACCTGAACTTAAACAGCCACATTAAAGCAATAACATCATCAGCTTTTTACCATCTGAAAAACATTGCTAAGATCAGAGGAATAGTGTCAAAACCAGACTTGGAGACACTCATCCATGCATTTGTCTCCAGCAGGTTAGACTACTGTAACGGCCTGCTCACTGGCCTTTCTAAACGAGCTGTTAGACAGCTGCAAAACATCCAGAACGCTGCTGCTCGAGTCCTGACAAGAACCAGGAAATATGACCATATTAGTCCAGTGCTCCGGTCTCTGCACTGGCTTCCTGTCACTCAGAGAATAGAATTTAAAACAGCTCTGCTCGTGTACAAGTCGTTTCATGGTTTAGCACCAAAGTACATCTCTGACATGTTAGAGCCGTATGAACCATCTCGGGCCCTGAGAACTTCAGGGAGGGGTCTCCTGGTGGTTCCCAGAGTCAGGACTAAACACGGTGAGGCTGCGTTTCAGTTTCATGCAGCTAAAATCTGGAACAGTCTTCATGAGGATGTGAGACAGGCCTCAACTCTGACAATGTTCAAATTCAGGCTGAAAACAGCTCTTTTTACCCGAGCATATGAAAACTGAAAGTATTTTATCTGCACTCTTGCCTTTTACTGTAATTGATAAATTTTTATGTTGATGTTTTAATGATTGATTTGATCTGTTTTCTTGTAATTTTATGCAACTGTGAAGCACTTTGAATTGCCTTGTGTATGAATTGTGCTCTACAAATAAACTTGCCTTGCCTTGCCTTGCCTTGCCTAATGCCAGACTAAAATCACAAGTTATATAGTTAGTCTGGAGAACACCAAATAATTTTCTCGTAGGAGAGGTGGTTTACGATTGTCCATGGCCGTTTATTGGGCGCTATGAATGTCTGTCATGCGTCTGCACGGAGTCATAGCCAATTGTATCATCGTATCCGATGACATGTGACGTACCTGCTGTAAACTTTCCAGCTAAACTAATTAGAACACGGTCTAAGGCTTTATCGAAAGATGGCGTTGCGTCTGCTGCTGTCATGTTGCATCCGTAAATAAACGTTTCTTTTTTTTATCCCTAAACAAACTACAATGTCGAATAGCGTGTCATCGTCTTGCTGTCCCTCCTCATTCTGTGATTGGTCCCCAACTCCATGCGAAGATTTCGGCCATGTTCCCCGGACTGCTGTGCAGTTCGAAATGATTCCAAGGTCTGGCGTTAGCCAGGCTATAAGATACCTCTATTTACAATTCAATTGTGTGCATATTTCCTGTCTATTTTGTTTCTTTTTGCCATTGTGAGATCAATAAAGGCTTAACTTATCTTAAAAATTAGTGACCCAAATAAATACCGACCCAAGTGGGAAGGGCTTACAGTGAGATCGCGTGAAAGTCAGGAAGTGAAACTACTTGATATTTTGTTTCAGCTGTTTTAGATCAACATTGCATTTTCTAACAGTGATACCAACAGTGATAGTGATGAGATGTGTTTCAAATTATTACCAAATACCTATTTAAAATATATTCACTCACGAGCAGAGAAGATGTCATCATGAAATCACTCAAGTAAAAGTCATAAAAAAGACAAATTAAAACTTAAGTACTGGGAAACAGAACGTGAGCTGACAAGTGACAAAGCTTTTTTTTCCACTTAGAATAACTTATTGCAGGAAAAATATTTTACTGAAGAGCATTGATGTTTTCAAAGTAATTTTACTTTAGCGCCATTTTAACCTCTTAACCCCCGAACTGGCACGTGACAAGAAACAACAGTGATTAGCCAAACAAACTTCTCTTCATCAATTCAAGTGAACATTCCTCTTATGTGATTAGAAGACCACACCGAGATGGAAAAAACTTATGTCAATAGCAATAAAGCACGGTGGATTTTCTGATACTTTAAACTAAACATCAAACATAAGGGCCGAGGTTAATTAGCTCTCAAGTTTCAAAGTTCATTAAAATGCTGTAGAAGTCGATGGCTGGTGTAAGACAGTTTGATTAATGCGTGAGAGAAATTATGCGAGATGAGAGAATGTCTTTCTGTCTAATAATCCCCGTCTTTTCAACTATGTGGGAGCAATTAGATGTGTTGTCTATCAAATTCTTGCACGTGTTTCATGCATGTCAGTTTAAGATGGCGTGCAGGCAAGTCGGCAGGTCTCAAAAGTGGTTTCACCAAAAGATGATGCATGTGCTATTTGTAGAATCAATATCACCGCATCAGATAACAAGCATATACTGTATATAGACTTTTTAATTTGGACGTTTTTACATTATAGCATTATGCTGAAGGGGGAAATCAAGCAGTCGGGGATGTGGTTGAATTTAACGAAACTGGTAAAAAAAAAAAAAAAAAAAGGTTAAAGGGGGGGTACACAAGGCGCATTGAGTTGCCTTGTGTACGAAATGCGCGGTATAAATAAAGTTGCCTTGCCTTGCCTATTATGTAAAATCGACTTTTTCAAGCTTTATATCATGTTATTATGTCATTCCCTCATTAAACACATGCCTGGAGTGTTGCCTTGGCTCATTCACATATTTTTGAGTAATCAGTAAAAACTTAGACGGCAGCCATTTTAGGTGTAGCTATGCCTCAGTCCTCCTAGGAACGCCCCCACCTCCTGGAGACGCCTCTGGACCTTTCTTCACCAGCCAAGCCACCAACCACTGCTCCTCAGCTCAGCAGAGCCTCCTCCCCGCACAGTGTTGTTGTTTAAATGCCACAGTAGTGTGCTGAAGGGGGCGTGTCGGAAAGCTTCTTAAAGAGACAGAGGCCTATTTCAAGACGTTCAGTACAGCCATTTTGAGAGAGCAATTTTATTCAAGGCAGTTATTTTAATTTACTGCATATACAGACCAACACAAGGTTACGTCTTCATTGTAGTATGCTGTAGACTGGTGCTATGTGATTGAAAAAAGCATAATAGCCCCTCTTTAAAGTTGCTACATATTCTCCGGGTAAAAAAGTGTGAATTAGAGTTTGATAGAATTATGGCATTAGTGTAAAATATCATTAATAGTTTTACACAAGTGGAGTCATAATGATATTACAAAGAGAAAATAAAAAGTACTCCACATCGAACCCGGGACCTTCTAGCTGTGAAGCACAAGCGCTAACCTTTGTGCCATCGTGCCCCATGTAACATTCAGTGCCCATTTCCAATAAGGGAGTAAAGCAACCAAACATCACATCCAGGAAACCTCTTAAGCCTCACCTTAACCGAGCACATTTTCTCCAGTTATTATCCAGGTATTCAGGTATTTACCCAAATCTAAAAGCTGATCACAACCAAAAAGTGATCAAAAAAAGCAACACAGCGCAACAATTTACCCAGGCTCGTAAAGTCTTAGCCGATTCTTCTCATGTGCTCAACTGTCAGTACGAGCTGCTGCCGTCATGGAGGAGGTTTAGGATCCCCGTTTGTTCACACAACCGCTATAAAAACTCCTTTGTACCACGCTCCATCAAATTAATTAATAAGAACAATTAAAACTATGTGCCTGTGTTAAGCCGGGCCACCGTGGGTGTCTGTCTTTTTGTAATGTGTTTGTTGTTGTATTTGTATTTATGTTTGACTCTCCTCCGAGACGAATTTCTCTCTAGGGAGACAAACAACAAACTGAATCTGAATCTGAACAAAAAAGTGATAAAAAAGCAACAAAATGCTACAAAACGGAAACACAAAAGTGACAACGCATGGAAACACAATGAAGAAAAATCCGTTCTGTAGGTTTCCGTTCAAATGAGGTGTTACAGTGCCCTGTAGGCTGTAAGAAGCTTTTAGATTTGAGTAATGCCGAACTGTGCTCAAAAATATATATATATATATTTTTTTGTCTCTCCAGCTCAATAATAATGTATGTTAAAAGTCAAACCCGTTATAAGCACTTCAAGTATTGACTCCTTTTGCAAAGTATGCTATGACAATTTGTTATTTGATCATCTAAGTTGCAGCCATAAAGGCCTCGAGTGTAAATCCTACACAGTGGAAGACAGTGGCTCAGATAGTGGAGCTGGTTGTCTTTTAATTGGAAGGATTATGGTCTGAATCCCAGCTCCAGCAGGGGCAAACTGTTGCTGCGTCCTTGGGCAAGACACTTCCCAATAGTATCTTACAACCTTTGAGGATGGAGTGAATGAATAATGCCATGTAAAGAAGTGGTTCTCAACTGGTATGAAAAAAATAACCAACCTGATAATTGTAATTTTAACAGGACAGTAATTCTATACTTTTTCAGTACATCAATATTAAAATTTATATTTTCTTGGTTCCGCGATTCAGATTTGGGCCCCAACCCACAACTTGAGAACCACTAATGTAAAGCGCCGTTGACTGTCCAGAAAAGTGCAGTATAAAACCCACGCATTACACATAAAAGAAACACTTTAAACTAGCATTGCCCTGCTTACCTGACTCTCTGAGACCCTATACTCTTTCAGCATTATGTACTCTTAGACACTCTTAGACACAGTAACCATCCTCATCAATCGTCCGCCACACGCGCCGCCTCCCACTGAGGCAGCGCAGCCAGCCGGTAAACCGCTCAGTTTGCCGGGTGACTTATGGGCGTTATATTTTTAAATTGGCCACTCTAGCACCTCTGATAAATCAACACGGAGGACATTAAACGGTTCATTATTATCCTGTTATGATTCATGGTCAGCGGAGGCCTCGGCGAGTACCAAGGGACGCGGGACATGACAAAACAGCTTCTCGCGGATGCTCCGGCCCGTGTTGAGACAGACGCGTCACGTTGATTTATGGTCCGCTGAAGACGAAGCTTTGGCCTGAGGTTCGGGTGCAGCGAGGTGGAAGGTGACACTGTGGTACATATGCTGTGTGCACATGGCTGGGCAGAGCGTGAACAAGAGCGAGGGCAGTGTGGGGAATGAAAAACCAGGCACTTAAAGATGTCCCATACGCACACAGCATGATATGTTTACGGATGTATGGATGAAATGCCTGGAGGACTGTAGGAATGGGGGGTTGAAAAGTGAGTAATGAAGCTGTGCAGATCAAATGGACAACTCACATTTTTGTGGGAACTCAAAGACTAAATGGTACTAAATCAGGTGTAAACTTTTTGGCCCCTTTCGACACAAGGGCCACATTGGGGTTTTGTTGTGATTAGTCATCATCAAGACGCAAAAAATCAGCTCACACTCTCGAATAATTCGTTGGACGGCCTTTAGCTTTGATTACAGCGCACATTCACTGTAGCATTGTTTCAATGTCAAAAGTTTCTGCAATTTCAAAAGGTCTTGTGTTGTATTCATTTTTCACCCAGAAATTGTATTGATGAAGGAAGAGTGTGACCACTGTGAAAGGCCTTCTCCAGCACATCCCAAAGATTCTCAATGGGGTAAAGATCTGGACTCTCTGGCAGCCAATTCACAATGTGAGCCTGATGAATCCTGGCATTGTCATCTTGGAATATGCCCTTGCCATCAGGGAAGGAAAAATCCATTGGTGGAATAACCTGGTCATTGCGGATGTTCAGGTCGTCTGCTGATCTCATTCTTTTGGCACATAGGGACTGATCTTCCACCTGGCACAAGAAAAGCGTTGATCCAGACAAAACTGTTATCTTGCGGCCAGCGGCTAAAGGGCGTCTTTTATCAAATAAAAGGCTGACAGAAGTGGGGTTTGCTGCTTTCCCTTCGCAGCCTCTTCATCTTTTCCTCTTTAACATTGCGCTGCCTCATGAATTTCCTTCAGCATTTAGGCTCCATCCCTTTTCAGCTCTCACTGGACAAACTGTAAACTTTATTGTATCCCACTGTGAGTTAAACACTGCCCGAGAGTGAGAATATATCGACGGTCGCTACCCCCGTCCCGTGTTAAAATATTCAGGTCAGGAAAAAGCTTGGTGAGGGTCTGTCCAGCCCACGTACAGCTGTCGTACAACCCATTTAGGGGGTCATTAATCAAAACAGGTGCTAAATAGCAATTGCAAACTGAAAAATAAGATGTGATAGTTTGAGGGCATGTTGCGCCTGATTCAATATCCATTTAAAATAGTCTGTATCACGGTATTATAGCCCTAAATCTGTAAATGAGAGAATTCTGCAAGAGGAAAAAAGGCACAAATCACCCCTGATCCACTTTTGGTAAATGACCCCCTTACTGCGTTTAAGTCTGGAGCTGAAGATTACACAGAGTCAGAGCGAACGTCTAGTCTAGTGTGCGTTTAAAAACACAAGATCAGGCCCATAGTTTTGCTAAGCCTAGACCTGACATCTCGGTTGCAACTTTTTTTTTGTTTGTTTGTTTGTTTAAACCATAATGTCAATTGAAATAGCTTCATAGTTTTTCCAGAAGATAGTTGAACTTGAGGAAAATCTGGCACGGACATATGAAATGCTTGCAAAACCATAAACATGCTCAACTCATCCAACAGATATAGAAACACACAGAAACACAGCCAAACACATTACTGCTGGATAACCTTGAATCCTCCATTGTTTGCTGTGAGAGGCATCGTGAACGCATATGAATCGGGCTGCTCAGCTGTCAGCCTCCTCTTCAGGCCTTTTTTCACTTTTTTTTTGTGGTTCAAAGCCTCTCTCCTCATCCATCCGTCTTTTTGCATTCATTTGCCGCCTGTGATCTGCGCTGTCATTTCAGTAAGCCTTTCTGGAAATAGATCGATGCTCTCAGCTGTAGAGTGGAATAATACTGTGAGCACGAGAGGTCAGCCGTGGGTAGATTAACCTGTTGGCAGCAAACAGTCGCCGCTGGACGCCTCTTTAGCCTGACCCCTGTGCTCTGATCATTTTGTATGTGACTGCGCCGGAGAATGAAATGGACAGCACAACAGTGGGGCTATTGAATGCATGAGAGCAACAGAAAAATGGAATGGCAGAAGAGTCCCAAGCAATTCCAACAATGCCGTGGGCGCTAATTAAGTCTCAAAAATGAACAAAAGTATTTCTACAAAGGAGTGTGAATATATTTAGGCAGCACATTAATAACATGTTCCCCTCCTGGAACCGCCACCTTAACGTGGTGGAGGGGTTTGAGCACCTGAATGATCCAGGGAGCTCTGTTGTCGGGGGCTTCGTGCCCCTGGTAGGGTCTCCCAGGGCAAACAGGTCCTAGGTGACGGGTCAGACAAAGAGCGGTTCAGAAGCCCCTTATGAGAGAGAGGCCCAGTTAGAACCGTGAGGCCGTCCTTCTGTGGACCCACCACCTGCAGGAGGAGCCATAGAGGGCTGGTGCAATGTGATTTGCAATGACACGGCAATGGAAAAGTGGAAGAAAGTGGATGGATGGATGGATGGATGGATGGATTAATAACATGTTCAATAGGCTGCGTAAACTAGGTGACTTTCTAAAGGGTCAAGGTGACCTTACATCAATAAAAAACATGTAAGTTGTAGACAAAGAAACCTATACATTTACAGTATCTTGCATAATGTTTGTGTAAGCTCCTATAGTTAACCAGGAATATTCCATTGGAGTAGATTGAAATATTTTCGACTGGGCTTTGTTGATGCAAATAGGACCGAAACAACTGCCCATAACTAAAATTATCATAATTCGTGAAACATTTGCCGCAGTTCCATATAGCACGTTTCTATTCAGCACAGCTCGGTCGAAGTACTCGGCTTCTCACGTATCTACACTACTGAGAACACGTGAGGGTTCTGGATGTGCACGCTGGAATACATATTACTGAAGAAAAAACAGATGAAACGTTTTCTGAGCCGTAACGAGGAAAATGTGGATAAATGCTGCGTTTTGTTGGGGTTTATGGAATTATTCCGAGGTGCAAAGGTAAACACTAGAAAGAAGCAGCTAAAAGACAACAATGAAGGTAGGCTATGAATGTAGATGCCACGCTAACACCAGCTAAAGTTGTGCTCACAGCGGCTAAATGCTATCCTCGGTAAAATGAACTGTTTCAACAGCGGTTTGATGTTGTGAAATATTAAAATGATATGACCTGCCTGTTTTAGTGAGGGCTGTCCTCTCTCTGGCCAATCAAAGGGCAGCAGTCGTTTCACGTCACATTAGTATCAGCTCAGCGCGCTTTGGGCCAGGCCTGTTGTCAGTCTTGTACCTGGTCAGCCCAGATTAGGGCGGGTTTGGGCAGTGGGGACGCTCGCCTTACAAGGTAGTCAATGCATTGGGCTGGTTAGGGCTTGCCAGTGAAAACCCACCAATTGTGTTTTAATACTGCTAAAGAGCTTCGATCTGTATTTTTGAATTGTGTTGAATA
Organism: Proterorhinus semilunaris; assembly: GCA_021464625.1. Taxonomy (NCBI): domain Eukaryota; kingdom Metazoa; phylum Chordata; class Actinopteri; order Gobiiformes; family Gobiidae; genus Proterorhinus; species Proterorhinus semilunaris. Next base: position 9,019,839 of record CM038346.1, read on the forward strand.
ATAGAAAGTGTCCTCGGTATTTCCATAAACCAGTGGCTTAAGGCAGTGTTAATGAGAATGCAGAAATTATAAAAGAAGCTCTGTTTTATTGCTGTTTAATTTAAGGCAATACAAGGTGAACCAGGATTTGACTTCGTGAAGGCAGTTGTTTAGGCAGTTGGGTCGTGTGTAGTTGTGTGTACTGGTTGCACTATTTGAGCTAGATGGTTGGAAGTTAGAATAGACGGAGGAAAATTTGGAGAAAAGGCGGTGACTGAAGATGGTTGATAGGTTGGCGTGTTTTGGTGGAAAATAATGACAGGGTGACTGAAGTGAATCAGGCAGTTTTGTGATGGATGAGAAAGGGGCTTTGAAGTCTCCTTCTGTTGAATGTACTATAATCCAGAGTCAAGAGTGGATTTGGAAATGCAGTTTTTGTATATGTGACCCGCCGTGGTTTCCAGGGACACAAGTTGGCAGCCATGTCTCAAGAAAAACGCAAACAATATTTATTTTTTTTATTGGTGATTTTCACTTTTTGCAGAAGTTACGAAGAAGCCTCTCCGTGTTTAAGCTAGCAGTATTGGTATATTTAAAAGCGTAAACTTTTAGGTTCGAACTGCCTTGATAAAAGAGATTTCGGAGCGTGCTGTAGGGGCGTGACTTTGTCTGCTTTGTTGACACATGCTTCAGCAAACAAATGCCACACAAAAAAGGAAGTTTTATACATATGTCTATTGTCGATCAGTTTTTTAGGTTGAAAAAGTCTTGTTTTGTGAGATAAATAGCGCACGCCGTGGGGGCGTGTGCGGTTTCATGACTATGCAACGCTTCCCCTGTGCGGCTCTCAGAGGCCGCCGCTACTTACGCTGGAAAATTTATTTACCACGAGTTTGCTGAGCAGAAGGCAAAGGTTACTTCAGACGGGTGAGTGAAAGTTTGTGTTTTTATCGCTGGTGGCCGCTGTGCCATCCATTGCTTTTTGATGAGGCTATTGCTGTGCTGTTGTAGGCTAACGTGTAAGCTAACGTGCAACTGGAGGAATGCCATCCATCCATCTTCTTCCACTTTATCCGGGGCCGGGTCGCGGGTGCAGCAGTCTCATCAGAGATGCCCAGACTTCCCGATCCACGCACACCTCCTCCAGCTGTTCTGAGGGGACCCCGAGGCGACACCAGGCCAGCTCGGAGACATAGTCCCACCAGCGTGTCCCGGGTAACTGAGCTCCTCACCCGATCTCGGAGGGTGCGCCCAGCCACCCTGTGAAGGAAACTCATTTCGGCCGCTTGTATTCACGATCTTGTCCTTTCGGTCATTACCCAGATCTCATGACCATAGGTGAAGGTGGGAACGTAGATCGATCGGTAAATCGAGAGCTTTGCCCCCCGACTCAGCTCCCTCTTCAACAAATCAATAAAACCAGAATCCCTGACAATTTGAACGTCAGAAGCTCTTCCACCCCATGCTCGAGACAAATATGTCACCATACCCAATGGATTAGAACCCACAAAGACTTTAATGGTGCAATGTTTTTTGTAATTATTATAGCAGAGGGCCTTGGTCAAAAGATTATTTGATGAATCAATGAAAATTTCAAAACAGTCCACAATGCATGTCAACCTTGGACATTTCTCACGAAAAACGCGTGGGATGATTTGAAAAATATTTTCCCTGTCTGGCCACTAAACCATAAAACCCACTTTGCCATGTAGCAAGTCAATCCATTTCCAAAAATGATCACAGGTATTTGGAATACCTGTGACTGAAGATAGGAACTCAAAAGATACATTGTGTCACAGTTTTACTAATGTGAGGAATAACTGTTCACGAAGGGATACGCTGCCTTTTTTAAGTCTGTTACCACCAATAAATGAACTGACAAAGGTATTTAACTCCATAAAAACATCCCATTTTAAACCTGTCAAATTCATACACTCCTGATTCCCTTCCACTGCTGTTGAGGACAAAGTCTTAGGTCGCACAACTTTCTCCATGGTTTAAATTTTAGCAAGAGCTTCATCCCTTTCTCTGCGTAGATTTTCTATTTCCATGTTCCACTGTTCCCTTTCAGATGAAGAAAGAGGTTCCTGCATCGGGCGAAAAGGAGAATTTATGGTGTCATCTGAATCAGTGCAATCTGCTGGTGCTGGGCCAACATGTAATGAAATGTCCTCATTTCCCAGAGTTCCTAATAGAAGAGAATCTGGATTGTCATTGTCCTCAGATGCAGGGCCTCCATCACGGGTCAAGTCCTCATTCTGGTCAATCAGTGGCAGGTTAAGTTTCTGTTGTTTTCGTGGGGACACTTTCATGGTAGCTGGAACAGAAAATAAATTTTTAAACAGCTTAATAATAATATGCCATAAATTATGGGGTGTAATATTAATTTCATTACAAATGATAATGATACCTATCATATGTTAGACTGCGATTCAAGATGGCAGATACCGTACATTGAAATCATCAGCAAAAATTAATGTTAAAGTGCAACAATGTTGCTTACAACTTTATTATGTATACCAGTATGGGTAGTTATGTTAATGAATATCCACTGTTAATAATGTAAACAGGTAAGTTCAAATGTGAGCTATTACAATATAATCCGGTACAGTGCAGTATCTTCGGGCTTAATGTCACAGTAAAATGTCACTTACATCAAGACTAAAGCAAATTAATTACAGTAACGTACACGTTTATTTTACCCTTTTGTGTACGTTCATTCTTCCTGTTGAATCGGCTCATCTTGGATTCTGACCTGGACAATATGTTGCTGGAGTTGGACGTCGTAGGAAATATGGAAAGTACATAATCTGGATGTGTTTGGTCAGAAGACTTCTCACCTGAAAAACAGCAAAGAAAATGCTTCAGTTGCAATTTATCTGCGATAGATACAGTATGAAGATTGGACAATCAGTGGTTTTGGAGAAATAACTTAGTTTTTGTAGGAAACAGGAAAACAATGAAGGTAAAGGTTCGGAAACCATAGCTCTGAGGCCCTCACAGAACAGCTGTAATTATACTGAGAGTAGAATACGCACAGGTGGTCTCTATTTAATGGTTGGGGCAAGGTGTGAACATTCTGCAGGCATTAGGAATGATATAAAGGCAATTTAATGCACTCAGAAAAATGCTGTATGAATACTTATGCACGCCCCACTTTTTCCATTTTTTGAAAAATAACAGAATCATGTATCATTTTGCGGGCGACATGGTAGTACAGCGGTTAGCGCTTGTGCTTCAAAGCTAGAAGGTACGGGTTCGATTCCCACCAAGGCCCGGGGCCTTTCTGTGTGGAGTTTGCATGTTCTCACCGTGTCTGCGTAGGTTTCCTCCGGGTACTCTGGTTTCCCCTACCACTAAAAACATGTACAATAGGCCTGGATGAATGAGTGTGTGTTTGAGAGTGTGGGATGATGGATGGAAATTAGCCCAAGGGTACAATCCGGTGTGGCTTGTTCATTAACTTGCACTGTCCTGACCTTCTGTTGGTCTCCCCCTTATGAGAGACCAACAGGCCCGGTTAGAACCGTCCTTCTGTGGACCCACCACCTACCATAGGGGCTGGTGCAATGTGATTTGGGCAGCTCCAACAGCTGCACCCACGACCCGGTGATGGATGGATGGATGGATTTGCTTTCACTTCACAGTTGTCCGTTACTTGTGTGTGAACTTTCAGTAAAAAATTCTAAATAAAATATTTATGTTTATGGTTGTAAACATGACAAAATGTGCAAAGGTTCAAGGTGTATTAGTACTTTCGAGAAGCACTGTAGTTACCAATTTAGTTTTTGTATCTCTTATATTTGATTTCATTTTTAGATTATCTATTTCTTAAGAATTGTCTGTACAGTTGATTACACTATGTCCATTAGCTACATCACTATGGCCAAACATACACATAGCAACAACATACACATAACATGACATGACAGTGGGAAGCTTTACGGGGGTATGACTTATCTAAATGAGATGTAAATGAGACATATTGTTATTCTCAACAGCAGGGGGAGGTGAGAACTGCCCAATTCTTTGGAGAGCTTTTTCAGCACTTTTTGGCATTGTTAACTTCAAATCACGGCTACGTCTCCAAATTATTATCAGATTTTCATGTGTTACACATTGTTGGAAAGCTTGGAGACTACACTTTAACAATCTGTGAAAATCTCAAAATGCCCCAGAACCGACTTGTGTCCCTGGTTCTAGTGACTGGGTACATATGGTTTGTGTGCATGTCATATTATTAATCCTTTATGTGCTCGATCTTTATACATATATGATGCTCAGTTACTCAAGACCAGCAATGATCCATGGGAAAAAACACATTTAGTATTTTCATTAATATATTTTTAAATTTAAATATGTGATTTGTGTGGCAAAAAAGGGGAACATGTGTTTATTTTAACAATGCGCTGCCGAATTGTAATCGCCTTGAGATCAGAGATGGAAATAAACAATCTGCTAATCAAATGATTTAAATCCCAGAAGGTTCCGTTCTAATGGGCACAGCTTGTCTCATACATTTTCAGAAATAATCACATTATCTGGAAAAGGAGTTGATAAACAGAAAGCAGCGACTTCATTGGCAACAAAAGATGTTCTTTATTCATTTTAAAGGTCATGTTCCTTATTTGTGCCACAATGGTAATTTTTATCATCAGGGCTGCAAGCCATTGTGGAGCCCTAAGCAGAAATGTTTGATTGTACCCCCCAAAAAGAAGGAAATAATAATAAGGAAAGAAAAAACTTGCGAAGGATTAGGGTTAGAGGAAGGAGGAGTAGCTCATTTAAAATTAAACACACTCTCAAAACTACACCAAAATTATGTGCAGAATTAAATTAATTTATGTAACAGTTCTCTGCTCCGCCCCGGCAGCTCAGTGTGTCTTCCCACTGTGCGCCTTACCCTGGGTTCCTTTTTCACTTTCCGCTACGAGCACAGGCACCAGAGAACGCATGACTCAAAGGTTTTTTCAGGACATCCGAAGTTAAGTTTGTTTGCGAATTGAATACGTTTATATGAACGGACCGTTGGTGAAGTCTCCTCGCGGGGCACAGGGATTTCTGCATGCGTCGTATTGTCATTCGCATTGAATACATTGTCAGCTGCATTAATAAAACAGTGCAATGCAATTCGATCACAATGTTCTCAATGTGGTGCCCCTCGGAGCCCTTGATGCCCGACGCACAGCACGTTATGAGCGTAAAGAGAGCCCTGTTTTTTATGATTTAAAGTCAGATTCTGCAGAATACGGATAAACCTTATTCAGCCCTACTATTTGACTATTCAAAACAATGCTGTTTCTAGCTGATTCCTGTGCATTCTCATGGCTTAGTGCAGTGGTTCCCAAAGTGGATTCTGGAGCTTCCGGGGGTCCTCAGGGGGGCAAGGTAAGGCAAGTTTATTTGTGGAGCACAATTCATACACAAGGCAATTCAAAGTGCTTCACAGTTGCATAAAATTACAAGAAAGCAGATGGAATCAATCAATAAAACATCAACATGTAAAAGCCAAGACACCTTTTGTAATAACTAGATCTAGAGTGTGACCTTTGTTGTGAGTTGCTTCATTCACATGCTGAGTTAAACCAAACATTAAGAACAGCACTAAGTTCTTTTGCATGCCTGTCATCGGTCACATCCACATGTACATTAAAATCACCTGAAATGACAAAACGATCAAAATCAGTGCATATAAATGAAAGTAATTCAGTAAAATCTTCGATAAAACAATTCTGTCCTGGTTTGTAAGTAGTCATATAAAGTATGGAAGATTGTTTTATCTCCATTTTGAAAGACACATACTCATATGATAGAAAAACACCAAATGACAATCTGTGGATGACTATATTGTCCCTGAATATTGCACAGACACCCCCGCCCCTTTGGTTTTGGCGTGTTTCAGACACAAAATTGAAATTTGATGGACTACACTCAATCAAAACTGCGTTGCCTCGAAAGCTTGTTTACATAACATGTACATAACACTTAAAAAGTTCTATATATTTACAACTTCAACTCAGTGTTTACCTCCGCTGTCAGTGTTATTTGTTATTTTATATTGTACGTTTAATCTGTAAAATATGGCAAATTGTTGAATTGAGTGAATTCTTATTATTGTTGGCCCCAAGGGATCTTTTAGTATCAATAGGGGGGCTGGGAAGTTTCGGATTTGGGGATGGCTATACTATTCCAGCATAAGCCTCGTGGGTTTGTTGCAGCTCCGATGATTTGCTGAGTATCTCTCACCACAGCTCTTCACCCCTTTCACCCTGTGCTGTCCTAATAAAGCATACAAACCAATGCCCGCTGGCTGCTCTGCTTCGAAACCACAACACTAGGGGCCGCCATTGGTCCGCCATTGCTGTAGTACCTCCATATAGCCGCTAGTGCCCCATTAGAAATCATTACACTTTAGAACTTTAAAGCCTGGTGCCTAATTTTTGGGAACTTTCTACAGCTAGATATTTATCCTGTGATAACGCTGGGTTAGTTACAATTAAAGGGACCAAGCTGGTTTTCCTAAGAAACAGTTTAGAAATCTCGTACTTAATTAGGGCCGGACTGTTAGCATTGGAGCTGCGTGAGCTACACGTCACGCAAGGGCCGAGTCTACAGGGCTTGCCCTTTTTAGGAACATGCTCCGTCACAGCAGGGTAGGAGGAGTCTGTAACTCCGCCATGATTTCCCCCTTGAACGTGGTGATTGTGGCAAACGGGGAGGAGTGAGGAGGGGTTGTCTATTATTTTTGACAGTCCTATGGTACAAACCAAAAAAATCGTGACTGAATTGTATTTATTATTACATAAAGCAGTCATTCCTTTCAGTGGCTTTATAATGTCTCGCATCAGAACACATTACATCTCTTCAAGTTAGCTTTAGTCAAATAGACATCTTTACACCATGACACACACCCACACACACACACAGCTAAACGATTGCAAGATGAAACTAATTTGTACCCAGCCAAACAGGCAATTACTAGATCTGCGTGTTTTTGGATGACTCCCAGGCTTTCCAATTACAGGAATACGAGCGCTGCTGGCCTGCCAGATTTCTCAAAAGACAAGCGTACCCCTTTTCTCCATGTATGTTGGCTCGGCCATCAAAAGGTAGAATTACTTTCGAATCAGCAAATCGCAAACAAGCCACACTTATGAGAAGCCTGTGTTCCCTGGCAAATTCGGGAAATAAATGACAACTCCTCCTGACTAATGCATATTTTCATAAAAAGCTCGGAAGGGCCCCATAGGATGAAATTCCATCTCAGCATAAAGGTGCGTGGAGAGAGCCGCTGTGAGTGACAGCATGGTGCCAGATGATAAGCGCTGGAAAATTACATCATGTTCTTGTGTCCTCCCCCCAGTTTGCGAGATTGCTTTGCTGCGCCCACACCCACAGGCTAATACCGCTATACGCTATTTCATCCGACGTTAGCCTCCACTTTGAAACGCTGTCTTGTACACAGGCTATAGTTTTAGTCGCACTGCAATCCCCAGTTCTCGGGAGTCAGATAGCGATGGCGGTTTTGATCTGTTGTTCTGATGTGGCAGCAGATTCTTTGTTCTGTAAATCACAAAGCCTATAGTAAAAGTGGGTCGTGGATTTGCGGTCTGCCATATAACAATGAGAGTAGAGTAAGAGATAAACTGAATTTTCAAAGCATAGGCTGCAATATTGTATTTCTCTTTGTTAAAATTATATATTTGGTCATCATTATAGGTTACTTATAATTTTTTTTTTTTTTAAAGTATTGATTTATCAGTTTGCTTGATTCCTTCTGGGCTGAAATTTTTTTAAATTTAAAATAATATATATATTTAACATATTGTAGATTGGAAATACAACCATATTAGTCCAGTGCTCCGGTCTCTGCACTGGCTTCCTGTCACTCAGAGAATAGAATTTAAAACCGCTCTGCTTGTGTACAAGTCTTTTCATGGTTTAGCACCAAAGTCCATCTCTGACATGTTAGAGCCGTATGAACCATCTCAGGTCCTGAGAACTTCAGGGAGGGGTCTCCTGGTGGTTCCCAGAGTCAATAATAAACACGGTGAGGTTTCGTTTCAGTTTCATGCAGCTAAAATCTCACCATACCACGAAAGGATGGATCAAATGCAGAGGACAAATTTCCCAAAGGACAGCAAAGTACCTTCACCATAACCTGTCAAGAGGAGTGATCCCAGTGCAGCAGGAATCCCTCTCCAGAATCTTGGGTTGGGTTAGAGCTCATTCAGCTGGAGGTCTACTGCTCATGTGGTTTATGGAAGAAATGCACCTAAATACAGATAGAACATACAAACTCCACACAGAAAAGCCTAACAAAGTCCATCCAACAAATGGGAATTTTTGCCGTGAGGCAAAAAGTCAGCCATTGTGGCACCAGTGCAAACACAAACGGCCAAACTGCTGTGTGTGTGTGTGTGTGTGTGTGTGTGTCTGTATATATGGTTTATGGAGCCAATTGACCTGACTACTCACCAGCACTACGAGAACCTAAGGGGATTAGCAGGACTATGCTACGGTCCTCATAAACCAAGATTTTGTATTTTCATTTTTAGCATATAAAGAGCATAATTTCATTGTTTTTCTGAAGTCCTTTTAATGCTCAATGATAATATATCATGCACATATCAAGTTTTTTTAAATTCTTAGCTTTTAAAGACCATAAATTGAAAGTTTATTTGACGTCCATATAATACCCCAACCTGACTTCTTGTGTATGGAGTGTATGATGTGCTCCCCCTACCCTACTCTGGCGGTATTGAAGGCTCCATTGTGATTGGTTCTTTATGGGGACACGTGCGGGATATGTGTCCGGGCATGTTGAGTGATTTCGGAAGACATCTAATGGTAATGCGAAGAAGAAGGACCAAGAGAAAGTTCACTCCAAAGAAGACAAGAAAATATATTGGTAAGTATCTAGTCCTTGTTAAATATACGTTATCAAGTATTTTCTGAATGGAACTTAGCCCCGGCCTGGAGGATTTATCCCCGGGCTGGATGATTTGGGGACCGGGCTATTGGGTTTTGGAGCTGGCTGTGGAACTTAGCCCCAGCCTTGGTGAGTTTTCCCCGGCCTGGATGAGTTGGGGGGTGTAGTCCGAGGAGGGGTGCTTAAGAGTGGGTCCGAGATGTGGGCTGTGTGTCCCCGGAGGTCCAGAGGAGTCAGGGGGGCGAGGGTGTGCGTGTAGGGCCGGGGTAGGAGTGCCCTGAGCCGGGTAGTGTAAGTGGAGGAGAGGGTGGGTCATTGTGGTGGATGTTGGTGCGGGGCTGGTAGCTTTAGGAGCAGGCTGGTCAGAGGAGGTCCAGAGGAGTCAGGGGGGCGAGGGTGTGCGTGTAGGCCGGGGTTGGAGTGCCCTGAGCCGGGTAGTGTTAGTGGAGGAGAGGGTGGGTCATTGTGGTGGATGTTGGTGCGGGGCTGGTAGCTTTAGGAGCAGGCTGGTCAGAGGAGGTCCAGAGGAGTCAGGGGGGCGAGGGTGTGCGTGTAGGCCGGGGTTGAAGTGCCCTGAGCCGGGTAGTGAAAGTGGAGGAGAGGGTGGGTCATTGTGGTGGATGTTGGTGCGGGGCTGGTAGCTTTAGGAGCAGGCTGGTCAGAGGAGGTCCAGAGGAGTCAGGGGGGCGACGGTGTGCATGTAGGCCGGGGTTGGAGTGCCCTGAGCCGGGTAGTGTAAGTGGAGGAGAGGGTGGGTCATTGTGGTGGATGTTGGTGCGGGGCTGGTAGCTTTAGGAGCAGGCTGGTCAGAGGAGGTCCAGAGGAGTCAGGGGGGCGAGGGTGTGCGTGTAGGCCGGGGTTGGAGTGCCCTGAGCCGGGTAGTGTTAGTGGAGGAGAGGGTGGGTCATTGTGGTGGATGTTGGTGCGGGGCTGGTAGCTTTAGGAGCAGGCTGGTCAGAGGAGGTCCAGAGGAGTCAGGGGGCGAGGGTGTGCGTGTAGGCCGGGGTTGGAGTGCCCTGAGCCGGGTAGTGAAAGTGGAGGAGAGGGTGGGTCATTGTGGTGGATGTTGGTGCGGGGCTGGTAGCTTTAGGAGCAGGCTGGTCAGAGGAGGTCCAGAGGAGTCAGGGGGGCGAGGGTGTGCGTGTAGGCCGGGGTTGGAGTGCCCTGAGCCGGGTAGTGAAAGTGGAGGAGAGGGTGGGTCATTGTGGTGGATGTTGGTGCGGGGCTGGTAGCTTTAGGAGCAGGCTGGTCAGAGGAGGTCCAGAGGAGTCAGGGGGGCGAGGGTGTGCGTGTAGGCCGGGGTTGGAGTGCCCTGAGCCGGGTAGTGTAAGTGGAGGAGAGGGTGGGTCATTGTGGTGGATGTTGGTGCGGGGCTGGTAGCTTTAGGAGCAGGCTGGTCAGAGGAGGTCCAGAGGAGTCAGGGGGGCGAGGGTGTGCGTGTAGGCCGGGGTTGGAGTGCCCTGAGCCGGGTAGTGAAAGTGGAGGAGAGGGTGGGTCATTGTGGTGGATGTTGGTGCGGGGCTGGTAGCTTTAGAAGCAGGCTGGTCAGAGGAGGTCCAAAGGAGTCAGGGGGGCGAGGGTGTGCGTGTAGGCCGGGATTGGAGTGCCCTGAGCCGGGTAGTGTAAGTGGAGGAGAGGGTGGGTCATTGTGGTGGATGTTGGTGCGGGGCTGGTAGCTTTAGGAGCAGGCTGGTCAGAGGAGGTCCAGAGGAGTCAGGGGGGCGAGGGTGTGCGTGTAGGCCGGGGTTGGAGTGCCCTGAGCCGGGTAGTGTTAGTGGAGGAGAGGGTGGGTCATTGTGGTGGATGTTGGTGCGGGGCTGGTAGCTTTAGGAGCAGGCTGGTCAGAGGAGGTCCAGAGGAGTCAGGGGGGCGAGGGTGTGCGTGTAGGCCGGGGTTGGAGTGCCCTGAGCCGGGTAGTGAAAGTGGAGGAGAGGGTGGGTCATTGTGGTGGATGTTGGTGCGGGGCTGGTAGCTTTAGGAGCAGGCTGGTCAGAGGAGGTCTAGAGGAGTCAGGGGGGCGAGGGTGTGCGTGTAGGCCGGGGTTGGAGTGCCCTGAGCCGGGTAGTGTAAGTGGAGGAGAGGGTGGGTCATTGTGGTGGATGTTGGTGCGGGGCTGGTAGCTTTAGGAGCAGGCTGGTCAGAGGAGGTCCAGAGGAGTCAGGGGGGCGAGGGTGTGCGTGTAGGCCGGGGTTGGAGTGCCCTGAGCCGGGTAGTGTTAGTGGAGGAGAGGGTGGGTCATTGTGGTGGATGTTGGTGCGGGGCTGGTAGCTTTAGGAGCAGGCTGGTCAGAGGAGGTCCAGAGGAGTCAGGGGGGCGAGGGTGTGCGTGTAGGCCGGGGTTGGAGTGCCCTGAGCCGGGTAGTGAAAGTGGAGGAGAGGGTGGGTCATTGTGGTGGATGTTGGTGCGGGGCTGGTAGCTTTAGGAGCAGGCTGGTCAGAGAAGGTCCAGAGGAGTCAGGGGGGCGAGGGTGTGCGTGTAGGCCGGGGTTGGAGTGCCCTGAGCCGGGTAGTGAAAGTGGAGGAGAGGGTGGGTCATTGTGGTGGATGTTGGTGCGGGGCTGGTAGCTTTAGGAGCAGGCTGGTCAGAGGAGGTCCAGAGGAGTCAGGGGGGCGAGGGTGTGCGTGTAGGCCGGGGTTGGAGTGCCCTGAGCCGGGTAGTGTAAGTGGAGGAGAGGGTGGGTCATTGTAATGGATGTTGGTGCGGGGCTGGTAGCTTTAGGAGCAGGCTGGTCAGAGGAGGTCCAGAGGAGTCAGGGGGGCGAGGGTGTGCGTGTAGGCCGGGGTTGGAGTGCCCTGAGCCGGGTAGTGTTAGTGGAGGAGAGGGTGGGTCATTGTGGTGGATGTTGGTGCGGGGCTGGTAGCTTTAGGAGCAGGCTGGTCAGAGGAGGTCCAGAGGAGTCAGGGGGGCGAGGGTGTGCGTGTAGGCCGGGGTTGGAGTGCCCTGAGCCGGGTAGTGAAAGTGGAGGAGAGGGTGGGTCATTGTGGTGGATGTTGGTGCGGGGCTGGTAGCTTTAGGAGCAGGCTGGTCAGAGAAGGTCCAGAGGAGTCAGGGGGGCGAGGGTGTGCGTGTAGGCCGGGGTTGGAGTGCCCTGAGCCGGGTAGTGAAAGTGGAGGAGAGGGTGGGTCATTGTGGTGGATGTTGGTGCGGGGCTGGTAGCTTTAGGAGCAGGCTGGTCAGAGGAGGTCCAGAGGAGTCAGGGGGGCGAGGGTGTGCGTGTAGGCCGGGGTTGGAGTGCCCTGAGCCGGGTAGTGTAAGTGGAGGAGAGGGTGGGTCATTGTAATGGATGTTGGTGCGGGGCTGGTAGCTTTAGGAGCAGGCTGTGGAACTTAGCCCCAGCCTTGGTGAGTTTTCCCCGGCCCTGATGAGTTGGGGACCGGGGTATTGGGTTTAGGAGCTGGCTGTGGAACTTAGCCCCAGCCTGGGTGGTTCTTTGTAGGTTCAAGTATTGTCTGTTTATCTTTCAGAGTGACACTGGGAAGGACCAAAGGCAGGAGATGGCACAAGAAAAAAACAACCCAGACTCAGACCCAGACTATGTGGGTGATGAAGATTTAGATGAGCTCCCCCATCCAAATATATGGCTGACACAAAACTCGGATACAAGTCTTGCTCCTGCTTCTAGTGCACCGGGAACCAGCCAGCAAGGTAGTTCTTCATACACCTCAGAGTTGCATTCAGAGAATGGTCCACAAAGAGGAGACCCACAGCGGACAAGTTCCATAAATTACTGCTTTGTCTGCGGTAAGCCCCAGAAGAAAATATCGAGACATCTTAAAACACACAAGACCAATGCAGAGATTGTACAAGTCTTTTCCCTTACTGATGTCAAGGAGCGCAACAAACGGATTGAAAAAATTAGGAATAAAGGGAACCTTTTACATAATCAAGCAGTATTACAAAGTGGGAAAGGGCAATTGAAAGTGAAGCGACGATGCAAAAAAAAAGCTTTGGATGGAAAGTTTATTCACTGCATGTATTGTCAAGGCATGTTTCTCCGCAAAGAACTATGGAGGCATACTCGCAGGTGCCCTCACAAACCCGAAGATGCAAACCAAGAAGAGACGTCTGGAAGGAGAAGGATCCTCGGCTCTGCATCAGCTCAGGATGCCGCCTTATGTGCGCAAATCTCGGGTGGGGTTTGGAAGCTTCTCAGTGTTATGAACGTGGATGAAGTTGGATCAGTTGTGCGAAATGACTTCTGTATTCTCCAGTTTGCCCAGTCACTTTACAACATTCATGGACAAGATACAACAAAGTATGAATACATAAGACAAAAACTGAGAGAAGTGGGACGTCTGCTGCTGTGCTTGCGGACAGATTTCTCTGTGCCGACCCTGGAAGATGCTGTTAGGCCTGCAAACTTTGAGAAAGTGGTACAAGCGGTCAAAAAGGTAGCAGGTTTTAATGATGACAATCTTTCGTACAAAACCCCGAGCCTTGCTCTTAAACTCGGCCACACACTGAATAAGATCTGCGACATCATCCACTGCCGGAGCTTGATGGCAGAAGATGAGAAGCTGGTGAAGTATACTGAAACATTTAAGAAGTTGCTCAGTACCAAGTGGAAAGAATATGTATCTCACAATGCCCTTAACACACTGAGCGATGCCAAGTTTAATAAACCGTTAACCTTACCATTCACTGAAGATGTTGTGAAACTTCACAAGTTTTTGGAAAAGGCAGCAGAAGAGGCCACAAGCAAACTGCAAGAAACAGATGATGCTCAAACTTATGCCCGTCTTGCCATGGTGTTGCTCACACAAATCATTGTGTTCAACCGTCGGCGAGCTGGAGAGGTTTCCAAAATGCCTCTGAAACATTTTCTGGAGAGGGATAATCAACAACTTCATGCGGATGTAAGCCTTGGTTTATCGGACACAGAAAAGAAGCTCTGCCGGTATCTAAGTCGCGTGGAAATTATGGGTAAAAGAGGGAGAAAAGTTGCAGTTCTTCTCCCCCGACCTGTTGTCAATGGTCTTACACTACTCACAAATAAGAGGAAAGAATGTGGTGTGTCTCCCTCAAACCCATTCTTATTTGCACGACCCAAAGCACCAACCCATTATAGAGGAAGTGACTGCCTGAGACGTTTCTCCACACAGTGCGACACAAAGTACCCCGAGCACCTCCGGTCGACCGGTCTCAGGAAACATGTGGCCACGCTATCTCAAGTCTTAAACCTCCAGGAGAATGAGCTGGATCAGGTGGCAGACTTCCTTGGACATGATATCCGCGTACACAGGGAATTCTACAGACTGCCTGTTCCAACAACACAACTTGCAAAGATATCCAAAGTATTGCTTTTAATGGAGAAGGGATCCATTTCCTCGCTAAAAGGAAAGACGCTGGAGGAGATTGAACTTGAAGGTTTGTTAAATGTATCTCTTATCTGGGTGTGCATGTAGGCCGGGGTAGGAGTGCCCTGAGCCGGGTAGTGTAAGTGGAGGAGAGGGTGGGTCATTGTGGTGGATGTTGGTGCGGGGCTGGTAGCTTTAGGAGCAGGCTGGTCAGAGGAGGTCCAGAGGAGTCAGGGGGGCGAGGGTGTGCATGTAGGCCGGGGTTGGAGTGCCCTGAGCCGGGTAGTGTAAGTGGAGGAGAGGGTGGGTCATTGTGGTGGATGTTGGTGCGGGGCTGGTAGCTTTAGGAGCAGGCTGGTCCAGAGGAGGTCCAGAGGAGTCAGGGGGCCGAGGGTGTGCATGTAGGCCGAGGTGGGAGTGCCCTGAGCCGGGTAGTGTTAGTGGAGGAGAGGGTGGGTCATTGTGGTGTATGTTGGTGCGGGGCTGGTAGCTTTAGGAGCCGGCTGGGGATCTTAGCCCCAGCCTTGGTGAGTTTTCCCAGGCCTGGTGGCTTTAGGAGCGGGCTGATTGAATTGAATCCCCCTTTTGTTTTTAGATGAAATTCCCATCAGTGTAGATGAGGCCGAAGAGGAGAGTCACAGTGACTCGGGGGACTCTGCTGAGAAACAAGCGGCAACTGTGGTTATAGATGATGACCCGATCGACATAGCTGATGGAGATACCTCTGATTTTGAAGGCAAGTTCTTCTGTTTACTCCTGTAGTAGTCTTGCTCTGACTTATTCACATTGTTTTGTTTAAATTAATTCCTAATTTTCCTTTTCAGAGGCAGCACAGAGGCCTGCAAAGCAACCTGGACCAAAACGCAGAGTGACAAAAAGAGCATGGTCAAAGACTGAAGAAGCAGCTGTAATGCGGCATTTTAAAAAACACATCAAGAGAGGAAAACTGGCCACAAAAAATGAAGTAACTCAGTGTAAGCAAGCAGAAATGGCCTTAAGTCAGAGAACACTGCAGAATATAAGAGACTTTGTGAGAAATCGTGGACTAGCACGTAAAAGACAACTAAAGGTAAAAGATGGATAAGCATGGAGTGTATGTATGAAGAACATTAAAACTTTTCCAGCCTCTAATTGTGGTTCATCCATCCATCCATTTTCTCCCACTTGTCCGTTGCCGGGTCGTGGAGGCAGCCGTTGGAGCTGCCCAAATCACATAGCACCAGTCCCCTATGGCTCCTCCTGCAGGTGGTGGGTCCACGGAAGGACGGCCTCATGGTTCCAAACGGGCCTGTTGGTCTCTCATAGGGGAATTGTGGTTCAGTTATGTTTAAAGTCCTCATAATTCATCTTTGGTCCTCATGAACCACCTTCTGGTCGGTGGCTGTGTATAGACAACCGTAGCTGATACAAGGATGTTAAATAGACCTACATTTTTTTCAGATTTTTTACAGTTAGTCTATCCAGAGCTTATCTCTCTAGGACCTTGGGAAACCATAGTCCTCTTAAACCACACCAGGGTTGTTTTTTCCAAAAGGTCAACATAAACCATAAAAACACGTATGTGTGCGTGTGTGTGTGTGTGTGTGTGTGTTGACAGAGTGCACTATTGATAATGCCATTAGAGAGCCAAAGCCAAAGACGTCCAGCAAAGGGAGCTGAATACAGTCTTTCTCATTCAGCTGGAAAATTCAGCGCTTGATTGACATACACTGATGACACTTAATATTCAGAGCAATTATGATAATAGGTTTTGCTTTTTGTCCTAAATGATTTGAGCTATTATACAAGGTCCAGAATAAAATAATACCATTGGAAACGTTAACAGAAGGCTGGCAAGAGAAAGCATAATATTGCTGCCTGGTGGTCCCATTTGGATTCATTTGTTCAACAAAATCCAGATATTACTGTGTGTACCTGACTGACACCAAGGTCAATTACCTTTCTGTGTAAGTGCTATAAAATACCACACTTTAATGATCAAAAAAGAGAGAGAGTGTAGAGATATTTGACCGGTGAGTCACTTGGCCCGCAAACAGCACGCCAAGGCTGTCTAAACAGTAACCCAGCAACAAGGTCGAAGACCTGCATTTAACAAGCTGAACTTTGATTTAAAAGCTTTCTCTACGTTTGTGGACACAGGGCTCACTCTGACAACTCATGCACTGTTTGTGATAAAAATACAGAGAAAACGTGTGAGGTTTCTGATTAAGTACATCTAATCGTCATTACTAACACTCAGTTCCCTGTTTGCAAATGTCCTCATTGGAAAGTGAATGTGTTTATTACAAGGCAATTAGTCTTAGAAAAGAGGGAGTGAGGACATAAACTGATAGCTCCTCCCCACAACCTTTGTATGACTTTTTTCTACCCTCCATGAATCCACACATCACAAGAGCAAGCATCAAAAATGTGAGTACACTGTGTTTTATTTTGTGTGGAGTTCAGAGGCAAATTTAATTTATTGATCAAATAGTCTACGCATTAAATGTTGTACGTTTAATTATTTGCCAAATATTTACCATATTTACCTCGAAAAATGACCTGGAGGCTTGTGGTTAGTAATGAGCTGCAGACAGAGGGTGCGATTTTAAATGTTGCACATATAGAAATTAAGCCATACTCGTACCAGGACTCAGTGTTTCTTATCAGTATGTATCACAGTATATTTCTGCTCTTAAAATACAAAAGTGAAAACGGTTTTAATGTTAAAAAGTCCTGAGTCAAAGGCATGCCAATTAAATGCCTTTGATAAATTAAAGACATTTGCAATAAACTGCATGTAAGATTTATTAATACAATTCTACATTAATAACCAGATATAAGTATACGTTTTTGCATTTCGTGGTAAGGCAAGGCAAGTTTATTTGTAGAGCACAATTCATACACAGGGCAATTCAAAGTGCTTCACAGTTGCATAAAATTACAAGAAAACAGATCAAATCAATAAATAAAACATCAACATAAAATTCATCGATTACAGTAAAAGGCAAGAGTGCAGATAAAATACTTTCAGTTTTCATCTGCTCGGGTAAAAAGAGCTGTTTTCAGCCTGGATTTGAACATTGTCAGAGTTGAGGCCTGTCTCACATCCTCATGAAGACTGTTCCAGATTTTAGCTGCATGAAACTGAAACGCAGCTTCACCGTGTTTATTATTGACTCTGGGAACCACCAGGAGACCCCTCCCTGGAGTTCTCAGGGCCCGAGATGGTTCATACGGCTCTAACATGTCAGAGAAGTACTTTGGTGCTAAACCATGAAACGACTTGTACACAAGCAGAGCTGTTTTAAATTCTATTCTCTGAGTGACAGGAAGCCAGTGCAGAGACCGGAGCACTGGACTAATATGGTCATATTTCCTGGTTCTTGTCAGGACTCGAGCAGCAGCGTTCTGGATGTTCTGCAGCTCTAACAGCTCGTTTAGAAAGGCCAGTGAGCAGCCGTTACAGTAGTCTAACCTGCTGGAGACAAATGCATGGATGAGTCTCTCTAAGTCTGGTTTTGACTCTATTCCTCTGATCTTAATGTTTTTCAGATGGTAAAAAGCTGATGATGTTATTGATGTTAAATATGTGCAACTGTCAGGTCTCCTCCTCTGTACGAAAACAATAACAAATTGTTTAATGTTTTGCAGATACCAAAATGAATCTCCAGTGGTGTGTGCTATTTTTCCTGCTATCAGGTAAATAAAAAGAAATTCAGTTTTTAATTGTTTTCTAACCATATTTTATTGTTGTAACTTAGGGGGTCATTTATCAAGGGAGACGCTTAATAGCATGAGCAAGCAAAAAAATAATGCAGGCTGTATTGTGGGTGTGCTGCCCCCTGATTTAAAATCAAATCAAAGAAAATAATGTTTGAGTAAAAATTGACTCTTCTGCTGCTCTACTTTTGCACGTGAGCAAACAATTGGTGACTATTTGACCCCATAGCAGTTTTTTTCTTATTCACAAATGCAAAAATGCCTTGTTGCTTCTGTTTAGAGTCTCCTTCTGGACTGACATAAATGCACATCTCTCAACAATGGAAACAAGGCTGCTGTGCTGCATATTTTGAAGTCCAGCGACCTATAGATTAAATTGCCTCCACAGTATTGATACTGTATGATGTGAGCATCATCTTGCGATGCAGTAGTAGTATTTTAGTATTTTGTAGTAGTATTTTGCTTTATTGTATTTTTTTAAGATGTTTTATATTTATTTATATTTATTTTATGGTAGCATTTAGCATTTATTTGCACCTTACATGCAGGGTCATTTGCATGTTGTTCTAAGGGCGCAGTTCTTTATGTGTACGTTGAATGACCATAATGGTAAATGGTCTCAACTTATACAGCGCTTGAGTATTCATGTTTACTAAGGCAACAGATCAGACCTGGAAGTCTCCTTCAAGTTCTTAAACTATCATTGAAAACATTTTGAGTTCTGCCCTTAAAATGTGTTCCCAGTGCCACTGATCTGTGTTAGATCAAAATGAAAGCATCAATCAAGGTTTATTTCTAAAGCAACAACAACCAAAGTCGACCAAAGCGCTGCACACAATAATACAATTTAAAAGGAGTACAATTTCATTAAAAACAGACCATTATCACATTCACAACAGTTGCCACAGAACTGAGTCAAATGCCTTTTTAAACAAGTGAGAAAAACATATTGTTTCCCACATTCCCATGTTTGCCAACAGAGGGAGCTCAAAGTGCAAAAGGAGGTGCTCAGAAACAGGCCTCGCTCCAGACGTGTCTGTTTGAGATATATTTACTTATTAGGTTATGAAAGTAAGGTGCTAAAATGCACATTTACCAGCCACAATTGGGCCTATGTCCATTTTTGTAGAACGTGTATATTTGAAGTTTAAATTCAGATTTAAAAATGCTGATTAATTTCATCCGGCTACTAAACTGATTGCTATATTTGCAGGTGCTCAGGCTTTTATGATCCATAACGTGCACCAGAGCCTGTGCCTGGAGGAGATCCCTGTGAGCGGTGAGGTCGTGGCGAGGAAGTGCAGCCTGTTTTCGGATTCCCAGCAGTGGATTTGGGAGGAGCAGAGGCGGCTGGTCAACATTGGGACCTCCAGGTGTCTGTCTGCCCATGACGTCCAGCCTGTGCGCACCCAGCCCTGCCCAAAGCCCGGAGAGGCGGGGATGGCCATGGGTCTGGATTGGGACTGCGATAGAGACAGGCTCATCAGCAGGAACAACTCTCTGACGCTGTCCCTGAACGGTCCGCGCTTAGTCCTGACCGATGATGGCAAGAATATCAAATGGAGGTCGCTGGATAAGGGAGACATCTGCCAGGAAACACTCCGTAAGTGCTGGTCTCATCTCAAAAAAAGCTACATAGAGCTGGGGCATTTGATAATATTAAACAAATAGAGATTTTTAAATGTAAAATTGTTGGGTTGCAGGTGACATCACAGCATTTTAAAGACCTAGTGCCAGGCAGATGGTGCATTTCCATGATAATGTTAAATTTATACACAGGCCGACCAAAAAAAGGTTGCCACAAATTAAAGGCATCATATACTTCAGCTTTGATTACAGCACACATTCACTGTGGCATTATTTCAATAAGTTTCTGCAATGTCTAAAGATCCAGTGTTGCATGAATTGTCACCAAGATCTTGCATTGAAGATGGGAGAGTGTGACCACTGTGCAAAGCCTTTTCCTGCATATCCCAAATATTCTTAATAGGGTTAAGATCTGGTCTCTGTGGCGGCCAATCCATGTGTGAAAATGATGCCTCATAGGTGGGATTTCCATAAGAGCGGACAAGTTCAGTTCACTTGAGACCGGTTCATTTGGGGAGAGGCGACCCCCGTGTACTTTTCAAGAGCCTTCAGGGTGAAGTGGTCTGGGTCAGTACTGGAGTGGCCAAGGACATCACGTATGTGACAGGCAACAACTACAGTCTAATGTCACTGTGCTAGAGTCTGTATCAAAACAACATTAGGTGGAGCTGAGACGAGCACTCCTCTACAAAAAAGACTTGAGTAATGAATCTGTATTATGTCTTTTACATTCACTAGCAGCATTAGCCCTCTATGGCATACCGTTGCCCTCAGGCAACAAACCACCCTTTTGGCTCTGACACTGGCCCTTGAAGTTGTTTTTATTTTCACTTTTTTACAATGTTACCAGACATGTTTCTGCCAATGAAATCAGGGGCTGAAGTAGGTAAGGGCATTTTTGTGGTGGTGGAGCAGTCCTTTAAGGAAGAAAAGACACAGGTGACACCGGTGCCAGATAACATAATTATCACTTTACTACAGGTTTAAATTTTAATAACCTGCTAAAATAAATATGTGCATGAATATGTCATGCAGTTATAGCACTTTTGTTGGAAACAGTATAGGGATGAGTTGGAAAAGAACATTCACCATACTGATGTTTCCACATTTCTACCGTCTAAAATAAAAAGTCATGCCATAGAGTGTTAAGAAAAAAAATATACAAATCAGAACTAATTTATAAAATAGACCATAGCCTGCCGATCTCTGATTGGCTTCAAGGCTCAAAGTAAAATCAGCTGATCCATGTGCTTGCCCAATAACCTTCACTTTTAGACCGCCAGACCGCTGTGGAAACACCCACAAAACGCTCCGCTCATATAGAAATCTGACTTATAATCTCTGAACCGCTCCTTTAAAATGTGAGCCCGATAAATCCTGGACATAGTCTTCTTGGACTCTGCCTGTGCCATCAGGGAAGAATAAATTCATTGACGCAATAACCTGGCTGTTCAGGATGTTCTCATTCTTAGGGACATAGTGTTTCTGAACCAACTGCAGTGACCCAGATCAGAGCAGTTAGTCCTGGCACTGCATGGGTTTCAGTCATGTGACTTGTTGTGGTTATGGACATCATAAAATATATATTTGTGTAAAGTAAACTAGTGGATGAGTGAATCGAACAACTTCTGTTAATTCTCAACCACCGCTTCACAACAAAAGTTAAAATTTGAATAAACTGCTTTGCCAGACAGAAAGATCATTCACTCAATACGCACTCAAACTTTATTCTGATGGACTATCTTTAGCTTTAAACATGAATTTAGGGAGGACAAAATGCCTCTAAAAAAGACAAAGACTGTTAATCTTTATGAGGCTGTAATGATCTACAACCTCGTATAGTCTCACATTAGTTTATTACTGGTAATAAACCGGAAAATTAGCTTTTGTTTTTCATTATTTAAAAAAAAAAAGGCGGAGAACTCAACTATATAGATGAACCTGTGATCTGAAGAAAACAGAAAGCAAATTGAAGTGGTTTCCCTTTGGAAGAACCCGTCTGTGCACGTGTCAAATGTCTTGTTAGGAGGCTGCCAACGCACACAACGAGAGCTCATTCTAAAGTTTCTATTCTTTGTTCTTCCCAGGATCAAGGAGGGCGTCTGAGGAAATCGAAGTTGTGGTAAAACCTACTTTGTCGGCGGATGAGAAGGCGTATCTTCGCTGGTTTTATCGCACTGAGGACCGTGGGTGCAGTGTTTACATTAATACACTACAGTAGCTGACGTTTCATCACAAGAAATCCTTTGGAATAACCATAACGCATTGGGAAAATGTTACCCCCTTAATCGGATCTGCTACTGGGCGGCACGGTAGCACAGCGGTTAGCACTTGTGCTTCACAGCTAGAAGGTCCGGGTTCCGTTCCCACCTGGACGGGGCCTTTCTGTGTGGAGTTTGCATGTTCTCCCCGTGTCTGTGTTGGTTTCCTCTACCACTAAAAACATGTACAATAGGCCAGGATGAATGAGAGTGTATTTGAGAGTGAGGGACAACAGATGCAAATTAGCCCAAGGCTACAATCCGGAGTGGCGTGTTTACATGCCCTGTCCCGACCAAATAAATAAATAACAGAGTTTGAAAAGAAAACATTATTGCAAACAAACATTAAAATTGAGGACAAATTGAAAAAATGAATGAGAAAAAAATGATTCATTCAATGTTTCATTTCAATGTTTACTATAAAATATCATCTTTTTGCTTGCTCTACGCTCTACACTCTGGCTTTTTAATGCACCACATAGGGCTACATTATACTTCACATATAACTCAATTAAATAAATATATAATAATAATGATTATGAAAATTACACCCAAATTAAAATTATACTGAGAATGGTAATGACAACTGGGAAGTATCAAGATCTCGGAGTATAATATCTATTAATGTACCTTTATAACATAAAAGTAACTCTCGGTAATCACGGGTAAAAATCTGAAAGAAATATATTAAGGATCAAATTTTGTTGTTGTTGTAGTTGTGCGTTGTTTCAATTAATTATATAAACAGTTCATATATTTTTTTGTAAGTTTGTGAGTTGGTCTCTACGAATGTAGCTGCTTGAAATGTTTTGAAATGTTCTTTTTTTATTTTTTTTATTGCACTTGGGGGTGGGCACTCATAAGCTTTTGCTTCAGCCCACTCCTTTTGAGCACTATGTGTACTGCTCAAATAAACTAAACTAAACTAAAAATTGCTTATATTTCCCAAGATAAAATCTGAATAATTGATAAAGCCAGGTTCAGATTTATGGGTTTGTTTTGTTAACTTACAGTTTCAGATATAGATATTTTTCAGAAGGGATTTTATCTTATTTAGTTTTTTTTTCTTATAAGCTTAAACACAAAAACATTTTGGGGTTCAAAGCTCAGTAAAGGATGCTACGAATTAGATACTGAAAGATCCTTGGGGGGGGGGAAGCATTTGATGTCTGCAGATGCTATTCTAACGGCACACGTCATTGCCATAATGTGAGAGAAAGGCATTGTGAGAAAATGGCCCATGAAATGACAGTGACTCAGTGTGATACGTGAACACCTTATTGTGATTATTTGGCAGTTTATTCATTTTCAAGTCAAAGTGGGCCTGTTAAAGGGAAACTAGACAGAATTTAAAAATGTTATAATTATGTATTTTCCACCCCCTACTTGCTCCAGCAATGTCCTAAAGTGTAGAATGAGCCCAGACCTATTCACCACAACTGCTGCTAAAAGCCTGCACTTACGCGTAAGACCTGAGGTGGCATCGGCAAGTAAAAAAAAGGACTTCCGTCTAGTCCCTTGAAAGTGCATTTGACACATTAGACACAATTATTGCTGAAACATAATTAACACAGTTATATTTAAGATGTTTGTAGGGATAACTAAGAATGGACATAGAAAGAAACTAATTTAAAATAGGCCACCCCTAAAAATTCGTTATATTTCATAATTGGTGTGAGTTTTATCATATTCATCATTGTTTATTTCTTTGTTTTATTTCTATTTATTTTAAAAGTACATCAATACTGAGCCAGCTCTTTAGATCTACAGTAAGTGTAATTCATACATTCGACCACAAGGGGGAGGCACCTTCACGTGAACTGCGGGCGTCTGCGTAGAATAAACAGAAGCTCTGCTACTGTCAAACGGCAGACAACATCGCACAACATTTACCGTTTTGAAATGTTGTGTTCACAGGTAATGTGTTAAGTACATGAATGTATGGAATGATTATAGTGGTGAGATACTGGTGGGACAGGTTGGCCGTTTTAGCCCACGATGTAGATTTTGAACTGTATTAGTAAGTTGCCCAGAACTCGAGCTAAGCTAATGTTAGCATGCTAGCGCGGCTAGGTAGCGCTGTAACTTGACCTAGTAAATCTAAAACGTTAATACTAAAATAGTAAGGCTACAGATTGTGTACATTATTTTATATTTTCTTTTTATTGTAAATTTGTACCTAAGTGGTAAATTGTTAAAAGGTTCAGTAGAATAAACAGAAGCTCTGCTACTGTCAAACGGCAGACAACATCGCACAACATTTACCGTTTTGAAATGTTGTGTTCACAGATAATAAACCCATCCAAAGTCACACCCTGAGTTCATTCATCATCAAGTGTGCAACAAAAACTGGTGTCAGAAGTGGGATCAGCGGTGCTGCTGTAAAGAGAGAAAAATGCAAGACAAGGAATTTGAGCAACTGCAGGACCGTCTCAGTGAAGTTCTGGTGGAACTGAATTGTGAGCAGCTCCATGAGGTTTGCAAGCATGCCAAAATCTCTTCTGAAAACCTGAAAAGGAAGCACACGCTGATCAGAGCCATAAGTGAAGTAGTTGATAAAGCTATAGAAGACGAAGAAGATGAAGCAGCGCAGGCATTTCTTACTCGCTTGATAAAATCTGCCGAATTCTTGATAGGGGAAGCTGAAAGAAATCAGGCTGCCACAGAAAATGTTAGTCCGGATGCGGCAGCGTTGGCCAGCATAAAAGAGCAGTATGCAGCCCTCCAGTTAAGCTTTCAAACGGCAACAAAACAGTTAGAGGAAGAAATGGCAAAGCTCACAGCTAGGGCTGCCAACCAAGTTTCAAATACATCTATTGGTCCCACGTCAGTTACTTCACAGCCAACTCAGCCGCCTGAGTTCATAATTCGCAGAGAATTCAAAATCAATGGTCAGATTGGCGAGAGAGGTCAGAGGGACAAGTTATCATACTCCAATCTGATTCATCAAGTCGAAATGGGACTGAAAAAGGGTCACAGTGAAACTGAAATCGTTGAAGCTGTCATTAGAGCTGTAAGCCCAGGCCTGAGTCTTAGAGATATGTTAGAGATCAAAACAGACCTAACACTCCCTCAACTCCGCACCATCTTAAAGGGACATTACAAAGAAGATAGCTCAACTGACCTTTATCACAGGTTGATTAACATCACCCAAGAGCACAACGAGTCCCCACAGAACTTCTTGTTCAGAGCAATTGAGCTGAAGGAGCGTCTCTTAGCATCAGCAAGAGAGCCAGGTGCAGACGAACAGTACAGTGCTGAACTAATACAAAAGAAGTTCCTCAGAGCTGTCGGCACAGGATTGATAAATGACAATGTGAAATATCAAATCAAAAACCACCTTGATAATCCAGCCGTCACGGATGATGTTCTTATTGCCAAGACCAATGAAGCAGCGAGTCTAGAATGGGAAAGGCAGCAAAAGTTTAAGAAGTATAGCAAAGAACCAAGAATCAGAGAAATAAAAGCAGAAAATCAAGCAGTACAGGGGGCAGAGATTGGTGCAGTCGGAGGCCGTGAACTGTCATCTACTGCATATCCAAAGACCAAAACCCAACCCACAGTGACCCGCAGGGAGTCTGAGCTGCTTGATGTCATAAGCCAGCTAAAAGGGGAGATTGCTGAAATAAAGAGTGCCATCTATGAATCTAAAAGGGTTTCACCTCAGTATCGCCCAAGCAAGAAACATGGCTGTAAGAAGTGTCAGGAGCAGAACCAAGAGGAGCAATGTGACCATTGTTTTAAGTGTGGACAGAGTGGTCATCTGTCACGGGGATGTAGAGCCAGAAGAAAGGCCATGGACAGATCTGAGCCAATAGATTTATCAGCTAATACGGTAATTACACTCCCATCATCACTGAACCCCCAGCCCAAACAAGAAGATATGCATGCACTCATTACAGACAGCATCCAGTATCTCGAAGCAAAGGTTGCAGCGGACACCCACGAAAGAGAGAGAGCAGCAGTGAGCATCAATCTCCTCTCACCACACCGAAAAGCCCAACTCCTCCACCTGATTGGAAAAAGGCACATGATCATCTGCCGGTTTGATGGGCAAGAGACAAAGGCATTGTGGGATACAGGCTCTCAAGTCTGCCTCATAAATGAAAAATGGAGACAGCAAAATATTCCACATGCGACGGTGAGGAGTCTGTCTGAAATCCTGGGTCCTGGCATACTCGAAGGGAGAGCTGTCAACCAAACTTCCATTCCATTTGCTGGGTGGGTCGAAGTCACGTTTGAGTTGCCCGCTTCAGAAGCCACATCCTTAGAGCTGCAAGTGCCAGTGCTGGTAACTGACCAAGAGGGAATAGCAGAAGAACCCATTGTTGGTTTTAATGTAATCGAACACCTGTTGGAGAGAGGCATACACCCCCCACGGGCCATAACTAATGCTGTCAGTGCAGCTTTCTCCTTTGACTGCAAGAAAACGGAAGTGTTTCTAAAAGTGATGAGAAACAAAGAGGAGCTACTAAGTGAAGGCATAGTAAAAACAGGAAAAGAACTGATAATCATTCCTGCTGGTCAAACAAAAGCTGTCAAATGTAATGTGAGAACTGGTTCACTCCCCGAACAGCATGATGTCCTCTTTGAACCCACTTCCCATCTGCAACTTCCAGAGGACTTGGAGGTGCAAGAGAGTGTAGTCCGATTGCAGCGAGGAACACGGTCCTGTGTCACCCTGCCTATTACCAACCGCACAGCTCATGAAATCCTCCTACTTCCACGAACTGTACTAGGACAAACACAGACAGTCAAGAAAATATATCCAGCAAACACAAGGGCAGTGGAAATGAAACAGACAGAAATAACAATACAAACCAGTGAATCAGTCTCACCACCAACAACAAGCGAGGCACACAAGCAAAATGAAAGTGTATGGGACCCCCCAGTTCCCCTGGATCATCTCAACCCATCACAACAACCCAAAGTGAGACAACTGCTGAGAGAGATGAGTTGTGTTTTTGCAAGGGATGAACAAGATGTGGGGACCATACCCTCACTGCAGCTTAAAATCCGCCTCAATGACCACACTCCAGTATGTCGGACTTACATCTCTGTACCAAAGCCGCTCCATAAAGAGGTTAAAGAGTACCTGGAAGATCTCTTGAACAGAGGCTGGATAAAGAAATCAAAATCTCCCTACTCCAGTCCAATTGTATGCGTGAGGAAAAAGGACGGCAGTCTCCGCCTGTGCTGTGACTACCGGGAATTAAACAGAAAATCTATCCCGGACCGCCATCCCATACCGCGCATACAAGACATGCTCAACACCCTGACAGGAAGTTCTTGGTTTTCGGTGTTGGACCAAGGGAAGGCCTATCACCAGGGCTTCCTGGAGGAGTCAAGTCGTCCACTCACTGCATTCATAACTCCATGGGGATTATATGAGTGGGTGAGAATCCCGTTTGGATTGTCATCAGCCCCTGCAGAGTTTCAGAGGTCAATGGAG
This sequence comes from Proterorhinus semilunaris, assembly GCA_021464625.1. NCBI lineage: Eukaryota > Metazoa > Chordata > Actinopteri > Gobiiformes > Gobiidae > Proterorhinus > Proterorhinus semilunaris. The sequence continues at coordinate 9,047,049 of CM038346.1, forward strand.
GAGTGCTTGGTTGGGTTAAGAGATGAAATTTGCTTGCCTTACCTGGACGACAATCTAGTCCACTCCAAAACATTTGAAGACCACCTCAATGATTTGAAAAGTGTCCTGCAGCGCTATGAGACTCACGGAGTGAAGCTTACACCCAGAAAGTGTGAACTTTTTAAAAATCAAGTGAGATTTCTGGGGAGGCTCGTCACTAAGGATGGATACACAGTGGATCCTGCAGATGTCGCTCCTGTCCAGGCGCTAAAGGAGAAGAAACCTACTACAGTGGGGGAAGTAAGGAAACTGTTAGGATTTATTTCCTATTATAGAAGCTATATTCCCAACTTTTCACGCATCGCCACTCCTCTCTATGATCTCCTTGCAAAAGACAATACAGTTAAAGAAAAACAAGCACAGAGAAAGACCACGAAAAGAAAACAAGTAAAGGGAGGTCAGCTCCCGACATCTCACCCGGTTACGTGGACCCCTGAACATGCACAAGTCCTCAGCCAGCTTGTTGATTTCCTGTCACAGCCACCAGTCCTGGGATATCCTGATTTCGAGCAACCGTTCCTTCTACATTGTGATGCATCTCAGGAGGGGCTGGGTGCGGTACTTTACCAGAAACAGCAGGAAAAGTTACGAGTAATTGCCTATGGCTCCAGGACACTGACCGCCCCAGAGAAAAACTACCACCTCCACTCGGGAAAGTTGGAGTTCCTGGCCCTCAAGTGGGCCATATGTGAGCGCTTCAGGGACTATTTGTACTACTCGCCACCTTTCCTAGTCTACACTGATAACAACCCTCTCACATATGTGCTCTCTACAGCCAAGCTAAATGCCACCACTCACCGCTGGATCGCTGAACTCGCCGACTTCCAGTTCACAATCAAGTACCGACCAGGTAGAGCCAATCGTGATGCAGATGGTCTATCCCGCATGCCCCTGGACATGGAGAGATACATGGAAAACTGCACACAGGCAGTCGCACAAGATGTGATAAACAGTGTGACTCAGGCTTTGGCTGTACAATCACAAAGTACTGACCCCTGGCTGTGTCCTTTCACAATTTCCTCAGCAATTGTTGATCAAGAAGAAGAAAAGTGCAAAGCATCGGTGCAAGGACTGTCCCGAACCAGTCTCAGAGAAGCTCAGTGGGAAGATCCCGTCATAGGTCAGGTGATGAAATATGTCACCTCCAACAAATGGCCAAAAGGTGGGAAGCTAACTCAAAATACCGACATTGCTGCTCTGGCCCGAGAAAAGCAAAAGCTGCAGATTGATGAAGACGGTCTATTGCACAGAAAAACAGTAAACCGATCACAGCTTGTCCTGCCTAAAAGGTATCACAAACTACTCTACAAAGAACTGCATGAGGATATGGGACATCTAGGAGTGGAGCGGGTCCTAACACTGATACGTGATCGCTTCTACTGGCCCCATATGCAGCGGGATGTGGAGCATCACATAACACGAGTATGCAGCTGTCTGAAAAACAAGCGCCCAAATAAGCCGACCCGAGCTCCCCTCACCAACATCACAACGACATATCCATTTGAGCTTGTGTCTATCGATTACTTGCATCTGGAAAAGTGTAAGGGTGGATATGAATACATCTTGGTCGTTATGGACCATTTCACTCGTTATGCTCAAGCGTACGCCTGCAAGGATAAGTCAGCAAAAACAGCTGCTGAGAAACTGTATGGAGACTTCATGCTGAAGTTCGGCTTTCCCACAAAAGTCCATCACGATCAAGGGAGGGAGTTTCAGAACAAGCTGTTTGCTAAGCTGGAGGAATACAGTGGAGTGAAAGGATCCAGGACGACACCGTATCACCCTCAGGGAAACGGGCAAGTGGAGAGGTTCAATAGAACCTTGTTGAGCATGCTCAGGTGCCTGCCCGAGAAAGCAAAGGAAGATTGGAAGGCCTCCCTTGCCAAAGTGGTGCATGCTTATAACTGCACCCGCAGTGAAGCAACGGGCTATGCACCATACTTCCTGTTGTTTGGACGAAACCCCAGACTCCCTATCGATCTGATGTTTGGTCTAAAGGTGAAAGATCAAAGTCCATCCCACAGAGACTATGCAGACAAGTGGAGGCGCAGGATGAATGATGCTTACCAACTTGCCACTGAAACCGCCAATAAAGAGAACAAAAGAGGAAAAGCTCTGTATGACAAGAAAACATATGGAGCAGAGGTGTCCCCTGGGTGCAGAGTGTTGGTGAGGAATCTAAATGAAAAAGGTGGCCCGGGAAAACTGAGAGCATTTTGGGAGGATCAAGTATATGTGGTGACACAGAGAAAATATGATGACAGTCCAGTATATGAGATACGGCCGGAAAATGGAAGGGGTCGAATTCGAGTGATGCACAGAAATCTCCTGCTTCCCTGTGACTTCCTGCCTGCGGAGAAAGTCGACTCACCTGAACAAAACAAAAAGAAGAAGAGCATGAAACAAACACGCAAACAGCAACCACGTGACCACACATCAGAAGATGAGGACGACTGGAGAGACATAACAGGTCTACAACTTGAGGACAGAAGAGCAGAGGAACGCTATGAGCCAGCAGAGGAAATCCTTGAAAATGAGGAAACTGGAAAAGGAGACCCAAGTTCTGGAGAGTACGCAGAGCCACAGATGGACGAGCAGGAAGCAGCTAACCAGGAGAGGGACAATGACACACAAAGCAATGGAGAAGGTCATCAATCTCCTGAGTCTGCTGGCAGTGACGAAGATGACACTGGTCCATCATCTGTGCAGCAGAAAAAGTATCCTTTGAGAGTTAGAAAACCCAGGCTAATGTTTACTTACCACAGGTTAGGACAGCCCACCATGTCATATAAATGAGTACTCAGTTAGCTGTTAAGTAAACGTTCAAGTTAACCAGTTAAATGTTTCAGATTATCTTTAAAAGTTAATTACAAATGTTAAAGCCGTTACAGTTTTCTGTGATGAATAGATAGTACCCTGACATGCTATTAGAAGAGGTTGTTGCTATGTTAAGATACCTTACTCAGAGAAAGTGCAGATACCCCCGGCATTTTAGGGAAGAAGCAGTGGACTGTTATAGTGCACGATAACACCTGCTGCGCACATATGACATCAAGAGGAGATACATGTCATATGGTCAACTTGGAGAAGTTTTGTGCCTTTCATGGACCCTGTGAACTACTGACTCCTACTTAGCTTTAACCTTGGACTATGAGATACATAAGTATAGCAAATGGACTAATATTATTAGAATGTCGGGACGCCATTGAATTTCTGAGGGGAGAGTGTAGGGATAACTAAGAATGGACATAGAAAGAAACTAATTTAAAATAGGCCACCCCTAAAAATTCGTTATATTTCATAATTGGTGTGAGTTTTATCATATTCATCATTGTTTATTTCTTTGTTTTATTTCTATTTATTTTAAAAGTACATCAATACTGAGCCAGCTCTTTAGATCTACAGTAAGTGTAATTCATACATTCGACCACAAGGGGGAGGCACCTTCACGTGAACTGCGGGCGTCTGCGTAGAATAAACAGAAGCTCTGCTACTGTCAAACGGCAGACAACATCGCACAACATTTACCGTTTTGAAATGTTGTGTTCACAGGTAATGTGTTAAGTACATGAATGTATGGAATGATTATAGTGGTGAGATACTGGTGGGACAGGTTGGCCGTTTTAGCCCACGATGTAGATTTTGAACTGTATTAGTAAGTTGCCCAGAACTCGAGCTAAGCTAATGTTAGCATGCTAGCGCGGCTAGGTAGCGCTGTAACTTGACCTAGTAAATCTAAAACGTTAATACTAAAATAGTAAGGCTACAGATTGTGTACATTATTTTATATTTTCTTTTTATTGTAAATTTGTACCTAAGTGGTAAATTGTTAAAAGGTTCAGTAGAATAAACAGAAGCTCTGCTACTGTCAAACGGCAGACAACATCGCACAACATTTACCGTTTTGAAATGTTGTGTTCACAGATAATAAACCCATCCAAAGTCACACCCTGAGTTCATTCATCATCAAGTGTGCAACATGTTGCTAAAAAAAACACACATTTACCCAGCTTTCTTTAGTTTGCCATTTTTTGTGACGTTAATAGTTTCACTTCCTTATTGGACACTGACAGGAAGTGACAAAGGTAGAGGCAAACAACTTGAAACTGTTGCCGTGCCAACCATGTTAGTTAATGGGAAATGAGTGAGTCAAACTGCTATGGCACTTTTCCTCTCTCTATGTTACCTCCTGTCAATAATTTGAACATTGAAGTAAAAATAACTTTTCTTCCCAACATTTCTTCATTAATTTGCTGCTTCACTGAAATAAAATCATGATTATTACTTACAACGAATGTTATCCGTCTAAGTAAGTCATCTTTTCAAAATCTGACATTTCCCTCTTAAACATTCATCTTACCTTTTGAATATGCACTCTCATCCTTGTTATTCTTAACAAAACCAAAAGGTGTCATAACAAATAACAACTTTCATCCCTCAAACGTTGACGGTGCTTCAGCTTTCTGTTGCCATGTTGTGACACCATCTGCAAACCCTCCCTATGCAGTCCTGTTATGAACAAACTGTTTTTCCTCTTTGTTTTACAGCCACATATTGGAAGTATGCATTGCTGGCGCTCGCTTTCCTCTGTCTCCTCATCGGCTTCATGATGCTGGGGATGGGCGCCATGGCCAACAAGTACAAATACTTCCCTTTTTTTTTTTTTTTTTCTTCTTTTGTCACACATTCAAGATTCAAACCCAGTCTCCGTATGTTTTAACTTCTGTGCGCCTGCCTTTTCTCCAACCCTGCAGGAACAGAAAGAAGATCGCCAAGTACAAGGCTGCGGCCTGCCTGCTTCAGAGGAGAGACTGTGAGCTGCTGCCGGTCAGCGATCCCGTCACGCTCCCGGCCAAGCCTCCCGCCGCGACGACGCCGAACGGGGCGCTGAGCGAGGGCCGGCCCGGGGACATCGTGCTCACGTACAAAGACGGCAACACCTCCAGCCTGTACCCGGACGCGGCTGCAGAAGTCAGGCTGACGGGGGAGGACACGCAGGCTGAGGGCGCGGAGGAGGCCGAGGAGATAACGGAGGCGGCGCAGGACGAAGACTGAAGCTGAAAATTACTTTATGTCAGGAGATACAGTGCCTTGCGAAAGTACTAATACACCTCGAACTTTTGCACATTTTGTCTTGTTTACAACCCTAAACATATTTTTAAATTTTTTACTGAAAGTTCACACACAAGTAACAGACAACTGTGAAGTGAAGGTAAAATGATACATGATTCTGTTATTTTTCAAAAAATAGAAAAGTGAAAAGTGGGGCGTGCATAAGTATTCATACAGCATTTTCTGAGTGCATTAAATTGCCTTTATAACATTCCTAATGACTGCAGAAAGTTCACACCTCGCCCTAACCATTAAATAGAGGCCACCTGTGTGTAATTTGCTCTCAGTATAATTCCAGCTGTTCTGTGAGGGCCTCAGAGCTATGGTCAGGGTGTGTTAGTCACTAAGCAACATCATGAAGGCCAAGGAGCTCACCAGAGAGGTCAGGGATAAAGCTGTGGAGAAGTTTAAAACAGCGTTAAGTTTTATACAAAGATTTCCGGAGCCCTGTTCAATCCATCATTCAGAAATGGAAAGAGTATAGCACCACTGTGAACTTACCAAGACACGGGCGTCCACCTAAACTAACAGACCGAACGAGGAGAGCACTGGTAAAGAGGAATGGGGTGAAAATGTCAGTCTCTAGATGTGCAAACCTTGTAGTCACACCCCAGAAGACTTGCTGCTGTTATTGCATAAAAAGATGGTTCCACAAAGTATTATTTCATGCTGTATGAATACTTATCACTTCACAGTTGTCTGTTACTTGTGTGTGAGTGGGAGGAGAACAGCCACTGTCAAAAAGGCCGCCCTTGTCGAAAAGTATCATGTATTGCTGATGCGTATGACGAGGACTCAAACTGAGACCCCCCAGTTCCTTTTATTTTGTTATGATTTGCACTTCTCCACGGTATTACTGATTTAATTGATAAAGAATATAATACTTATGTGAAGATGCCGAATTCTGCGTTCGACTGTACTCGTTGTTAATGCACATTTTCGGCATCTTCACATCAATATTATACACTCATTCTTTATCAATTGAATCAGTAATACCGTGGAGAAGAGCAAAGCATAACAAAATAAAGGAATGTACCCACGTTTAGCGTAAAGAAACTACGAAACTGGGGGTTGTTAGTTTGACGGAAGGAATACATTACGACAAGGGTTTGAACTGAACACGGCACAAATGAATGAGCAGATTTAATCACGTGTTGCATATTTTTCTGCTGACCATTAGCTCGAGCTGTTAAATAATCCAAACCGTTTTCTTCCTTCATGTAAAATCCATGTTAAATAAAACTGTTCTGACTTATTATTATTTATCCATAAATAATACAATTTCTTGAAAGTTGAATTTGGTCGATCTTTATCGCAGAAATACATGAAATTTAACTTATAGTAGATGTATTGCACTCGCGCTGTTGGCGATTCGGACATGCAGCGTATCATCTTCTCCACGCTGGAGAACACGTTACAACCCAAATGTGATCTGCAGCGAGGAGGAGAGGAGCAGTGAGCTGTGTGTCCGAATCGCCAACATAGTGAGTGCACTATACAGTATGCTAGTGAGGCGCTGAATAGCAAATGAGGAGTTAGTGACGAGGGTAGACATTCGGGCTCAACCGGCGACATAGCTTGAAGGGAAGTGGCTATGGCGACACACTGTCAGTTGCCTTGGTAACCCAAGAAAATGCAATATTGAATGAAACTAGAAAATGTGACATCAGGATTTCAACTTAAAATATAATGCATCAGTTTTATATAGCGCTTTTTCTGGACACTCAAAGACGCTTTACATTGCACTATTCATTCACTCCATACTTGGTGGTGGTAAGCTACTATTGTAGCCACAGCTGCCCTGGGGTAGACTGACGGAAGCAAGGCAGCCAATCTGTGCCATCGGCCCCTCCGACCACCACCAACCACTCACTCACATCATTCATCCCGGCCTATTGTATATGTTTGTAACTAAATGACAGGGACAGATCCCAGTTAATGCAAGTTTGAGGGTTTAATACATACTGTACTATATTATAGTATGAACCATTTTTTTCTTTTTTCTTCTCTTCCACGTTACTTCTCAGGAAACATAAATGCATCTCTGCGCATGATCAGGTCTGAGCCATCACCGCACCAGCTGAATCGTTTAAAGGCGCTCTACCTGATTTTTTTTCTAGCAATGGAACGAAATCTGCTTTGTCCTCCGTTAGTATATTGTAAACTTTTGTAGAAAAAAAAAACACTGTGCCTCTAATCATAATTGTTCTACTATTTCTATGAAAGTGACCATGAACGTTGTAAAATATGCCTCTAAACTCATCCCTGTGAAGAAATGGGATGCCACAAATACGTGTTAGGACATTGTTTCCCAACCAGGGATACGGTGACCCCCGAAGAGAATCAATTGACTAAATCTTGACTAAAACTAAATGATTTTGTCAACAGACTAAAATTATTTTAACTATAAACTAAAAAATGAATACTGATGATTGTACGAAACAATTCTGCGCAGTTGTAGGGCTTTGGCATAAATCGGTAGAATGTTTGGATTTCTGAGGTTAATTGTGATGAGTACCCTCCTAAATTGGCATCTAAAACGTGTAACTAGTCCCTGAATTACTGGATTTCCAACGTAATATTCAAACCATGAGAATGACAGATTGACAGTGAACAGAGAGGCGTCCTACTAGAGCAGGGGTGGGCAATTCATTTTCATAAGGGGCCACATGAGAAGCTTGAATTGAGTCGGATGGTCGCAGCAACATTAACTCAAACTTATTCTGCTCAACTTTATCCTATTGTACATTACACTAAATCATGTATTTTGAATATCTGACACCTACTGTTGTTTAGTAGGACTACTCCACATCAAGCCAAGGACGTGCATGTGTGTTCATTGTTATTTAGGTTATTCAACTTTTTATCCTCGTTAACGTTTACGATCGCACTGAAAGCACCTCTGCGCTTCCTTCAAACGGAGTTTGTGGGAAATGAAGCGATAGCAGGGGTCTCCAAGTAAATTTCCCTGTGGGCCAAAATATATCGGGAGTGTATTGCCGGGATACATAAACAAAAGCTCCAAGATAAAAATAGATTTGATTGGGAAAATACTATTGAGAAAACCTTTGTCAATAAATAAAAAATAATGAGCCTGGCAGGACTGTAGCCTCATAAAACGGCGTACACTTGTATTGCACTTTACGAGCCTGTGTCACACGTTTCTGTTACACTGTAGTCATATATTGATTCACTCCAGACTCTGTGGCAGTAAGCTGCTATTGTAGCCACAGCCACCCTTGGGCAGACTGTCCATTTCCCACGTGGCTATAATATGATGTTTATATCCTGATCTCTCATTATGTCAGTGCCCTATGCTGGACATGTGTGGAATTCTTTCCTTTGGTTTTTTATTTAAGCTGCCCCCTAGTGACTGGATTTGCATTCTAGTAATAAAAAAAAAAAAAATCTTAACTCTGCGCAGGAATGGGAGACTTACTTTATTTTAATGTTTTTTTTACCTTTTTACATACATAGGGATTTATGCCCAACAAGTCGTGAGCTGGATTGAATCATCTCGCGGGCCGGATGGGGCCCATGGGCCGGGGTTTGCCCAGGTCTGTACTAGAGTATTTTCATAAAATAAAGATGATAAATGTATATAATGAGGTATGTTTGACACTGTTGCAAGTATATGGTGTAATGGGCGGTACAGTGCGTTTCTGAAAGCAAACAGAGCCGAGGTGAGTGACTCAGGATGCCCTTAAATAGGCATGGAGCATCTTCTTTCTTGATTGATCTGAGACTTTTCACCTTTCAGTTGGTGACCCTCATATTTACTTACAAATGCGCTTTTGTTCACCATCGCACAAACTCTGAAAAGTAACACCGTTTTTGTTTTTTTTTCCAACCCAACTCGTACATACAATTTACTGTCTAATTAAAGCGGCTCTTTGTTCGGAAACAGCACTTAAGCCTCTCGAGGGTTACAGCACTATTTTTTTAATACTAGTGTACAATTAAATAACTGTGTAGCAATTAGCAAAGGTTATTGCCGCTGAACTCGCAACAATCTCGCCTGGCCCTGAAATGTAATTAAAATGAGCACACACTCTGAAGTTTCTTACATTTTTTCACGAGCCGCGAGTGCATCAGAATATCACAGTGAGAAACGGACATTAGCTGCGTAACAGTTGGAACGCGGTGAATACTAAGGAACAATTACACTCAATAAGCTGGCACTTCTGACACAATGTGTAATCCATCCTCCACAGATGAAAGAAGCAGCTCAGAGGTTTTTATCTGGAGCTGAAGTGGCGCTTTCTTAGTGTTATTTATAATGGCAATCGGCGGCTGTAATGTGCAACGGGGAGCCATCAGTGCGGAGATGTGCTGTCCTTGTAAAAACTTTGCGACGTGAAAACGGATGGGGTGGATTTACGGGACTTTTTGTTCCTGTTTTGGACGCCATTTTGAGGACTTGTCACCATCCAGGGAAATGGAATTTTTTTTTATCTCTTTTAACCCGTGCGCTGACGTTTTATGGGGCTATTGCTCAGTTGGCGTGAAGAGCGCTCGTTTATGATGCAGCGGCAAGAGTTTTACCTTTCACACAGTCGGTCAGAGGTCGAGAACATGAGACGAATCCAAGCAAGGTATTTAGAATGAATAATTTATATTTGGATTTTTTATTAATATATTATTCACCTTTTTTTTAAATTATTATTATTACGAAAAAATAAAAACAGAAAAAGGCAGCAATTGCACAAACTCCACAGAAACCCATGGATACGATTTCTCGACAATGTTGAAATTAGGGCCGGGACTCGATTAAAAAAATTTATCGAAATTAATCGCATATAAATATTTGACCTGAGAACAGTGGGAAGTAAGTTTTTTCATAAGGATTTTTAGTATACCATTGAATAATGACTGAACACATAAGCTTAAGCAACAAAATATTGTTTATTTTTGTTCAACCAAGTCCAACAGACCAGTGCAATGTTGCCAATAATTGTGCGTCTGCGGGAAAAAAGGAAACTAAAGCTTGGAAAGCAAAGTGTGATTAATTTCGATTAATATTTTTAATCGCACTAAACCTCATGTAATTAATTAATCGCAAATAATCGAAAAAAAAGTCCCGGCCCTAAATATATCAATGTAATTTTATTGGGGAAATCATTACTGAATCATTAGTGCTCTTGTAAAAAGGGGCCTGGATCCTCAGCAAAAAAGCAGCTGTCTGGTCTCTCCCTATGGACGCATAACGGTAGGAATTGTATGAAAACCACAACAACAGCGTCGACCCAGAGAGGTTGAAAAAAAAGGCCTTTCACCGTATTCAGCCCGTCCCACATTTATTTTAAAGCATTTCCTGTTTGTGTAAGCACTTCCTGTGAACGGGGGAATTCCATTGTTGTTAATGGAAGCGTTAAAATAGGGGTAAAAACTGAAAACTCACAACGAAGCTCAAAGGAAGTAAGTTTGACAGTGACCAGTGACCTTTTTTCCTCTATATTTTTCTGAATTTCTGCTGTCACTCCGCACTGATAGTTTGAAACTGTTAAGCAGCCGATCAGTGTTGTGGGTGTGTCTCCTCCACTGCTTCATGGAGGCGTCGCCGTTGGTTCTGCCTGCTGTTTCTGGTGGGCGTGGTTTTCCCGCCTCTCTGCTGGCTGATGGGCACACCTGTTTCCACTCAACTCATCACACGCAGTATTTCAGCACCGGCTCTCCACCACTTCCCTGCCAGATCGTCTACCAGTTCTCGTGAGAAGACTTTTAGGCCCTAACTGCTATTGCTGTGTTCGTTTTTGTTGCTGCTGTAACTAACCGTGTTTTCCACCCGTGTCTCGTCAGATCTCCGTGCCCGCCTGCCTGTTCTTCAGCCCACTCCAGATTCCAGCCCCGTCGTACATCTGTTCCAGCTCCGGTCGTCCGCGCCTCTCCGCCTGCTTCATTCCCTGCGACTCCCTTGCCTGCCACCGGTCATTATTCCTGTCTGTGAATAAATCTTGTACTTACCCGCTCTCCACTCTGTTTTTCTGGGTCCGCCACCCGTCGCCCGTAACAGCACGATCTGGCCAGAAAATGGACCCAACTGATCCCCAGTCGGTGGAGAGAGCTCTGTCCAACCAAGGCGCGTTACTCGGCCAACATCATCAGATGCTCCAGCAGCTCCTGGATACTCAGGGAGCACTTGGTCAACAGGTCGTGCAGATTGGAAGGTTGGTGGAACAGCTAACGGATAAGGTTGCCGCTGTCCCTGCCGCGCCCGCCGCCATCCCTGAACCTCCTCTCAATCCTGTAGCGTCACTCGAATCTCCAGTACCGCCCCCTGAGCCCTTTAGTGGAGACCTGGGAAAGACGAAGGGGTTTCTACTCCAGTGCTCGCAGGTTTTTCGACAACGGTCGCACACCTTCGCTGCGGATCAAGCCCGGGTGTCATATGTTGCTGGTCTCTTAAGAGGAAAAGCTCTGGATTGGGCCCAGGCCGTGTTGGGTAATACGGGGAGCTCCATGTCCTATGATCGGTTCATTTCGGAATTCCGGAAGGTTTTTGCCCACCCTGACATTGCTGCTGACGCGGCCAAGAGACTGTTGAATCTCCATCAGGGGCCGCACAGCGTAGCGGAGTATTCAATTGATTTTAGGATTTTGGCCGCGGAGTCCGGCTGGAACGACCAGGCACTCCGTGGAGCCTTTTTGTTTGGGTTAAGCGAGAACATGAAGGATGAGCTCGCATCCCACGACGTCCCAGACTCCTTGGACCAGTTGATCTCTTTATCTATCCGCTTGGACAACCGGCTTCGGGAGAGAAGACGGGAGAAGCAGTCGAGGGTCCGCTACGCCTCCCCTACCCGTCCGGGACCCCGACCCCCCAGTACGTGGGACCCGCTGCCCCGGCCGTCGCCAGCCTTGCCGCCTGCGGAGGAGCCCATGCAATTGGGTCGTTCGGGTTTGACCCCTGCCGAACGTAGGGGACGTTTCAACAGGGGTGAGTGCCTGTACTGTGGCCAGCCGGGCCATTTTCTCCGCACCTGTCCGGTACGGCCAAAAGACCAAGCTCGCCAGTAGGTGTGGGTGTACTGGTGAGCGAGAGAGATTCGTGTAGCGGCCCACGATTACAGCTTCGTGCAGTGCTTAGTCATGCTAGCCTGTCCCTATCCCTATTAGCTTTTGTTGACTCGGGAGCCGAGCAGTGTTTTTTGGACTCTCGCCTGATTAAACAGGCGGCCATTCCGTTAGAACCCTTAAGCGAACCGGTCAATATCTGTGCATTAAATGGTGACATTCTCTCCCTCGTCACCCACCAGACTGTTCCCATTCATCTAGTCCTGTCCGGAAACCATCATGAGGACATTCGTTTTTATGTGTTTGACTCCCCCCAGTGCCCCATTGTGTTGGGTTTCCCCTGGCTTGCTCGGCACAATCCGGTTATAGATTGGTCTGCTGGAACGATCGGCAGCTGGAGCCCCTTCTGTCACCAGACCTGCCTCCAGTCGGCGATCCCTCCCACTGAAGGGGCGGTGTTTTCGGCTGTCAAGGCCCCGGACTTGACTGGGGTCCCGGCCTGCTACCATGGACTAGCGGAGGTGTTCAGCAAGGAGAAGGCCCTTGCGCTCCCCCCGCACAGGCCCTATGATTGTGCCATCGAACTTTTTCCCGGAGCGACCCTACCGGCGGGTCGGCTGTATAATCTGTCGCGGCCTGAGAGGAGGGCTATGGAGGTCTACATAAAGGATTCTCTCACTGCGGGTATCATCCGGCCCTCCTCCTCACCTCTCGGGGCGGGCTTCTTTTTCGTTGAGAAGAAGGACACCACCTTGCGTCCGTGCATTGATTTTCGTGGTCTGAACGCCATCACGGTCAAGAACAAGTACCCTTTACCCTTGATCTCATCGGCTTTCGAACCCCTCCAGGGAGCCATGGTTTTCACCAAGCTGGATCTCCGCAACGCCTACCACTTGGTGCGCATAAGGAAGGGTGACGAGTGGAAGACGGCGTTTAACACCCCCCTGGGCCATTTCGAGTATTTGGTGATGCCATTCGGCCTTACCAACGCCCCAGCGGTTTTTCAGGCCTTGGTTAACGACGTGTTGCGGGACTTCCTTAATCGTTTTGTGTTTGTGTATATTGACGACATCCTTATTTTCTCACGCAGCTTGGAGGAGCACGAGTCCCATGTTCGTCAGGTTCTGCAACGGCTGCGGGAAAACAAGCTGTACGTGAAGGCTGAGAAGTGTGAGTTCCACGTCTCTACGGTGTCCTTCCTGGGCTACATCATCGAGGGTGGGCGAGTGAAGCCGGACCCCTCTAAGATCGCGGCCGTGGCGGAATGGCCGGTTCCGGCTTCCAGGAAACAACTCCAACGTTTTCTTGGTTTTGCCAACTTTTACCGCCGTTTTATCAGGGATTACAGCAAGGTTGCAGCCCCCCTGACCAGGCTCACCTCCACCTCCGTTCCCTTTGTCTGGACCACCGAGGCGGGCCGTGCTCTCGAGGACCTTAAGCGCCGATTCGTCTCGGCGCCCATCCTGGTGCAGCCGGATCCGGTCAGGCAGTTCGTCGTGGAAGTGGACGCCTCGGAGGTCGGCGTTGGAGCTGTCCTGTCGCAGCGCTCTCGGGAGGACCAGAAACTTCATCCGTGTGCTTTCTTTTCCAAACGCCTGTCCCCCGCGGAGCGCAACTATGATGTTGGGAATAGGGAACTGCTCGCGGTGAAGTTGGCTTTAGAGGAGTGGCGCCATTGGCTGGAAGGGGCGGTGCACCCCTTCGTGGTCTGGACAGACCACAAGAATCTGGCATACCTGGATCAGGCCAAGAGACTCAACTCCCGACAAGCGCGCTGGGCTTTGTTCTTCGGCCGTTTTAAGTTCACGATCACTTACCGTCCAGGGTCTAAGAACCTGAAGCCGGACACCCTTTCGCGTCTGTTCTCGGAGGACGCCCCTCAGTCCTCGGACACTATCCTTCCCGCCACCTGCGTTGTGGGGGCTACAGGGTTACAGGTCGAGTCTGCTGTGCGGGCGGCCCTACTCGTAGATCCCGGGCCGGATCACGGGCCGTCGGGAAGGCTTTTTGTCCCACAGACTGTTCGGTCGCAAGTTTTACAATGGGGGCATGACTCTAAATTCTCTTGTCACCCGGGGAGTCAGCGCACCTTGTCCCTGGTCCGTCGTCGCTTCTGGTGGCCGTCCATGGAGACGGACGTTAGGGAATACGTTGCTGCGTGCTCTGTCTGTGCTCGCAGCAAGGCCTCTCATCGACAGCCTGCGGGTCATCTCCGTCCACTCCCTGTGCCTCATCGCCCGTGGTCCCATATTGCACTGGACTTTGTAACGGGGTTGCCCCCCTCTAAAGGGAACACGGTCATTTTGACCATTGTCGATCGGTTCTCGAAGGCCGCCCATTTCGTTGCGCTTCCTAAGCTCCCGTCTACACGGGAGACCGCTGATCTGGTAACCTACCATGTCGTTCGCCTCCATGGCATCCCGGTGGACATTGTTTCTGACCGCGGTCCGCAATTTATCTCTCAGGTTTGGAAGGCGTTTTGCGGGGCACTGGGGACCACAGTGAGCCTCTCTTCGGGCTACCATCCGCAGAGTAACGGGCAGACGGAGCGCACCAACCAGGACCTGGAGGCCGCGTTGCGTTGCGTGGTGGGGGGGAACCAGTCTGCCTGGAGCGATCTTCTCGTTTGGGTGGAATACTCGCACAACTCTCTCGTGTCCTCGGCTACCGGTCTCTCTCCGTTTGAATGTTCCCTGGGGTTCCAGCCTCCGTCGTTCCCTTCCGGGGAGGTGGACGTCGCCGTTCCATCGGTGCAGGTGCACCTTCGACGCTGCCGTAAGGTGTGGGACGACACCCGCAAGGCTCTTCTGCGGACTACGGAGAGCAACTGCCGGCGGGCCAATCGTCATCGTGCCTCTACGCCCCGGGGCAGAAGGTCTGGCTGTCCACGAAGGATTTGCCTCTCCGAACGGAGTCTAAGAAGCTGTCCCCCCGGTACGTCGGTCCTTTTGAGGTGTTGCGACTTGTGAATCCGGTCGCGGTCAGGTTGAAGTTGCCGCGTACGCTACGGGTTCATCCCACGTTCCACGTGTCCCAACTGAAGCCGTTTTTGTCCTGTGCCTTGTCCCCGCCGGCCGTGCCCCCGCCGCCCCCCCGGCTGGTGGATGGGCTGCCGGCTTACACGGTCAGCCGCCTTTTGGACGTTCGTCGTCGGGGACGTGGCCTTCAGTATCTTGTGGATTGGGAGGGGTACGGGCCCGAGGAGCGTTGTTGGGTTCCGCGGGCGATGGTCTTGGATCCGGCGCTGGTTCGGGATTTTCACCACCGTCATCCTGACCGGCTTCGTCCACCTGGGGGTGTCCGTTGAGGGGGGGGTACTGTTGTGGGTGTGTCTCCTCCACTGCTTCATGGAGGCGTCGCCGTTGGTTCTGCCTGCTGTTTCTGGTGGGCGTGGTTTTCCCGCCTCTCTGCTGGCTGATGGGCACACCTGTTTCCACTCAACTCATCACACGCAGTATTTCAGCACCGGCTCTCCACCACTTCCCTGCCAGATCGTCTACCAGTTCTCGTGAGAAGACTTTTAGGCCCTAACTGCTATTGCTGTGTTCGTTTTTGTTGCTGCTGTAACTAACCGTGTTTTCCACCCGTGTCTCGTCAGATCTCCGTGCCCGCCTGCCTGTTCTTCAGCCCACTCCAGATTCCAGCCCCGTCGTACATCTGTTCCAGCTCCGGTCGTCCGCGCCTCTCCGCCTGCTTCATTCCCTGCGACTCCCTTGCCCGCCACCGGTCATTATTCCTGTCTGTGAATAAATCTTGTACTTACCCGCTCTCCTCTGTTTTTCTGGGTCCGCCACCCGTCGCCCGTAACAATCAGTATATATTCACCCAGTGGTATGGCTGAAATGCTACATCAAAGGCAGAAATCAAAGCCAATGCCAGCCCAAGTTAGACATAAACAAGATAGCGGCACAGACCAATAATTTTGTTGTAAATATTCAAAAAAGGATAAACCATTGAGAAAAAAACCCTCAGTTTTCTTGGCTTCGTAACAAAATACCATATTTGTATGCATATGTTTCTGCCTCATATGTGAGTATGGCACACAGCAGTGCCCAGTGCCTGACAAAGTACTTACTATGTTTTGGGAACACTAAGCAGCATCGGTGGCGTGCCGGGCAATCGGAGGCGCCAGGTGGCATTTAACTGGGCTGGAGCCACTGGAGGCACGTACAAAGTTACACAAATGTCGTAAATCTACCAAATAATGAGTGAGGTATTGACGTTACAAAGAAACGTTGCGCTTTTCCGGGCAGCGCGTCATCAAACGGGAGATATCAAGCAATTATCCTGGTGAATTAATCCTGGGCCACTTCAAAACCTAAAAGCCCTGGGTTGAAATGAGGTCCCAGCGCACACCACAGTCATAAGTTACAGCGTAAACATTGCAGTGCATTTTTCTTTTTCATAAATACCAGATGCAGACAGTGAGCAGCTCCTTGGTCGTAATAGCTTGAGCCTTTCTGCTCAATTGTCACCTTTGGTTTACAAGTAAGGCCTGTCTTTTGCCACTTTTTTAATTACACAAGGGTTATACAGCTGGCAGCAAGTCCAAACCAAACTAATAAACATGATTCCTCAAACTAGCGAGAGTATAATATACTACATAACATTATAACCCATCCTGATCGATCTTTGTAGTCCACTCAGAAGATCTTGAATCCTTTGAGCAGCGTGAGCGTGGCGGCCCTGCGTTTGCTCTGGGCCCGGGACGCTTTGACCGTCACCAGTTTGGCGGTGGCCGGCGCCGGGAGCTCCTTGTAGCATGGCGTGGCGAAGGCGGGCGGCGGGGGGGGCAGGGCGAGGAGACTCTTGTCCTCGTTGATGTAAACCGCGCGGTCCCCGTCCCCCCGCCTGGATCTCCGCACCGCCTCGTGGAAGACCCGCTGCACGCCCTGGAAGTCCATGCAAGCCGAGATCTCGGAGAACAGGCAGGAGAAGCGCGAGGCCAGCTCCTCCCCGTCCGATTTACTGACCTGCCTGGAGAAGAAAGACGGCAATCAACCCTGGAGCACACAGTTGATTACTCTATTCATCAATATGCAGTTTGCTCAGGCTTTTACATCTACTTCAGACGCTTTAGCCGTGGCAGCATGACCCAATAAGACGCATAGCGATTTAAATCAGTGGCCAGGTGACTGAGTGACACTGACACAGTCACAGTGACTTATCTGCTAACCGCTCTATCATCTTCGCTTTGTGTCTGGTCATTTAAGCAGCCATGGCACCGTCTTCCTGCTGCTAGTAGCAGACTGACAGTGCCATCTGCAGTACAACCTCTTCAGAACTGTATCAGGTGTCCCGGTTCACAGGACGAGGGGCCACTGGTTGCCTGGAAACCAGACTCACCGCTGTACGAGTGACTGAGTCTGGTGACCGTGGCATCAACTACATTTCCAGTACATATGCAGGCAAACAGGAAGTGGAGTGAACCAATCAGCCAAGGGTGAGTGATGCTGATCGCGAACAACACGTGACCGCAAATAAACGAATCTGATTGCACCAACCAGGGCCGGCCCGAGCCAAACTGGCGCCTTAGGCAATAGGCAAGAATTTTTTTTATAATATTAATTTTAAAAAATTAATATTTCTGTGTGTTTGTCGAGCACACATACACAAAGCCTTGTTCTTATTGTCTTGACCCACATAGCATGCTAGGGTTTGTTGTTGTTTTATATCCCAATCCTTTTGGACACACTTTGGACATGGAAAAGGCTAGTTGTATTTTATTTTATTATGATTATCTATTAAAAAAAATAAATTTTCACCGCTACGTTAACCTTAACTGATCAGGGGGCTAGGGTTAGTTAACCCTAAGAATGGCCAATGTAACGTAAGTTTCACTCACACAGATCTCACACATATTTTTAGACACTAGACTTTAGACTTGGCTTTCCAATCAGGTATCACGCTGGCATATAGACTGTAAGCTCTCCAGTCAATACGCTTTGAGACTTGGATGTAAATGACAATGTTAACCTTAACCCTAATCCTTAACCCTAACCCTAGGGTGGCAGTTAAGTGGTTAACGGCCAGGAAGGGGTCGTTCGAAAGCTTGACATTTCTATTTCCCTACACAAAAGACCAGAAGTGTCCATCACCTTCTGTTCCAAAGTTATATCCGAAAATCTGAGATGTTGAGCTGGAACATGGACCTCATGGGGTTCAAAAATTGAAGCACAATTTGGCGCTCCCTCCAGCAGATGGCGCCCTAGGCCATCTGCTGGAGGGATTTTATATCTCTGTATAAAATCATACAGAGGGGAATCATTCCGGTCTCGCCGCGCTAGACCTCTGGATCTCAATTGCTTATAGTTTTCAACAACCGTCCAGTCCCCTGAAGCTTATGAAAATGATTAGGAAATAGTGCTAGTTCTTGCATATAGTAGATTCTATAAACATAGTAAATTGTGTTTATTAGGCAAATTGAAAGCCATAATTAGGAATTTGTAACATAAAATGGTTTCTTAATTTTTTGCAAGTAAAAATGACCATATTTACGCTATATGCTGAAGATCTTTTGAGCCACCCTAAGCAACATCACATGGTTTTAAGGACATATCATCACAAGTATAACCCATTATTATTACATTGTCCAGTTTTTTTTTTTTTTTTTTGCCTTTATTGTCCTTTTAGAGTTATTTTCCTCTGCAGTGGCCGTAGGATTTACCCGATTGTGCACATTTCGGGTTGATGAGGGGAAACCTTAGCACCCGCAGAAAAAAAAACCAAAAACCTCCAGACCCGGGGAGAACATGCAAATACACAGAAGGGCACTCACGGGACCTTTCCGCACTAACCACGTGGCCGTTGTGCCGCCTGGTGTATACCTTCAGCGGAAATCTGTCACTTGCCCGCCCAGTGGAGATATTTATTTACATCGCTGTAAATATCATAAATTGAAAACTCCCCGTAAACAGAAGTGCACCTCGAAGCTTTGCCAGGAGTATAAAATGTCCTGGCATGCGGTTTTCAGCCTGCTGCGCTTACCCCAGTGGGTGGTCCGGCTCACTGTGCATCTCTAATGTACCATACACATTCTTTTAGTTTACTCACGGTGCGGAAATAACTCGTGACTCTTTCAATACTAACTTTATAAAAACATAATACTAACATTTTTACTTTTTTTTTTTTTAACTGCAGACTATTTGGAAACATGACTTAGAGGCTACATTCTGTAATGATGCCGCCAACATTTTTTTCACCTTTTTTTTTTCTTTTCTTTTTTCTTATGATAAATAGTTGCGTAGCATTGCCTGAGGTTGAGAATTCTGCAGCTTACTTACAAGGCCGCTACCAGCATGGCGTCTGATAGAGTGCTTTCCCTGTTCAAAATGCAATGCCACCGGTGATCCCGAGGGTTTTTTAAAGCTACAATGGCAGACGGAGCCGTGAGCTGCGGCAGGCGCCTCTTTTGTGGGATCGCTCCCTGGGCCACGTCTCCCCTGGCACGACAGTTCGGTTCAAACGATTAAATTCGCAAAGAGCTAGAAGTCAAGTAATATGAAAAAGTGACATCGCGGGGCACCTTTTTTTTTTTCTCTCTCTCTCTCACAATAAGTTTCCATAAATTTGCAGCTGGTTAGACAGAGGGAAATGAAACTTAAAATTGGCACAGTTTTGCTGTCGCGCCGTACGATGAAGGACATCAGCAGCTGTTTTGTTTATTTTTAGAGACTTTGTTGTCCCAGTGGGTGAATACATGGCACTGGCCGAGGGAGATTTTTTTTGTGTTAGGTCCTTGGTCATGGAGAGCATGCCTGAACTATTGCTCTGTGCATGTTTGGAGTTGATGGGAAACAAAAAATATGTATTAGCTTTTATACCCACATACTCTGACAAAATTTAGAAATGAATAATAACAACAATAAATGAGAGGTTACATTTGTCATTCGTTTGTCACAATGTTTTTCTCTCATAGTTGTATTTCGAGCCGCTAGCACATCTTTGAGTAATCTTTGGTTCCCAGGGTTTATAACAGGCAGCAGCAAGTCAAGTTTAATGCCTTTTAATGCCCAACTACTATATTTTTAATGTGAGGTGTGACATCACGCACAATGATGAGCTACTTCCGGGTCCAAACTGCTGCGAGTTCCACTGATAAACGCAGCAACACAACTTTATCTAAATCTCCTGCTGAAATAACCACAGAAAAAAGGCCAAAAGCCGTTTTACATCCAATTCGAACAATATAGCTCACCATTTCTCCAGGTAAAATGAAGATATTTTATATATATAAATTACTAATGAGTAAATGTAATATAAAATCAGCTAAATCCCATTATAGTGAACAGGGCTAAAGCTCGGCTGGACCCGGAAGAGGAGCGATGACATCATCACTTAACAAATCTATATGCATATTTATTTTCTCAACATTAGCAAACATCCCGTCAAATGAATTGAAAAACCGGAGAAACAACAGAGGACTTTAGAGTAAACAGCCAACACTGCAGCTGAATGTGTTTTGGTTTCTGACGAACTTATGTGGCAAATGTCGAGTTAATGCCAGCTTGAATCCAATTTAATGATTTCTAATGACATTTAAGGCCTTAATCTTGGTACAGTTCATTTAATGACTTTTAAAAATTTAGTTTTTAGCAGATTATTACCAATTGCAAAGAGCATAATACCCCCTCTTTAAAATTGCATTAGTTATTCTTTCACTCTCCACGCTTGGTGCTGTCAACCACTTAACCCCCACCTGAACCAGGCACATTTCTCCAGTTCGACTTTACCCAAATCTAAAAGCTTCTTGAAAAAAACTCAGACAAAAATGAGACAAAAACAAGTATGAAAACACTGCAACGGAGCAACAGAAAAGTGGCAAAAAAAAGTAATGAAAAGAAATGTCAAAAAAGTGACTACAACGCGACAACGACGCAAGGAAAAAGATCTGTTTATATTAGTTGTGCCGGTCTTAGCTTTCAAATGAGGCGTTACGCTGGCCTATAGACTGTAGTGCACTTAGAGGCATAACCACAGCTGCCCCGGGGTAGACTGATGGAAGCGAGGCTGCCAATCTGCGCCACGGACCCTCAAACCACCGCCTACCACTCACTCACAAACTACAGTCACACAGGTGAAGTGTCTTGCCCAAGGACACCAGGACAGCCCGCTCCAGTCGAAGCCACGATTAGAATCTCTGACTTTTGGACCCGTGAACAAATGCTCCGACCTCACATTAAGCTAAAACATTACAAACCCATATAACGGTCAATTGCATTTTCATAATAACTTAGGTTTTAATTAAATTAAACCAACAGCTTGTTATAAAGGAGACAAGTGCACGTCTGTGTCTTCAAATTCCAAGGACAGCGTTAATTTAAGTGGTGCCTGTTCTGCAATTGGACTCCGCTTGATTAATAATAGACGTTATGAAAGCTGAACGGAGCAAGTGTGCTTTAAAATGTGCATGGGAGAACATTTCTTCAGATCCGATCCTATTAAATCCGTCTCAGTGGCGGATCGTGCTCCTCGGCCGTTGTAAAAGAGCAGACAAGGACACACGCACCTGTACCTGTCCATGTCCAGCTTGTTTCCCAGCAGGACAATGGGCGTCGGGCTCTTGAAGGCTCTATTGTGGGCCGACACGGTTTCCAGGTACTTGTGGCAGACCTGGAAGCTCTCCTGGTTGTCAATGCTGTAGACCACAATGAAAGCGCTGGCCCAGGAAAGGTACCTCTCAGTGTTCACCGGGCCGTCCTAGAATAAAACATTGCACAGTGAAAATGCAGTCCCGCGATATGGATTATTTACAAGGATAAGGAGGGAAGTTGGAAACGTATCTTCAGCGTGATTAAGCTACTGGCGAGTTTAGGAACGAGTGTCTATTTGTCACCACCAGAGGGCACTGTATATTCACTAATCTAATCCACGGAGCAGACGCTTTATTTGAAATGGGAGTATAGGATTGTCTGCCATATTTGCAGAGGTGGGTCGAGTAGCCAAAATACTCATGTAAGGGTGGAAAAGTACTTGGAGAAAATGTGAGTACTGAGTAACTGTTAGAGTGTAAAAGTATGATTCATGTTTCAGAAGTGACATAAATTATGAGAACATGAAATAATGTGAAAATGCTTATATTGTCAAAGACAATACCACAAGAATATAAAAAAGAAATAATTATGAAGAATTAAGTAAACAAATCTTTTATATTTTGAATGAAGATTTGTCACTTTAACCCCTTAACCCCCACCTGAACCGAGCACATTTTTCTCCAGTTCGGCATGACACGAATCTAAAAGCATCTTAGAAAAAGCATCAATATAACAAGAATGAAAACGCAACAAAAATGTGACGAAAGAGTGACAAAAACGTAACGGAAAAAGCAACAAGAGCTAAAAAATTAAATTTAAAAATAAAACTACAAAAATGCAGCAAAAAAGTGACAACAAAGCAACAAAAACACACATGACAAAAACGCTTAACAAATGTGACAAAAACATGGCAACAATGCGACAAAAAAAGTTATGATCAGTTTTCAGACAGTAGGCCTTAGCTTTCAAATGACACCGTTGCTCTCCATTCAAGAAGTTTTTAGATTTGAGTAAAGCCGAACTGGAGTAATTTGCGCTCCATTAAGGCTGGGGTTAAGAGGTTAAGGTTTAGCCTATACTCACAGTGGCATGAATATTTTTTTTTACTAAAGTAATAGTACAGATACTTTTCATACAGTACTTTTTACTTCTACTTGAGTACCTTAACATTAAAATATTTGTACTCTTACTTGAGTAAAAAAAAAAATCGTAATTCATGCCACTGTAAGTAAATCTCTAAATCTTTCACTTTGACACGTAATATAGTTGTATTTTGTTTCTTAATTAGTTAGAATGATGTTTTAATATGTTTTATGGTACTTTCTTTGAAACTATTACAATTTTCACATTATTTCATGTTTTGTTTCTCATAAGTCGTTATGAAACATGAATCTTTTAGGCTCAAACTGTTACTTGAGTCAATATTTGGGCCACTACTTTTTTACTTCTACTTCTTCTTCTAAAATTATTGTTACTCTTGAGTAAATATCTTGGCTACTCTGCCCACCTCTGCATATTTGTAATTGTACGAATGCACCAGTTCTTTGTACAGGGACATTTTCAATTTTGCATCGTGCGCTCATAGTTCTATAACAGAGGCAAAGAAAATGAAAGTCAATAGAATTATCACTGTAAGCATGAAATGGAGATCATTGAACTCATTTAGAAGAAGATCAGATAAGACTAAACACAAAGTATTTAAACAGGTTCTCTCCCAAATCTCTCAGTTAAACAAAGGCACCGGTTATTTATTATAATAAAAATGTGTCAGAACGGTCCAGTTATAGCACTTTTCCTTTGTATCGGTGAGATATTTTATGACATCAAGATTTATCCAAAATGGGGCCGAATTTGTCACCAAATAGTATAGATGACATGAAACCTGTTTATGGTCTTAACTCAATTTGGACAAAATACGCAGATAAAGCCCTGTTCCTTTACAGGGAAGTATAGTTTTGTAACACTTTGTTTCATTAATTCTTTTGGAAGCTGGATAATCCCATTGGTCCCTATAATGTATTATTCATCAAAGCATAATTGCAGATGTCCTTAAACTAAGTAGCTTCAATTTCCTTTTTTATTTGGATCAAATCTATTCGTTGGTTGAGTGCCAGGACTGTGGAGAACGCTTCAGACTCAAACTGCAGGAGACCTTTGTGTAAAAGGTCTCCTGCAGTTTGAGGCTCTTCACAGCCTTCAGGTGAAGAGCTCTGCAGCAACTCCATTCTTTTCCGATTCCCACACTCGGGATGGTAATGTCTGCATCGAAACCTAATGTGCGCAGTGTGTCTGACCACGATTACATGAACTATCACGACGTCTGTTCACTGCAAATTGAATATTTACACCAGCGGAGGGCTGTGTATTCCTAAAGCCTCGTCTGTTAAATGTCATCTTGAATAAACTGAAAATTTACAGGCGCAGTAATAAATCAGAGAAAGGTGTCAGAGATGGCGCCATTATGAGGACTTCTTACCATTTACACGATAGGACATTTTGTTTTGAATTCTTAATAGGTTGTGTTCCTGACATTACAGCATTCTGAACAGCCTATAATGGTATGATATAGTCAATTTCAACTTGGTTTATTGTCAATATCTCTGTTATGGCTGGGCCTGTCCACATGAAACAAAAACTGTCACACAGTTTATCGTCGTCTCTCTCAGCTAGGGGTGTCCATGGTAAACCGATTAACCGATTAACCGTTATAATTTGCGTAACCGAGTAAAAGCATTTTGCTCGGTTAACTTTGCTGTGCCATTAAATACTTGTAATACATTTTTGCACCACCAGAGACCGCCAGAGCGCTCCCAAACATTTGTTCACGAGAAGCCGTCATGGCGCATGGCTAGCTAGTTTAACTTTTCAATACGAAGCGGGCCATAGACAGCACAGCCTGGGAGCGCTTTACAACCGAGCATGACGGATCAAAATGCAAGTATTGCATTGCAGTGATTAGATTATACTTCAACTTCATCTCAACAGCCGACACCCGGGCATCACTTAGGAGGTAGCCAGGTAAGCTAAAGGCACAAAACTCGCCTTTCTCGTTATTGTTAAAACGTGGTGGAGAGATAAGTGTTGTTGTTGTTGAACTAGGCATGAATGACTGTTTCTTTGCACAATGTTTCCAAAAAAATGTTTCCTGGTTACTCGGTTAACCATTAGTGCGCACGAGTATTAACCGCTAAGGGCCTTCCTCGGTTAACGGTTAATGAAAAACTTGAAAACGTGCAGCCCTACTCTCAGCAGTTATAAACCAAGGTCAAATGAGGTGTCCAAAAGTGGAGACACTGTTTAAAATGATGTGCTTGATGTTGGTCAAATGAAAGGGGAATGTGGCAGGTTTGTGAATCACTTCAGTCAATTTTGAGCAGTATCGGCCCCTGCTCCAACTCGAATTGTTACATAACATTTTAGAATCTAGAATCTGATGACAAACGAAGAGGGGAAAAACGTAACTTTCTCCCATTACGCTAAACTTAACTCCCTTTTAACCCCCGGCCGCACCAATGCCCGTTTAAATGGGATCTGTTATTATACTGCCTTTAATGTGAAATTCCCTATTTAGTAGTATTTGGCTGCTTTTATTGTGAAATTCCCTATTTAGTTGTAATATAGTGCTTTTTTTCTCCTCTAACCGCCACCTTAACGTGTTTGAGCGCCCGAATGATCCTGGGAGCTCTGTTGTCGGGGGCTTCGTGCCCCTGGTAGGGTCTCCCATGGCAAACAGGTCCTGGGTGACGGGTCAGACAAAGAGCGGTTCAGAAGCCCCTTATGAGAGACCAACAGGCCCGGTTAGAACCATGAGGCCGTCCTGCTGTGGACCCACCACCTGCAGGAGGAGCCATAGGGGCTTGTTTTTGTGTTTTGGGCAGCTCCAACAGCTGCGCCCACGACCCGGCAACGGACCAGTGGAAGAAGATGGATGGCTGGATGGATAGTGCTTTTATTGTGGAAATCTCCATTTAGTTGTATTATAGTGATTTTATTGTGAAAATCCCTATTCAGTTGTATTAAACTGCTTTTAATGTGAAAATAGTTTGTTATGAAACCTACCAGAAAGTTGGTAGGCTCAACGCACGGGACGGGACGCCCCCCTTACCCTTCGCAGGAGCCCTAAGTAAGTAAGTTATTGTGACAATCTCTATTTAGTTGTATTATTTTGCTTTTATTGTTAAAAAGCCCATTTATTTGTATTGTACTGCTTTTATTGTGAAAATCCTCATTTAGCATAGTGATTTTATTGTGAAAGTGCCTATTTAGTTGCATAATAGTGTTAAAATCCTTGAAACTGTTGAAATCGCCAAAACTGTGAAGGCTGTGAAGAAAATCTGAAAAAAAAATTGAATGTGAGGGGGGTGGTCCACCAAGATAGTTTGTACCCAGGGCCCAGAATTTGGTGCTACACCCCTGCCTATAGCTGTTAGCATTAGCCATCAATCATTGCAAATTGCGAACGATCCAGATGTTTTCAGCTGTTGCCAACCCATCAACCACATAAAGGTGAGGTCAAAGCCTGGTTAGAAATCATCAATGAATGTACAGACCTTTGGAGATTTTACTTTAGATGGAAATTAGCGTATACAAGTGTCCTCTGAGCTAAATGCTAACTCATATTCAGTTTTTGCTTTTTATGGGGTCAGATACACATCCAATGGCCGCTTAACATCATCCTATAAAATGTTACTGATAAAGAAACCACAGAAATTATAAAAATGCCATGAAGAAAAAAAAAAAACATACCTCCCCATATGTTAGTGACGTCCTCCCTATTAACTTGTATGTATTAATAACAAAATGTGCATTTGCAGGAACGGGTTCAGAGATTGGCCTTTCTGTTATTTCTATGCAGTTTAGCCCCATCGATAAGTATGCTAAAGCTAAAATATCCATGTTTGCTTCTCATAGTAGCCCCACCCATCTACATATTTAGAGACATCATCCTCATACCTGGTCATAAGTGTCCATCACCCGCACCACCA
This sequence comes from Proterorhinus semilunaris, assembly GCA_021464625.1. Taxonomy (NCBI): domain Eukaryota; kingdom Metazoa; phylum Chordata; class Actinopteri; order Gobiiformes; family Gobiidae; genus Proterorhinus; species Proterorhinus semilunaris. The sequence continues at coordinate 9,073,732 of CM038346.1, forward strand.
CGGGCTGCTGGTCCACCATCTCCTCCGAGGAATAAATATCCTCTGTGCACATGGAGAGAGAAACGGAAAAGCGCCATTTACCTTCTCATTCTCTCTGCGCACTTACATCCACACCCACCGCACGCAAACACACACCAATTATGTGAAGGCTGACGTCTCACCTAGCCGGGGGTCGTATTCGCTGATGAAGCGCTTGGTGAGGAACTTTACAATCAGTGCTGCAAAACAAGCAGAGAAAGAGGTGTTCTGAAAAGACGGGGCAAAAAAAAATGTCTCAGGGGCCAAGGGGGCCGGGGTCAGGGGGCCATGAGAAACCCACTGCCGCGGAAACATTCACATCTCCGGCTTTGCAGCGTAATAATCTCGATACATGGTTCATTAGATTATTCGATAGAACGGGAAAGGGTGAATGTGGTCATGGTTCATACTATTAAGAGCTGAATGGTGAATTTACTGCTGGTATAATTCAGGATTCTCTTTTAGCACATGTTGTTGAGAAAGGGTTTTAAAAAGCTTGTGGGGGATGAAGGTTAAAGCGAAACACAATCATTCAAATTGGTGCAATCAGCCAAAAGCACAAAAGCTGCAATTATTGCGGTGATAATGCGACAGTAGGCTATGTTCCTCTGAAGAGAACAAAATGAAAAATGCCATGCAATTTGCTTTTTTTTTTTTTTATCCCCAAATTGCTGTTTCTATCATAAGCTATTGAAAAGATTTTGATAAATACTTTCAGTTTAAGTACAGTACATGTTGCACCTGTTATATATAGGTTAAACATAAACCACCAAATCACTAATGTCGCTGTTTTGTCTCTACACGTTTATTATGTAAATGTATAGTTTCGCTTATAGCAAACACGGGTAGAACAAGGCCCCACCCAGGGATCGAACTCGACCTCCTAGCTGTGAAGCTCGAGTGCTAACCGCCGCCAAATTTTGATCGGGATGTAACATGTACGCACTATTTAACGTTTTTTTTCTTTACACCTTAGTAGTTCTTCGTGGCAATCATTCATGGGTTAACGGTAGGGCTGGGCAATCAATCGAAATCGAAACCTCTACTTTGGCCAATCTCAATAATTGTCATTGGATTTTATAATCGACAGGTTTACAGACGTTTCTTTGGCCGAAACCAGACAATGGAAGATGTGTGTGTGTTAAATTACACAGGAGGAATGTATTTGTTTTTGTTTGAGCTGAGATTTATATAAAACATAGCTACATGTATTTATGTTTACTGTGAAATTAATTAAAACGAATAAAATAAATCGAGATTGATTAATATGAGTAAAAATGTGGAAATGTTTCAGATTTTTTTTTTAAATATTTTTTTTAATGTGTTCAGTGCAAGATTTTTCCCACCCGTGCAGAGTCTCCTGCATGATAGATCATTGCGTTTGAAATAAGACAAAACACATCCACAAACCAGAAAGAAAAACGGAGTAAAAAGAGTCAAATAAATCCAATCAAAATGTCTCACTTGCTGAATTCAATACAGTCACTCCTTTTGTTTTTTCAGAATGTAATCCAGCCGTACCTGATTTTCCTGACCCCGTTGCTCCCAGCAGCACCAGATTACATTCAGACGCGCATCTCTCTGGCGCGGCCGCAAAGTTGAGAGTTTTGACTTTCCCAAACATCAAGGACATGGTTAGCGCTCCTCCACGCAACTCCTCAATTGAAAAAATCCTCTCCTGCTCCCCCCTTCAGAAAGAGCCCGTTCCGAATACAATGCATTTCCATATAGACAGTCTGCAATGGCAACTCCACGCTATATATCTTTGGTGCAATCTGAATAAATTATGCTAACAATGCTGGAAAGTTGTCTCAAAGTTACACTCGGGACGATTTGGCGAGACCGTGGGCAGTGGACAGTATGAGTGCACAGAGGAGGGAGAGAGAGAGAGAGAGAGAGAAAAAAACTTGCATGTGATGAAAGTCCACTCCATTTTAGGGAAAACACTTCAAACAGAGCTCATAAAACCGGGGACTGGATGAAAAGAAGGAGCGCACATCCATAATCACTGTGGAGACTTGGAGACGGGCCAAGTAAACTAAACACAAACAGGCCGAGTTTTTAGCCATTTCCTGTGTACACCCAACTTTTGAAAGCGATGTCTAAGTGCGGTTCTGCGTGAGCCCCAAGGGTATTTGTGATAACGCTACATTAGCAGAAGTAGGAAGTCAACGAGTGGATGTTGACATTGTGAAACATTTTATAGGCTAATGTCTCTTGGTTATTATATTAGGCTACTTTAAATGACACTACTTGCCGAGATGGTCAGAGAACTTTATTTGAGTAAAAGTACAGATGCTACAGGTCTACAGTAAAATTATGACTTAGTAGAAAATACAAATCTGTTGACTAAGTGCTATTAATCCGGGGACAAAACTTCTTCCTTGAGGTGAGTCAGTGGCGTTTGACTGTACATCCGCACACACATGGCCACATGAACTTTTTACTTTGGAGCCTTTTTAGAAATGAAGTGGAGTAGAAAGTATGATCTTGATCTCTCGAATTTAGTGGAGTAGAAAGTTGTTGTTTTTTAAATACTAAAAGAAAGTACAGATCCTCAAAACATCAACTTACACAGCACTTCTGACTATTTCTGACTATTTTTCACTTTACTTGAGTGTTGCACTTAAAGCCACACAGCGGAACTTTCCAGTTTATTTTTAGCAATACATATTAAAAAAAGAAAAAATGCTCTTATAAAATTCAAAACAGTCAAAGCAAACCAACTGAGGACAATGAAGACGAGGGCGTAACGTTTGGTAAAATATTGGGGGGTGGGTCAATCCCTTTCAGGGGGTCTAATTAGTTAAATCAGATGGTTTATATGGGTAAGTGAGGATCTTGCAAATTAAAACGTGATTTTTTTGTCACTGATTAGCGCTTAGCTGAGCTTAACATTTGAATTGGGTGCTAGCATCTCAAAAGCTTAACTTAAGTTTGTTAATTTAATAAAATATCACTTAAATGTTCGTTTTGCTAGCATAAATGTCAGGCATTTATCTCACAAATTATGTTACTCCGAAGGACGACAGTTCACACTACACTCAAGAAGATTTCTGCTGCCCAGAAGTCGGGAAGCTTGTTCTGACCCGAGTTCCCCAGTTGTTTTCCCCAGTTGAGCGAGCGTTCATGTGCATTTTCCAACTAGGGGATACGTTTTCCCTTGTTCTAGAGGCCACACGAACACGACATTAGTCCAAAACCATCTAAAACCGTGTGCGTACTGCCCTCCTATGGCTAAAAAAGGAAACTGCGGGGTTCTTCTTTACCTTTTTGAAGGTAAAAAAAACAACTTAAAGTGTCAAATTACACATATGCCTATTCCATTTTTCCTGCTATAGTCTACACGTCTCAATAGCAAAGCATTTCTGTCAGGGACTTTTTTTGCTTCTTTAACAGCTTGGAAGATGTAACGCCTCTTATAGTATACCAGTCTTTTAAAAACAAAAAACAAATGAGCTGTAGAAAGCGGCATGAATAAAATGTGACGGTAGGAAACAACCCATTGTTTTAGTGTGAGCGCTGCCCAAGGACAAGTCTTCAGCTGTCCCCCAACTGTCAGCGGCAAACAAAGAGCAATATGAATCATGTGCGCATCCAGTGGAGTGGTGCCATTTATCCATCTCCCCTTTCAGCGGGGCTACGCGGCTTTCTCCTCTGGCTGCCTGTCATCGTAATGCCTACTATGTATAGAGCCTGTTCTCATTGCAGTGGGAACAGATCAACCCTCTCCTCCCGGGCAGATGGTGAAACTACAGATGCGCTCGTGTGTTATCGTAGCAGACTTGAAGGAACTACATCTTGCTGTCGCTTTTTTCTTTTGCTGAGGGATGTAATGAAGACCTGTTGCAATGACGTGATGGAGTCCAGCTGTCCATTTCCCCAGCAACAACCGGGACAACTGCGGGTGAACGTTGACAGCCATTACTTTGTCGTAGATAAAGACCTTCTGGCCCAGAACTGCGAGTACTTTCGCGCTTTGTTCCAGTCGGGAATGAAGGAATGTCAGGAGGATGAGATCTGCCTGCAGTGCGTGGGACTTTTGGGCTTCCGAGTCATGATCCAGGTCTTAGAAGGGGGTCGGCCCATGCTAAACAGTGACCAAATCGTGGAGGCCATCGAGTGCGCCGCGTTCCTTCAGGTACCAACTCTCACCAGGCATCTAATCAGTGTTATCAATTCCGAAAACTGCCTGCTCATGTTCCACACGGCGTCGACCTACGGCGCGTGGGACCTCTTCCGCGCATCTGGGCTTTTCATTCGAGACATTTACGCGGATTTGAAGGAAGATCTTTGCGCTTTACCCCAAACGCTGGCGGATTACATCGAATCGCTAATTCCATCAAGCTACATGGCCGTTTGTAGCCATTCGCCTTCATCCGACGAGCTCGAAGATTCCCAGAGGAGTATACGTTATTTGAATGAGGAACTTAAAGAATGGAAGGTGCTGACTCAGCTACCTTCCAGCGCTAGCACCACAATGGCAGGCGTCGCCGTTCTCGACAACAAACTTTACATCGTCGGAGGCGTGCACGACGTGAGCAAGAGGGTCGTGCAAAGCGGCTTTTGCTACAACCCTACGGATAACACTTGGTCGACCATTTGCAGGCCCAATCAGCTGCGCTACAATCTCACGCTGGTGGCTCACGAAGGTTGTCTTTACGCCATTGGAGGCGAGTGTGACCGCAAAAAGCTGTCTTCCGTGGAGAGGTACGGAGTCGCCAACGAATGCTGGAGCTACGTTTCGCACATTCCACTTCCATCGGCGTCGGTAGTTTCGACCGTTGCCATGAATAGGATTTTTATTTGTCTTTGGAAAGGAAAAGGCGCTACCGATATTTTTGAGTACCTTCCGGAGAGGGATCAATGGATACTTGAAACTACGCTCGTCCGCGAACAGAGCTACGGACTTTGCATGGTGCCGCATAAGGATAACCTATACGTGATGCGGAATGGACCTTGCAATGACTTCTTGCTGTGCGTCATGGATTGCTATAATTTAAGTTCGCGCCAGTGGACAGCCGTGCCGGGCCAGTACGCCAACAGTAAAGGGTCCCTGTTCACCGCGGCGGTAAGGGGAGATTCTGTGTTCACTCTGAGTCGGAAAGTGACAACAGAATACACAATAGGGGATTACAAGTGGAAGATGAAGCGTGAGGTGAGCGGGTTTGGGCGGATTGGATCTATATATACGTTTCTCATGAGGCTGCCTAAGGCCAAGCTCTCTCTCACAGAAAGGTCAGAAGTGAACGCTCCCAGCCAAAAATGTGAAAACATTGTTCGGCATCGCAGACACTTTGTGCGGTGTGTTGATCATCTTTGAGGTCAGGCGAGAGATAGAGCGAAAGAAAATGCTTTGGGGTATTTTTTGTTTGGCTTTAGTTTTGGCTTAAAAACAAAAGGCATAACCTTTTGGGCTTGTTTTGCTTGAGAAAACAAGTGAACTTCAAGGCAAGATGTATTGAGAAGCAATAACAGGCCATTTGTTTTTATGTTATTCCAACTGTTTACATAGTACAGTAAAATGATTTCTTACATTCTGTCAAGTGTAAACTATTTGCACACCAAAATGTACAATTTCCTAATGAATTTTAATGTGTGTGACAGAAGTATATTTATTCCAGCAGTAGGTCTATTTAGCTTTGGCAAACAAACATCCAAAATACCCAAACACCCCAAAAATGGACCACACAACTTTATACGGTGAATAATTCTTACATTTTCAACTGTACAAGTCAAATAAACAGCACAGCGTGATCTTTTTCAGCTAGAAGTGCTCCTGCTGTGCACTGTGGGGAATACACTCGCTCCAGGAGAACATAACATTTATAAAAATAGGCATTCGCCTTTCTCGGTTTTATTAATATTTTGTTTAATTACGTTTGATGTTCTTGTGCTGCTGATTTGAGGCAATCATCAGCGTATGGCTACACATACTGTGTACTGCTGTGCAATGCCTGCTGTGGGAACTGCTCTAAAACGCTGTTGTGATGGGAAACCAAATGTGTGTGTTTTTTCCCCCCATCAATAGTCTTGGGTCAGATAAGGCAAATAAAAACATGAACCTCTTTACTATGTAATCACTGTAACGAAATAATAGCATGGTTATATCAAATGGAAAATGCATTTTGCAGCCCTGTATATTATTAGAGGAAACACTAGTAATGTCTCCTGGTAGTTCATAGTCTTTAAGGATAGGATCTAATTTCCAGGATATATGACGTGTCCTGTTTCCCTGAATCATAACAATGTTATTACACTTTTAGGTGTACCTTTTTTGCCACTTTTGGGGAAATGCATTCTCCATCTCTCAGTTTCTCAAGGTAAAGAACGACTTTGGAGGATCCATAAAACATTTTAGATGCTAATCCTGTTTAATGAGTGTGGTAACTGTTTGGCCTGCTCCCCAATAGGGATGTCACGGTTACCGGTGTAGCGGTAGACCCCGGTAAAAATGTTGACGGTAATAATTACCGTCTTGTTTTTGAAAAACTATATTATCTCGGTGGATTACCGCGCCCGCGGTGTCGGCAAAGTGAGCCTTATCAGCCACCATCTCATCTGCTAAAGTCGCCGCGCAGGGGCACTCCGTAGCACAACCATAACAAAACTTTCTCGAAGCTGCAATCATGTCCGAGACGACAGCGCTCAGGACGTCTATCAGCTTCAAACAGGACCAAGTCTGAAGTCTGGGTATATTGTGGGTATTTGAAGAAAGCCGAAGGACAGTTGTCCTGTTTGTGGAACGTGCAGGGAAAGTGTCTCTAAAGGCAGCGATACTTCGAACCTCATGACTCGCCTGCGTGACCGTCACCACAACTATAGCCAATGCAAGTAAGCTAACGTTAGCGTTTCAGCTGAAATGCTGATGTGGGGACTTTGGGTTGAGAGAGAAGGTAACGAGTCGTCCCATAGTGCAGCCACAGCGCCACCGCCAGCATATAAGCCGTGTCCGGATACCTCTGGCACAAATGAGTTACAGGGCTCCTGGAGGGCAGATTAAAGTTGGTCGCCAATGCAATAGATTCACTCTCGACGCCTTATTATGAATTTAACAATGATTACAGTCTGATGGCATTTTCCCAAATCTCCAGAGCAAAAGCACAGTGGAAAGACACAAACTGAGAACAATAAGTTGCACTTCTGATATGGCTTTGTCTGTATTTTTTAAACAAACACTGTTACACTTTTTGAAACTATTTCAGTTTGTGTAGGACTATCAATGCTTTCTGAACTTATTAACACACATTAATAAAAATACCGCGATACTACCGAAAACCGTGATAATTTTGGTCACAATAACCGTGAGGTAAAATGTTCGTACCGTGACACCCCTACTCCCCAATCTATCACACCAGTCCAAAAGTCTCCCTGTAATTATGTATTTACAAATCAAGCACTGGGTACCATGCTTTTTCCATCCTATTAGTGTGTGCAACCAAAGAAATAAATGATCAAGGGAAACACAATATAGGATTAGGATTATTTTAATAAAATGACCATAGTATTACATTGGCAGACAACACTTCCCTAACCACCACATGGCTGTATTTTTAGATTAGTAACTAAGTTTGAATGAAATCAACAATAACGATAGAAAACATTATTCAACAATATAGAGAAATGTCCACATGAGAAACTTTTTACACCCCATATTTCCATTGCAAAGGCCACCTCCATCTTATTTGCATCAGTAGATTTTTGCGAGCTCTTCCTCTGTCATGCCACACGCATCATCAGCTCCTCCAGGGCTCTTTCACGGTGGTTTTCATGCACAAGCAGCACTTCTTTGATGGCGTTCTGCTGGAAGCCCATCTCATTGAACTGACTCAGGAGATGAAGGAACTCTCCAGCCTGAAGATCAAGACATAGTTAATCACTTTAAGCCTTTTGACAACATAAAAGTGTTATTTGCTCTCATGAGGAAAAGATTAAAGAAGCTACGCCTAATGTGAAGGCTCCCAAATAACCTTCACATGCTTTGAAATACTCGTCTAAAATGTCAATGATTTTGAGTTATTATTAGTGTATGTGACTGTGATTTTTCCAGTCCAACGATCCCAAAGTGTTTCAGCAGCTGTGGATCCCGTTCATTGAGCCAGAGAGATGGGTTCAAGAGTGGATATGACACTTTGAATTGAGATTGAGACAAAGAGATCACATTGTACTAAATTTAGTTAGGTACAATGTATCAAGGTAATGTGAAATAAGGTGTCACCAAAAGGGTGTAAAGGATTTCGTTGTTGCATTTTATACCACATTAAAACTAAACTAGATAATAGAATGGTAATGATGTGGTAATTTGGGGAAATTGTCATTATTATTGTTCTTACCAAGAGGATACTAGTCATCTAGTCATCATCTTCTTAGTGTTTTACTGAGTTAGATTCTGAGTTAGTGTAATGTTATGATGATTTATCTTGTTATTGCCATGAAATAAACCAAGTGCCTTTTTCTATGTTATTACCATAGATCTCATGATATAACGGTTACGTATAATTCCTATTTTAGTACTATGTCTATCTTATACTAAAACAGTACAGGGAAGTAAAGTACCTTTCCATGTTTCTGTTAAAGATATAAAAAATATAGGATCGTTACTCAACATAAGAAGTTAATAATCTCGTCTGAGGTATTGAAACTATAAAGACTGTGTAGTGTATCTGAAATTAAGGAAACTTTTGCACTACTAGGTAAAAAATAAAGAAAAGAAGCCTCTTTTACATAGTACTGTTGTGTAAAAGGCAGACGTTTTACAGGTTCTGAATTGTAGCATGTAATTCAAGAGGAGTTTAATCACATTTCTCTTTCAATTCAATCTCAAACTAATATTTTGAGCAAAATATCGTTTCGAAAAGGACACAGGCCGTGCATCCTTGTTAATGTTTCTGATACTGTCGGCAGGTGTGTGCGTCATCATTTTTTTACCTTGGTCTCGCAATTCTGAAACATCTCCAGCGCCTCCTCCACCTGCACCATGTCGTAACCCAGCTGGCACAGGTGGTCGCACGCCACCAGGTAGCTCAAGATCTGCAAAGAAGACAGAACAACAAACCCATCCAGTCAGTGTAACTTGCTTTCCCCGCGACCTTAGATCCTCCCTCGTAATCCCGCGCTGTTTACCCGAGTGAGCATTCATTCAAAAACAATCTCTAATTAAAGCCGCAAGCGGCATCAAGAGGCCCTCGCGGGGGTTCGTTGGCCGGTTGACGCCGGTTCCCGCACGCCGCCGCAATAACCGGGAGGCGCTGCCGCGCCCTACGTGGTTATAATGTCGCTGCCACCCTCGGTGGAGTTTATAAAAGAGCAAAGGCGAGAAATGGCGCCTTCGGCGCTGATTACTCGATTTTTCCCAAAATGGCCGAACACCTGTTGGTCGCCTAGCAACCATGTAATGGAGGCCTCCCTTAGTGCCTCCATTGCCGTGCCATAACCCTACCGAGGGCGCTAGTGTGGCCACACTACATTTTATTGCCCTGATGTGCCATTAATCTTTGTGTGTAAACATCAAAACGAGATTTTTAGCGTCTCCATGTGAATGATGGCTCCAACCTGCAGAGGGCGCTAGCGCGCCCCAATTTTTTTTAAATTTCACAAGCAGCATCGGACGGCCCTGACGGGCTGTACTTCAATGACTACTGTCCACAAGCTCCTTACAGAGGGCGCTAACGCGCTGTAATGTGTATAATGTGTGATATGCGTGTCAGTCCTATTGGATTAACATGGGGAGCCTTGGTCGTCTCCATGGCAACACTGTACAAAATACGGTATGGGTCTCATTGGCTTTTTTGACCGGGATGCCATCAGCTATTATTGTGCCGAATTTTATCCATTTCCGAGAAACTAATTTTTTTTCCATAATGCATTTTTTGTTCTCGGCCTAGAGGGGGCGCTATCGCGCCAAATCTCACTTTTTCACATTTATTGTGTCCGGGGGTGAAAGGTCAATAAAATGTATATTTCCGATTTTTAATCGGAGTTCGTTTGTGCGAATGGGAGCATTTTGTTGTTTTCGGTAAGTCGCAAAATTCTTCATAAAGATTGCGGCTTCGCCGCACACAAACCGTAAAACTTAGCCAAAAAATTTGGATAACTTTTGATGCCCCACATCTCGAGATGAACTGGAGCGATTTTGGGCTCATTTGGTGAAACGCCCTAGGAGGAGTTCGTTAAAATGCGACATCAGCGAAAACGCCGACTCAGCATTTTCCCGACTTCCTGTCAAAATGGCGGACTTCCGGTTTGTCTGGGGGCGTGGCCACAATAATGTTTTTTGGTTGTTGTCACATGACAAATGTCTGTACCGAATCTCGTCGCTCTGCGACAAAGTTGACGTTGGCCCCCTCCCCATAGGCGCAATGTATTTTCACTTTTGTAGGTGGCGCTGTCGCGCCATTTTTTATTTCCCCAAAACGAAACACACATTTTAATTAATTTTTCACCGGACCTGAATTTTGGGCAAAGTTTGATGAGTTTTTGATTATGTTCAGGGGGTCAAATTCCTGCTCAAAGAGCAGAAGAAGAAGAAGAAGAAGAAAGAATTAAAGCCGCAAGCGGCATCGAGAGGCCCTCGCGGGTCTCGTGGGCCGGTTGACGCCGGTTCCCGCACGCCGCCGCAATAACCGGGAGGCGCTGCCGCGCCCTACGTGGTTATAATGTCGCTGTCACCCTAGGTCGAGATTATAAAAGAGCAAAGGCGAGAAATGGCGCCTTCGGCGCTGATTACTCGATTTTTCCCAAAATGGCCGACCACCTGTTGGTCGCCTAGCAACCATGTAATGGATGCCTCCCTTAGTGCCTCCATTGCCGCGCCATAACCCTACCGAGGGCGCCAACGTGGCCACACTACATTTTATTGCCCTGATGAGCCATTAATCTTTGTGAGTAAACATCAAAACGAGATTTTTCGTGTCTCCATGTAAATGATGGCTCCAACCTGCAGAGGGCGCTAGCACGCCCCAAATCTTTTTTAGTTCACAAGCAGCATCGTACGGCCCTGACGGGCCGTACTTCAATGACTACTGTCCAAAAGCTCCTGACAGAGGGCGCTAACGCGCTGTAATAGTGTATAATGTGTGATATGCGGGTCAGTCCCATTGGAATAACATGGTGGGCCTCGGTCGTCTCCATGGCAACACCGTACAAAATACGGTATGGGTCTCATTGGCTTTTTGGATCGGGATGCCATCAGCTATTACTGTGCCGAATTTTATCCATTTCCGAGAAACTAATTTTTTTTCCATAATGCATTTTTTCTTTTCAGCCTAGAGGGGGCGCTATCGCGCCAAATCTCACTTTTTCACATTTGTTGTGTCCGGGGGTCAAAGGCCAATAAAATGTATATTTCCGATTTTTAATCGGAGTTCGTTTGTGCAAATGGGAGCATTTTGTTGTTTTCGGAAAGTCGCAAAATTCTTCGTAAAGATTGCGGCTTCGCCGCAAACAAACCGTAAAACTTAGCCAAAAAATTTGGATAACTTTTGATGCCCCACATCTCGAGATGAGCTGGAGCGATTTTGGGCTCATTTGGTGAAACGCCCTAGGAGGAGTTCGTTAAAATGCATTGTCAGCGAAAACGCTGACTCAGCATTTTCCGGACTTCCTGTCAAAATGGCGGACTTCCGGTTTGTCAGGGGGCGTGGCCACAATAATGTTTTTTGGTTGTCGTCACGTGACGAATGTCTGTACCAAATCTCGTCGCTCTACGACAAAGTTTATGTTGGCCCCCTCCCCATAGGCGCAATGTATTTTCACTTTTGTAGGTGGCGCTGTCGCGCCATTTTTTATTTCCCCAAAACGAAACACACATTTTAATTAATTTTTCGCCGGACCTGAATTTTGGGCAAAGTTTGGTGAGTTTTTGACTACGTTCAGGGGGTCAAATTCCTGCTCAAAGAGCAGAAGAAAGGAGAAGAAGAAGAATTAAAGCCGCAAGCGGCATCGAGAGGCCCTCGCGGGGGTTCGTTGGCCGGTTGACGCCGGTTCCCGCACGCCGCCGCAATAACCAGGAGGCGCTGCCGCGCCCTACGTGGTTTATAACGTCGCTGCCACCCTAGGTCGAGATTATAAAAGAGCAAAGGCGAGAAATGGCGCCTTCGGCGCTGATTACTCGATTTTTCCCAAAATGGCCGACCACCTGTTGGTCGCCTAGCAACCATGTAATGGAGGCCTCCCTTAGTGCCTCCATTGCCGCGCCATAACCCACCGAGGGCGCCAACGTGGCCACTACATTTTATTGCCCTGATGTGCCATTAATCTTTGTGAGTAAACATCAAAACGAGATTTTTCGTGTCTCCATGTGAATGATGGCTCCAACCTGCAGAGGGCGCTGGCGCGCCCCAAATCTTTTTTATTTCACAAGCAGCATCGGACGGCCCTGACGGGCCGTACGTCCATGGCTACTGTCCACAAGCTCCTTACAGGGGGCGCTATCACTCTGTAATCGTGTATAATGTGTGATATGCGGGTCAGTCCCATTGGAATAACATGGAGGGCCCCGGGCGTCACCATGGCAACACCGTACAAAATACGGTATGGGTCTCATTGGCTTTTTGGATTGGGATGCCATCAGCTATTTTTGTGCCGAATTTTATCCATTTCCGAGAAAGTAATTTTTTTTCCATAATGCATTTTTTGTTCTCGGCCTTGAGGGGGCGCTATCGCGCCAAATCTCACTTTTTCACATTTGTTGTGTCCGGGGGTGAAAGGTCAATAAAATGTATATTTCCGATTTTTTATCGGAGTTCGTTTGTGCGAATGGGACCATTTAGTTGTTTTCGGTAAGTCGCAAAATTCTTCGTAAAGATTGCGGCTTCGCCGCAAACAAACCGTAAAACTTAGCCAAAAAATTTGGATAACTTTTGATGCCCCACATCTCGGGATGAGCTGGAGCGATTTTGGGCTCATTTGGTGAAACGCCCTAGGAGGAGTTCGTTAAAATGCGACGTCAGCGAAAACGCTGACTCAGCATTTTCCCGACTTCCTGTCAAAATGGCGGACTTCCGGTTTGTCTGGGGGCGTGGCCACAATAATATATTTTGTTTGTCCTCACAGGACGAATGTCTGTACCGAATCCCGTCGCTCTGCGACAAAGTTTATGTTGGCCCCCTCCCCATAGGCGCAATGTATTTTCACTTTTGTAGGTGGCGCTGTCGCGCCATTTTTTATTTCCCCAAAACGAAACACACATTTTAATTAATTTTTCACCGGATCTGAATTTTGGGCAAAGTTTGGTGAGTTTTCAACTATGTTCAGGGGGTCAAATTCCTGCTCAAGGAGCAGAAGAAAAATAATAATAATATTTCCTGCAAAAACAATATAGTCGCTTTCGCGACTACATCATATTATACATTTTTGGAAAGCTTTTGACTTCCCCCACGCACTCGTGGGGCTCGGAGGTGGATGACGAGCGCTTCGCGCTCGTCATCCACCTCCGTATGACAGTTGGCCATATTCCCCCATTCATTTTGCTGCAATTATAAGTATAAGGGCCCACACCAGAGGTGTGGGCAGTCACTGTTTTACACGGTGAGTTTACGTTTGACATGGGGACAGCGCTTCGCGCTGTTTTCGTGCGCTCCGCGCACCTAGGTTCAGTGCGCTGCGCGCACTGCGTTGCGATTACAATAGGCCCTTGCTACGGCAGGCCGCTCGGGCCTAATAAAGAAGAATAATAATATTTCCTGCAAAAACAATATAGTCGCTTTCGCGACAACATCATATTATACATTTTTGGAAAGCTTTCGACTTCCCCTACGCACCCGTGGGGCTCGGAGGTGAATGACGAGCGCTTCGCGCTCGTCATCCACCTCCGTATGACAGTTGGCCATATACCCCCATTCATTTTGCTGCAATTATAAGTATAAGGGCCCACACCAGAGGTGTGGGCAGTCACTGTTTTACACGGTGAGTTTACGTTTGACATGGGGACAGCGCTTCGCGCTGTTTTCGTGCGCTCCGCGCACCTAGGTTCAGTGCGCTGCGCGCACTGCGTTGCGATTACAATAGGCCCTTGCTACGGCAGGCCGCTCGGGCCTAATAAAGAAGAATAATAATATTTCTTGCAAAAACAATATAGTCGCTTTCGCGACAACATCATATTATACATTTTTGGAAAGCTTTTGACTTCCCCTACACACCGGTGGGGCTCGAAGGTGGATGACGAGCGCTTCGCGCTCGTCATCCACCTCCGTATGACAGTTGGCCATATTCCCCCATTCATTTTCATGCAATTATAAGTCTAAGGGCCCACACCAGAGGTGTGGGCAGTCACTGTTTTACACGGTGAGTTTACGGTTGACATGGGGACAGCGCTTCGCGCTGTTTTCGTGCGCTCCGCGCACCTCGGTACAGTGCGCTGCGCGCACTGCGTTGCGATTACAATAGGCCCTTGCTACGGCAGGCCGCTCGGGCCTAATTAGATAGAGTAGATGTTTACTCCGCTGGATTGTGCCTGTCAGATTCCACCCCTTAATAACCTTAGCCTTTCGCTCTAATCCCCTTTGTAATAAAGTACGCAAGCTGCTCGGGCCTCTTTCGCAATTAGCTGTCACTATGAATTAAATCCCTTTCAACAATTCCGTCTATATTGAGTTATCATCGTGGGCGCCGGCAAACGAGGAATGATCGCTACACAGGCAGTGAAAAACCTCGATCTGAGAGTGCATGGCGGGCTAAGCAGAGGCTAAGCCCGGGCCTCGTTGCGCTTGTTTCCCCGAGATTAAACAGAAGCGCCGTGACGTCAACGCGGTGACACACAATACGTGTGAGAGCGCGGTGACCCGGGCCCCGAGCGCGGCGCCAAAATGTAAGACACAATATTCGGCTCATTAGGTAATTACGCCTTCCCGGCTAATTGGCTCCTATTAAAGTCATTTGCCAGCTGCCACATCGTGTCTCGTCGAGTGGCGAGAAGTCAAACCGAGTGAGCGAATGCAGAGGAGTCAATGGGCGAATGTCGAACCGAGGAGGGGATTAGCGAGTCTTTCAATCACGTTAAAACAGAAACGGGGGGGGGGGGGGGGGGGGGGGGGAAATGTACTCGGTAATAAAACAAAAAAGATGTATGTGTTAATCGGTTTGAAATATGTTAAGACGGCTTGGCAATTTGGCGTCATTAAGAGCGAACAAAAAAGATGTTGCTCTCTATGCTCAGTTGTGCCAAAGCAGAAGGACGACATTGTGACGTGTGAGGGGGGTAAGCGTTTTAAGATCCGGAAAGGTGAAATGGACCAAATGTGCTAAAACGGACACAAAACTCCAATTTAAGGTGTGATTTTGTGTTGGTGTGAAAGTAACATTGTGGCTTTCATTCAGTCAATCCCAATAATGTGTTTCTACGTTTGCAGGAGGTCACATTTTGTAAAGGGATGAAATGTTTAATCTCATAGTGTGAAGGGTCAAAGTTAAAGAAAAAAGCAGTTTCTATGGTCTGGTATTGGGGAAAAATTAAAAGTGTCGAAAGCAGGTGCTAAAAAAAAAGAGATTTGCCGTTGGTCCAGGGACTGCATTAAAGTGATATTTCAGGATTTTTGACATGGGGCCTCATTTCCTAGTTATCCAGTGTTGTTGATGTCTGGAGATATTTTTTTCTTAAATTCACGCAGTTCTGATATTTGAAGAGTCTAGTGGCGCTAGGCTAGGGCAAGGCTAACGCATTACTGCGGTATCAGCTAGCCTGCATTAAAAACAGTCTGACCCGCCCCACAGTGCACCTGAGGCAAATCACTTATAACACCAGATTGACGATAAAAATGTCTGTGTCGATAGAATAATTTTTTAAATATAACTGACCTTGTATCACATGCATGACCACATTTTGAGGGACTATTTTCTCGCAGATCACTCCGCCACTGCGTTAGCTTACAGCCACGAAGCTGATGCTGCTCAAATATAAGTTCTTTTAAATGCAAAATGGTTATAATTATTCTAACTAGGAAATGAGGCCAATGTCAAAAATCCTGAAATATCCCTTTGAAGGAAGTGACTTGGTAGTTATACCTCAAATAAATTATGTTGTTTTTCTCCGTTTTTGAACCCTATTTTTGCCCATTTTTTTTTTTACATTTTTCAATTTCTTTTGCCCAATGTTTTTAATATTTTGTCCCCTTATTTTTGCTCTTTTTTTTTTTTCTTTTTTCATTATTAATATTTTCCCTATTGCCCCCCATTTTAACTAGCCGGCTAACGCCAGACTGCTGTGTGCGCTCGAATCCTTTCAAACTACACAGCAGGCTGGGGACCACGGCCGAAATCTTTGCATGGATTTGGGGACTAATCACAGAACGAGGAGGGACGGAAAGACAATGACGTGCTATGCGGCATGCGGAAGCTTGTAGTTTGTTTACGGATAAAAATTAAAACAAGTTTATTTACGGATCCAACATGACAGCAGCAGATGCAACGTCATCTTTCGATCACGCCTTAGACTGTGTTCGAAATAGTTTAGCTCGAATGTTTACATCGGGTACGTCATACGTCATCTGATACGATCGTACGATTGGCTATGGCTACGCATATGATAGTGATTCGTAGCGCCCAATAAACGGCTATGGACAATCGTAAACCACACCTCTCGTACGAGCAAATGAACTGGTGGTCCCCAGACTAAATATCACTTGTGATTTTTAGTCAGCCAGCCCTTAGCCAGCTACATTTCCCCCCCCAACTTATTCCCCTTTTTTCCTTTTTCTTTGCCCCATTGTTTTTTCCCTCACACAATATTTCCTTATTTTTGCCACAATTTCTCCCAATTTTCCCCAAATTATTCCCCAATTTTCCCACATTTCTTTACACTGTAGATGAGCCCAATATTGTACATTTGCAGATCTTCCACACATGACAGTAATGTTCTCTGGTTCTTGATGACAAATATTTGAGTATAGGTATCGGAAAAACTTTCATTCAGGCATTGGTATCGAAAACCAAGTATTGTTAAAGTATCCAAAGAAAGTGAACGGTATCCAGCCCTAGTGAAGATCTATACACACACTGACCTTGTCGGGCGCTTGCTGCCCCGTTTTCTGCAGGGCGATGATGGCCGTGCGCAGAGAGTACCCCCTGGCTGTGATTGCAGCCAGCAGCTCTCTCTCTTCTCGGCTCAGCGCTGAAAGGAGCTCCACTGAAGAATCACAAGCAGCCGAGGGGAGACCCAGGGGGCGAGAGGCCACGCTGGGATTTGTACAGGAATTTGGACTGATTGACTCCTGCAAAGAAAGAAACAGGAGTGAGCGGACGTGTGCGGGGCTTAGGATTAGAAGGGTACAAACTGTAAAGAAAGAGACAACATTGAGGATTTGGCCTCCATTATGTGGCGCTAATGCTTAACACTCTTCTGCATGTGTTTCCCCATTCTAATGAGATAAAAGAGGGAGCTTTATGACAAAACCACGAGGCGTTTGGAATAGTATTGTCTTTTCTATTCGTTTAAAGTGCATATGACAGGTTTTCATGTTTTTCAAACTATTTGATTGAATAATGCCTCTAATTCATAGCTTTACACCAGTGAAGCAGCGATATTATGAAAAGCCGTGCTAAAACAGTGGTTCGCAATTAGTGTGTTGGGACATAAAAATGGGTCGTATGGATTTTTTTTCCCCCCATTTGAGCCATCCTTCAATACCTTTCAATTGCAGTATATTTTCCATTGGTCAGAAGGCTTGTGCACTAATTCACACCAGTGGTTTTATTTAAAGGTGCATTATGCAACTTTTAAGGTGGAAACAAAATGGTTTTATTTGTGCATGTTTGACCTTTCAATGACCAGCAGCATTTATGTTTCCTTTGTTTTCCATCACAGTGGCCTCTATGATGTTTCAGGATCAATTGTTTTTAAAGTTCCTAGGTTTTCACTGCTGACGGACGCTCTCACCAGAAAAACTACAAAACAACAGATCTTGAAGAGTTGTAGAGGCCACTGTGATGGAAAGTAAAGGCACCATGATAACCGCCCATGCAGCCATCGGGTCACATGAAGGTCAGTTACACCTTTTTTTTTTTCATGAAAAGTTGCATAATGCCAGTGGTAGAAAGTAACAAAGTAAAAAGTACAAATTATAGGTACTTTTACTTTACTTAAGTACATTTTATGATGAATACTTTTTACTTTTACTTTTTAGAGCCTGTATCTATACTTTAACTATAAAAGTAAAAGTATTTTATTTTCAAAGTGACCTCTACGATGAACTGGTTTAATCCCAGTTTAGACTTGGTTTAGTGGTTTACTCCTTTAGACCTTGTTTAGATCTGGTTTAGTCCTGACCTAGTTTAGTCCGGGTTTAGTTCCTGTTCCTGAGTTAATGGTTTACTCGTTTAGCCCTGGTTTGATTCAAATGATTTAAAAAATCCTTAACATTAGACTCTTAAATACTTTTACTTTTTACTTATAAAGTACATTTTACAATCCATACTTTTGTACTTTTACTTTTACATTTGATCAGATCCTTTTATTTAAGTACATTTTTGGTCCTGTATCTGCACTTTTACTTAAGTAAGAATAATGCATAATGCACCTTTAAGATGATAAGGAGTCTGTCTGACTCTTGCTTGAGGCACAGAGTCGTCTCATGTCACCTGACTGCCCTCTTCAGCAGAGCAGGCCCAGAGTCCTGATGAAAGACCGTACTTTCACCCACTAATCCTTCTGAACCTTTTATAACCTGGCTGCATCTAGACACCAGACTTTACGCGCACTATTTTTAGCCCGCCGATCCCACTAAACATTTGGACAATTTCAGCGGTACCTTACTGGTAATACTCTCCACTGGGATTCAAACCTCTACCAAAACATCTATGGAACTAATGTGTTTTCATTCATAAGATGCAATCATTGAAGGTTTATGAAAGGGGTTTTGAGGTAAATAATCGACGGCAATCTGAAAATAAATCGAGTGGCGCTAATTCCACATTTAGCCGACTGACTGGCAGGGGAGACGTTTAATAGTAATGTGATCGGTGGCTTTTCCTGGCTTATGGGTGGAAATTTATAGTCTGGCTCGGGAGAAGCTTATGCCCCAGGCTTTAGGTTATATTCATAGCGCCCTCCTGGGAAACAGAATGGGGATTATATATAGGCTTCCTGGCAATATGATAAATACCGATTGTGCCACAATAAGAGGCGCTATTTACGGACGGGATTAATCGTGGTAAAAGTGGTTGAAGTGTGCTTTTGCTGTTGTTTACTTGAGAAGATAAATCGGCAATATAACATGTAACCCTATTAACATCTACAACTATACATCACAAGTAATGTATATTTCCTATTCCTCCTAACCAGAGGGTGCACAAGAATTTAGCAGGGAACAGACCAACTTGGATTTATTTCAAATTTAAGGTAAGAGTGATTGACGGTGTTTGCAGAAGGAAGTCCAGTTTAATGTTTAATGCAATTTCTATTGCCCGAATATTCGGATACTGTCTTTCCATGCCACAAGCGCAGAAAAAACAATCAGCACCTAATTTGTTTCTTAAGATTTGCGAAAATTTCATCAAACAGAGGAAAGATAATTCTATTTGAGAAATGTGGTCAATTTCACTGCAGCCGATTATGAATTAGACCATCATTTGGGGATTTTCAGTGAATCAATACAGTAAAAATTGTTGAGCAATGTCATCATTTTCCAAGAAAATTAGATTTATTGCCCGTTTCAATTCAATTGAGTGCTTTTTAATGCTTTTTAATGCCCCATGGAAACCCTGGATTGAATGCAAATGTTGTATTCATTCTAAACGGAAAATAAGCATTTGTGAGATATATATCAGATGTATTGAGCCCTCACTCCTTACTCATACAGAACCCAAGGGGGTGCACAAAACAACAAAGGTTGGGAGTAAAGTAGAATATCCTCAATCATCAGCCTGGCATCAAAACTGTCAGTTCTCCAAGGTGCCCATTAGAGGGCAACAAACTGCACAGTATGCAGTACATCATCCACTTGGAAGCAATACTTCAATATAAAGTAAGCCTGTGTGCAGTGAAGAATTACGGCAGGGCCAAGGCCATAAAGCAAGAGAAAACATGCAACACAGCACTCTCACAGGGAGAGCAATCTGTTCACATTACAGGTTTGGAAGACGGCATAAAGCAACATGGCCTCAAGGATATGACACGCAAATATGTCAGTTACACAAATGGTTCATGTTTATCATACTTATTCTGAAGACACATTAGTTTGATAAGGATGTTTTCCCTTTAAACGCAGAAAGTCTCGCAATCAGAGCGGAGACTGTGACCGAGCAGCGCGACTAAAACTCCCACGCTGTTTCACCTCGAGTATAAACAGACGGGGTGTGCCTCTTGTAGGGGTTTGGGGATTGTATAACATTGCTAAGTCAGAAATATGTCGTCTCCAAATGAATTTCAGGTGAACAAATGCTTAAGCAACTTCGCCATATGGGGAGTTTGTTAAATGGCATTGGCAAGAAGGTGTAGAGGGAGTTGTGTGTCCTTTCAGATAAGATCATCCTTTATTGATCTCACAATGGAGAAATTCACTTCTTACATTCGGCTATCAAGAAAAACACTCCGGGTGTGCAAAATAGAGAGGAAATGTGCAAACCGTTAAATAGTTAATAGAGGTATCTTATGTACAATGAGTAATAACAAAAAGGTTAAAGGGGCAAAAATATAAACAATAAGAAAATACAAATAAAATGGTGCCATGTCCATGTTTGTGCAGAATAGGCACCAAAACTGTAAACAAAACTGTTCAATTCAATGAGGGTATTTGGGGTAAACAATAAAATGTTTCAAGAGCTATTTATAAACAGGATTTCCACTGGGCATTTAAAGAACTATGCCAAAATGGAGGCCTTAAATGTCATTAAAACGCATTTGATGCTCAACATTTTTTCCTGCATAAGTTCAATGAAAATCCCCAAATGATGGTATAATTCATATTCGGCCACAGTTTTGACTGAAATCAACCACTTTTTTCCTAAAAAGTAGCCAGTTTCGTCCAATTCTCTTTTCCTCAGAGACAGAACCCATTCACTGACATCGCGCAACTATTTCTACGGCATCAAAAATTTGGTCTAAAACCAATTCAGCTGCTGTTTTGACTGAAATTTTACACAATCTTTCGCTTAAAGGTTTCAAGTAGTGTCCTATTTAGAAAAAGGGAGAAGCCGGAGCGGTAGTGTCCTATTTAGTTTTGAATATTAAAATGTCGCCTCATCCCCCTGAATGTTTACACACTTTACGCAATGAAATGGGCCAAGGCTTTTTCTTCATTCGTGGCATTAAAGATATTGTATTTATTTACGCATTAAAAAGCATTACATTTGACTTTCTGCCACCTTTAGAAACCCTGATAAATATATAGCAGTGCTGCAGGACGTCATTTTGATGAATAAACTCAGGGCCCAAGATTACAAACAACTATTTTATTGTTCTCATTTCTATTCAGAATGTATTAAAAGTTTGTCTGACTCGGCATGAACTTGATCATTCCAGTCCAAATGCGGCCCTCAAACCTCCAGACCTTCCTGGTGTTTTAGCCCGAAAACGACCATCGTGACCCTGAAGGTCTGGGCTCCCCTGAAGGTCTGGGCTCCCCTGAAGGTCTGGGCTCCCCTGCTCTAATGCTATAAAAGTAAATGTAGAAAGTGTGATAGGTGAGTGCTTTTACCTTTATGAACTGTTGGTTGCAGAGCTCGTCTAACGAATCACTTCTGCTGAGGCCTTTTTGTGCGGACGTGCTCTGCTCATTATTGATGGCGTTCCGCTTTGAAGTCTCCAGCGCCGACAGCGAGCACTGGCGGAGGTTCTTGCGGCGCTGGTGCGGGAGGCTGCTAAGGCAGGCGGGCGGATGGAGCAGGTTCGGGACAAAGGCTTTCTGCGCTTTCCTCTGACTCGACGCGCTCGGCTTCTCAACATTCAAGAGTTTTTTCTCCGGCAGCGGGACACTGATGACGACTGAAGGGCTCTCGGATTCGTCCTCCGAGTCGGAGATGGTGAACTTGGCGCGCAGGACGGAGGGGCTGAGGCTGTGCGAGCGCTGCCGCGGGTTGGGCTCCCAGAAGTCGGAGCTGTGGCGGCTGGCGAGGCGGCTCTGCTGGGGACTGCTGAACATCATCCAGTACGGGGGGCAGGAGGGCTGGAGTCCGGAGGAGGAGGAGGGAGCGGAGGAGCGCGGGAGCTTGGTGAAGCCGTTCTGAAGGCCCATGAGCACCCACTTCTCCAGGCTGAAGTCATACTGGGAGAGGAGAGGGAGACAGAAATATTTTGTTACTTCAATTCAGACACAAGAGACTGCACTACAGAGACAACTTTTGTATTGAATTTGTAAAATTTCAGTCAGAACTGCAGCTGAATTTGTTTTGGACCATAGTTTTTGTCTTTTTGACAAATGTTTGCAGTAAAATTAGTTCAGAAATGCGTCATCGAGCCGACAGAGATTAGACAGGCTCAGTCTCTGCCAATATTTAAATCCCTCTTGGAAACGCACCTTTTCTCACAGGCTTTCAATCACTGAGTGAGATGCGTTTCCAGAGCCGTGGGAAGACATTTTAGTTAGGGGGTGCTGAGGAAAAAAATGTACCCCAAAAACGCTTTTTCTGTGCATATTTCCTATTTATTAATATTGCGTGCAGTTCGCAAACTAACCACCAGGGGGTGCTGCAGCGCCCTCAGCACCCTGGGTTCCCACGGCCTTGTGCGTTTCAGTTTCCTTACTGTATGTTGTTTGCACTACTGGATTTGTCTTTGTCTTTTATTGTTGGCTGTAGTTTGATGTATTTACGGGATTTTTTTCATCATTTGTTGAGAATGTTAATTAATCCATCCATTGTTTTAAGATGTGTGTACGTGCACTTTGGCCAACTGTAAAGTTTTGAAAGTGCGTTATAAATAAAGTTGGTATTGAGTGGTATTGAGTGGGTTCAGCCTCTAAGGGAAAATAATATTTTAGAAGAAATTTGGATTCAGTGCCAGTTTTAATCTAATTTAATTATTTTTAATGACTTGGCTTCATTTTGGCATATTTCATTTAATGGCTTTTAATGCTTTCTAATGACCCGCGCGCATTTTTCAATCTTAACACTTCAATAAACGTCAAATGTCATTTGGTTTATAAACTTAGATTTCTTTTGACACATTTTAAAGCAGTACTAAGTAACTCATGCCCCTAGAGGCCATAAGCGCCACTGCAGGTGTCGTAGCATGTTGAGTTTTTTTACTCATTAATTGTCCGTGAGAGTAAATACTACACTGACAGAAAAGACAAAGGGAGAGAGGAATATCGTACATCCAATTACACAATGGAGATAATATTTTTCACTCAAACTTGGCTGTAAATACTGTTTAAGTGGCGCTAGCCCGCAGTTAGCTTTGCCCGTTAGCCTGTTAGCTTCTTCTTCATGATTAGAGTGTATTGGTGGCTCCGACCCGGAGGCAGGAAAGTTGCAATTGTGGTTTTCTGGCCACAATCATTCCATTACCACTTGTATTACCCCCAGAGGGACTAGGGAAAGGATTTATTAAGGTAAACACGTTACTTAGTACTGCTTTAAGGTAAACATATTACTCATCATAATTACTTACTGAACCGCAATACGTATCGGATCGGCCCCTGAGTATCGTGATACGACTTGTACGATTGTGACAAAAGTGTATCGTCTCAGCCCTAATAATAACATGGTTTTAATTAGCAGGTCCTCAAAGTATGAACGTTATCATCAAAGTAAAATTTAAAATGGCATCAGATATTGCAGGCTACAGTCAGAATACTCCCTGGAAAAAGACATTTATCTCAAGGGACTTCCCGGTTAAATAAAGGTTAAATAAAATACTGAATAATGATTTAAAATTAGATAGCATTATAGCAATGGCATTTCTGTACCTCCACAGGCCTGATACCTTTATGTCACGGTGCTTACCTCGGTTTCTCGCAGTATCGTGAGGTAATCTGGGACAGTGACTTGCACATTTTCTATGAGTTCTTCTTGAGAGGCACATTCTGGCATTTTCAGCGGAACTCCTTCCATGCTCAGCTCACTGCAAAAGAAAACAAAAAATAAAGTCTATAATATAAAACAACTATGTCTGTGTAAGTTCTCAGTCGTACAGGAGTTGTGTAAAAATAAAACAACATTGTAATTCTATATTATATAATAACATAGGCAAGCCACACGTGTGTCAACAAATTTAAAGGCGAGGATAATCATCAGGGCCAATAATGAGCCAAACATCATGTTAATTGGATCACACGGTCAGACAGCTGGTGGATGATCTGATCAGACCTACGAATGTTTTAATCCTGACGTCAAGCAGCTGCACCACGCGTGACAATCATGTCCCTTAGCACCCCCTAACCAAAATAAGTTCCCACGGCTCTGATAAAGACGCATGCTTTTTGACATACATGCATTTAATATGGGGATTTACTTTATTTATTTCATCATTTTATATAGTGGTAAAGCATTTTTCATGATTTTGCCTTTTTATTTACTTAATAAGGAACAATCTTCATCATTTTTTGCCAGATTAATTAATCTTTATGCAATGTTTGTCCCCAGAAGAGCCTTTACAACAATTCTATTCACAATAACACTGAAATGTACCACAGACAAAGTACGCCAAGTATGATGGCTAACATTCACGTTTTTTGTCAGTATGTTCTCGCTGTGTCTAGGTGGAGAGGCTAAGCGTCTGGGTACTCTGATTTTCCCGATCACACAGTAGGCTAATCCTCCAGTTTGGTTCTCCTGACCAAGATACTTGCTCAAGACCAGGCGAAGGGTCTACTCTACACACTGTAGTCCCTAAACCAAATGGGCAAGTTTGCAGGGTGGATGGCAGTGTTAATTTTGAGAACATATTTTAGTTTAAGTAATTCTCTTCAATTTCAGTCAGTTGACTAAAATTGCATGTGAATTTAGTCAATCTAACCTAAATCCACGAAATCAATCACCATGTTAAGTCAATGGGAAATGAGTCAAACTGCTGAGGACCTTTACCTTCTTCTATGTCACTTCCGGTCAGTGGCTTAAAACTTCAAATACAAATAACATTTCTGCCCAACATTTCTTTATCAAAATTGCTGCTTGACTGAGATAAAATTATAATTATGCAACTCATATGCACTTTAAATGATATGAGGCTCTTTCAAACCGTCATGGCAAGTGTTGATGATTTTAGTAAAGTTTTGTCGACCAAAATATCTGTACTTTTTAGTCAGCCAAAAAAATACTAAAATACAAAATATTTTAATCGATGAAATTCACACTGCATGGTGGTCAGGCCGAGGCTCCTCGTAGTGGCCCGAGTTATAGCATTGTATTGTTGTATTACAAATTAGATTTTTTTTATAAGGAATTTACAATATTTTCTGTACTTTTGGAGTATTTTAACAGCCTCTGTTGTGCGAATCATGTTTCTCAAAATCACCCGGGCTCAGATTTGGATCAAATGAACAATCTGAGTGTGAATTTTTGTTTTGAGATTCCTCGATTCCCCCATTGGAGCAGCTAGGGCTTTATATATACTCACAATGATCAGAGAGTGAAAACTGAAAGAGAAGTCAAAGAAATGCAATGATGACCACACGGAGCACGCTGGGGGGAAAAAACACAACTCACTGGTGAAATCCTTTGAAAAAGAACTGTAAACGCCAAGCCCTGCTCACTGTATGGGGCATATGGCTGCGATTAAAAGCCACTATGATGTCGTGTGACCGTAAGTGAACCATACGGCGGACACAGACCGGTGATGAGGTAAATGGCCTTCTGTTAAGGCTGCTGGAAAGGGCTAAAGGGATAGTACCGGCGCAAACAGATGGCGCCGGCCTTACAAGCGCTGGGAGCACAGTTGTCCAATAAGGTCACTGTATTGTGCTGTTAGCAAATGATGAGGCCCAAGGATAATACTGCAGGTGCACAGCGGGGATGGTAAATATGATGGATGGATTCAGAGCCGTGGGAAGAACTTTTAATTAGGGGGTGCTGAGGGATAAAGTTGACCCCAAAACCACTTTTTCTGTGCATATTTCCTATTTAATAATCCATCCATCCATCCATTTTCTTCTTTGATTTTCTTTGATTTAATAATATTGCCTGCAATTTGCACACTATCCACCGGGGGGTGCTGCAGCGCCCTCAGCACCCTGGGTTCCCACGGCCTTGGATGGATTTCGAAAGCTGGAGAAAATAACAAAAATATATACTGTACACATATATACAGTATACTTACAGTCAGTAATTAGGACAAATCCAGCTGATTTATGTTGGACACTTTTATCATGACCTGCAGTTGTAAATACTGTATGTCAGTTTCTCTGCAATCTTACTTCTTAATGTTTTTTTTTGAAAGCCAATTTTATTTGTTGCTTCCTTTTTTCTTTAAGTAAAGCCTAAATCACCTCTTGACTTCGGGTCCTAAGAACATTTAGACCCATTGTGAGCTGGGAGAAACTATAGGCTGCGTTATAGAATTATATTTCTGTCGGAGGGCAGGTGCCAATAAAACTCTATAGGAAAGAAATGGCTTTTTAAAGAGTTTTCCCAAAAAAGAAAATGTCCAAATGTTTTCCCCGATCATTATCAGATACGCAAACCTGTTATTCTTATGGCTGAACGTCCTTTCTACTGGCACATGTTTTCGAATATTGTCACCACCTTTGGACGCCTTTATGAGGAAATAATAATGTGCTGGAAGAGATGACTTCATCAATAAACTAGAACTAGAAAATAGACTAGAAATCTGCATTTTCACAGTTACCATATAGTTACCGCCATGGAATTTTTCAGCTGCTCTGCCTCAATTTTAAACTATAGGCTCTTTATAATGTATAACGCAACCTATTCAGTGCAATACACGCTTCATGTTTTGTTTTCCAATTTCTCCAACATGGAATAAACTCTAAAAACTAAACGTTGCTAACAATGTCAGATTTCAATAGGATTACACTCACAAGATTGCACTCTTGTTTTTTGTAATTTATTGACATTTGTGTTACTTCTCCGAATGCACTTTCTTTATATAATGATGCTTTGCGTGCTCTTTTGAAGAAGCCGAGATGGTCAAGTGCCACAGAAAAGTTTGTCAATGCCAGAGTGAACACTTTACAGGCCGCACTACGAACTTTGATGTAGAGCTTTGTGTAGACTGAACATGTCTGAAAATAAAATAATCATGTCCCTCACAAATATAAGTAAGAATGGAGTGCGACACGTTATCAGTCTGACCTGTGGTGACATTGGTATGATTGTCTCATTTAGATTGGACTTCTATCATCCATTGCTCAATAAAAGACAATACAACAAGGTCTGTGTTTTGCTGTATTTCCAACATACTCTGAGGTGGCAAAAATAAATGTATTCTACAACACCAAAAAAATCAGATTTAATTGTTTGCCTAGTCCTTTTATTTTAATTTTAATGGACTACGAGTCCAGAAATAAAGCTTAATTTAATTGAATATTCAAAATCAATTGGTCTCTCTTCACTCATACAGCTCAGGCTCTATAAACAACCACTTCTTTTGAATGCAGTCATGTTGTGTTATTGCCATAATCTTAATCTAGCCCATTAATTTATAGTGTGACATGTGCATCTTTGATATGTGTGGTGGTAATGATTTTTGTCATTGCGCTTGTATCATTTTATGTCGACTTGGAGTCTGTTCCTTTTTTTTTTTGCTATTATAGTTACTGTTTTGTCCTGCTGTGTACTGCACTTTGGTCAACAGTGTTGTTTAAAAGTTGGGTTGGATTGTGTTGATTACACTTTTATAATCAGAACCTTACAGTGTATCAAGAGCTGCCGTGACAAGTGAATGTTTCCGCTGTGAGATCAACGTTCCATGTTACCTTATTTTTTCATGTCTACAAATGACTGACAATGTCATTAAGTGTCAATGTAATGGATAGTTTCAGCTTAGTTATGTTTTCATTGATAGACAATAACCGTTGGCAATTATTTCAATTAAAAAATTCCATGGTAGTGCAGTATATTCAAAAAGAAACAAACTTACCTGTCGGATGCAAAAACGTCTCTTGGATCCTTCACTGTGCGCGGACAGACAGCTGATGATGTGATGTGTTTACTTCACGTCGCCAAAATAAAGGACAGCTCCTTAAGAATAGCCTCCTGAACCACTTATCTCCTGACTTACTACCCACTTACGCTGCTCCAGGGAATGCACACAGATTCAGCAACAGGAGACACTAAAGTGCACGTCACCGAGTTAAGCCAAGGGACAGTTTAGATGTGGTTAAGGGCCACAGGGTCAAAGTGGTGTAGCATTATCAACTTAGTGCAACAATAACTCAAATCTTAAGTAATTGCATAATTTCACAAGTTGTCTATGTAAAAATGCGGTATTTATTTATTTCTTTTTTTGTCAATTATTTCATTTCTTTTTTTCATTATTATTATTATTCGGGTTTGCAATTTCTACATATGTTTGATCAGTCACATTTTAGACTCATTTTCGTTTTTGTTTAGAACATATTGAAAACACTCAAGACATTTAGGTAAATATAGGATTTAAGTATTACCAGGAAACTCAAGTTACTTTCTTTAATGGTGTATAAATAGCTTCTTGGGTGCAGGTGAACTTCACCTAAGCCACATCATTAAATAAGTAAGTGCTTTACTTGTCATTGTACAAGCGTACAACGAAATGGTGTAAATGAGTTTCTTGGAAGCAAAAGTAGCTCTATGCTATTTTGGTTATGTGAAAGTAACTCACGGGGCTACAAAGATTGGAGACCCATGCACTAGACTATCGACTGCATTTATAGTCTTAATCATTTCTGAGAATAAATATCTGTCAAATTTATAATTGAAATGAGAGGGAGAGACATCTTGATGACATTCTCTTGACACAAAATACTTTACTCTTGATATTGGGCACACATTATAATATTGAGATTTGTAAAGATACATTTAAAAGTGATCTTTAAGTCCACAGAAACATGTTTAATTTGTGTTTAACCAATAAATATGAGTTATGACTAGTTTTATGTAAATCTAGAAACTGCATAAAACCTCATAGAAATAATAGTGTATTAAACTTGGAGTAGATGTTGCTGCCTCCTGTAACATAATAGAAATATAATTTCTTTTCTTGCTTTTTCTCTTTACTTTGAGCTCAAAGTGATGGTCACAGAAATAAATACTGTTCATGTGTTAGAAAGAGTGGAACATTTTATTGTGTGTGAAAAACAACAAATGTAATATTGTAGAAAATTGTGAATATTTGTCTCTGGTGATTTGAGTTGCATCTGACAGACCACAGTCCTTCATGCATCTTCACACTCCGACGACTGTAGAGCAGAGGCCCAGGCCTGGTCTGACGGGGCATCTGGGATAACCCAGCTCTGAGGAATAGCAGAACCATCGGGATGATTCACGGGAACCAGGAAGACATCCCACTCTCTCCTGGCGGAGAAACAAACGTCAGAGGAAACTGTGTTAAATAGTCTTGGAGAGTAATCCGTTACTTGTACAGCAGAGGGCAGCAGAGCGTTCTTTTAGAAAACGTTCCAATATGAACATTACAAGTGCATTTAAAATTCTGTAACTACAGGCTCAATGCCGATTTATAACTTTGAATAATTTACTTTTCATTTGCTGACAAACCTGGAGGAAAATAATAAGTTCTGGGCTATTTAGGAATCATTCTGTGCTATAACATAAATGCCATTTTTAATTACAACTTGATGTATTTGTTATTAATATTAATATGTTTACATCAACTGTTTAAAGCAAATATCTGGATGGAACTTTTATGCATACAGTGAATGTTCTCAATTATTAGGACTCCATCTATAAAACAGTGGATTGCAAATGTACTGTACCTTATCTGTACTAAAGCTGGTAGTGAATGCTCGGCCTGAGTGTAATACAGTCGGAAAGGCTGCATGAGGGGGTCAGCGGGCGTGTCATCTGAAAAAGATCATAAATAAATGTCTCTCCATCTGAACAGGAGAAAAAGCAATATATTGGTGAAGGGGGAAAAAGTTCTACCTCCAAACAACATGGCGTCCACTTTGCATTTCTTCCGCAACTGCTTGTCCCTCTCCTTCTGCCGTCTCCTCTCCACGTCCTTCCTCCTCTCCTCCTCCTGCTCCCCCTCCACCATCACCATCAGCGCCTTCTCCTCCACACTGTACACCGCGGTCCTTTTCTGGGCCACAACACGCAATTCCTCCAGGAGATTATTGAACGTTTCGTCCGACTGTGGATCAGTTGAGACACCTGCCACAAAAAGGGGGACAATATAAACAAATACATAAATAACAAAATGATATAAGCAGTAATGTTACCTTTTCGTGATGCGGCTTCTTTTCTCAGTTTTCTCAGTTTCTCCAGTGATTTCAGAATATTCTGCATTCTCTTCACATCCGTCAGCTTCTTTCGCACCTCGCAGAGCACAGCGTCCGCCGCCAGCTTTAGCTCCTGCTCCTGAAAAGCACATTTTGGTTCAAGCAGTTGTAAATAATTTCAAAAATAAAAAGGAAAATGACTGCCATACAATAGAAATTTGCAATAGATAAGCAAAACCACTAGTGCCTACGTTTGTTGTTATCCCTTTATACATATTAATTAGTTTGAAGGTATATTTATTAGTAAAGGAGGACTACTGGCACAGTAGTGAAGCCATATCTACTTACTTTCTTCTTCTCCTCCTCTGCATGTATTTGCTTCATCCTCCACATCTCTATAGCAGCATCTTTATCGGCTTTTTCAACCTCTCTTTGTTGCTCTTCCATTTCAAGGCGCTCCTTCACTCTCCGTCTGCGGGCTCTCTTCTTGGCAATGTTGGATAATTTCATTTTAATCCTTTCCAAATGTTCATGGTCACTGAGCACTTTTAATCGGCCCTGGATGTCTTGTTTCATTTTTAACGCTTGTACATAAGAATGTGACCATGCCTTTTGGTTGTCTATGTTAAGTTTCAGGTTTTCACACAAAGTTGACAGCTGGGACACAAGTTGAGCGGTGGAGTACAATGCGTTTTTCACATCGCTAACAAAGATTTCATTAGACTGCGGTTTCCGGTCGCTACTAATCGATTTTCTCTTGTTTTGTAAGAACTGCTTGACCCACTTGACGTCCGCTCTCCTTTGAATTGTCGCTTCATCTTCAGGCTGCGGCTTTAGGGCTGGTTCCATGAACCTTTCCTTTTCCCAGAAAAAGTCAGACGCACTCCCCGAAACCTCAGGGTGAGCTTGCCTGTGAGTCGACAATGGAACACTGCACCCAGAACCGTGGCTTGGACGAGTGAAGGGAGGAGTAGGACCAGGCGAGGCAATGGGAGAAAGGCTCGGGGATGAATAGTACCCAGCTGGCGGTGGGTGTCGAGTTGAAGAAGTGAAGCCTGGGCCAGGGGGCGGATAAGGACCAGTTGGTGGAGCAAGGCCCGGGCCAGGAGGAGGATGGAACCCAGTTGGTGGAGCAAAGCCTGTGCCAGGGGGAGGATGGAAGCCAGTTGGTGGAGCAAGACCTGTGCCAGGAGGTGGATAAGGACCTGTCGGTGGAACGAGGCCCGGGCCAGGAGGTGTGGAGAGGCCAGGTGGAGGGGCATAGCCAGGAATTGGCGGCGGTGGCTCAGACTGGTTGAATAGATGTGGTTGAGGCATTGGGGGACGTTGGAAATTCTCTGGTCTGGGTAATGTTGGTGGAGGAAAAAACATCTGCGAGGTGTTCCAAGGAGAAGCATGATAAGCCCCTGATAAATTAGATGAAAAACAAACATTTTGGTGAAATTACATATTTAAAGGTAGACATAACAGTCTACTCAATTAACAATTTGTGATTTGTAAAATAATAACAATAGGTACGTAAATCATAAATAAATTCATCTGCTAATTAAATGTTTTCTTTAACTTCAACAACATTTTAAAGTTAATATTTATATATATTTATCTAGAAAAATAGGTACAGTAGTGTGGTTTAATCGACTTTTTTTTAAGTAGGTTTAACAGTTTTTTTTATTTTTTATTCAATACTTACCATGTTAACTATTCTCTGATGGTTACTGCTGCTTTTGTATTATACGTTTGAAACAATCCCAGTGCAAGACGGTTATACTTTATTGCAGATGCTACATACAAACTATATGCCCCTGCCGTAAGCATATTTTATCGTAGAATAATCGCAGCAGTCTCCTATAATTGCACATATTCAACTTCAGATGATGAGAAAAGGCATGGTTACCTGGTGTTGAAGCATTAGCCGCATTAGCACTCATGTTGTGTGGTGGTCTGCTAGCATTGTACGAGCTCTGTGGATAGTTATTACTGACGCCCGGAGGCTGCAGTGCTTCCGACGGAGGGTACGGATACTTGTTGTCCATATTAACTAATTGCAAACCCGTAATTAATCATACAACATTTGACTCTATGGTCTGCACACGATGACTGCCATGTTTACATTATACTCTTCTTCACGCATTTGAAATGAAAGCGTTTCAGCTCTTTTTGAGTTATACTGCCCCTTTCCAATCGCGGCCAAGATCGGTACTGCAGCCATACTGTGAAACGTGTGAAATAGTACTTTTTATACATTAAACAGATGTAATTACAAAATAAAGTGCAGTACAAATAAATAAATGCATAAATAAATGCATAAATGCATAAATAAATAAATAAATAAATAAATAAATAAATAAATAAATAAATAAATAAATAAATAAATAAATGTATGTATGTAGGCAAGGCAAGGCAAGGCAACTTTATTTATACCGCGCATTTCGTACACAAGGCAACTCAATGCGCCATATGTAAACAAATATGCACATGGTTAAAAGCCAGGGGGAGACGCTGAATAAAAAATTAAAAAATACATAAAATAAAATGAAATCAGACAGAACAGGGGACCATTTGCGTCAAGATATTAGAATACAGGATTAAAATGTAAATAAATAAAACACCTTTAACGTGGTAACTGATAACATTATGGATTTTGATGCGATACAACAGTGCCGTACGCATGCGCACTAAACAGAGAAGGTGCCAAACATGGTGCCAAACTGCACAAACGGCTAAGCGACGGGAAGGTGCACGCTTGTCTTTAGTTTACATAGGCGTTATAAGCCTATTGCTTCTTTTTTGGAATCTAAAGCTTTACCATTCGTGTGCGTGTCATCAGATACAGACGTCGAGTTTGTTGTGAGCGGTGAAATAAGAAAGAAGGCTGCCGAAGAGTCTTTACGGAAGTCTCCTAAAGTGAAGTCATATGACCGAGCTGTAGCTGTAGGAGAAAAATGCAGCCTAGAAATGGATGAACTTCCTCGCACAGGGTGACTAATGTCCACGGCGAAAACGGTAACATTGCGATTATACACCGGGGATGTACTGTGGCTCGTGTTTGCTCATTTGCTAACCAGCCTTGCTAATGTACAGCACGTTACAGATGAGGAACTACCAATTCCGCTCGTCAAGTTAATGTTTTGACTCGTGGTTTCTTCTTTTCCTGCTGCAGATGGAGGAGATTAAAGTGTCTCCTGACTACAACTGGTTCAGGAGCACGGTTCCGCTGAAAAGGGTAAGGAGCCATGATGCAACTTGCAATTTCTACCACTAATGACAAGGTCTGCAACAGAACACCTAATGCTTTGCCTTGGCGAGATCTAGCCAGACATACTGGGTTCTCTTACAATTTTATTTTTGATAACCCACTGCCTTGCTCGTCTGTTTATGGTTTCAGTTCTACGACCTGGCAAGAATATAAACTGTATAGCTGGGTCTGGCTTTGTAATAAGAAATATGCATGGTAATCCAATTCTAAACCTAGATGTGTCATGTTTTTGTAGTAGTATCACCAATCCATAACTAGTTAAAATGTGGCTAGTAAGAACAAGTGCGTTCAAGAACATAGTTAACACAAGATTTGCAAAGAGAAACAAAAACACACTTTCCTGGTTTGACATTTTCAGTTTCTATGGCCGTGCAAACAAACGGTACCAGCGAGTGAGTCATAGTTCTATGGAGTCATTGATGTTGTTAGAAGAAGAAGAAGAAGAAGAAGATCTTTTATTTATATAGCGCCTTTCACAGACATGAAGAAGAAGAAGAAGAAACACAGATAAAATCACAAAGTGCTTCACAGGGGCACAACATAACAGATTATATGAAATGTATTTAAACAAATTAATTAAAACAATCACAGCCTTTTCAACTAAACGCTCGTCCAAACGGTCACAAAGCGCTTTACATGAGACAATTGTTCAGTCTCCCGCCGAGTTAGGAAATAACTTAAACATTATCTGAGTTGGACTAACTTGCTGCGACACGAATGGAGCGCGGGTTGAATGAAATCCACGTTTGGTTCAAAGGTCTTGTGACTGTTTCACCTCAAAAGGCATTAACCACTGCATTAAAAGCTTTGGGGCAGCACGTGACTTCTTGCAAAGATATGAATATCCTGGAAAATTGCAGTTCAATAGGCTTTCTCCCCCCGAAAAATCATCCCTCCTTACCAGCAACAATCCTCCACAGAGATATTCCAACTGAATAATAACTATGTCATACACTATTTATAGACGGCTTGTGCCTACTTCCTCTCCTGAGTTGATTGTGCTCGCGCTCGTACAGCCCTCGCTGCATTAGCCTCCCGACATTACTCTCCGCTCTTGGCAGCTGGATCAATAGCTCCTCTTGTTTCTTTACGGCAGAACTACTGCGAGCTCGGCGACCAAACTCCAATCCTCGGACCCGATCGCCCTCATCGCTTTCTAGAGTTGTGTTGGCGTTTATAAAAAATAAACCATTCGTGTTACAAAAAAGCACATGTGGATCAGGAGGTGTGGGCTGGACAGTGAGTCAGGCCGTCATGCCTTCACATGCTTACAGTCCGCTGATGATGGTGGCCTACTCTGGACGGGAGTAGTGATCTTTGAGCACTTGACACTTGGCCGTATTAGATGTAATGTGTAATTTTAGATGTGTACACTGATCAATTATTCATAATAAAATTAAAAAAATGCAATTTAATGCGAGTTGCAAAGGCTGCGATTATGTTTAGGTAACGTAATGTGCTATGAAAACAACTAAATAATCCATCTTCATAAGGATCGGCTATATCGTGCCTCTCACAAGTGGTAGTGCCATGACCTCTTTATTGCAATATCCATATTAGGGTTGGGCCATATCGTATCGCATATCGTTATCGTGATATAATGTTTTGATATCGTTGTAATTGTTTATATCGTTGTGGACACGAT
This sequence comes from Proterorhinus semilunaris, assembly GCA_021464625.1. Classification (NCBI taxonomy): domain Eukaryota; kingdom Metazoa; phylum Chordata; class Actinopteri; order Gobiiformes; family Gobiidae; genus Proterorhinus; species Proterorhinus semilunaris. Next base: position 9,108,917 of record CM038346.1, read on the forward strand.
ATAATTTATGTTGCGCTCCGCTCCATCAGAGCAGCATAAACGGTGACTGTAGAACACGGGGACACGAGCTGAAAAAGTAAAAGGAAATGAAGGATGTAAACTGCTCGAGTAGATCATATTTGGAAGACAATTATGCCGTAAAAAAGAATAAAATATCACTGAATGAATCTTCCCAATAGGCGTAAGGCTGGGATTTTGAAGTAATTCGTCCATTGTCAATTATATCGTCAAATATATCGTTATCGTGATATTAATTTTTTCATATCATGATATAGATTTTAGGCCATATCGCCCAGCCCTAATCCACATAGCAAAAAGCATCTCAATGAGACGATTTCATTTTGTCTCTCACAAAACTTAAAAGTATCAATTTTTAGTTTCTTCATACTATACTCCTTGCGTCCGCTGTGATTTACTCTGATGCGTTGTGACGGCGCAGAGGAGTCCGAGGCTGCTTCGCTCACACCCCCTGGCCTGTTTGTGTCGAAGTCAGAACAGGGTGCAGGTGTCAGCTGTCGGCCTTGTGAGAGTCATAAAAAAACACTAACACGCCGAGGTAAACCCAGCACCAGTTTGCAAATTCAGAGTAAATGAATAACAGCCCGGCGCAGTGACATCAGAGGACAAAAGCGACACACAAAACTAATATTGACACTGTCGGGGCTGGAATGATTTTTTTTGGGGGCTCATTAACGTTAAGCTTCTGTGATTGCTCTCAAAGTTGAAAGTGAAACTGCAAAAATAATGACCGCAATGTGATACAGCAAGGACTTTTGGAAACAATGGAACTATTGTCTTTGTGTTAACCGGAATTCCAGTGTTTCAAATCACATCTACGAGTTTTTGTTTTGCTTTTCCAGTAACGTGAGGTTCTTTCTCTGGCTCTCATGAGTTAACTTATCGTACATTTGTGTGTCTCCTCAGATCATTGTGGACGATGACGACAGTAAGGTCTGGTCGCTGTATGACGCCGGGCCGAAGAGCATCCGCTGTCCCATCATCTTCCTCCCTCCGGTCAGCGGGACGGCAGAGGTCTTCTTCCAGCAAGTCTTAGCCCTGACCGGCTGGGGCTATAGAGTCATCTCAGTGAGTTCAATGCAATGCTATTTTAGCCATTCCAAAGTAAAGTATAGGCATTTATATGATATATATTGTACCTCTATCACTATGGAGGACTCATTTTTGAGAGAAATATAAGTATTTTCCAAACCTGGAAGACAAGACGCTTCGATTCAGTTAACTCCACCCCTCTCTCCGCTCATTCCACATTTACAGTATTATAAATCTAAATATCCCTGCAAAAAGTTACGCGTTTTGATTGACTCACCGCTCAGCCTGGTCTCCCATCATCGGGTGTTTACGTTATGGTTATATGTTGGTTATAAAAGTGAATCCACTTTGATTCTGGCCAAGGTTCACCGAGCATCCATCAGGTTGGTTGATATAGTCGCTGAATCCCAGAAAGAAATTCCAACTTCTGGCGAGTGCACTCTTCTTTAGGAAGGTTGAATAGTCCTGTTCCTCTCTGAGCCAAACGAGCATCCGTGACTTTATCGTTGGGTAAGAAAAAAGAACAGGCAGTGTCCAGAGTAGGTTAGAAAGAGCTCCGTCTTCACAAACAAGACTTGAGTTTGAATCCTCCGGGGGTGCGTGTGTTTACTCTCCCGGGACAGCACAGATGCGTCAAAGAGTTCCTTCTTTTTCTTTCTTTTTTTTTTTCTCTCTTACAACAAAAATAATGAAAAAGCAGTTTTATAAATTAAAATCAGGCCGTAAGGCATTACATTACAGACGTCGAGCACTTCCGTTCCTTTCTGATGACACAACAGAACAACTCAGTCGTTTGCCAGGAGAAGGCGCAGCTTTTCAGAGAGCAGGATTCAGAAGGATGACTTAGAACTGCATGAATGAAGCCAAAAACCGCTCTGCGGGTGTTTTTGAGAAGGAAATAGAAGAACGACATGGTTAAAAACTCCAAAAGTCGATTTTGCATGATATAGCTCCTTTAAAAGAATGTGTATGGAAAAGGAGTAAAAGTTGCAAGCAGTTATATATTAACTGCATAAACTGCACTGGGCTCTGTTTTATACAATATGATAAAGACGACAACAATTTGACACAGAAGAACAGTGTGAGTGCATTTTCAGATGTCCACCATCATTAACTGATCTTTTTTTTTTTTTTTTTACCCAATAGTAAAAATACTTAAAAGCAGTACAGTGAGTAACTTGGTTACCTTAATTAATCCTTTTCGTAGTCTTTCCCTGGTGTCTCTGGCCAGAAAACCACAGTTGTAACTTTGCTTTTATTTACTATTTGGATTAATTTAAAGTATCCTAAACCTGCAGAATCACAAACATTGAGTCCTGTTTTACTCATAAGCTGCAGTGAGGAGTGTTTAGCTGCAGTTTGCTGAAGCCCACTGTCATTTGTTGTCAGAGCCCTCGGCCCACACTGAGTCCTCGGTACCGGCTCAGCACAGATTTGGCATGAACCAAGTGCAAAACCTGCTGGAGTGAAATCTATTCCGCCCCGTGTGCAGTTCACACAAAGTTCAACGTATCAAGGCTTACTGGACTTAATGCTCACTGTGATATGCACTGAAGGCTCCTCGCTGTCATTACTGTCAATAAAGGCCCAGTTCCAGGATATACCTTAAGGTTAATGTGGAAACTGTAAATCTGTAAACAAAAATAAAATGAACTTTCGCATTGTTTTTTGAAATTCAAAACTCAATAAATCAGGTTAGGAATCGGATATAAATAAATACCTCTTTGTTCAGTCCAAGCAGTGTTAATTTCGTCAACTAAAATATTTAGTCTTAATTTTAGTCTAAGTGATTTTTTTGACGACTAAAATTGGACTAAAACTAAATTTAAAGTTTTTCATGCGTCTAAAACTATGACTAAAATGTCCAGATATTTTAGTCGACTAAAATAAGACTAAATAAAAATGAAAAGGAGAGACTAATATCATCCAAACTTCTATTGACCGTCTGAAAGAGCCTCATATCATGTAAATTCACTGCCAAAGGAACAGCTCTGAGCTTTGTTCATGTGGGAGCAGCTCCATGAAGCAGGACCTTGATTAAATATGATTATAATGAATATTATTAATACAAAGTCGACTAAATTTGTCTTAAATTTAGTCGACTAAATCTCGACTAAAAGTGAATTACATTTTCGTCAAAAAACTAAAATAAAATATGTTGTCAAAATTTACACTGAGTCCAAGCCTGGAAAATTTGAAGTCTGTAGGTGCTACTTGCTACCTTGCGAAAGTACTAATACACCTTGAACTTTTGCACATTTTGTCATGTTTACAACCCTAAACATAAAGATTTTAATTTGAGTTTTTTACTGAAAGTTTACACACAAGTAACAGACAACTGTGAAGTGAAAGCAAAATGATACATGATTCTGTAAAATAGAAAAGTGAAAAGTGGGGCGTGCATAAATATTCATACAGCATTTTCTGAGTGCATTAAATTGCCTTTATAACATTCCTAATAACTGCAGAAAGTTCACACCTTGCCCTAACCATTAAATAGAGGCCACCTGTGCGTAATCTACTCTCAGTACAATTCCAGCTGTTCTGTGAGGGCCTCAGAGCTATGGTCAGAGTGTATTGGTCACTAAACAACATCATGAAGGCCAAGGAGCTCACCAGAGAGGTCAGGGATAAAGCTGTGGAGAAGTTTAAAGCAGCGTTAAGTTATACAAAGATTTCCCAAGATTTGAACATCTCACGGAGAACTGTTCAATCCATCATTCGGAAATGGAAAGAGTATAGCACCACTGCGAACTTACCAAGACACGGGCGTCCACCTAAACTAACAGACCGAACAAGGAGAGCACTGGTAAGAAATGCAACCAAGTGCCCCAAGATAACTCTGGAGGAGCTGCGACGTACTGCCGCTGAGCTGGGGAAATCTGTACATGGGACAACTATAAGTCGTACTCTACACAAATCTGGCCTTCATGGACGAGTGGCAAGAAGAAAGCCATTATTGAAAGGAAGCCATAAGAAATCCCGTTTTTGAAGTTTGCTAGAAGTCATATGGAGGACACAGCTACCATGAGGAAGAAGGTGCTTTGGTCAGATGAGACAAAAATTGAACTTTTTGGCCCAAATGCAAAACGTTCTGTATGGGGCAAACCTAACACTGATCATCGTCCTGAGTGCACCATCCCCAGTGTCTAATATGGTGGGGGGAGCATCATGCTATGGGGCTGCTTTTCCTCAGCGGGGACTGGGAAGATTGTTAGAATAGTTGGGAAGATGGATGGAGCCAAATACAGGGACATTTTGTAGGAAAACCTGCTGGAGTCAGCAAGAGAATTGAGGCTGGGGCGGAGATTCACCTTCCAGCAGGACAATGACCCCAAACACAAAACTAAATCTACAATGGAATGGTTTAAAAACAAACATTTTAATGTGTTAGAATGGCCCAGTCAAAGTCCTGACCTAAATCCTATTGAAAATGTGTGGAAAGACCTGAAAACTGCTGTTCACAAACGCTCCCCTTCTAATTTGAGTTGTTTTGTAAAGAGGAATGGGCTAAAATGTCAGTCTCTAGATGTGCAAATCATGTAGAGTCAAACCCCAGAAGACTTGCTGCTGTTATTGCAGCAAAAGAGGGTTCCACAAAGTATTAAGTCATGCTGTATGAATACTTATGCATTTTTCACTTTTCTATTTATTGAAAAATAACAGAATCATGTATCATTTTGCTTTCACTTCACAGTTGTCGGTTACTTGTGTGTGAACTTTCAATAAAAAAATAAAAAAAATCTTTATGTTTAGGGTTGTAAACATGACAAAATGTGCAAAAGTTCAAGGTGTATTAGTACTTTCGCAAGGCACTGTATGTGGAGACATTATGTTATTGTGAAGAAAGGGGAAAGTTTCTATTAAGAGACCAGTTTGGCCCAAAACCTGATGGGTTTTGCCTGTAGTGTCTCCCCTTAGTTGTATAGAAAATTAGAATATTTTTATGCACCAACCAAAGAGGCAAAAACATGGACATTGTCAAAATCATCGCTCAAGCTTGAACAAGCCTCTTTTTTTGTTTGACTCCACTAAAGATGAATCAACTTTAGCGTTTAAGGCATTTTAGTCACACAAGCTCTGACCACCGTGTATTGACACATTCTGACCAACTCTTTAAAAGCCCCGGTTGCATAAATGTGCCTGCGGTTTTGTGTTTCAGCTACAATACCCCGTCTACTGGGACCTCATGGAGTTCTGCGACGGCTTCCGGAAGCTCCTGGATCACCTCCAACTCGATAAAGTGAGCCCCCGTTTCCCTGCTTAACTCCATGTTGTGGACTAACCACTGTGCCGTTACACCAGTGTCTAATACCTGTACATCTCCTGCCCTCGTGTTTGTTCAGGTACATTTGTTCGGGGCCTCTCTCGGCGGTTTCCTGGCGCAGAAGTTTGCGGAGACGACGCACAAGTCTCCCCGCGTGCACTCGCTCATACTGTGTAATTCTTTCAGCGACACGTCAATCTTTAACCACTCGTGGACCGCAAACAGGTCTCTATTCATGTTTTTTTTCCCACATTACCTCCCAAAGTTACTGTGTTTGGTGGGCTTTTAGATTTACCTATTTTTGACGTCTCTGCAGCTTTTGGCTAATGCCGGCTTTCATGCTGAAGAAAATTGTCCTGGGGAATTTCGCCAAAGGCCCAGTGGATCCTAAAATGGCAGATGCAATTGACTTCATGGTTGACAGAGTGAGTTGACTTTCTCCTAAAGCCAATCACTTTACGTTCTTGTCGCATCATATCGTTTGTGTAGCTTTAATTTCATGTGACGTTTCGTTTCCGTTGCAGCTTGAAACCCTAAACCAAAGCGATCTAGCGTCGCGGCTCACTCTGAACTGCCAGAACTCTTACGTGGAGCCACACAAAATCAAGGACGTGGCGGTGACCATTATAGACGTAAGTTTTAACACATTTGTCCTCGAAGGTGAGTTAGTGGAGTTTAAATTGCGGTTGTATCTGTGTTCAGGTTTTTGATCAGAGTGCATTGTCGTCGGAAGCTAAAGAGGAGATGTATAAGCTGTATCCCAACGCCAGGAGGGCCCATTTGAAAACGGGAGGAAACTTCCCCTACCTTTGTCGGAGCGCTGAGGTCAATCTTTACATACAGGTGAAGTCTGCTGCGAACAGAGAAGTAGAATGTTCCTGTTCTAACTTGCCAAAGAAAAATTACTTTGGTCTGACAGGGTATCTGAAAAGTATTAAAAAGTCTCAAGAATTCAAGAATCGAAATGTAAGGCCTTAAAAAGTCTAAAATTCTGCCTATTTGGTTTTAAATCCATGGTAAATTGGTCTTAAAAATGAACATGTGTTTGACTCAAATATTTGGTCACAATTTCGTTTAAAAAAAATAGCCAACTAATGACGTACCAGCCGCTGCCACAGCGCGTAAACTCACCGATAGTTGGGCGAGGCAGAAGGACGCTCTCCAGAGCTTCATCCACACAAAAAAGGATTGAAGTCAGCAGAGTGGGACCTCTTTAGGAATCCAAAATCTGACGAAGTTGTTATTGCCACTAATGGACGTCCGTCGTGCTAATCCTGTCGTGGGGAAGTTGCAGCAAAAGGCGCCGATACGTCCAACATGAGAAACGTCTTAATCCTTTGCTGTAAATGTCCAAGTCAAGGTAACGAACTGCGTTATTCCCAATAAAGTTTGCCCAAATGTTCGAAAATAGCCACAACTGGCTCAGGATGCAAACACAAAGCTAACGCGCTCCACTCTGCTCAGCGTGACGAAGGAAAGTGAAAGCGCAAACATGAGTCCCATTACTTTAGAAATCAAAGAGATGTTTCTTTTTTCCTCTTTGAACCACACTTTGGTTCAAAGAGGAAAAAAGAAAGATCTGATGAAGGCTAATGCCGAAACGTGATCACTATTATTAAAAATTTGGACATCGGCTCATGAGTGTGCCATGTTGTTTTTTGATTTATGAAGATTTCCCCTACATCTGCACCTCGAAGACTATTTCTGGTGTGCGTTGCTTCTCTTTTCTCATCCCATTACTTTAGAAACATGTTTCCTCAGTTGGTTCATCAAAACAAAGACGATGCTTTACTTGAGTTGTATTTTTGTTGAGAACCTGAAAGATAAATGTAATACTTTCAATTACCCTTCTAGCACCGCTCCAAAGTGAAAAGGTTAAATATTAACTACACTCCAGAGCAGTAGGTGGCAGTGTTCAGATATACTGTCAAGTGATGCCTATGAGGGTTTTTGTCCAGGTTTCCATCATGGGGCGAGGAGAGCACTTCTCTTTGGTCCTCATGGCAGGGAGCAGGCATTGGGGGCAACTCCGAAAGAAACCTTTTTAAAACTGATTCCAATGGAGACTTTACACATCCCCAAAACGGCTTAAAAGCCTGGCCAAAAGAGTTTTCTTTTTTGTAAAAATCGCTGTGACTCACGTGACGACACAGGGCTAGGTATCATATTTTTAAACTTGCTGGTTTTGGTTGTGTTGAATTAAAAAGTGTAAGCCTGACTGAGGCTTTGATTGACAGGCTCTGGGGCACCTTGTAGGCTTGTAGCTGGTCTGTGTGCCCTGGCTTTTTGCCCATTTTAGGAAAAACGCAGGACCATTACCATGAATGGGGCAAAATGGCGATAATACATCTCTGACTATTAAATCCATGGTTGTCGCACTGGTTCTGAATTTTGGTGCAATCTTATTATTTATTTATAACACTTTTTAAACTGATTGATACTTTTCCACTTTTAAAACTTTTTCTACAGCAAATACTGTCCCAAAAATTGTAAAGCGCTTTGTGACCATGTCTGTGAAAGGCGCCATACAAATAAAGTCCATCCTTCATTTCCTGCTTCAACTTTTACTTTCACTGGAGTTATTTTTTACCCATAGTATCTGTACTTTTACCACCACTGCCGCTGGTTTTCCATTTCTTAAAACTGACTTGGTGTTGTGACTCTTTATTGCTGCGACCAAACTGGAAAAACAAAGCACAATGACTAATTGTATGCGTTTTGTGACGGCAGATCCACCTGAGGCAGTTCCACGGGACACGTTACGCCGCCATCAGCCCAGAGATGGTGAATGCGGAAGAGCTGGAGGTGCAGGAGAGCAGTCTTAACCACAACTCGGAAGAAGACAACTAGCGATAAGGGGCCATTTTGAACTGTTTCCAACTCTGACCTTTTCTCTTGAGGCCGTTCATTTCACAGGACATTCAGCAAGATTTTTGAAGAAAACTTTCAATCAATCAGTCTACAACGGAGTATATTTTATTTTACAGATAAAGCAATATTTTGATAATTTGCATAATAGGAAAAAAACCTTCAACGTTCTACTTTACAAACACAAGACTCTGCCTTATATGAAACGGCTTTGGTACACATTGCACTCAAATTGCCTGGAAAAAATGATGCCTAAAGTGTTTATTTCTATGTACAGAATTATAAAATAATGCACTGGAGCGACATGTTTGTTTTCATTTATTATCCATAGTAAATATTTCTAAATGTGATATCCTTTTTGCATTCAAATACCAGACAGAATAACTCCAATCAGTACTGTACTTCAAATTACTGTGAAGATTTGGTTTTCAAGTCTTAATATAGAGCATATGCAAAAGAATTTTGTATTGATTTATGTATATTGTGCCTTCAACTTAATTTCATTTATTGGTTCTTTCTGCGTAGGAACATTTTATTAAACATGTTTTCCTGTGTGTTTGCCATGAGTGAAAATGTGTTCTGAAAAGTAAAATCAGTCATTTCCAGCAGAAGTTCACTAGTGCTTTCCAAGTAGCTCCCCAAAGGTTTTCTGAGATATATTTTCACTTTCTGATCATATAGTATCAGTGTTTGTTTTGTTTTGTAAAAGTATCACAAAAGGAACAGATCAAAGAAATGTTTAAACTTATTGGTAAGTAAAATGTCAATTTAAAAACAAACTCTGGATTTCCCATTGTGTTCAGTTTTTTAATAACCAATATGTAATACACATTGGGATTTCAACATTTTTATTTACAAATGGAATATTAATGGATTTTTGGATTAAAATTTGTCGGCGCTTGTACAACTACCAATCTATAAAACACATGTCAATCCATTAATCCCCACAGTGGACGTGAATACAACAAAAACCTTGCAAACATGAGCAAAAGTGAACATTTTTCCTACTGTGACATTGAATTCAGTGCACCTAACGAACCATAACCTCTTGAACAAAAATATATTACTGCAAAGAATTAGCTTCCAAAGTGACACGTGTACTCTGAGGGTATTTATATATATGAAAAAAAATAAAAACATCACTGACTCCATATCTTTAAGCCCAGAAGAATAAATAAGATAAAAGCATTTGTGCAAGTTCAAAAAGTGCCTATTTGCTGCACAATCACGAAGGGTTCAAAATATGGCTCTAATCGGCTCAGATCAAAGCGGAAATACTCTTCGGAATTTATATTTACAACTGAAGTAGTAACTATGGACGATGGCTTAGTGTTGCGACATCAGGACAGGTTCAGTTTCAGCAGATGAAGGTGCCAAAGTCGCTCATCCCGTTGCGCCTGAACTGGTTTCCCTGAATCGACACAAAAATCTCATGGTCGAGTAGATCCTGCACGGGCCGGCTGCAGGTGGCCTCTTTGCTGCGACTCAGCTGCCGACACAGCTGCCACTTTCTGGCCGAAACCGCCAGCAGGTCGCCGTCCGAGCCGTCCCCGGGGTAGTCGTCAGAGAGGGGCTTGTTCGGGGGCGTGGCCAAGGTGGTGGAGAGCTGAGGTTCGGTGAGAGGGCCGAGCGGTTTCTCGGCTGGCTTTATGGAGCTTTCTGTTTAATATAGACGAAATATTCTTAATTAAGCATGTTTTTCAATTGCTTATAAACCTAAGAGAATAGACTATTGACCATGTGAGTTGCAAATATCTGGTTGACATGCATTGCGTACGTTACCTTCAAACTTTTCCAGAGAAACTGCCTGCTCTTCCCCAGTGCTGGGCTTCACCAGGATCACGCCATAGCCCTCGTTGTTGTGGATGACATTGTTCTCCATTGTGATTGAAGGCATTGCATCCAGCGGGTCAGCAAAGTCCTGTGGAGATTAGAAAATATCATCATCAAATCAGTACTGATGTGAGATTTTCTGACAAATCAAAGACCTCACCTTGATGAGAATCCCATCTTTACAGTGGTGGATGCCATTTCCAATCAGACTGCACACACTGCCGGGGTAAATCTCTATGCCAGCTCCCTGTGGAAGCGGACAATTAGTAAAAAAAAATCATCTACAGTTCCAGATAATGGGCTTGTCTTGACTATAAACCTGTCGGAACAAAATTAGAAAGTGGAGTCTTGACCTAATTTTCCAGTCAGGTCTCAATGTTGTAAAGTAGACACACATTTTTTTAAATGTTTCTAATGAAATGCAAACATGAATATTTCAACGATTGAGAATTAAATGTAAATTGGATCTAGTGTGTAAACAGTGTGTACCATCTCAATCTTTCCTGATTAAAATGTAATATTTGTGGGCTCAATGTTTAACACCTATTTGCTGTAGTTGTAGTGCTTTGTTGTAACCAGCAGTCTCCCAACTGTACTACTCTATGCGAGATATTAATGGGCTTTTCCCGATACCACAATCGAGCTGCACAATTGGTTGATGTAAATCTATTGTAATTTGTGTATAATATCGCCAGCTGTTTATCAATCGGATACAATGGTATCTTCAACAACCCAAGCTGTAGAGAATCCAATAATGAATGTTTGAGTCTCTGTCGGTACAGTGGCGTAGAAAGTCGTAAATAACCACTGCCAGGCCATCCAAAACCCACAGATCACATATTATTATTTAATTGTGCCACCTTTAGCTTTGATTATGGCATGTATTTGCTGTGACATTTCTTTTGCCAAGCTTCAGCAAAGTTTATTTCTATCCAAAGTTGCATACGTTTCTCATTTAAGATATTATGTATTTATGATTGAAGTCAGGGCATTTCTCCAGAACAACCAGATTCTCAATTGAGTTAAGGTCAGGACTCCACCTGTGAACATGGCGTCTTGTGCTCCCTAAACCATGAATGGAATGACTGAATAACCTGGGCATTCAGGTAGTCAGCGGACCTCATTCTTTGGTCACATAATGTTGCTAAACCGAGAAGACCCGACCAATTGTGTCAACCCCAGATCATTAAAATTCAGGCGATGTATTTTTCTTGACTGGATTGACACAAAATAATGTGCATCTTGGTCTGTCCGTTGTACCTTGGATCCGTAGAGGTCACAGATGTTCATGGTGAGCTGGGCTGATGTCCTGACAATTATCCCGGTGGTCTCGCACTGTAACACGCAGTTCTCCATGTTGAGGTTCCCCTGACGCACACCTGCGTATCCAACACATCACACACATTTTAATTATGCTTTGGGGACCTTAAAATCAGATTAAACTAGGTCTGCAATCGATTAAAATAGCAGATTCATATATTATAGCAGTTCATAGTTCAGTCTACTCTCAAGTTTGCCTCTCCTGGATGTATTTAAAATAAGAGTACAGTTACCAAAATTGTGCAGCCATACAAAGACAGAGACACACTTACACACAATTCCCTCAATAGCATCATGCTGGATAAACTTTATGTTGGATATTTTGACGGTAGCGCCCGTAGAGTCGATAAACGAGTCTCCCTTGCCTTTTTTCTCAATCACCACCTCATCTGGGAGGCCAAAGCCTAAAAGACACACGACAGATTAATGCATTTTATTTGTAATTTCCCATGAGCATCAAGCTCAATATTACCTTCCATCGTAATAGAATCTGGCAGGTTGATGGAGTTGGTGACGTTGTAGATGCCTGGCAAAACGATGACCACATCCCCTTCATGACAAGAGCCCACGGCAGATACTGGCTCTCCGTAAAACTAAACAACAAAAAAAGAAGAAAAGCAAAAGATGGTGATTTATTGCAACAAATATGCATTATTAAACTTTAACGTGCTTTACAGTCATTCACTTCTCCCTGTAGGCATTATATTGTTCTTAACAGAGCAAAAAAAAATCATTGCAATACACGTTGTGCATAAATCCCAGGATGAGCCCGAATATCTATGGACACAGGACGTTGTTGTTACTCACCTTTATTTCTGTGTCCTCATTTGAGTACATGGGCAGGAGCCTGTCATTCAGGAGGGACTGCAGCTGGACAGTAGTGCAGGACGATGTCACCACATGGACCACCCTCAACCCCGAGTCTCTGGGCCCGCGGCTCTGCACAAACTGCTGCCTGGCATTGCCTTTGTAGCCTAGAACATATCTAGAATATGGGGGAAAATACTGTAAATACAGTGCAAAAGCCTGACTTCGTTGGTTGTAATGTAGCGCCCTACCGTAGCAGGGGGTTCTCAATGATGTGCAGTTTGCGTTTGTAGGTTTCCAGTTGGTCGTACAGTTTGAGACCCTCCACCATCGACACATTGTCAAGTTCAGAGTCCGAATCGCAGCTCATGCCGCTGCGCAGGACGGAGAACTGCTTGAAGACTTTGGAGCAGTTATCCAGTAAGGTCTGGTACTCCATAACCAAGCCAGAGGGCACTCGGTCCTCCAAGATGTCATAGTACCTACAGGTTAGCATTTATCCAAATATAAGTGTGCACACATATCGACAGCTTTACAAAAAAGGTAGGGACAGTACTCACAGTCTGAGACGAGGCTCAACACATCGGACAAAGTAGTCAAAGTCATCATCCTCGTCTTCTTCATCCCACTGTCTCCAAATGTGCTTGTAGAAAAATCTAAGATTAAAATGACACAAAACAAGCTCAGGTCCAGCAAAACACATACTGTATCCCTGAGCATCATTATTATAGTTTTATTCCGGTCATGTAAAAGGCATTTTGTGCCAAAAAACAGTAAATCCAGACATTTCTGACACTAGAACGTAGTATCTTTAGGGTTCACCCTTTTTTTTTATATATAAATTGAGACTTTTGTAACAAATTCCTGAGATAAAGTTGACTTGCATCTCCATAGGAAACCTACGCAGGCACGGGGAGAACATGCAAACTCTACACACCGAAAGGCCCCAGGGATCGAACCCGGGACCTTCTTACTGAGAAGTACGAGGGCTAAGCACTGCGCCACCAATTTGAAAACTCCGGAAGAAATTGTTCCTTCTAATTTTACTGTGCTCTGTCACAAATGGTCAAACTTTCACAGCAAAAAGCCCACCTGAGATGTTCAATAGCGAGTGCGGTCTGATCGAACTCCCCGGATTCCTCGTAAACCACATGCAGCTCCTTCAGCGGGACCTGGTGCTGTGTGGCTTCCAGCAGAGACTTCATGTTCTCCTCATTCAGCTCACAGCCTTTGGCCTCACACTGCAACGGCAGCACCAGGCGCACTATGGCCTTGAGATCCTTAAAGTCCACGTCTCGAATCTGTAAGTAACAGAAGCGTCAGTGGAACGCCAGTATCGCTGTTTGTATTGGTGTCTGTGTCATGTTTTGGTGTTGAGCAACTTTCTTTTAAAACGGACCTCCACTAAAACATCAAAGACATCAGTGGACCACAGGGCCTGCCAGTCACACAGCTCCACAACTTTATCCAGATAATCTGCTGTGAAGGCTTTCACCTCTGATGGTTTACAGTCACCTTTGGGGTGAAAAAAAGGAAGAAAAATCTGACATTAATATATTACTTTTTTCATGTAGTTTTGGTCCAGTTCGGTAACTGTGGTTGAGTCCGAATACCCAGCACGTAGTCCTGGTAGGCCTTGAACCTCTCGTAGAAGAGCAGGTGGCTGGTCTGGAAAGTGTCTGGGAGGTTGGAGCTCGATTCCACGTGATGTTCACACCTCTGCAGCCGAGTGCCCGACTTCTCTGTGCCAAAGTGGTCTGTGCCGCTGTCATCTCCACTGCTTTCACTGCTCTCACTGTCCACGTCATCCTCTGCCTCTGCCTCCTGAAAAAGAGCTGTTTGGACCAAAAATATGTTAGATTAGCACATTTTTTCTGTAGTCCCAAAGTAAAACAAGACCCCTTTGCTTTGAAATGGCCCCGACTTAACCACTACCACGAGTTACTTATTAAACAGATTTACTTTTAGAGCAACAGTAGGCAAGAAAATCAAGTCAGCTCCAAAGCACTTTACGTTAAAAATACGTTAACTAAAATACATCATGATCTGCAGAGCCCAACTGTCGAAGGATTAGCAAGTGGAAAGATTGTCAACTTGATTGCTCGATATAAATCAACAAATGAAAATTCTCGTCAGCCAAAAACAAAAGAACAATAAACATTAGCGATAGGCTCGTTTATTTTAAACAAACCTTGAGTCACTGGCGCATCGTTGTGTCCCTCATCGGAGCTGGTGCAGCAGTTGTTTCCCTCTTCGAGCTCCACATGCACGTACGAGTCCAAATCCGACACCGCCACTTCAGCCATGTCCGGATCTACAACCGGCCGTTTTTCACAAGACTCCATTAAATGCAATGCAGACACTAGTACCAAACAGCAATGTCCGTGTACCCGTGCACAACCATAAAACTGTAACCGCACACACCCAGCTACTTTCAAACTTTCCCCGGGTCGCAGAGCAGAGCCAATCCGGGAAAGTAAACGAACCGGAGCACCTCCCTCTTTCATAACAACGCCGCCCAATGAGACCGTCCACACTGAGCATGCGCGTGGATGGAGCTAGAAGTAGAATTTTATATTTAAAATATAGAAATGCCATTTCTATCCAATAATACTAGCATGTGCATGTTTTCCAAAAAAAGGTTCAAAAGTTCAAATTTTTGGCACGACATTTACATTTTCATACTCGATGTGTCTGCGTGTAACCAATGGTGTAACCTTCATCAATGGCCGCTAGATGGTGCACCTGTTGTATTTATTGTATTGTAACTCCCTCATTCCAGTAGAAGAAGTGTGTAGCTGACACAACCTGCACAGGTCGTTGTGCCAGCAAAAAGGTAAAGATGACAAATGTCATCCACCTAATTCATGTTTCAGCAATATGCTGTACAGCAAAAGAAGTGTTTATATCGGGGCGTCGGCGATCTGGGTGCACGAGGCTTTTCAGTCTTCGCACGGCACAATGTCGCAGTGGTTAGCATTAGCACGCTAACCTAGCAAGCTACCGTATAAACAAAACAAAACCCATGCCTACTGAAGGGATGTCACTACCACATACGTCCACGTCATCCAACTTTACAAAAACGTGGTGTAATATACGAAATTTTAAAATAAAGTCGCAAATGTTGACAACCTGAAATTGTGTGAATGTGTGTCCTTGTACACGCAGTGTTTTTCTCATTAATCACGAGCCTTTGGAACTCACCATGTAATTTACAGATTTTCCTTTTCTCTACACAAAGCAACATAATCTGTTTTTACAGTTTCAAAGCTCAAACAGACACCAGACTTAAGTGTTCGTGTAAGATCTCAGTCGCTCACTGTTAGTCTCACTAAAACGGCTTAGAGGGAAAGGGGAGCAGAATAACATGAGCCATATCTGTTATTTACATTAAAACCACGATCATGTGTTTCGTTATTGTAAAATAATTTATTTAGAATATGTAAATAGAACATTAAGAACTTTATTATATTTTATAATGATCCCTAGCACAAAACGACTGTTGGCCCATCAACTTTAAGTAATAAGAATAGATTCAATAGATTATATCAAACAACACCTAAATTCTAGAGTTAACTGGGTTTAATTCTAACCCAGAGAGACATCTTTGACCAACATAAAGTACACAACCTAAAACAAGCACATTATGAAAAAGTGACCCTAAAGATTGTGAAATGTGCTTAAGAACTCATCCCTGTGAAGAATTGGGATGTTACAAATGCATTAGGAAAGTTGGGAATGAGTTTAGACACAACTAAATATTCTATTTTCGCAAACAAAGATAAAACTGAATCTGGTATAGAGCCTTTAAGGTGATTCTGTTTACAATATTTAATACTGTGGGTCTGAATAGCTTTATCAGCTTTGATAAGTCAGTTACGTCATAGGGCATTTTCTCACTAGGGTGCTTCTTCCTAACCCCTTGTTTGTTCTCTTAGACTTTTGGTGAAACTTCCTTATCCCCTTGGTAAAAGACATGTGTGACGATAAAAATGGCAAGTCGCCGAAGAGCGATGATGAGAACGAGCTGTCAGCCAGTGATGAATCCGAGCCGGAAGAGGCCCCCAACAACCAGCCCTTTGACCCTGAGCTGGATGGAGATGACGACGAGGATGACGAAGACCTGGACAAAGCAACCGAAAAAGTAGCCCAAGTTCCCGCCCCTAAAAGCAGCCCTTTCAGCCTCAGAGGTGGGGGCTCTGGATTTTCCAACCGCAGTCACAGCATCTTCGACTGCTTGGATACCATGGCCAAAATGACGTCTTCCTCTTTGGGCCAGGATAATGTCATAGATGGCGTTTTCGCTCGCCCCGCCCCGCCGCCGAGCCGCAAAACGAGCCATCCTCCTTCGGCCAGTCCGATCCCGGCGAAGAAACGCGGGGTCCCTGATTACATGATGAATCCGGATCGCTGGACCCACTACAGTTTGGAAGATGTGGCTGAAACTAGCGACCGGGGCAATAGCAGGGTGGCACATCAGTATCTGGCGAGTCTGCTGCAAAAGAAAGATGAACCGGTAAACCGGGACTCCTACAATACCGAGGAGAAAATCATCTTCTCCAAACCCAACCGGGTGGGCAAGGAGCAGCCTGCAAACAAGCTGGAAAAAGAGGGCAAGGAAAAGGGAATGCGCCTTTGCCACTTGGAGGACGAGGAGGACGAGGAAGAGGACAAGAAGGCAGCGCAAAAGAAGCAAAACAAAGTCGACGCGGACGTTGAGAAAAAACTGATTAGCGTCGAAAAGGGAGGTGATGATGATGATGTAACACAAGAGGCTAACTCCGGATTTGTTGCACTCAAGAAAACTCACCACAAAATGTACAGGAAGACCACAGCGGAGAGTAGCCACATGTAGGCTCATACCAGTGTTATGATTCGAGAATATAGGAAAATTGTGTGTATAGACTGATGGCAAAATGAAAAAAAAAAAATGAAAAAAAAGGAAAGGAAATCTCTAAAGGATGGAGATTTCAAAGTCAATTTTCAGGTTTTGCCACTAGTCTAATGTTAAATACAATGCAGCATATCAATAAGTTGTAATATTGCATTTACATTTGTCTTCCTTATAAATATCGACGCAAATGGAGCTTGAGAATACTAGACATGCTTAGCGTAGTCGGCCACTTCATCGGTTAGTGGGTCTGGAACCTTTTTCCATTCCAATTATTTTTTGTCGATAATCAGCCATTGCCTTTCTAAGTGTGCGGTCGATTCTTAAATCTTTCTACAATAGTACTGTTCCTTACGTTCTGCTTTGTCTTGTCTATGTGCCTGCGTCTTTAGATGAGTAGATTGACTGCCAGCGTAAACAAAACATGTACTGTTATTACACTTTTAGCGGCGAGGACGACGACGGGGCACAGTTTAGCGCTGAAACGACTAATCGGATTGTGACTTGCCGACTATTAATAATATTGTTTGTTTTTTTATGACAAAAACGTGTTCAGTTGCGGCCCTAGTTCTCACTGTAGTTGTGACCATCTTCACCCCATTTGACTCAAAAGTTACGACGTTTGACATAACGTTCTTACTTCTGACCATCGTAGTAGACTTTAAGGTGTATGTAGTACTAAAGTAGACGGACTTTAGGGCGGTTTTTGTACTATGCTTGATTTTAAATACCTTTAGATCTCTACTGTAGTAAATAAAAATGGCCACACTTGATGATGGTCTTCTTTTTGAACCGACTTTCTTGACCTTGTTATAAACTGTTTCGCCTTTTATGTTCCTGCTTGCTTTGATAAATTGGATGCAACTTGTTGTTAAAGTCGTCTAGATAAGGTGTAAAAATCGGTATCAGAATTATTTGTATGACTTAAAATGTATAGAATTTTATTTTGTAGGCCTTTACTGTACTGTACGTCAAGTTAAACAATACTGTCAATGAGTTACCTTTGTGTGTGTTTTCAAAATGTTGTGTAAAAGTAAAAATCGTCTTTCGAAACTTAAAAGCGGAACTGTGGTTTTGTTTCTTTCTTTTTTTATACAGAAATTTAAGTAGCAGACCTCACAAGGACCTGATGCGCTTACACGTTCTCCGATCCTTAAAAGGTTTGGGAACTCAAACATTCAAAGTGGTTCAGTGCGATAAAAGCGGCCTCATTTGTCTGTTATCTTAAGATTTTTTTTTTTTTTTAATATGCCACATTCACACGGCGCCGCGCTGAATGGTCTCTCTGTTTTCGGACACTTTTTTTATCGTCCCAGAGGCTTGAATTTTGCATGACAGTTTTGAATCATATACTGTATTCAATCCACAATAAGTTGGTTCCATGCAGTGTTAATTTCGTCGACTAAAATATTTAGTCTTAATTTTAGTCAAAGTGATTTTTCTGACGACTAAAATTGGACTAAAACTAAATTAAACGTTTTTCATGCGTCTAAAACTATGACTAAAATGTCCAGATATTTTAGTCGACTAAAATGAGACTAAATAAAAATGGAAAGGAGAGACTAAAATCATCCAAACTTCTATTGACCGTCTGAAAGAGCCTCATATCATGTAAATTCACTGCCAAAGGAACAGCTCTGAGCTTTGTTCATGAGGGAGCAGCTCCATGAAGCAGAGGACCTCGATTAAATATGATTATAATGAATATTATAAATACAAAGTCGATTAAATTTGTCCTTAATTTAGTCGACCAAATTGACTTGCAATTTTAGTCGACTAAAACTCGACTAAAATGTAATTACATTTTCGTCAAAAGACTAAAACTAAATTAAAATATCTTGTCAAAATTAACACTGGTTCCATGTTTCCATTCCAATTTATTGTGTTTTGAGGATTGAAACTGAAAGGAACGCGACATCTTTTTCAGCATGGTTTTTAAGGGCAGCCTATCCCAAAGTGTGTGGGTTAAACCTTTGACAATGGTCACTTCGTCACAGTAGGACTGAGTGACGTTGGTTAATTAACCCTAATGAGAGTTTTAGCGATAATCCTCCTGTGTGTTTTCATTCCATGAGGCATTTGCTTTTCTTGGAAGCGGTTGTTGAATGAGGTGTGTTCAGATGCCTTTGGGTAAAAGAAACAAAAGATCTCAGGCTACCACTGTAGTTGCACTATATTTAGCTACACATTACGTTGGTGATTGTGCATATTATTATGAACCGACCAACATCTCTTGATACTGTTCATTTAGCCTCTTACCTTAACCACCAGTTCAGTTTTACCCAAATCTAGAAGCTTCTCGACTGGAGATGCCCTGAGATGCCCCCTTCTAATAAAGTCGGCAGTAGGGGTGGGCCATATCGTTATCGCGATATTATTTTTTTGATGTCGTTGTAGACACAATATCATTGGATCATATTTGCGCCGTTAAATAGGCGTATGGATGGTATTAGGTAATTTGTCCATTGTCAATTATATCGTAAAATATATCGTTATCGTGATATTTCTTTTTTTATATCGTGTTATAGATTTTAGTCCATATCGCCCTGCCCTAGACTGCAGGTCAGGACCTTAAAATAAAAAAATCTTACATAAATTAAATGAACAGTTTACAACATTTGTCCTATGAACTGTAGCTGGTTAGGATTTTTCTTCAAAAAGTTACATTTACTGTATTTTTGGGCCTCATATAAACAAGGTCCAAATTGCACCTGACTCTATATAATTAAAATGAATAAAGTAGCAGTTTGAAAACCACTGTCCTACTGTATTAGTCACACGCGCTGTAACGTAACCACAAAAAATGTGATCAGCTAGTTCTATCACAATGTTGTGGCGAAATCCTGTGACGGATTCTCACTAACATGATCCTCAGCAGTCACAGGAGATTATTCAAGCTGCTCAACCCACCAGTGAGCTTTTGTGTGTGGGGTTCACTCTACAAAATAGAAACTTAAGAGGTAGTAATAGAAACAGGCTTGACTTTGAATCCAGAGTATTGCTTAATTTCATGGTATGTGCCTTTTTCTTTTTTTGTAATGACAGCTCCTATGCAAATCTATGTAAAGGTTTCTTAACGACATTCTGAGCGTCGCCTGAACGCCTCTCTCATTGTCCCGGAGCCGTGAGCTGGAGGGAGACGTCACCTGGAGCAGGTAAAAACAGGCACGCCTAGACTTCACCTCTCAATCTGTGACGGACATGTGCGTTGTAAAGGCTGATAAAAATGCGGAAGAGAAGAACAGTTAATAGCGAGGTTAACGTAACACAGGTGCTCTTTGTGACAGGGTTTGAATCGCGAGGATGAAGCCGTGAAGCCCGTCCGTGCGTCTGCGCCAAAACGCTAATTTTTTTTGGATTATGTTGGACGTGTCCTGCTGCTGAACCTGCGTGGGACTTTGACCCTACTCCAACATGTTTTTCAGGAAGGCCGAGGTAAGAAACTTTTGAACAAACATTTGAAAGTGGGTTAAGCGTCTCTGTAAACAATAGGTATATCGTGCGTGCTTTCACTTTGAAGGCAATGGTGTTTTTACTGTGGTTTTCAAAAGGGAAAGAAGGGCCTAAACGTAAGATTATTATTATTATTGATTAGCCTTTTATTATCAGCAAGTAAGAAAGTAGACATTGGGTTAGAAATGTGAAGATGTCCATCCCAATACTACCAGGTCTACTTGGGCTTCTGCAGGACTTTATTCATTGTAATTTTATATATTTTTTCATTGTTATTTGTAAATGCATTTAAATTGGCTGGTTAAGACATGGTTTTAAACTATGTCATTTAGTCCCGTTTTTAGGGTGTGGGTTTTTTTTGTGCCAAAGATTTTATCAGGTGGTGATACTATTATGTTAAGTGACACACCACGTGGTCTAACGCCTGTGTTGCTTAATGCAGTGGTTCTCAACTGGTGGGTCGGGACCCAAAAGTGAGTCACTTGACCTTTTTTTCAGTGGGTTTGAAACTGTTGGTGGAGAAACACTATTCTGTTAAAATGACTGTTATTGAGTCGTTTTGATCATAATTTCATTACTTTAAAAGCTGATCTGATAGTTATGGAATTATGATTTGGTGGGGTGATACAGTGTGTGCCTGTCCCTACGCAAGGCAAACGTGTGATAATAATGTCAATCGTTATTATTAATACATCAGAAACAACATTAGATCGGTATTGGCACCTACCTGAAGGAACTACAGTGTAAACCTGTGATTAATCTCTAATTACATCTTCAAAAGTAAGATTAACGATGTAGTAATGCTTTTTTAGTTCTACTTCGTCCTATCAATTGTTTCTTTTTCTTTTGGTTCATTCTACAAACATCTGTAACAAATGTACCGAGCTGCTGTGTTATGCATTTAAACGCTTTTCTTGGTAAATGTTGCCAAGTTTAAAACTGATGAGTTAATAATCTGTATCTGTTCAGCTCAGGAAGGACTTATTTGTATCTGAAGTTCATGTAATGTAGACATTATCATTTATTATGTTATGTAAATGTATATTGAATTGAATATTGGGGAGGTATAAGCTTATTACTTCAGCCTACTCCACTTTGAGCATCTGTATTTTCATTTTGTCTTAAAAGACAAAATGAATGTAAAAAAAAGAAGCTCGAACTAAACAATTTAGCATCGTATGTGACAATTAAAATTTTCATTTGTGTCACGGCTCGACATCCTAGGGTAATGGGTCCCCGAAGCCATACCAGTGAAGAAGCGCTGGTTTAATGTGTATAAGCAGTGGAAAATAGTAGCCTAGTAGTATTGAATTGAATTGAATTGAATACTTTATTTCGAGCTAAAGAAATTAAAAACAGAAATATATATACATAATAAAAAGAAAAAAAGACACATTAATTTACATTACAACTCGAAAAGGAGTGGGAAGAAGACAAGCTTATTGACTCCCACCCCTGTTCATAAACCCAGTGTAGTGTCTAAAAGAGCCTATATAACATGAAAGAAGTCCTGCCTTGTTGTCAGGCATTTCAGCGACAAACTATAGTTGTGAAAGATATTGAGAAGTACGACAGTTTTGTTATGACCTCAGAGACCGGGGACTATATAATAGGCTGCTTGTGCGCGACTTAAAAACAACCTTCATTATTAGAGTGATGCATCGCAAGTACCTGGCTTTGCAGCACATAGATCTAGCCCTTTTAATTAGTCGTCTGAAGCTGCCAATATTGGATTGATATCATATGAATACAATGTCTAAACATAGAAGCAAAAGTGTTAAAGGGCGGTGGAGTTTCTGTTGTAACCCAGCCATGAAGCAAAGATACTGGGGTCACACCTATGCAAAGGTTTATCATACCAGTAAAACAGGAAAACGGTGAAGTTTAGCGTTATCTCCCTCGCTGTAAACTAAAGCTGGAGGGAAAGCGCGTGGGCGAGCGGAGAAACAGCCAAACAACGGAGCACTGGGGAGCAGGAAGTTTCACTGTTAGACAGGTCGGGACATGCGCCCTGATGTGAGAGCATATAGCCATCTTATCTCTGTCATCGCCGTAACACATTTCTGCATGTATTTACAATCACAAATGGTCTTTACAAGGTGGACGCAATTTCAGGATGATTATAACTTTAGTCAACCTGATTGTCCTATCTTTCTTCACTGAGTAAAGGCCTAAATACTGCCCCATTCTATTTAATCTCACGAACTGTGTCACTATTGCTGATTTATATATTTTTAAAGGTGCATTATACAACTTTTTATGTGGAAAAAAAAGTTGATATTAGGTTGTATGTAGGGCTGAACGATTGTGAGAAATAATCTAATTGCGATTTTTTTTCTTCAATATTGCGATTGCGATTAAATATGCGATTATTGTTGCAAGGTCCTCTTCTCATGTATTTTTCACCTAACACAAGCAATAAATCAGCCTGTTTCATAATAAACAATATTTGAAGTGAAAATTGCAACAAAATTGTTGCTTGACCTATTCAAAATGTGTGTGGACTGCACTTCTTAAACTGTCTGAACTTAACAGTACAGTCTATAAATAAATGCTAAATTATATAGATATTAAAAAAAAAGAACTCACTGATCCAGTCAGTAACATCACCCAGACTAAAGTGCAGGAAAGTAAGAACACACGTCTGCTTTAACTAGTTGGAAAAGTTTTAGGAAATCAAACTCCCAATTAATACAAAATAAGCTATTTAATTTATTAAATAGTACTTTATTATTTCGGCCAATCAAATCCCAGTCTGAGCTGCGACTCGTAGTACTTCAGATGCGCGTTATTGAAGGACACGGAGAGGCCAGATGGAGCACACGCCAAATCACAGTGGAATTAGAAGCAGCATTTTGGTTTTGGGATGTAACTTTGGACAATATGAAGAAAGAAAAGAACACTGACACAAGGAGACGACATGAGGTGCCAGACACAGACACGTCTCTTTGACTCGCAGCCATTTAGTGACATTTCAGCTTAAACAGCACATTTCCTCAGCAAAATAAGACATGACACGGACTCCTGCCTCGGATCCTAGTTACCAACCCTTTTCATACAGCAGTTTAGTGTTTATATCTTGCGTCTGTACGACCTACGGAGCGGATATGTGGTAGACGCAAAGGTAAATAAAGGCACATGGCACATCGCCTCCGCGGATACTTAATGGTCATGAAACGTCATTATGCTTTTGAGATAAGTTCTTTATCCACAACATTCCCAAACATAAGCCCCCTAAACTGAGCCACAAACGACTCTTTACTTTTTACAATCAGCACAGACTCACCTATATATGTCTGTGGAGGCAGAGGCGTAGAATCCGGAGGTGAGGGAGTTTCTGTGATCATCAGAGCGTGTAGTAGCGGCGACGGAATGGCGTGATTAGCGCTGCGGCTAACGCAATGCTAACGGAGAAAAGCAATATTCCTTCGCGGTGGCTGCATGATAAAAGCTGATATTTTCACTGTACATCCACAATCTACCGCGCACCTTAACTAGACTGAGACGTAAACAAAAGCACGCGACGGAGCGGACTTTGCCGCCATATCTCGTTGCTCCATTTACTTCCCAAATCGCGTGCCCTGCGATTACGAAATCGCGTTGTGTAATATCGCGATAAAATTGCAAATGCAATTAATCGTTCAGCCCTAGTTGTATGTGACCTTGTAGTGACCCAGCGGCTGTATGAACGGTCAGTATGACGCCTTTACTTTCGATCACAGTGGTCGCTATAACGCTCCGGGATCACTTGTTTGGGAGGTTTTCTCTGCTGATGGACCGTCCCACCAGAAAACCTACAAAACAATTGATCCTAGAGCGTCCAGTGGTTCTCAGTTCGTGGGTTGTGGAACCATTTTCAATGAGCCGTGAGCATTTTCCGGGGAACATTTCTTTCAATATTTATCTTCGGAAACTGTGAAAATGACTGTAATG
The DNA here is from genome assembly GCA_021464625.1 of Proterorhinus semilunaris. NCBI lineage: Eukaryota > Metazoa > Chordata > Actinopteri > Gobiiformes > Gobiidae > Proterorhinus > Proterorhinus semilunaris. The sequence continues at coordinate 9,133,339 of CM038346.1, forward strand.
TTGGTCATAATTTCAGGTTTACAGGTTTAGGTAATGTTTATTCAATATTTTTTTCTGGGAAAAGTCAGTCAGTAAATCTTTTTTTTTTAATTATTGGATTGAGATTAAAATGGTAAAGACTATTTTTGCTTAATATGCATAATTTGTACTTCTTGAGACATTTTTTGTTAAAGGCCTTATACCTTATATTTATTTTTACAAACAATGAAAGAGGACGGCACTAAATTCAAATGTTTTGGTCCAAACTCATTCCGAACTTTACGCACATATTTGTAGCATCACAATTCTCCATAGGGACGAGTTTATAGGCACATTTCACAACTTGCAGGGTCACTTTCACAGAAACGTGACCCTGAAATTTCATGAAATGGATACAAAAGCTTTATTATTCGATGCAGTGATTTTCCCACTTGTGTCTGAGTTTACAACATACTAAAGGAGGACAGGATACATTTCGTTCCACTACTTGAAAGAAAAAACAAAATCAGGAATAGTGCATTTTCTAATAGCAAAACATGTGAGCTTTACATAATGAACATAAAAACAATATGGAGCTATTTTCCCCCTACCATGAATTTGTTGTTATTAAAGTGACTTGTGATCTGTCGGAAGAACAATTGCAGATCATGTGTTATTTATGAAATGCATCCCATCTCTTCTAGGACTGTAGAAAAAATGTATTTCATTTAAAAATGGAGTTGGTAAGTCAAATCGGCTCATATCTTCAGAAAATTGTGTTCTTTGAGATTTTTTTTGAATGAATAATTTGCATGTTTAAAAATCTTTGATGCAAACTGCACAGTGACCTTTCAGTTTTGTACAGTGATTACCTTCGATATTTTTCAATTATATTTTTTTTTATGCACTTTAAAATTGAAGATCTTCTTTTGGGGAAAAATCGCCCAGCTCTAATCTCTTCACAGTAAAAACAAAACGACAATCTCCGGTGTTTTCCTTAGTATTATTGTGACATGATTAATAAAAACTCTCCTTTTACTGTGTGCATGTTATGATCAAATGAAATGAACGAGTACATATTTACAGTAAAGGCCTGTGGGGCCCTTGTTGTCCGTTAACTGCTCTCCATTCAGAAAAGTGATTCACCTGAGCTGTTACAGTGCCTTGCGAAAGTATTCGGCCCCCTTGAAGTGAAATGAAATTTATTGGATATTTCAAACATTTTTAACTAATAAATAACAGAAAAATTGGGGATGTAAAATTATTCAGCCCCTTTACTTTCAGTGCAGCAAACTCTCTCCAGAAGTTCAGTGAGGATCTCTGACTGATCCAATGTTGACCTAAATGACTAATGATGATAAATAGAATCCACCTGTGTGTAAACAAGTCTCCGTATAAATGCACCTGCTCTGTGATCGTCTCAGTGGTCAGTTTAAAGCGCAGAGAGCATCATGAAGAACAAGGAACACACCAGGCAGGTCCGAGATACTGTCGTGGAGAAGTTTAAAGCCGGATTTGGATACAAAAAGATTTCCCAAGCTTTAAACATCCCAAGGAGCACTGTGCAGCGATAATATTGAAATGGAAGGAGTATCAGACCACTGCAAATCTACAAAGACTCGGCCGTCCCTCTAAACTTTCGGGTCCTACAAGGAGAAAACTGATCAGAGATGCTGCCAAGAGGCCCATGATCACTCTGGATGAACTGCAGAAATGTACAGCTGAGGTGGGAGACTCTGTCCATGGAACAACAATCAGTCGTATACTGCACAACTCTGGCCTTTATGGAAGAGTGGTAAGAAGAAAGCCATTTCTTAAAGATATCCATAAAAAGTGTTGTTTAAAATTTGCCACAAGCCACCTGGGAGACACACCAAACATGTGGAAGAAGGTGCTCTGGTCAGATGAAACCAAAATCGAACTTTTTGGCAACAATGCAAAACGTTATGTTTGGCGTAAAAGCAACACAGCTCATGACCCTGAACACACCATCCACACTGTCAAACATGGTGGTGGCAGCATCATGGTTTGGGCCTGCTTTTCTTCAGCAGGGACAGGGAAGATGGATGGGAAGATGGATGGAGCCAAATACAGGACCATTCTGGAAGAAAACCTGATGGAGTCTGCAAAAGACCTGAGACTGGGACGGAGATTTGTCTTCCAACAAGACAATGATCCAAAACATAAAGCAAAATCTACAATAGAGTGGTTCACAAATAAACATATCCAGGTGTTAGAATGGCCAAGTCAAAGTCCAGACCTGAATCCAAATGAGAATCTGTGGAAAGAACTGAAAACTGCTGTTCACAAACGCTGTCCATCCAACTTCACTGAGCTCGAGCTGTTTTGCAAGAGTCTCTCAATGTGCAAAACTGATAGAGACAAACCCCAAGCGACTTACAGCAGTAATCGCAGCAGAAGGTGGCGCTACAAAGTATTAACTTAAGGGGGCTGAATAATTTTGCACGCCCAATTTTTCAGTTGTTTATTTGTTAAAAATGTTTGAAATATCCAATAAATTTCGTTTCACTTCATGATTGTGTCGCACTTGTTGTTGGTTCTTCACACAAAAATTACAGTTTTATATCTTTATGTTTGAAGCCTGAAATGTGGCAAAAGGTCGAAAAGTTCAAGGAGGCCGAATACTTTCGCAAGGCACTGTATCTCACACACACACCTTTTGTTTAGTCTGTTATAAATGAGTTAAGCAGATGTTGTTTCCCTGTGTTAAAGGAACCCCTAGAGATGGGGGACAGGAGCGGGGAGCCCTTTCTTCGAGAATCGGTATGTATGCTTTCACCCTCCATTCACCCATATCTACTGTATGTATTAAAGGACCTGGAGCTCCACAGAACAGGTGTAGTGCTCTGCAACAGATTCTTGGAACACAATCCCGTTGAGTCACTGAATAAAAGTGAAACTTGCACAATGGGTAATGTGACCCAACGTGTTTTTTCTTAGGCTTCACCTTTGTGCCTCAGCCCAGATCTGGAATAATAGTAAACAAGCGGAGCTCCTTTTATTTATTCTTTAATACAAATATAATGAAAACAATAATAGAAAACTTAATGCACGATTTCACAAATTCATTCAAATGTTTTATGAAAAGATTGTGTATAATTAACCGCCTGGGTCTGAAGTTTGATATGACCCAAGTAATGTGAAATAACAGTATTTTTGAACAGTCTTATTGCTGATTTTAGCCAATGAGACGGGCTTTTCCTGTGAACCCCCCTGTCAGGTCCAATCATGAGGGAGGGGGAGGAGCTTGATCATTTACTTTTGAAAGTTTGTTCTCACACTCCTCATTTTTCCAACTACGATTGGCTCTCTGTTCTACTCAGGATGGGAGGGTGGGTGGGGGCGTTCAAAAGACATACGACTATGTGCTGGTGTCCCACAAACATGAAGATGACGACGACCTGAAGAGCCAAAGAGCAAAAGCTTTCATCCACCAACTGGAGCGGAAAAAAAACTTCAAAGTGCACGTGAGTTTCTGCCGACATGGGGCCAAATACACGGTTAGAATATTTCATGTGGGAAGTGTGCTGAATGTTTTGTTTGCACAGAAAATAGAGCATGAAGAAAAGGTGTTCTACGGCCTGCGGGCGCCGAAGGAGATCTTTGAGGACTACATGTACCTGCTCAAAGTGTCCGACTCCTGTAACTGGTCTGGGGATTTCAAAGACGACGTGCTGCAAGCCACAAGGTGCTGCTGAGTAAACACACGTTCACCTTGTAATAGAAACTGGATGTCACTCACCTTTGACCCACTTAATAACAACATATACAAGAGCCATGGGCGTAACTTCCTTATGGTCTGGTGTGGATATGTCCCCACCAACATTGGCCTGGCCGGGACAGTCCCCACCAATATTTCACTTTTCCCTTCTGAGCATCTTCAAACTACTGTAAATGCGATGCTGCCCAAATGTTTTTAAGTCCTGCTGCTCCCACTGTGATGTGAGGGGCGTAGGGGACACGTCTTCTCATTGGGATCTTTCACAAGATCAGGTTTATGGAGCTTATTTACGTGAAAACACGTGATGCCTGTAGGTTTTACTCAAAAACGATCAGAAAATAGTTCTAATGCTCTTTCCATTACTCAGTTTTAATGAGAAGTCAAGTGCGGGAGGAGAGCGGTGTGTTCCTTCCATAGACTGTAAGCGCAGCAGTGAGGGGAGGGGCCAAATGGAAGGAGAGACAGACTCGCGTGTCAAAAAATATATGTATTTATTCAAGTACATTCTAAGAAATTTGACAGGCTGGTTAGCATTATTAACTATTTTATTTCAACAAAAAGCTTTTTCTCCACGAGTGACCCCATTAAGATTGACACCAAACCTACGCCCTTGACAGGTGCCATTAAACATGAGTCACACAGGGCTACATTTACAGCCGGGATGATAACCGGGTTACTCATGGTCATGGGTTTACAAACACACTCGACACATGTATGAGCAGCCAGAAGGGAAGTGAATACAGTATGGGCAATATGTAATAATGTTTGTAACAATGTTGTATTTTGCTGAGAATACACTGTAATCTTTTCAGATGCAAAGTTTAAAATAAAGAGTCCTCATATTTGTTTCACTAACGCTGCCCATTTCTTTAGGATACGCATTGTGAACTATATTATCCGCAACACGTACACCACCACAGGGGGTGAGTGACCATGGAGCTTCATATTTCAAATGTAAATAACGTGGTTTGATGAGAATATACAGTATTTACCATGATATAATCCAACCCCACAGAGAAACTGGATGAACTCTTAAAGAATCATGTGTTTGAGACGGCGTTCTGCCTCCACGAGGTACCGGTTTGTTTTACCTCAGAGTGATAGCATTGTGTCTTTATGTAACGTTTAACCATGGGTCTGTTGTAGAGGAAGGAGCAGAAGACGCTGGGGGAGAAATGGGCTCGATGGTCCGGACTGTTCACAGGACAGCCGCTGACTCAAGTCAGGTGAGTCGCCTTTTTCTTTTTCATTTGTCTTCTCTTCATGCAAACTACAAGACTGTGCCAATCACAATGCATAGGTTAGCTTTAAATTGGATTCAGTCCGAGATTGTTAAACCTACAAAAACATGTGCAGCCAATAGTTTAGTTAGTGGTCTTTTCATTGTCGAGGCAAACACCAAAATATACAGGTGCTCGTCATGGCATGAAAAATTGCATTCACTTCTGTTATTCTACTTAAACTGTGAAACTATTATGATGGACTCATTACAAGCAAAGTGAGATATGTATAGCCTTTATTTGTTATAATTTTGATGATTATGGCTCACAGCTCGTAAAAAACCCAAATTAAAAATCTCAGAAAATTAGAATATTTTGAAAATGGACTGTAAGCCATAATCATTAAAATTATAACAAACAAAACATGTAATGAGTCTATATAATATATTAGTTTCACATTTTAAGTTGAATAACACTTTCTCATGATATTCTAATAATATGACGAGCCCCAGTATAGCTAGAGCCATATGAACCACCTCTGGAAGGTTCCTAGAGTCAGGACCTAACCCAAGGAGGCTGCATTTAGGTTTTGCATGTTTGAAAAAAAAAAGTGTTCATGTTTGGTCATGTATTACAGATGCAATTGAGTTGAAGTTGTAATTGATGTACTATAGACTGCTGCCTCAGCATCCTTGAGTGTAAAGGTACCTGGGGTGGTCAATCAGATCCCCCTTCCAACTAACCGAACAACATGACCTTTTAGTTTTCTTGTTAGCAAATGATTGTGAAACATGATATAAATATGTATGACAGATACTATTGAATGTGGGGGGAAAAGCAAACGATTGCGCTAAAAGTATTTTCACATTGCATTACAATCAGAGAGGGGTTTTTCATCAGAAACATACTGATCAGTTTTGACACAAGCAGAGCCGCCAAGAACAAAGATCCATCATTTGACAGGAACTCAAAGCGGGAGGCCAACCTTCTGGAGGAATGTCATAAATCACCTTCTGACATTTCTTACGCAGTTGTCAACTCTATTAGATGATTTCTATAGCCAACTCAGAAATCCATTTACCTTTTAGTGAGATTAGTCCATCAAGTTCATGTGGTATATAAAGCTCCTTTTTTCAAAAACAATGACGGGCATGTTCTACTGAAGGGCAAATATTGATCTAGAACAATGTGATGGTAAAAATAATAGTTCATATCTGTCCAGGTTTGGCCATGTATTAAAAAAATGTAATTGAGCTGAATTTGACATGACCTAACTATTTATATTCATCAATGTATTTGCTTGTGTCTTTGTGTGTCCAGGAATTACTTTGGGGAGAAGGTGGCCCTCTACTACCTGTGGCTGGGCTGGTACACGAAGCTGCTCGTACCGGCGGCTGTCCTGGGAGTTGTCGTTTTCCTGTACGGTCTGGCCTTTTTCCGAACCAATCCACTGATGTGAGTCTCCGTATCATTCCGTTAAAAAGGTCTTGATATCATTTTGTGTGAACTCGGCCGCTAATGATTTCAAACATGTGCTTCTCCACACACAAACCCGTCCTTCTCACTCTCAGTAAAGAAGTTTGTGAGGCCAACATCATCATGTGTCCACGCTGTGATAAAAGGTGTGACGTGTGGCAGCTTTCAGACACATGCACATACGCCAAGGTATTCTAACAGTTCATTTTTTTAAATCAATATTTTGCCCGATGTGTAATAAAAAAGTCCTCTGACTTTCTACGCAGGTCAGTCATCTATTTGATAACGAGGGCACTGTGGCGTTTGCGATGTTCATGGCCATCTGGGGTGCGTCTCTATTCTGCCTCTCGCATGTTGGACTCTTTGAGCTTCAGCTTTCTTAAATTTGCTTCTGGTTTATTTTAGCGACCTTGTTTCTGGAGCTGTGGAAAAGACACAGAGCGACTCATGTGTCAAAATGGAAAGTGTACGACTGGTGCGAGGAGGAGGTAAGCAGCAGTTTTAAATACCGTAGTCATAAAGCTGCCGCGTCCACTGTCAGGGCTATAATACTGATAAAACTACAAAAACAGAAACAGATCGCCATGCATCGTAGTTTTGGAAGAAGAACTCCATTTGTTTTGTCCGACTTCTGTACATTGAATATGCAGCATACAGTGCTGGTCAAAAGTTTGAAAATACTTGTATTGGCTTTTCTTTATTTTCAACACTACTTAGGCCTACATTTATGATTCTTATTGAAGACATTAAACAATGAATGAACACATGAAATTATGTTGGAAACAAAACAGGGTGAAATAACTCAAAATATGTTTTATATTGTAAATTCTTCTAAATTACCACCCTTTTTAATTTGAGCATTTTCTCAACGAGCTTCATTAGGTTGTCTCCTGATATGGATTTCAACAGTCTGTGAAGTCAAGACCTTTTCTGGTGACTACATTGTGAAGCCCTTTGACAAAATGTCAAAAGTGTGCAAAGCAGTAATGGTTACACACAGTATAGTGTAGGCTATTTTCAAGAATCTATTTCACCTTTTTTGTGTTTAAAATATAATTCCATGAGTGTTCATTTATGAATGAATTCCTTCAGTGAGAATCTACAATGTAAGTAGCCGTTAGGAAAAAACAACAACATTTGACTAGTACTGGAATAATAAAGAATTTGTATTGATTGTGAGCTTGCAGGCTTGTTTTTGTTAGCATTGCTGTGACAGTGACTCTGAAAAGTGACCCTGTGAAGAATTGTTAGATATTAGAAAATAGATAAATCTCTGAATGCTTCAAACATGACCATATACAGGTGCTCGTCGTATAATTAGAATATCCTGAAGACGTGACTTTAAATGTGAAACTGATATATGATATAGACTCATTACATGCAAGTGACATATTTCAAGCCTTTGTTTGTTATAATTGTGATGATTATGGCTTGCAGTACATTTTCAAAATATTCTAATTTTATGAGATTTTTCATTTGGGGTTTTTACAAGCTGAGCCATGATAATCAAAATTATAACGAATAAAGGCTATACATATCTCACTCATATCTATGAGATATAAATATGAGATATTCTAATTATATGACGAGCACCTGTATATGGTCATGTTCGAAGCATCCAGTGGGGGGAAACAAAGGGGGAAAAAAATTAAAACTTTCTCCAATTACTTCCAAACTACTTTAACATATGCTGAATTACGTATTTTCTCTAACAAGCAAAAATACAGAGAGATGGAGAGGAGCAAAGTGGTTCAACAGCCCATAAATGTGAAAATAATGGACAATGCTAATCATGATGCTAACATTGGCTTCATGCTACACATGCTAACGCTAGCTACGATTTTTCGCTTCCACTGGACAATCTGCTGTGAAAAACATCCATATGCATATTTTGATTTGACTTTATGTGTGTTTGATAAATATGTTTATAGTCCTCCAGAAAACTGCTAAACAGAGCGAAAATTGGTGATTCCCATAACATACTTCCTTCCCCTCGGTTAGGCCATGCCCCCTTGTAGGATGACGCGTTGCTGTCAGTTTGTGTTTGGGACGTTGGAATCACACAACAGTTTAAACGTTCGCTCCCTGCATCAATATTATCTATTTATACATTAAAAAAATAAAAAAATGGGCTTGTTAATTTAAAATCTTAGAAATTGGATGCTGGATGGAAATTTAAACATGTTGTGCGTGTCTAGAAAGAGATCACTGAAACAATTAAGGCATTCAATACGCAATACTTTTATTTTTCATCCATGCAAAAAAGTAGTAGAATAAAAATTACAGATACAGGCTCCGTGAAGTAAAACGTATTGACCATAAGAATGACCTGAAATGTGCACTTTTTAGTCTGTTTCTTCCCACCATAGACAAATTCCTATTCTCTGTATCTGCCCCAACAGGAAGAGCTGATTTTGGACATCGTCAACGATCCATTCTGCAGTCCCAAACGTTTCCAGCACTCATACTGGCGCAGCACTCTGGTCCTGGCTCTGGTTACCCTCATGGTGAGAAAATATGCCGCCGCATAAAGCTGATATGGTGCTTTTTCTAGAGCCTGTTAGGTGTGGCGCACAACCGAAAGCTGATAGCTGTATTTAGAGCAAAGCTGCACCGTGAAAAATGCACCCTCCTCCAGCGCAGGTAAAGGTCACTGACAACGGAGAATAACAGGAATGCTCTCAAACTGCTCCTGTGTTTACTCAACAATACACAAGGACAACCATCGCAGAGAGAATTGTCTGTGTGGAGATGTTTTGGATTGAAGTGTTTCACCCCAGTTCAGGACAACAGCTCAATGCTCTGTTGTTCACCCTGTGCTAGTTTTGACTCAGTGGAGTGTAGTGACTTGTGGAGATGGGAGGCACTGTGTTGGTACCCCAGTGTGGAACCATTATACATTATATGCAAGATAAGCCTATACTTGACTGCTGATCAGTGCCGTGTGTCGCAGTTGATGATCATCATTGGCCTGGCCCATGCCCTGGTGGTCTTCCGAGTGGTGGCGGCTCCTCTTATGTCCGAGGGCAGCTCGGAGTTCATTAGAGACCACGCCAACACTCTGGCCGTCATGATGGGCGCCGTACTGCACTACTTAACCATGCAGATCATGACCAAGGTATGTCACACTCTTAAAATACTGCATGCCCTTAAATGATTTTTAAGTTTTTATTTCATTCATGCATGTTTGAGTAATCCTGCGTATTATGTCAGTCTTCTTCTCAAAAGCTCCACATGCTTGTCTTACATCTTTGAGGAAGCAGCAGGGTTTGCAGATACAGTTCAACTTGTATTTGTTTTTGACTGGATAGTGGATATGTTATATTTGTTTTTAATTTTTATTTATCAAACAGGACAATATTAAAAAACAAATCTGGTTCTTCACTAGACACCGATTTTCAGCAGGTTCCTGCTCTGCAGCACTCAAAAACATAGATGCTTTCAGGGACATTTACAACATGATAATCATACAGGTTCACACGAAAAGAGGTTTGCAGGTTGGCGGCACAATGGCACAGTGGTTAGCACTTGTGCGTCACAGCAATCAACACAGATGTGTTGATGGAGTAAATGTAAAGTAAATGTTTGCTGGAGGCTCTTAGCGCTAATTCTGCTTCTGATTGGATGAGACACAGATATTCATGAAATGTACAATATACAAACCACTACAGACTCTAACTATAAAAACAAAGTAGGTTTTCATAAAAAATACTACATTTTCATGTAATTTTTGCTCTATTTGAGTCTGTGTGAACCAGAAAACGATTAATCAATTAGTAAAATAGTTGTCGACTATTTCAATAATAGATTATTCGTCAATTAATCGATTAGTTGTTTCAGCCCTAGCGCTTTGTGACTATGTCTGTGAAAGGCGCTATACAAATAAAGTTCTTCACACTAATCTGAGACCATCTCTCTTGGAGCGGTTGCTGTATGTAAAATGTCTTACTCGAAAAAGCCTTGGTGATTGAATAGTTCAGGGGTCAGGTCAGGGGAATCTTGTTCCAGACCCGGGTGTTCTCACATAAAAGGGAGTTTCATCCTAAGATTTGGTTTGGTTCAATAGAAGGAAATTAAAATTACTGTGCAAATGGTTGACCTATTGAGTAATGTGACAGAGATTACAATCACAACATTTCTTTTAGTTGGCATGCTGGAAAACATTCTTCCGCACTCTGAATGTTTTATTTTGAGCAAAGCCAGAGGCCAAGTTGCTGAAACTTTGTATGTGTTACAAAAATTTTTTAATACATGCAGTGTGCAGGATTTTTGTTTTTTTTTCAAAGTTAAAGGAGCATCATACATGTCTCCTGTGCACCTGTTCGTTAATATGCGAAGCGCCTGCTCCTTAAGACATTTTTCAAAAACAAAGCCGTGAAAGATGACTCGCGTATATACAACGTTTATTTGTCATACAGCAATCTGGGAATGCTGCATAACAAGTATTAAACGACACCTAAATGAAATAGCCTTCTGTTGCGCAGAGTCTATAAAAAGACACAAACATGTTTCTGATTATTTTGGGCCCTTTGTTCTTCCAGGTAAACAGATGGGTGGCTCATCAGCTGTGTGACATGGGTAAGCCCTTTGTCTGTGCTAAATATAGGACAGGAAATTAAAAGTTGACGTGTGATCTGTGTTTGCAGAGAAGCCCAACTCATTTGCAGCCACAGAGAGAAGCTTCACAGTCAAGATGTTTACCTTCCAGTTTTTCACTCTCTTCTCCTCTCTGTTTTACGTGGCCTTCTTCCTGGGCAGGTACCTCCTCAAAGATAGTGTGGTTGTTTTTGTCTTAACTGCTTTTAATGTTAGCAAATGATTGTAAACATTATATATATACACCCAGTGCCTTGCGAAAGTATTCGGCCCCCTTTTGACCTTTTGCCACATTTCAGGCTTCAAACATAAAGATATAAAACTGTCATTTTTTTGTGAAGAACCAACAACAAGAGGGACACAATCATGAAGTGAAACGAAATTTATTGGATATTTCAAACATTTTTAACAAATAAACAACGGAAAAATTGGGCGTGCAAAATTATTCAGCCCCCTTAAGTTAATACTTTGTAGCGCCACCTTTTGCTGCGATTACTGCTGTAAGTCGCTTGGGGTTTGTCTCTATCAGTTTTGCACATTGAGAGACTCTTGCAAAACAGCTCGAGCTCAGTGAAGTTGGATGGACAGCGTTTGTGAACAGCAGTTTTCAGTTCTTTCCACAGATTCTCGTTTGGATTCAGGTCTGGACTTTGACTTGGCCATTCTAACACCTGGATATGTTTATTTGTGAACCACTCTACTGTAGATTTTGCTTTATGTTTTGGATCATTGTCTTGTAGGAAGACAAATCTCCGTCCCAGTCTCAGGTCTTTTGCAGACTCCATCAGGTTCTCTTCCAGAATGGTCCTGTATTTGGCTCCATCCGTCTTCCCATCAATTTGAACCATCTTCCCTGTCCCTGCTGAAGAAAAGCAGGCCCAAACCATGATGCTGCCACCACCATGTTTGACAGTGGGGATGGTGTGTTCAGGGTCATGAGCTGTGTTGCTTTTACGCCAAACATAACGTTTTGCATTGTTGCCAAAAAGTTGGATTTTGGTTTCATCTGACCAGAGCACCTTCTTCCACATGTTTGGTGTGTCTCCCAGGTGGCTTGTGGCAAACTTTAAACAACACTTTTTATGGATATCTTTAAGAAATGGCTTTCTTCTTGCCACTCTTCCATAAAGGCCAGAGTTGTGCAGTATACGACTGATTGTTGTTCCATGGACAGAGTCTCCCACCTCGGCTGTACATTTCTGCAGTTCATCCAGAGTGATCATGGGCCTCTTGGCAGCATCTCTGATCAGTTTTCTCCTTGTATGAGCTGAAAGTTTAGAGGGACGGCCAGGTCTTTGTAGATTTGCAGTGGTCTGATACTCCTTCCATTTCAATATTAACGCTTGCACAGTGCTCCTTGGGATGTTTAAAGCTTGGGAAATCTTTTTGTATCCAAATCCGGCTTTAAACATCTCCACAACAGTATCTCGGACCTGCCTGGTGTGTTCCTTGTTCTTCATGATGCTCTCTGCGCTTTAAACTGACCTCTGAGACTATCACAGAGCAGGTGCATTTATACGGAGACTTGTTTACACACAGGTGGATTCTATTTATCATCATTAGTCATTTAGGTCAACATTGGATCATTCAGAGATCCTCACTGAACTTCTGGAGAGAGTTTGCTGCACTAAAAGTAAAGGGGCTGAATAATTTTGCCCGCCCAATTTTTCAGTTGTTTATTTGTTAAAGTGTTTGAAATATCCGATAAATTTCGTTTCACTTCATGATTGTGTCCCACTTGTTGTTGGTTCTTCACAAAAAATTACAGTTTTATGTTTGAAGCCTGAAATGTGGCAAAAGTTCAAGGGGGCCGAATACTTTCGCGTGTGCGTGTGTGTGTGTGTGTGTGTATATATATATATATATATATATGTGTGTGTGTGTGTGTGTGTAAGGAAAATACACTTGAATGTGGGGGAAAAGTAAATGATTGCACTAAACAAGTATTTTCATATCAAATCAGAAGGGTTTTTCATCAGAAACATACTGATCAGTTTTGGCACAAGCAGAGCCGCCAAGAACAAAGGATTAGTCATTTGACAGCAACCCAACGCGGGAGGCCTACCTCCTCGAGGAATGTCATAAATCGGCTGTTGACAGTTGCTGCACTTGCACCAATGCCCTGTCTGTAAGTTCAGACTCAAAGGAAAGAGGAACTGCTCTTTTGCAATTGTAAACATGGACATAATCAACTGTATTAGATCATTTACCTTTTAGGAAGATTAGTCCATCAAGCTCGAGTGGCAAATAATTATGATTTTGAGTAACCAATTTCAAGAAATCTGTCCATGTATTTTACCTGTTTTTGTCTAGTAGTGGAACAAATTTAGTTTTGTCCTTAAGCATATTGTAAACTCCAACATTTGTGGGAAAACACTTTGCATCTAATTGTAAAGCATTTATATCGTTTTCTGTGACAACGACCGTGAAAAGTGACTCCGCAAGTTGTGATATATGTTTATAAACTTGTCCCGTGATGAATCAGGATATTACAAAGAAGTTAGAGAGTTCTGTTTATTACCTATATGGATAGAATTTCTAGGCGCAGCCAGGGACTGGAGGGTGTCCGGTTTGGGAACCTCAGAATCTCATCTCTGCTGTTTGCAGACGATGTTGTTCTGTTGGCTTCATCGAATCAGGACCTTCAGCTGCTCTGGGGCGGTTTGCAGCCGAGTGTGAAGTGGCCGGGATGAGGATCAGCACCTCCAAATCTGAGGCCATGGTTCTCCACCGGAAAAAGGTGGCTTCAGGTCGGTGGGGTATCCTTGCCTCAAGTGGAGGAGTTCAAGTATCTCGGGGTCCTGTTCACAAGTGAGGGGCGGATGGAGCGTGAGATCGATAGACGGATCGGTGCGGCGTCAGCAGTGATGCGGTCGCTGTATCGGACTGTTGTGGTGAAGAGGGAGCTGAGCCAAGCGGCAAAACTCTCGATTTACCGATCGATCTACGTTCCCACCCTCACCTATGGTCATGAGATTTGGGTAATGACCGAAAGGACAAGATCGCAGATACAAGCGGCCGAAATGAGTTTCCTTCGCAGGGTGGCTGGGCGCACCCTCCGAGATCGGGTGAGGAGCTCAGTTACCCGGGAGGAGCTCGGACTCGAGTCGCTACTCCTCCACGTCGAAAGGAGCCAGCTGAGGTGGCTTGGGCATCTGTTCCGGATGCCTCCTGGTCGCCTCCCTCGTGGAAGGCCCAGGACACGCTGGTGGGACTATGTCTCCGAGCTGGCCTGGTGTCGCCTCGGGGTTTCCCCAGAACAGCTGGAGGAGGTGTGCGTGGATCGGGAAGTCTGGGCATCTCTGCTGAGACTGCTGCACCCGTGACCCGGCCCCGGATAAAGCGGAAGAAAATGGATGGATGAAGTTAGAGAGTTTGGACCACAACTAACAAATACAGTGGCTTCCTTTTTCATTGTTTGTTATCAAAAATATCAGGTATTCTTGAAATTAGTTGTACATGCCATTGTATTTAAATATTTTTTGATTCGCTGGCTGTGTGTTTTATTTATGACCGAAATAAACTGAGTTGTCAGTTTTAGTCCTAAATAAATATGACTTTGCCCCTTTAAGGATAAATGGACACCCAGGAAACTACACGAGAATTGCAGCCTGGCGACTAGAAGAGGTAAGACTTATTCATGCTCTCAAGTTTAAACTCACACTCCTTCATAATGACTTTACTTGTGTGTCCTCCAGTGTCATCCCAGTGGCTGCCTGACTGACCTGTTCATCCAAATGGCCGTCATCATGCTGCTTAAACAGACCCTCAACAACATCTTTGAGTTCACTGTCCCGTGGGTTACTGCTGCTTCTTCCTCTAGGACTGTACCCTGATTCCAGAGTCAAATGTCCTCACCTTGTCCCTGTCCCCCAGGTGGGTGAAGAGTCACGTTAAAAGAAACGATTCAAAGAGTCTGCGGCGGAAATGCGGTCGCTGCTACAGAAAGGCCTGTCAAGATGAGCAAGGCCCCCACGAGCCGTGTGACATCTGCAAGCTCCGCGTTTGGCTGAAGAACTATCACCTGACCAAGACGGACGCCTTCAGTCTCTTCAATGAGTTCCTGGAGATGGGTAAGTCAGATATAGAGTGTGTCTCAATGCACTAAAAGAACCATTAGTCTTATCCAGCAAGACATTTCACCAAACCGCTTTACGCAACACAGGACAACGCTATGCTCTGCTAGGGCTGCTTTCCGTTGTACGATAAAAAGTTCAGATACTACTGGTATCGAAAAAAGAAAAGTATCGAAAGCAGGTGCCGAAAAAAATATGTTTTTGTTTTCTTCATTGCAGTGGGAGTAACTTCCGCATTTCGCCAGTCCCTCAAAAGTTTCTCGCTCACTCCACACTTTCTTTCATCTGCTCGATTACTGTTTTTCAAATCTTCAGTGGTACAGAAGTAGCAGATACTGGTACACAAGCCTAGAGCGCCCTCTAGCCGCTGTCAGTGTGACAATAACAAATTATATATGTTGATGTATAAGTCGCACCCCAAGCCAAACTATGAAAAAAAAAAGTGCGACTTATAGTCCAGAATATACGGTGTTCAGTATTTAATAGTGTGTTCAAAATGAAGCTAAAATACTTTAAAAATCAAACCTTTTACTGAAAAACTTTCATTTGAAATTAATTTTGAAATTTGACTCGGTTTCACTTCCTTTTTTAAATCTGAAATAATTCCAAGTACCCCCTGCCAAGTGGACAAGTCCCCGTCCCCCTGGTTTGAAAACACTGAGACCAAGTTTTGATGCCTGTTGGGTCCAGGGACAGCAAGGAAGTTACTTGGTTGTTCCAGCGCAGATACAATGATATAAACTTAAAATCATTTGTCTTCTATGGAATAAATGAACCATACCGTTCTGTTGTCTGGTTTTAGATGACAAATATTTTAGTATAGAATTTTGGAAAAAGTATCGTTCAGGTATCTGTATTGTATATCAAGTATTGTTAAAGGACAACTAAGCACCAAATCAACTTTTTTGAGCTTATAAACTGCATAAATTGTGCTCTCTACATGTCCTGGTCAATTTTTTAACATTTTAGTGCAAATTAGATAAAATCTCACTTTTGACCCTAAAACCGTCTGTGTAGCGCCCTCTCTACATTTTCGGCTGCACTACATTTGAATTTCGTGCCTGTCCTCCCCATTCGCTCTGCCAGCTGTGTAACGTCACGTTGTGCTGTGTGACGTCCGTCGCTCTGCTGCTCGGGGTATAAAAGCCAAGTCTCGCACACGCCCCCGTAGCGAGTTGGAATAGCGAGCAAGCGTTTTACATCGATTTTCAGGTTAGCAATTTATTAGCATAGTATGTAGTTAGTTCTTTAGCGCAGAGTTTCTAGTGTAGTTACTTTAGTCAGGTAGTTTAGTAGCTGTTTTGTGACGTGAGCACAACATGCCGGTCACAGAGCGGCCAGGGAGCGGGAGGATGAGGAGAGAAGACCCGAGACGGGGATTTGATCTATGGGCTCCGCTCCACTGTGTGTGAACCACAGCACTCACATCCCCGACCTTTCCTACTAAATAAAGACAAATGTAACCCCAAAATACCCAGATTCACTTATTTAGTGACATGGCTGGATGTTTTCACGTTGAAACTACAGACACAATAACGCTGTATCGGGCAGACAGAGATAATCAGGGCTGTCAGTGCTTATGAGACGGGGCTGAGGGCTTTTTACTGTAATCTCCCCCAGGGAGAGCTCACAGACACCGAGGGCAGCAGTTAGCCATCCCCTGCCTTCGAGGCTCAGAGCGGGGCAGTGTGTGACTGAGTGTCCGCTAAAGCCAGGAGGGGGAACGGGGAGATACGAGCGCCAAATGTCCGCCGCGTGTGCTCGGCATGTAGCCGGTACGACGGGCTCGAGAGTCCGGGAAAGTGGCGCCACATCGTCTAAATGCGGCATAACGGGAGTCAGTCAGTCCTGTTCACTCGGGCCCTCGGTCTGAGACTGTCAACAGAGCAGAGACCGCTCATACACTCCCCCTCCCCACGTCCCCCCAAGGCCTCCCGCCACGCCTCTTTTTTTTTATTTTGGGAGTGGGTGGAGTAAGCTCTGGAAGGAGTAAATGTAACGGTACACAGCTCTATGCCCCACACAAAATAATTTCTTGTATCTTCTCACAGTGGTCCAGTTCAGTTTCACCACCATATTTGTGGCTGCATTCCCTCTGGCCCCACTGCTGGCTCTCCTCAACAATATCTTCGAGATCCGATTGGACGCGATCAAGATGGTGCAGCTGGAGCAACGCCTCGTGCCCAGGAAAACAAACGACATTGGTGCATTTACATTTCCTTTTACTAATTTGATGTGCTGGAGCTGCGTCTCTCCTGACAAACCTTCATTGGTTCCACCAGGCATTTGGACCCAGGTGCTGGAGGTCATCGGCGTGCTGGCAGTGATCGCCAACGGCCTGGTCATCGGGGTCTCGTCAGACTTTATTCCACGCCTCGTCTACCGCTATCGCTACGGCCCCTGTGCCAAGGGGTTGGCAGACTCAAAGTAATGCTTCACATATTACTATTATAATACTATAATAAAAAACATGCATCAGTCATGAGCAGCCTTCACAGATGCCAAACAAAGTGTAGCTACTGCAGTTGTAATATCCAGACAATAACTGATGCCAAAACTAGAATATAGACTAGCTACGTCATGATTGGTAATGATATATTTCACGATATACAGTAATTGACAATGGACAAATTACTTCAAAATCCCAGCCTTACGTCTATTGGGAAGTGTCCTACAGTCAATGTTTATGCTGTTCTGATAGAGCTGAGCGCAACATAAATTATATCGTGTCCACAACGATATAAAAAGTTATATTCTGATACCGATAAGCGATACAATATGGCCCAACCCTACTAGATACACCTTTGCAAAGGCATGGCTACTTTGATATATTATAAAAATGTTACTTTTCATGATAAATTGGTTAACAGTAATCTTTCAGAGAATCTGTCTAAATGCTAAAATAATGCACTCCTAAACAAAATGTCTAGTTTCTTATCTATTCTAAAATAATCTTCACAATTAAGATCGTAGGCTATGGGCAGGAGACAGGAGCTTACGGCGTAATACTGCTATATCAGTGTACCTTACATTCATAGGCGTCAATTTATGTTTTGGGTGCCCAGTCAAACATCTGAACCAAAAAGAAATAAAAATCTGCCATGTGTCTTACGAGCAGCTGTAACGTCTATAGATTTACTGAAGTCAAAACGGCATAAAAACGGAAACGAGAGCTGAGGAACTACTGCAGAGTCACTATTGTGAAAACATGTAACACACTGTCTCCAAATGTAAACGGTAACTCCCGCATTTTGATTTTCAAATCTCCATTGATTGATTATTGTGGACTGCGCCACAGATCCCACAACACTTGTCAGTTTTAACGACACAATCCCCGGCTCTATGGACTAAATTGGTTTTGTTAATAATAAACGTGGGATGTTCTTTGCAGTTGTATGTCGGGCTACATCAACGACACGCTGTCGACGGCCTACTTGTCCCATAAATCTGTGCAGGACGACTTTCAACCGCATCAAATGAGAACAGAAGCCGGCGTCAATGTCACCCAGTGCAGGTACAAGTCACTCCTGGCATTGCACCGATTTACATTACACAAGTTAAACCCTGAAACATGTTTTTTTATTTCCCTAACCCTCAGTTATAGAGACTACAGGAACAGCGATGACTACTCTCTGACCGCGCAGTTCTGGCTGGTCTTAGCTGTGAGATTTGCGTTTGTCATCCTCTTTGAGGTACGCGATCCGCCTCGATGTGTGGTCAATGGTCAATGTCTCCATGATGTATGGGCTTTCATATTTGTAAACTTGTCCTTCGCAGCATGTGGTGGTTGTGTGTAAATTTATAGCTGCCTGGTTTGTTCCCGACAACCCCATGCGAGTGAAGAATGATCGGCTACATGATAAACTTGCACGGCTGAAAGAAGAACTCCGGTAAGTGGACTCGGGACATGATCTCTCAGGGCAGCACGAAGGTTTGGGGATATTCTGTGTGGAGTTTGCGTGTTCTCCCATGAATGCGTAGGTTTCCCCTGGATACTCCGGTTTCCCCTACCACTAAACATGTACAATATTCGCCAGTATCAATGTGGTGGTTGGAGGTGCAGATGGCGCCGATTGGCAGCCACGCTTCTGTCAGTCTACCCCAGAGGCAGCTGTGGCTACAAGTAGCTGGGTACCGTTAAACGACACCAGTATGATATTGAAAAAGGTTTAGGTATTACTGGTATCGAAAAAATTAATATTAGATGATTCTGTTATTTTTCAATAAATAGAAAAGTGAAAAGTGGGGCGTGCATAAGTATTCATACAGCATGACTTAATACTTAGTGGAACCCCCTTTTGCTGCAATAACAGCAGCAAGTCTTCTGGGGTTTGACTACATGATTCGCACATCTAGAGACTGACATTTTAGTCCATTCCTCTTTACAAAACAACTCGAGCTCTGTCAAACTAGAAGGAGAGCGTTTGTGAACAGCAGTTTTCAGGTAGATTTTCAATAGGATTTAGGTCAGGACTTTGACTGGGCCATTCTAACACATTACAATTATGTTTGTTTTTAAACCATTCCATTTTAGATTTAGCTTTGTGTTTAGGGTCATTGTCCTGCTGGAAGGTGAATCTCCGCCCCAGCCTCAATTCTCTCCAGCAGGTTTTCCTCAAAAATGTCTCTGTATTTGGCTCCATCCATCTTCCCAACCATTCTTACAATCTTCACAGTCCCTGCTGAGGAAAAGCAGCCCCATAGCATGATGCTCCCCCCACCATATTTGACACTGGGGATGGTGCACTCGGGACGATGAGCAGTGTTGGGTTTGCTCCATACATAACGGTTTGCATTTGGGCCAAAAAGTTCAATTTTTGTCTCATCTGACCAAAGCACCTTCTTCCACATGGCAGCTGTGTCCTCCATATGACTTCTAGCGAACTTCTTTTTTGAATACCGAAGTAGAATTATGCAGTACTACAACATGTAACAATTATCTCTACTGAAAATGAAAGACAGCAGATTGACAATGGCACTTTTATGTTCTCATAATCATTTCTCATGAAGAAGAGTCAAAACACGGCCCTAGAGACGCACGTTTATGTGATGTAACCAGTAAATGTGCCACAGATGTAGCAGCTCTGTCTGTCGAGCTACAGCAGGATTTACTAAAGATCTGATTCACTCCTCAGGCTAAATTAACCCATCAAAAAAGAAACAGAAAACCAGTGTTGGAACTGCTCAAGACGTTAGCATGCTACCGGTTAGCAACTGTCAACCATTGACCGTTGATTCAATCAGCCGTCAGTGGCTTGAGCAGCTTAAACACTGACTCACTGGTTTATTCACAAACGTGCGTCTCTGGGGCCGCGTTTTTACGGTTATCTTCTTGAGCAATGATTACGAGGACATAAAAATGCCACTGTCAATCAGTTGCCTTTCATTTTCATCCTGAGTACTGCATAATTCTACTTTGGTATTCAAAATGGCTGCCATAACAACAAAGGTCACATGACTGAAAGGCATGTCGATTTTTTTTTTTTTTGGTATTTGCTGATGTGTGGTCAAAGGCTTATTTTTAGTCTGACAAGCTCCAACGACAAAAAATAAAATCCTCATTCAGCCCTGCGGCAAAAAAAAGAAAAGAATTTTACCCTACACAATATTTACTTACTATCCTGGTCAAACCTAAGGTCTAATAACAAGTTTGTATTGTGCATTATTATGTTGTTAGTGATAGAGAAAGAAAAAATACTGTTTATAAACATTTCCATAGCACAAAAGTAAAGGAAAAATATTGGTGCACATTATACTTTAAAAAGGTGATAATTCGATGTCTTTCTTTTTCAGCGAAAAGAATTGCAACAGATCCACGGATGTCTAACTCGTCTGGCTGATTTTATCTGCACATTTGGAGCCCATCATTCCTTTGTGGGTCTAATCGTCGTCTGAATGGATTATAGACTTAAGAAAGTATTCGCGGATAACTTAAAATGTTTATACACAGAGCGGTATTTATTACTGAAAGTAAAGATAAAGCTCTGCTCCGGACGTGGCACACAGCAGCTCTAAAACTGTCCGTGTTTGCGATCACGCTTTCGAATAACTCACTTTGGGGCAGTTGTTTTAAAGGATTGTAACTTAAAAGGAAAGAACTCTTTGGAGAGATGATCGACTTGAAAAGAAACCTTTTTCAAATACTTATTTTTTGTGATGTATTTATTAATACTTTTTGACACTGTATGTGTGTATTGTGTAAAAAATAAACTCTGTTTGTGATTAACTGTATATTGTAAAAACTTTTATACAGGACCCTTGAGTCATGTTTACGCCCATGTCTTATTTTAATGTTTTTTGTTGTTAGTCATATAATATATGTAACGCACTATTATTGATCTTGTTCCGGGTCGTATAATGTGACGCTAAAATTGACCAATTGTAAACACATTTTTACTTGAGTAATTTTGTACAAGTGAAATTCTGCAATTTCAGATACTATTAAAATATGGTTTTGCTGTAACGTTATTGTAACTGTTGCACTGTATTTCGTATTTCTCAACAGTGTTTGACACTAACAGAGGTGGGCAGTACTCGGTTACATTTACTCATATGTAAGTAACTATTTGGACTAATCGTACTTTTGCTATTACTTTTTTCATACATTACTTTTTCCTTCTACTTGAGTAATATTAAAATGTAATCTGTATTCTTACTTGAGTAAAAAAAACAAACGAGTGCCAATATGAGTAAATCTTTAAGTGGCATAAAATAGATTTATTTTGTGTTTTGGTGCTCAATTCTTCATAATAACACCTTTTTTTTTTTAATGTATTTTTTTGTTTGTATTGCTTTTATTTTTACAGACCACTTACATCAGAGATTCTCACTAAAAGCATTTATCTATGTATGGACACATGGAATTAGGTTTTAAACCAAAAAACAACTAAAAAGTTGATATTCTACAAAATACTTGATGCTTTGATTTCTGCTCCGCACTTTTGACATTTTCTCAATGGGCTTCACGATGTCGTCACCAGAAGCAGTTTTGACTTCACAGACTGTTGAAAACCATTTCATGGACGATCTCATGAAGCTCATAGAGAAAATGCCCAGAATAAAGGGTGGCAATTTTTGAAGAATTTCAAAATATAAAACATATCTTGAGTTAATTCACCCTTTGTTGTTTCCTACGTAATCCCATGTGTTCATTCATAGTGTAATGTTTTATACATGACCTTTTCCTTCTACTTTAGTAATATTAAAATGTACTCTTATTTGAGTAAAAAAAAAACTAGTAACTGCCACTATGAGTAAATCTTTAAAGGCACAGGCCACCGTTTTTCCATACTGAGAACACCCGTCTGGTCTTTGTGCCCGTGGAAGAGCGTGGTAGCTTCCAACTTCACCTCCGTTTGGAGCTATAGGAACATGCTGGGAGAGGCCAAATGCTAACAACGTCTGGTCATTTTACTTGACTGAGCGCACACACACAGACCAGACCGGTACGCATCAACTCGTCTAAGCTCAGGTAAGAACATATCTCAGTATTGCTGGGTTGCAGGATTCTAAAGGCCAATACTATTATATGGAGGATTTTTTGTAATTTTTTTTTGTACATTTTTGGTCTTGTACAGAGAGATTATAGACCCAGTGACTGATATTAATTATATTTTTTGTAATTCATAAATCATCTTTTGAGCTACAACTTGTGAAAGTGTAATGCTGTTAATAGGAAAAACTGGCTTCTATTCATATCACATTCTAGAACCTGCAACAGCAAATCTTCATCTTGACACATATATTTGATTTATTTTGTGTTTTGTTACTTAATTCTTCCTAATGATTCCTTTTTAATATATATTTTTTTTATGGTATTTTCCTTGAAAATTTTAAAATATTTCTCATAATTCATGAAACAGTTACTTGGTACATTACTCAAGTAAAACGTTCTTCAAGTACTTTTTTATATATATATTTTGGCTACCCCATCCACCTCTGTACACTAACCTACCCAACCAGCAGAGGGCGATATTTCCCTATAACATGGAGAGCTATTGAAAGTGACTTGCTGTACTGGGGTAATATTAACTTGCTCTGTCCCTGAGATTAGGCCCATTAACACAAACTTACAATGATTCAGTTACGGCTCTTTTATTCAATTACTTCTCTTGCATCATCGCACAACTTTTGAAAAGCAGAAGCCATAGTTACACAAAAATAAAACATTACATCTAGTGTTTATCTCTATTATAGATTCTCAGAAAATTAGGCTTAACAAAATGGTAACATGTTCAGTCTCCACAAGCAGCAGCAGGAAGCGCATTATAAATTTAAAATGCCGAGTGATATTTTAGTATTTCTAATCTCATCATGTACCAGCAATTTAGCACAGAAGTGTAGACGCTGTATTCAGAAAAACATTACAACAGGGAAACAGTGACAAGTTTTATGAGAAGCACAACTGCCCGGTTCTGTTAATGGACAAATCGAAAAGACTGTCCAACTACATTTTGGCAGAAAAAGTCCACTATCTGAGTCAATATCGGGAAATCCATGTCCCCACAGCATTCTGATGTTGTTAGTCAAACAAATTCAACACATACAAGCTGAACTTTTTCTCACTGTTGTTTTCTTCCTGCCAAATCCCTAGTCCTTTGTTGTGTTACGGTCTGCGAGTTACATTTTAACCTCTGCCGATGCTCCTCTGACTCTGGATTTTGGACCGTCTTCTCCGTGACATGCTGTGGATCAGATGGTGACGTCTGTGAAGTCTCGACGGAAAAATCCTTTCTGCAAGAAGCATTTAAAGGTTTTATTATTTATTTTATTGTACCAGGGAGTTTGAGAAAAATATAAAATAAATCAACAGTGTGACAATAATTGCAATTAAAGCAGCAAGCGGCAATACAGGCCACTGATACGAAATTAGCCCTGGCCACGCCCACATCATTCAAATATGAGAAAGCTGTCATTTATGTGTTTTGTTAGCTGGCATAGGGTGTATGTACCAAATGGCAAGTATATAATAAAAACTGCAATTTTCAAGGTAAAGGCTGGCCTGGCTAACGCCGGACTAAAATCACAAGTGATAGTCTGGGGACCACCAATTCATTTTCTCGTAGGAGAGGTGTAGTTTACGATTGTCCATAGCTGTTTATTGGGCGTTACAAATGTCTATCATGTGCGTCTGCACGTAGTCATAGCCAATCATGGCATCGTATCCGATGACGTATGACGTACCCGCTGTAAACTTTCACGCTAAACTATTTAGAACATGGTCTGAAGCTTGATTGAAAGATGGCGTGGGTCTGCTGCTGTCATGTTGGATCCCTAAACAAACTACAATGTCGAATAAAGCGTCATCGTCTTGCCGTCCTTCCTCGTTCTGTGATCGGTCCCCAAATCCATGCAAAGATTTCGGCCATGGTCCCCAGACTGCTGTGCTTGAGCGCACACAGCAGTCTGGCGTTAGCCAGGCTAGGAAAGGCAGGGGGCTCGATAATTGTGAGCGGTGCAGCTTCACTGAACTCTATCCGTTTAGGTATTGGGTGAACTACTGTGAGTCAAATTTGAGTAACTTGAACAGTGTTTGTGCCACAGATTTGTGAAACATACTGAAAAAAATACATGTTTTTGTTGGAGTGCTACGTAAAACCAAGGTTAAGCATTGAATTAGAAATATACAGTACCAATAAAAAGCAACGCTTTTTTATGTATTGGTTTTTCTTTTATTTCAAGACCATTTACATCGTCAAACTTTTGACGGGTACTGTATTTCAAACTGGGGTTTAGCTTTATTATTAGGAGCTACAGCCCAGAATTCACCAACTTGGGAAGTCTTTTTAGTCTGGAAAAATAAATCTAAACAAATACTAGTTTTAGGAAAAAAAAATATTTTAAGGATTTGGAGCTGGAACTCAAACCCAAGACGCTGTGGTTGGAACAGTGATCCGGGACATGCACAACAGCACTAATCACCATCTGTTGCGCATGAGCAATTTCAAATGGTTCATGGTTCTGTGGATATTCGTCTCATCAATCAGGTTTGACCGCTATCTCTGGGAAATATTACAAAGCAAAGCTAACAATAAGCTCCTACTCACACCACAGTATTTCTCAAGAAATGAACAAGCCCTTCAACAGAAGTGATAAAACGTCTTCCTCAGTAACTTATGCAATCCTAATTTAAAGCCAAGCACAACA
This sequence comes from Proterorhinus semilunaris, assembly GCA_021464625.1. Classification (NCBI taxonomy): domain Eukaryota; kingdom Metazoa; phylum Chordata; class Actinopteri; order Gobiiformes; family Gobiidae; genus Proterorhinus; species Proterorhinus semilunaris. The sequence continues at coordinate 9,158,553 of CM038346.1, forward strand.
GGCTGTCAATCAGAGGCGAAAACACAGTGACAGTTTCTTAACGACATTCTGAGTGTCGCCTGAACGCCTCTCTCATTGTCCCGGAGCAGTGAGCTGGAGGGAGACGTCACCTGGAGCAGGTAAAAACAGACTTCACCTCTCCATCTCTGACGGACATGTGCGTTGTAAAGGCTGATAAAAATGCGGAAGAGAAGAACAGTTAACAACAAGTTTAACGTAACACGAGTGCTCTTTGTGACAGAGTTTGAATCGCGAGGATGAAGCCGTGAAGCCCGTCCGTGCGTCTGCGCCAAAACTCAATTTTTTTGGGGGGATTATGTTGGACGTGTCCTGCTGCTGAACCTGCGTGGGACTTTGACCCTACTCCAACATGTTTGTTGGGGCCGAGGTAAGAAACTTTTGAACAAACATTTGAAAGTGGGTTAAGCGTCTCTGTAAACAATGGCGTGCGTGCTTTCACTTTGAAGGCAATGATGTTTTTACTGTGGTTTTCAAAAGGGAAAGAAGGGCCTAAACGTAAGATTATTATTATTGATTAGCCTTTTATTATCAGCAAGTAAGAAAGTAGACATTGGGTTAGAAATGTGAAGATGTCCATCCCAATACTACCAGGTCTACTTAGGCTCAAACGAAACAATTTAGCATCGTATGTGACAATTAACATTTTCATTTGTGTCACAGCTCGACATCCTAGGGCAGGGGTCCTCAAACTATTTTCTCTGGGGGCCACATTATCGTTCCGGACTGTGACGGGGGGCCGGGCCGGGTTGGCTATACAATCATCCTCACTACTATATCCACAAGATCAACACTTGATTCAGGCAAATATTTGTTTAGATGCAGTGGTTTGGAAAAATAGTAATCATGTCTTCACACTTTGTTTCAATTTGAAATACCACAGGTATTCAATTTATTTTCATTTTCAAATCGGCAGTTTTACGCACGAGAAGGCTGGACGACTCATTGTATTTGTGCATGCATCCACGGCTCGGTGGTCCCAATTCTCCGCTTGCAAGTTTCCCTCTGGCCTCCGCTGTGGCGTCCCCCCTTGTAATGACGACGTAAATTATAGCCTATTCATTAAAACCGCCACACTTTCTAGATGAGACAAATGGCACGGTCCTTGCAGTGAATAAAACAATAATCCACTGTCCACTGTTCTTTGAACACCTGCATTCTCTGTCAACTTTTCGTTTGCCACTTTGCTTTCCTTACACACAGTTCTCTGCACCTGCCTTGTCTGTCACCGCCGCATGTCAGGGGATGAAAATTATTTAATGATTGCCACGCGATACAAATATGATCCGTCTGAATTGACCACGGCTTTAATTCCGTCCAAAATGTGCTTGAAATGAACCGAACTGGCGCGTCAACCCCTCGCGCGCTCTCTCTCGCCCTCCTGCACGCTGGGATCAGGAGAGGGGCAGACAGCGGAGGTAAAGCGAACACACTTACAGACGCACAGGGGGGTAAATAGGAGACATCGAGCTTAATAAAAGCATTCTCTGAATCACAAGCTGCAAAACGCTGTTTGTTTTATGAAAATCAGCCGCATATTTACGTCAAACACCTGTTGAAATAAGTTGTGACTGAAGTCAATGAACGCACGTACGGCGGCAACAAGCGGCCGCGACCGGCATTTTATGACCTGCTCCAACCCGCCCCGCGATAAAAGGAGAATTTCATGACCCGAGCCGATCCACGGGCAGCCCACGGGGACCGCGGTGGAACCCGCGCATCACAAACACATGTTATTTGCCAAATAGCAATTTTCTAAAAATTGCTATTCTAGGCCATGACCACTTTTGGGAATTGCCTCATCGGGCCGGTTCAAGTGGTGGGGGGCATAGGGGCCGGTCAAAGGGGCGTGGCGGGCCGTACTCGGCCAGCGGGCCTTAGTTTGAGGACCCCTGCTCTACAGAGTGATCATTCAGTGGTAGTTAACGTGTTACATTGGTTACACTTAAAATGTAGTAATAGAAATTACTTTGGGCTATTTACTTAAGGGGATCTTTGGGTCCACAATGTTACAGACCCTTAGTCAAGTGCTTTATTGTCATTGTACAAGCGTACAACTAAATAGTTTTCAGTTGTCAGTCCTGAGCTGCTGCGGCTGAGCCGCGCTGCTACTGTGTGTCAACCTGACCCGCATGGCCTTGGAGGTCGGGGAAACTGTAGCACTCGGGAGAAACCTGGCTGGCTGCCCTCTCTCTCTGTCTCCTCTGATCCTCTGAAATGGTGCCGCACCTCCTGGGTTTGTCCCTGTTTCAGAGCGTGGTGTCCTGCACTGGTCAGCTCCACCTCCTCCTTCCTCTTCCTCCCTCCGCTTCACAACAGTCTTTCACCATCTCTCGTTTGTCCTTTTTTGTTTCCTGTAGCTCCTCTTGTGACGCCTCCTCTGTGCTGCAGTTGTGTCAGTGTCTCAGAAGAAGACATTTGTAGGTCTCAAATGGGTTTAGCTGAAAAGCTAGCATTTTGTTTACCTTTAAAAAGCTGCTTACTTCAGGACCATTTTAGACTCTCAAAGTAAACAAATCCACCAAACCTCCACAAAAACACGGCAAAGACGTATAAAAATATCCAGAAAAACAATGTGGAACACATGAACCACAAATGCAGTTTGCAGAAAAAGGCAAAAAACTCGGCTGCACAAGGAGAGAGCGAGGTCGCTTCCTGTTTTCACGTCGCCGTGACAACAAACAATAAGATATATTTTTTATTTATGTGATATGTTTTGTACATGTAAGGTTGTAATATATATGTTCGCCAGCAGAGGGCACTCTGACCTTTCCGTTAACTGTTTGATCGCCCAAAGCCTTTAAAATCCCCCCGCAGCGACGTTACGCTGCAGTTCTATTTGTGTTTTACAAGGTAAGGAGGGCTCCCGATTGTGCTAAACACCACACTTTTAATTAACAGCCGAAATGTTGATTGTTTGGTCATGTTTTGAGAAGAGATATGTTTTAAAGTAACGTCACAAGCTAATGTGTTATAATCTGTTGAAAATAACTATTTTACACCTGTTTCAAGGTGCTATGTTGAACGTTAATAGCGTAACGGCAAATATCTTTATTTGTAACTGACATATATTTTATTTGTTGTACCTTTTGTGAGGTCACTGTGTTATTATATTGTAATTAAGGCAGTTCTATTTGTGTTTTACAAGGGAAATAAATGAGGAGCGTCTGTTCAGCCTCAACCATCATCCCGAGTCCTAGTTTTCCCTGTCCGCACTGCTGGCCCCAGTCCAGTAGAAATCACAACACAACGCAGAGACATTTGATTGGGTCCTCGCCAGCACAGAGACAGGGTTACATCTTGGTGCCGTGAACCCGGACGGTGGTTTCCATTAGGACGTGCAGACGACTCTTGAGGACTGAGATCAATATTGGTTATAACCTCGGTATTTGCTGTTATTTTTTGTGTGTGAGTTTTGAAATTTTAAGTACAAGTTTAAAAAAAAAAAAAAAAAAAAAAGCCAAAGAAAAATAAGTATAATAATTACTAACAGAGTATTTGTAATCTCCAGCACTGATTGTGGTTTGTGTAAGTGCTGTATTATTTTTATTTATTTATTTTTAAACACTATTACAGCCCAGCCAAGCTTGTTAGGCCTACACATATTTATGCCACATTTTGAAATTACTGGCCAAAATGCAAGGACCTCATGAAGACACCCCCCGACGTCCCTTATCAACCCTCCCCCCTCCAGTAAGACCAAAGTTATACCAGCCTAATGTAAGCGGAAGGGGCACAGATTTCCTCGACCAAACTGTCATTACCATGAATCCAAATGAGCCCCCACAGCAGTATGCCCCACAGCATCAGGGCCAGCAACCATGGCATTCGTCAAACATTATACCAACACCTCCAAACTCCCATAGCCCCCCTTTTCATCCACAGCACTATTTCCAGGCACCAACTATGGCGCATCCTCCCCACCAGCCCCCAAGCCACCAAACATGTTTTCAAGGAGTTGACACCAACATGCATATGCCAAAAGGTTCTGAGAATTCCCACCCTGCCCCGGGAGTTTACCCTGCATCCAGGGTGTCTCGGGCAGCAGTTTCAAGGCCACTTCCCCAAACTGGTATACAAAACACAGGGGGTGTTCAGAGCCAATCAGCAACTCAACCCCTGCCCTTTGGGAGCCAGCAACCAATATGGGGGCAAGTTCCAAGATATCTCTCCTACCAATCTCCTACTGATTCTTGGCCACAATCGCAAGCGCAACAGCACACATTACCAAGCCTGGCAAGTCAAATGCTTCCCCCTGTAACAAGCCAGGGTCCTGACCAAGCTATTAGTTGGAGCCCACAAACTGCACCCTCTCAAGCTCTCATCTATTCTCAGCCAGCTCAGTCTAGTCACACTAGTTTTACTCAGATGCATCAAGTGAGGAATGTCCAAGTGTTCAGTGGAGGTGCAGAGTGCAGAATCCTGATTGAAGACTGGATCAGAGATATGCAATATCTTCTGGATGCTGGAAACCTGCCATCCCACCTCAGCTTTGCTACCATTGTCCGTCACTTGAGCGGTGAGGCTAGGAGGCTGATCTTAAATCTTCCCCTTTCAGAACAACTACCTGAAAGAGCTTTTGACGAGTTACGGGCAGAGTATGGCGACATGCAGAGATCTCTAGACCCTCTGGCCGACTTTTATGAGAGAACCCAACGTGCAGGAGAGACAGCCTGCTCTTTTGCCATTGCTTTGGAGGCAACTCTGAGGGAGGTGGAAGATGTTCAGAATGGGGGCCAACCATTTCCGGACCGTGATGCAAAATTGGTCAGGCAGTTTATGAGAGGATTAACCGATGAGGAGGCGTTTATGAGAATTACACCCATGAAACCAAGATTGTTTAGCTTCCGAGAACTTCAAGTTGAGCTCAGGAACCTTGCCAGAGAGTCTAAGCGATTTAATCAGCCCAAACACAAGAAAGCGTTCAGTCAGGTGCAAATGGCTGGGGCTAAGCAGGCAAGTGGATCAGCTGATCGGGCAGATACTGGCAAACAATCCTCTGAGCTTTCTGAGCTAACTGAACTTGTGAAGAATATCGCTCTTAGTCAGGAGGAGCAAAGTAAACGGCTTGCCCAACTGGAGTCTAAGTTCACTTCTAATTCAGCTCCATTCAAGCCTAGTACAGGAGTGAGAGACGCAAGCAAAAGATCGCCAATAATATGCCACCGCTGTGGAAGACCTGGGCACCTCGCAAGGTCATGCAGGACGCTTCTTGAAAGTGAGTCCCCCACAAGTGCCAATACACTCACTGCTGCCATGCCAGATAGCAGCGCTGTTGCAGGCGGTCAGCCTTTAAACTCCTAAGGCCCGTGGTGACTGGGGCAACCATGGGCACACAACAAAGGTGGGAATTACTGAACTCACAAGAGACCCCGCTGGTTGGACCCTTAAATGAGGGCCAAGTTGAGGTAAATGGCACAAGCTGTAAAGCACTCATTGATTCTGGCTCCCAAGTAACCACAATCACAGATGTTTTCTGGCACTTACATCCTGAACTTTGCAAACTGGACCTGCGGAAGTCCAGTATTCCTATGGAAGGGGCTGGTGGCCATGCTATTCCCCACTATGGTGTGCTATACATTAATCTTAAAATCCTGGGCAAAGAGCTTGTTAATGTGCCAACTTTTGTTGTTCCTGTCACTGAGTACCGGTCAGATGTTCCTCTGCTTGTGGGGACCAATGTCATACGTGCCTCGAAATGCCACCTCGAAGCAGAATATGGAAAGCAGTTTCTGGTTGTGATCAAGGAGAAGCATCCTGAGTGGTACACCGCTCTCATGGAAGTGGGTGACAATGATCCTGACGACCCTGACGACCATGTGGGCCCTGCATGTTATACTGGCCGCAAACTGTATGTCCCTGCACACAAAGAGGTTAATGTAATGTGCCAAGTGAAGGGCGGGCCGAGAAAGAAGACATACACTGCTCTGATTGAAAGTCATGCCCACTCCCAGCTGCCCGAAGGCCTTGTTGTGGCCAGGGTGCTTGCTTATGTAAAAAAAGGCCGTGTTCCTGTCAGAGTGATGAATCTTTCTGCACAACCAGTTCTTATCACGCCACATGTATGGTTAGCAGACACATTCCTTATCAGAGATGTGCTGCATTGGAAAGATAATGAGGGCTGTTCGGTTGGAGATGAGCAGCTGCTTGACCCGGCACAGCAAATGGCAACAAGTGTTAAGATGGACGTGGGTCAAAGCGAAGACCAGGTGGTGCCAGAACCGCAGGACACCTACAACCTCCCTTGCCCTGTGGATCTCAGTGACACCGCGGTGGAAAGTGAGGAACAATTGGAACATCTGAGGCAACTGGTGGTGAGAAACTCTGACGTGTTCTCCCAACACTCGATGGACTTTGGCCATACAAAAACGGTGCAGCACGAAATCCCTCTGGTGGACCTTAAACCGTTTCGTCTCCCATATCGCAAAATTCCACCTTCCCAGTGGCAAGATGTCAGGAAACTGTTAAAGGACATGGAAGAGGCAGGTGTCGTTCGTCCAAGCAAAAGTAGCTATGCATCGCCCATTGTTGTAGTTGTCAAGAAAGATGGGTCGTTGAGAATATGTGTCGATTACAGAAAGCTAAATTCCTGCAGCACCAGAGATGCATTCCCCCTCCCGAGAATCGAAGATGCTCTGGAGGCCCTGGGTCAAGCTAAGTTCTTCTCGACCCTAGATCTGACATCTGGTTATTGGCAAGTGGAGGTGGCTGAACAAGATAAGCATAAAACAGCTTTCACCACTCCAATGGGTCTCTATGAAGCAAATCGTATGCCATTCGGTCTACAAAACGCCCCATCAACATTTCAGAGGTTGATGACCTGCTGCTTTGGAGACCTGAACTACTCGCACCTTCTGATTTACCTCGATGACCTCATTATCTTTTCAAAGACTTTTGAGGAGCATTTACAGCGTCTGCAGTTGGTGTTCGAGAGGCTGCGTGACCATGGTCTTAAACTAAAACCCTCAAAATGCCACCTCATGAAGAAGGAGGTCCAATACCTTGGTCACCTGGTGTCCTCGGAAGGGATTCGAACAGATCCTGAGAAAATAAGCAAGGTGAGAGACTGGCCAATACCAACCAATTGCAAGGAGGTCCTGCAGTTCTTGGGATTTGCAGGGTACTATAGGAGGTTTGTGGAAGGTTTTGCGAAGATTGCCGCACCCCTGTATCGTCTCACATCCGGCGACCCCAGGAAGAAAAAAAGGGGTAAGAAAAAACCTGCTGGTCCTGTCCCCTTTTTGTGGACTGATGAGTGCACCAAGGCATTTAACACGCTGAAAGTAAGACTAACGTCAGCTCCACTGCTGGGATACCCCGATTACACTTTGCCGTTTGTGCTGCAGACCGACGCTTCTGGTGAAGGCCTGGGTGCTGTCCTAGCCCAGGTCCAAGATGGAGTTGAAAGGGTAATTGCGTTTGCCAGCAGGGGTTTGAGTCCACCAGAAACTCGCTATCCAGCTCACAAGCTAGAGTTTTTGGCTCTTAAGTGGGCCGTGACAGAAAAATATTTCGATCATCTGTACGGCCACAAGTTTTCTGTACTCACAGATAATAATCCCTTAAAATATGTCATGTCCACTGCCAAATTGGATGCCACTGGACAAAGATGGGTTTCGCAGTTGTCCGGTTTTGATTTCAACATACAGTATCGCCAAGGCAAGAACAATGCGAATGCTGATGCACTGTCGAGAATGTCAAGTTACGATGTCTCTAAAGCTCTGCAGTCATGCCCGCAAAGAGTAGCCGCTGAGTTGAACCAGGCAATTGCACAAGAACAGCAAACAGGGCCATACAATGATACTGGTACTGAATGCCTTCCTTCGATGACTAAACAAGAAATCAGAGCCGCTCAGAAGGAAGATCTTGTTGTGGGGCCAATTCTGAGTTACAAAGCCTTGAATTCTAAACCTGGCAGACAGGACAGAGAAACATGGGAAGAGCGGACTTCTCTTCTGTTAAAAGAATGGAGGAAGTTGGTGGTAAGAGATGGGACCCTCTTTCGCTCTGTCCGGGATGGTCGAAGTGGTGTGTTCAATCAATTAGTCCTACCCCAAAAGTTACAGAGATCAGTTATGACAGCCCTGCACAACGAATCAGGCCACCTGGGGTTTGAACGGACTTTCGCCCTCATCAGAGAACGTTTCTTCTGGCCTAAAATGTTCCACGATGTCAAAATGTGGTGCGAGCAGTGTGAGCGTTGCTGTCTTAGGAAGACACCTACAGCGGGTCTCAAAGCTCCCCTTGTCAGCATACATACTAACGCCCCTATGGATCTGATCTGTATCGATTTCCTGACGCTGGAAAAGTCTGTGGGGAACATTGAAAACGTGCTGGTGGTTACCGACCATTTCTCCCGCTTTGCACAGGCATATCCAACTAAAGACCAAAAGGCCCCCACAGTTGCCCGGGTGCTCTGGAAGAACTTCTTTTGCCGTTTTGGGTTCCCAGTAAGACTTCATTCAGATCAAGGGCGCAACTTTGAGAGTGCGGTAGTGCGAGACCTATGCCAGATCACAGGCATCACCAAAACCCACACAAGCCCATACCATCCCCAGGGAAATGGAACTACTGAAAGGTTCAACCGGACCCTTATGAATATGCTTGGCACCCTGGATCCTCATCTGAAGCCCCGTTGGCATGAGTATATTGACGCAATGACACATGCCTACAACTGTACTCAACATGACTCAACAGGCTACAGTCCCTACTTTCTGATGTATGGCAGGCACCCTAGACTGCCACTCGATCTTGTGTTTGGTCTGACCTCCAGTGACGGTCCCTCTGAGTACAGTGACTATGTTCAAGACCTTCAAGACTGCCTGAAGTTTGCTTATGCTCAGGCTAACGAAAGTTCTAGACAGGCCAAGCAGCAACAAAAGAAACACTACGACCGGCGGGTTAAAAGTCATATATTTGAGCCAGGGGACAGAGTCTTGTTTAAAGTTTGTGCTGTTGAAGGTCGACAGAAGTTGGGCGACAGGTGGGAATCAAAGCCCTATGTGGTCCTGAAGAAACAGCCTGGGGTCCCAGTTTATGTCATTTGGTCAGAAAATGGGGAAAAAGAAAGAGTGGTCCATAGAAACCTTCTCACCCAATGTATGTTCTTCCCCATGAACACAGAACAGTCTGTTGAAGAATCCTGCGGAAGAAATAAAATGGCCAGTGCCTCAGAGGATGAATCAGATAGTGACAAGCCAGAGGATGAAAATAAGGAGGATGATAATGGCAAAGATCACTTTGAGGATATGGATGAACAGGATAGTGAAGGAGAACAGCTACTTTTGGAGACATCTGCTGTGGAACTGGAGGAAAAACAAGAGGAAAACCCCCCACCACCCAAACAAGAATTTATCCGAAGAAACCCACCTAGAAATAGACACCCACCAAAAAGACTCTCTTTTCAGCAGAGAGCTGTTGAGTGTGAATCAGTTCAACAAAAAATTGATCGGGGGCGAAAGATATGGCAGAGAGCAAAAGACAGGCGGAGCTCCAGAACTAGAGACTAACCCCCCCCCCCCCCCATCCCTCCCTCCTTCCATACTGACACACATTAGTCGCCACGACCATTTGTTTTATTGGTTGTGTTGCAGATGTACATTTGTGATGTCTGGGACGGCATCTAATATCGAGGGGGTGGGTGTAAGGTTGTAATATATATGTTCGCCAGCAGAGGGCACTCTGACCTTTCCGTTAACTGTTTGATCGCCCAAAGCCTTTAAAATCCCCCCGCAGCGACGTTACGCTGCAGTTCTATTTGTGTTTTACAAGGTAAGGAGGGCTCCCGATTGTGCTAAACACCACACTTTTAATTAACAGCCGAAATGTTGATTGTTTGGTCATGTTTTGAGAAGAGATATGTTTTAAAGTAACGTCACAAGCTAATGTGTTATAATCTGTTGAAAATAACTATTTTACACCTGTTTCAAGGTGCTATGTTGAACGTTAATAGCGTAACGGCAAATATCTTTATTTGTAACTGACATATATTTTATTTGTTGTACCTTTTGTGAGGTCACTGTGTTATTATATTGTAATTAAGGCAGTTCTATTTGTGTTTTACAAGGGAAATAAATGAGGAGCGTCTGTTCAGCCTCAACCATCATCCCGAGTCCTAGTTTTCCCTGTCCGCACTGCTGGCCCCAGTCCAGTAGAAATCACAACACAACGCAGAGACATTTGATTGGGTCCTCGCCAGCACAGAGACAGGGTTACATACACTTTGTAAGAAAAATAAAATAAAGCTTTGTAATGCATATAGTCACTACAGCAAAAAGTCTACATCTAAAATAGATTGATAAATTCTGAAAGGACAGTTCGGTCCCTTAGCTGCGATGCTAACATCGATCGAGCTCAATGCTAAGCCGCTAGCTTTGTAACTTACAAAGGAATCAGTCGCCTCAGAGCAGTCTCAGGTACAAGGCCTCTGTCTGTCACGGTGTTTCTCCTGTGTAGAGAGAGCTGTAGAGTTGTCCCAGTGAAACATCTTGCTAAACACGTTAGCTCGCTGGAACTCCATCGGACTTTGTTTACGAGTAGCGCTACAGGTGCCGCGTCAAAGTCGGATGACTCGGACCTGTCAATCACAGACCCAGACCCCGCCCACCCCTCCCGCGCGCCCCTTAGTCCTCCAGGCAACGCCCCTTTTCTGTTAATATTTTCAAATCTGAGGCTCTGGAAGGGGGGGTTAGTAACCCTTTAAGAAGCGCTGGTTTAATGTGTATAAGCAGTGGCAAATAGTAGCCTAGTAGTAGTGTCTAAAAGAGCCTATATAACATAAAAGAAGTCCTGCCTTGTTGTCAGCGACAAACTATAGTTGTGAAAGATATTGAGAAGTACAACAGTTTTGTTATGACCTCAAAGACCGGGGACTATATAATATGCTGCTTGTGCGCGACTGAAAAAACCTTAATTATTAGAGTGATGCATCGCAAGTACCTGGCTTTGCAGCACATAGATCTAGCCCTTTTAATTAGTCGTCTGAAGCTGCCAATATTGGATCGATATCATATGAATACAATGTCTAAACATAGAAGCAAAAGTGTTAAAGGGCGGTGGGGTTTCTGTTGCAACCCAGCCATGGAGCAAAGATACTGGGGTCACACCTATGCAATCATACCAGTAAAACAGGAAAATGGCGAAGTTTAACGTTAACTAAAGGTAGAGGGAAAGCGCGTGGGCGAGCGGAGAAACAGCCAAACAACGGAGCACTGGGGAGCAGGAAGTTTCACTGTTAGACAGGTCGGGACATGCGCCCTGATGTGAGAGCATATAGCCATCTTATCTCTGTCATCGCCGTAACACATTTCTGCATGTATTTACAATTACAAATGGTCTTTACAAGGTAGATGCAATTTCAGGATGATTATAACTTTAGTTAACCTGATTGTCCTATCTTTCTTCACTGAGTAAAGGCCTAAATACTGCCCCATTCTATTTAATCTCATGAACTGTGTCACTATTGCTGATTTTTGTTGAGTGTGTATATATATATATATATATATATATATATATATATATATATACACACTCAACAAAAATATAAACGCAATACCTTTGTTTCTGCTCCCATTTTTCATGAGATGGACTTCTCATGAAGATCTAAAATTCATTCCAGATACACACTATTACCATTTCTCTCAAACATTGTTCACAAATCAGTCCAAATGTGTGATAGTGAGCACTTCTGCTCTGCTGAGATAATCCATCCCACCTCACAGGTGTGCCACATCAAGATGCTGACATCACGATTAGTGCACAGGTGTACCTTGTACTGCCCACAATAAAAGGCCACCCTGAAATGTGCAATTTTGTCTCACTGCAAAATGCCACAGATGCCACAAGCATTGAGGGAGCGTGCACTTGGCTTGCTGACAGCAGGAATGTCAACCAGATCTGTTGCTCGTGCATTGAATGTTCATTTCTCCACCATAAGCCGTCTCCAAAGGCGTTTCAGAGAATATGGCAGTACATCCAACCAGCCTCACAACCGCAGGCAAATGGTGGTCACACCAGATACTGACTGAGTCCCCAGACCCCCAATAAAGCAAAAAACTGCACATTTCAAGGTGGCCTTTTATTGTGGGCAGTATAAGGTACACCTGTGCACTAATCATGATGTCAGCTCAGCATCTTGATGTGGCACACCTGTGAGGTGGGATGGATTATCTCAGCAAAGCAGAAGTGCTCACTATCACACATTTGGACTGATTTGTGAACAATGTTTGAGAGAAATGGTAATATTGTGTATCTGGAATGAATTTTAGATCTTTATGTCCATCTCATGAAAAATGGGAACAGAAACAAAGGTGTTGCGTTTATATTTTTGTAGAGTGTATATATATATATATATATATATATATATATATATATATATATATATTAAAGGTTCATTATACAACTTTTTATGTGGAAAAAAAAGTTGATATTGGGTTGTATGTGACCTTGTAGTGACCCAGCGGCTGTATGAACGGTCAGTATGGCGCCTTTACTTTCGATCACAGTGGTCGCTATAACGCTCCGGGATCACTTGTTTGGGAGGTTTTCTCTGCTGATGGACCGTCCCACCAGAAAACCTACAAAACAATTGATCCTAGAGCGTCCGGTGGTTCTCAGTTTGTGGGTTGTGGAACCATTTTCAATGAGCCGTGAGCATTTTCCGGGGAACATTTCTTTCAATATTTATCTTCTGAAACTGTGAAAATGACTGTAATGTTGGTCATAATTTCAGGTTTACAGGTTTAGGTAATGTTTATTCAATATTTTTTTCTGGGTAAACTCAGTCAGTAAAACTATTTTTTGTAATTATTGGATTGAGATTAAAATGGTAAAGACTATTTTTGCTTAATATGCATAATTTGTACTTCTTGAGACATTTTTTGTTAAAGGCCTTATACCTTATATTTCTTTTTACAAACAATGAAAGAGGACGGCACTAAATTAAAATGTTTTGGTCCAAACTCATTCCGAACTTTACGCACATATTTGTAGCATCTCAGTTCTCCATAGGGACGAGTTTATAGGCACATTTCACAACTTGCAGGGTCACTTTCACAGAAACGTGACCCTGAAATTTCATGAAATAGATACAAAAGCTTTATTATTCGATGCAGTGATTTTCCCACTTGCGTCTGAGTTTACAACATACTAAAGGAGGACAGGATACATTTCGTTCCACTACTTGAAAGAAAAAACAAAATCAGGAATAGTGCATTTAATAGCAAAACATGTGAGCTTTACATCAGAATAATGAACATAAAAACAATATGGAGCTATTTCCCCCCTACCATGACTTTGTTATTATTAAAGTGACTTGTGATCTGTCGGAAGAACAATTGCAGATCATGTGTTATTTTTGAAATGCATCCCATCTCTTCTAGGGCTGGAGAAAAAATGTATTTAATTTAAAAATGGAGTTGGTAAGTCAAATCGGCTCATATCTTCAGAAAATCGTGGTGTTGTTCTTTGAGATTTTTTTTTTAGGAATAATTTGTATGTTTAAAAATCTTTGCTGCAAACTGCACAGTGACCTTTCAGTTTTGTACAGATATTTTCGATATTTTTCAATGATATTTTTTTTATGCACTTTAAAATTGAAGATCTTCTTTTGGGGAAAAATCGCCCAGCTCTAATCTCTTCACATCAAATGAAATGAATGAGTAAATATTTACAGAAAAAGCCTGTGGGGCCCTTGTTGTCCGTTAACTGCTCTCCATTCAGAAAAGTGATTCACCTGAGCTGTTATCTCGCACAGACACCTTTTGTTTAGTCCGTTATAAATGAGTTAAGCAGATGTTGTTTCTCTGTGTTAAAGGAAGCCCTAGAGATGGGGGACAGGAGCGGGGAGCCCTTTCTTCGAGAATCGGTATGTATGCTTTCACCCTCCATTCACCCATATCTACTGTATGTATTAAAGAACCTGGAGCTCCACAGAACAGGTGTAGTGCTCTGCAACAGATTCTTGGAACACAATCCCGTTGAGTCACTGAATAAAAGTGAAACTGGCTCAATGGGTAATGTGACCCAACATGTTTTTTCTTAGGCTTCACCTTTGTGCCTCAGCCCAGATCTGGAATAATAGTAAACAAGTGGAGCTCCTTTTTGAAGTGATAGTCTGTAAGATTGCAACGTCCTGGTTGGACCGGACGGGCCGGTTCACAGGAAAACTCGTCTCATTGGTGTATAAATATTTATTTATTCTTTGATACAAATATAATGAAAGAATAATTATATCTCATGGCCGTTATAGCTACACCACTGCACAAACAGTAATAGAAAACTTAATGCACGATTTCACAAATTCATTGAAATGTTTTATGAAAAGATTGTGTATAATTAACCGCCTGGGTCTGAAGTTTGACCCAAGTAATGTGAAATAACAGTATTTTTGAACAGTCTTATTGCTGATTTTAGCCAATGAGACGGGCTTTTCCTGTGAACCCCCCTGTCAGGTCCAATCATGAGGGAGGGGGAGGAGCTTGATCATTTACTTTTGAAAGTTTGTTCTCACACTCCTCATTTTTCCAACTACGATTGGCTCTCTGTTCTACTCAGGATGGGAGGGTGGGTGGGGCCGTTCAAAGGACATACGACTATGTGCTGGTGTCCCACAAACATGAAGATGACAAAGACCTGAAGCGCCAAAGTGCAGAAGCTTTCATCCACCAACTGGAGCAGAAAAAAAACTTCAAAGTGCTCGTGAGTTTCTGCCGACATGGGGCCAAATACAGGATTAGAATGTTTAATGTGGGAAGTGTTCTGAATGTTTTGTTTGCACAGAAAATAGAGCATGAAGAAAAGGTGTTCTACGGCCTGCGGGCGCCGAAGGAGATCTTCGAGGACTACATGTACCTGCTCAAAGTGTCCGACTCCTGTAACTGGTCTGGGGATTTCAAAGACGACGTGCTGCAAGCCACAAGGTGCTGCTGAGTAAACACATGTTCACCTTGTAATAGAAACTGGATGTCACTCACCTTTGACCCACTTAATAAAAACATATACAAGAGCCATGGGCGTAACTTCCTTATGGTCTGGTGTGGATATGTCCCCACCAACATTGGCCTGGCCGGGACAGTCCCCACCAATATTTCACTTTTCCCTTCTGAGCATTTACATTTGTGGACAGTAGCTTGAGCGGCAGCGGCTGGGCAGAGTTCAGAGCGTCTTCAAACTACTGTAAATGCGATGATGCGCAAATGTTTTTAAGCCCTGCTGCTCCCACTGGGATGTGAGGGGTGTAGGGGGCACGTCTTCTCATTGGGCGATCTTTCACAAAAGCTTTACACCGATATTGGCATGTTATGCTGGAGAGAGGACGTCCAGCATCACAACGCTTTTTGTTTCGTGTTAATTGGTGAAATATTTACGGAGATATTCACATTTTCGGGTTGCAACTGCCCTACAGCAGGTTTATGGAGCTTATTTACGTGAAAACACGCTATGTCCGTGGTTTAATTTGATCAAAAGGTTTTACTCAAAAACGATCAGAAAATATGTAATAATATGTAATAATGCTTTTTCCATTACTCAGTTTTAATGAGAAGTCAAGTGCGGGAGGAGAGCGGTGTGTTCCTTCCATAGACCGTAAGCGCAGCAGTGAGGGGAGGGGCCAAAGGGAAGGAGAGACGGACTCGCGTATCAAAAAATATATGTATTTATTAAAGTAAATTCTAAGAAATTTGACAGGCTTGTTAGCATTATTAACTACTTTATTAAAAAAAAAAAAAAACGTTTTCTCCACGAGTGACCCCACTAACATTGACACCAAACCTACGCCCTTGACAGGTGCCATTAAACATGAGTCACACAGGGCTACATTTACAGCCGGGATGATAACCGGGTTACTCATGGTCATGGGTTTACAAACACACTCGACACATGTATGAGCTGCCAGAAGGGAAGTGAATACAGTATGGGCAATATGTAATAATGTTTGTAACAATGTTGAGTCCTCATATTTGTTTCACTAACGCTGGCCATTTCTTTAGGATACGCATTGTGGACTATATTATCCATCACACGTACACCACCACAGGGGGTGAGTGACCATGGAGCTTCATATTTCAAATAACGTGGTTTGGTGAGAATATACAGTATTTACCATGATATAATCCAACCCCACAGAGAAACTGGATAAACTCTTAATGAGTAATGTGTTTGAGACGGCGTTCTGCCTCCACGAGGTACTGGTTTGTTTTTACCTCAGAGTGATAGCATTGTGTCTGTATGTAACGTTTAACCATGGGTCTGTTTTAGAGGAAGGAGCAGAAGACGCTGGGGGAGAACTGGGCTCGATGGTCCGGACTGTTCACAGGACAGGCGACTCACCTGAATCAAGTCAGGTGAGTCGCCTTTTTCATTTCTGTCTTCACTTCATGCAAACTACAAGACTGTGCCAATCACAATGCATAGGTTAGCTTTAAATTGGATTCAGTCCAAGATTGTTAAACCTACAAAAACATGTGCAGCCATAAGTTTAGTTAGTGGTCTTTTCATTGTCGAGGCAAACACCAAAATTTACAGGTGCTCGTCATATAATTACAATATCATGAAAAATTGCATTCACTTCTGTTATTCTACGTAAACTGTGAAACTATTATGATGGACTCATTACATGCAAAGTGAGATATGTATAGCCTTTATTTGTTATAATTTTGAGGATTATGGCTCACAGCTCGTAAAAACCCCAAATAAAACATCTCAGAAAATTAGAATATTTTGAAATGGACTGTAAGCCATAATCATAAAAATTATAACAAACAAACCATGTAATGAGTCTATACAATATATTAGTTTCACATTTTAAGTTGAATAACAGAAGTAAATGCACTTTCTCATGATATTCTAATAATATGACGAGCCCCAGTATAGCTAGAGCCATATGAACCACCTCTGGAAGGTTCCTAGACTCAGGACCTAACCCAAGGAGGCTGCATTTAGGTTTTGCATGTTTGAAAAAAAAAAGTGGTCATGTATTACAAATACAATTGAGTTGAAGTTGTAATTGATGTACTATAGACTGCTGCCTCAGCGTCCTTGAGTGTAAAGGTACCTGGGGTGGTCAATCAGATCCCCCTTTGGCCCCCTCTGTGGACATGCCCTTCCAACTAACTGAACAACATGACCTTTTAGTTTTCTTGTTAGCAAATGATTGTGAAACATGATATAAATTAGTATGACAGATACTATTGAATGTGGGGGAAAAGTATTTTCACATTGCATTACAATCAGAGAAGGGTTTTTCATCAGAAACATACTGATCAGTTTTGACACAAGCAGAGCCGCCAAGAACAAAGATCCATCATTTGACAGGAACCCAAAGCGGGAGGCCAACCTTCTGGGGGAATGTCATAAATCACCTTCTGACATTTCTTGCACAGTTGTAAACATGGAGATACTCTATTAGAGGATTTCTATAGCCATGATGATCAGAAATCCATTTACCTTTTAGTGAGATTAGTCCATCAAGCTCATGTGGCAAATAATTTTTTTCAAAAAGAATGACATGCCGGTTCTACTGAAGGGCAAATATTGATCTAGAACAATGTGATGGTAAAAATAATAGTTTTTTTTTTTCAATTTATTTCATCACATCTGTTCAGGTTTGGCCATGTATTAAAAAATATAATTGAGATGAAGTTGTAATTGATGTACTTTAGACCAGGGGTTCCCAAACTTTACTGGCCACGACCCCCACAATCACTCTGTATTTTGACATTTGGCTTTATTTCACTAAAATACTGTATACTCGAAAATACATCAAATTCAATGTCATAAATGTAAAAAATATTGTCTCAAAATCATCACTCCCCCCCACACTTCAGTGTCCCGCGACCCCCACTTTGGAAACCACTGCTTTAGACTACCGCTTCAGCGCAGTACCTGGAGTGGACAGTCGGATTTCCCTTTGGCCCCTTCTGTGGACTTGCCCTTGCAACTAACCCAGTGAATTTGACATGACCTAACTATTTATATTCATCAATGTATTTGCTTGTGTCTTTGTGTGTCCAGGAATTACTTTGGGGAGAAGGTGGCCCTCTACTACCTGTGGCTGGGCTGGTACACGTGGCTGCTCGTACCGGCGGCGGTCCTGGGAGTTGTCGTTTTCCTGTACGGTCTGGCCTTTTTCCGAACCAATCCACTGATGTGAGTCTCCGTATCATTCCGTAAAGAAAGGTCTTGATGTCATTTTGTGTGAACTCGGCCGCTAATGATTTCAAACATGTGCTTCTCCACACACAAACCCGTCCTTCTCACTCTCAGTAAAGAAGTTTGCGAGGCCAACATCATCATGTGTCCACGCTGTGATAAAAGGTGTGACGTGTGGCAGCTTTCAGACACATGCACATACGCCAAGGTATTCTAACAGTTCTTTTTTTTTTATCAATATTTTGCCCAATGTGTAATAAAAAAGTCCTCTGACTTTCTACGCAGGTCAGTCATCTATTTGATAACGAGGGCACTGTGGCGTTTGCGATGTTCATGGCCATCTGGGGTGCGTCTCTATTCTGCCTCTCGCATGTTGGACTCTTTGAGCTTCAGCTTTCTTAAATTTGCTTCTGGTTTATTTTAGCGACCTTGTTTCTGGAGCTGTGGAAAAGATACAGAGCGACTCATGTGTCAAAATGGAAAGTGTACGACTGGTGCGAGGAGGAGGTAAGCAGCAGTTTAAATATCGTAGTCATAAAGCTGCCGCGTCCGCTGTCAGGGCTATAATACTGATAAAACTACAAAAACAGAAACAGATCGCCATGCATCGTAGTTTTGGAAGAAGAACTCCATTTGTTTTGTCCGACTTCTGTACATTGAATATGAAGCATACAGTGCTGGTCAAAAGTTTGAAAATACTTGTATCGGCTTTTCTCTATTTTCAACACTACTTAGGCCTACATTTATGATTCTTATTGAAGACATTAAACAATGAATGAACACATGAAATTATGTTGGAAACAGAATCAGAATCAGAATAGATTTTATTTGCCATTGTTTGAGAACAAGTTCACAAGCTAGGAATTTTTCTTGACGCGGACGTGCAACATAAAACATATAACACAGAATTTAGATAAAATTAAGCTATAAAACTTTAAACTATAAGGCTTTAGGGGGCATGCATAAGGAATATTAATAAATAAGATACAAAATAAAAAGTAAAAGGTAAAATTTGGTGAGATGACAACAATAGACTTCGAACAACAGTGGGATTATATTTACAGATGAGTAGGAGTAAAAAGTAAAGTGATAAGTGATAGCAGCGGATCTGAGTGTGGACACACCGCACAGTGCAAACGAGCAGATACATCCATGAGTCTGTGACTAAGTTATTGGGTCTTTTTATTGTTCATGAGTCTGATGGCGGAGGGGAAAAAACTGTTCAAGTGGCGGGAGGTATGGGTCTGGATAGACCGTAGCCTCCTGCCTGAGGGGAGAGGGATGAATAGTCCGTGTCCAGGGTGAGAAGGGTCAGCTGTGATCCGACCCACACGCCTCCGGGTCCTGGAGATGAACAGGTCCTGGAGAGATGGGAGATCACAGCCAATCACCTTCTCTGCAGCACGCACAATGCACTGCAGTCGGTGCTTGTCCCGTTCTGTAGCGCCGGGGAACCACACGGTGATGGAGGAGGTGACGATGGACTCGATGATGGCCGTGTAGAACTGCACCAGCATCATGGTTGGCAGCTTGAGTTTCCTCAGCTGCCGCAGGAAGAACATCCTCTGCTGGGCCTTCTTGATGAGGGAGCTGATGGTTGGCTCCCATCTGAGGTCCTGGGTGATGGTGGTGCCCAGAAAACGGAAGAAGTCCACGATGGAAATGGGGGTGGGAGAGTCTGTCAGGATGAGGGGGGACGGTAGGGCTATGTCTTTCCTAAAGTCCACGATCATCTCCACTGTCTTCTGGGCATTCAGCTCCAGGTTGTTGTGGCTGCACCAGGACGCCAGCCGTTCCACCTCTCTCCTGTAGGCGGACTCATCACCGTCCGAGATGAGCCCGATGAGGGTGGTGTCATCCGCAAACTTGATCAGTTTAACGGACTGGTGACTGGAGGTGCAGCAGTCCGTCAGGAAGTCAGTGATCCACCTGCAGAGGGAGTCGGGCACGCTGAGCTGGTAGAGCTTGTCTCGTAGCAGTCCAGGGAGGATGGTGTTGAAGGCAGAGCTGAAGTCCACAAACAGGATCCTGGCGTAGGTTCCTGGTGAGTCCAGATGCTCCAGGGTGAAGTGGAGGGCCAGATTGACTGCGTCGTCCACAGACCTGTTGGCTCTGTAGGCGAACTGCAGCGGGTCCAGGAGGGGGGCGGTGATGTCCTTGAGGTGGGGCAGGACCAAGCGCTCAAAAGTCTTCATGACCACAGACGTCAGTGCCACCGGCCTGTAGTCATTAAGTCCTGTGATCCGTGGTTTCTTAGGGACAGGAACGATGGTGGACGATTTGAAGCAGGACGGCACGTGGCATGACTCCAGGGAGGTGTTGAAAATGTCTGTGAAGACGGGAGCCAGCGGATCCGCGCAGTGTCTCAGGGTGGAGGGGGAGACACCATCCGGCCCAGGGGCCTTCCGCGGGTTCAGCTTCAGGAATAGCCGACGCACTTCCTCTTCTTGGACGGAGAGAGCAGGGGGGGAGGGAGGGTTTGTGGAGACCTTTGATGAAGTGCTGGGGTCGTTGATGGTAGAGGTGATGATGGGGGGAGCAGGGGCTGTTGGAGTGTCTAGACAGGTGTCAAAGGCTGATGGGCGTTCGTGGCGGCAGTAATGTGTATTCAGACCCTGGGCGAGGGACATGTCGTTCAGAGCGCGGGGGGCCTTGGGCTTGTAGTTAGTGATAGCCCTAAGCCCACGCCACACTGCTCCAGAGTCATTGGAGGAGAATTGATGTTGGAGACGGGCTGAGTATGCAGCTTTAGCTTTCTCCACCTCCCTGCTAAAGCTGTACCTTGCCTCCCTGTAATGGATTCGGTCTCCATTTTTGTGGGCCGTCTCTTTCTCCTTTTGTAGGTGTCGGAGTTTGGGGGTGAACCAGGGCTTATCATTGTTGAAACAAACCCTAGTGCGCGTTGGTATGATGCGCGCCTCATTGAACTGGTTGTTTGGTCACAGTGTTCGTATATTCATCCAGATTGTTACCAGCCTTTAACGCTTCCCAGTCTGTTGTCTCCAAACATGAGCGCAGCTCCTCCACAGCCTCAGTGGTAAACTTCTTTATTGTCCTCACAACAGGTTTGGCGAGTTTCAGTTTTTGTGTGTATGAAGGGATTAAGTGGACCATCACGTGATCTGAAAGTCTGAGTGCAGCGCGTGTTTTCCACTCTGGTTGGGCATTTAATAAACTGTCTGTACTTGGGTAATTCCTGGCTCAGGTTCCCCTTGTTAAAGTCACCAAGCACGATAACGAGAGAGTCCGGGAAGGTCCGCTCCGTATGTAGAATCTGCTCCGCGAGCGTGCGCTGAGCTTCGAGTATGTCCGTGCCCGGACATACTTGAAGCTCAGGGTGAAATAACTCAAAATATGTTTTATATTGTAAATTACCACCTTTAATTTGAGCATTTTCTCAACGAGCTTCATAAGGTTGTCTCATTTGGGGTTTTTACAAGCTGAGCCATAATAATCTAAATTATAACAAATAAAGGCTATACATATCTCACTTTGCATGTAATGAGTGTATCATTAGTTTCACAGTTTAAGTGAAATATCTATGAGATATAAATATGAGATATTCTAATTATATGACGAGCACCTGTATATGGTCATGTTCGAAGCATCCAGTGGGGGAAAACAAAGAGGGAAAAAAATACTTTCTCGAATTACTTCCAAAATGCTGAATTATGTATTTTCTCTACCAGGCAAAAATACAGAGAGATGGAGAGGAGCAAAGTGGTTCAACAGCCCATAAATGTGAAAATAATGGACAATGCTAATCATGATGCTAACATTGGCTTCATGCTACACGCTAGCTACGATTTTTCACTTCCACTGGACAATCTGCTGTGAAAAACATCTATATGCAGATTTTGATTTGACTTTATGTGTGTTTGATAAATGTGTTTATAGTCCTCCAGAAAACTGCTAAACAGAGTGAAAAATGGTGATTCCCATAACATACTTCCTTCCCCTCGGTTAGGCCATGCCCCCTTGTAGGATGGCGCGTTGCTGTCAGTTTGTGTTTGGGATGTTGGGATCACACAACAGTTTAAACGTTCCCTCCCTGCATCAATATCATCTATTTATACATACAAAAAAAAAAAAAACGTTATTTGAATGGGCTTGTTAATTTAAAATCTTAGAAATTGGATGCTGGATGGAAATTTAAACATGTTGTGCGTGTCTAGAAAGAGATCACTGAAACAATTAAGGCATTCAATACGCAATACCTTTATTTTTCATCCATGCAAAAAAGTAGTAGAATAAAAATTACAGATACAGGCTCCGTGAAGTAAAACATATTGAACATAAGAATGACCTGAAATGTGCACTTTTTACTCTGTTTCTTCCCACCATAGACAAATTCCTATTCTCTGTATCTGCCCCAACAGGAAGAGCTGATTTTGCACATCGTCAACGAACCATCCTGCACTCGGCGCCCTCTCAAACCTTTCCAGCACTCATACTGGCGCAGCACTCTGGTCCTGGCTCTGGTTACCCTCATGGTGAGAAAATATGCCGCCGCATAAAGCTGATATGGTGCTTTTTCTAGAGGTGTGGTGCACAACCGAAAGCTGATAGCTGTATTTAGAGCAAAGCTGCACCGTGAAAAATGCACCCTCCTCCAGCGCAGGTAAAGGTCACTGACAACGGAGAATAACAGGAATGCTCTCAAACTACTCCTGTGTTTACTCAACAATACACAAGGACAACCATCACAGAGAGAATTGTCTGTGTGGAGATGTTTTGGATTGAAGTGTTTCACCCCAGTTCAGGACAACAGCTCAATGCTCTGTTGTTCACCCTGTGCTAGTTTTGACTCAGTGGAGTGTAGTGACTTGTGGAGATGGGAGGCACTGTGTTGGTACCCCAGTGTGGAACCATTATACATATGCAAGATAAGCCTATACTTGACTGCTGATCAGTGCCGTGTGTCGCAGTTGATGATCATCATTGGCCTGGCCCAGGCCCTGGTGGTCTTCCGAGTGGTGGCGGCTCCTCTTATGTCCGAGGGCAGCTCGGAGTTCATTAGAGACCACGCCAACACTCTGGCCGTCATGATGGGCGCCGTACTGCACTACTTAACCATGCAGATCATGACCAAGGTATGTCACGCTCTTAAAATACTGCATGCCCTTAAATGATTTTTAAGTTTTAATTTCATTCATGCATGTTTGAGTAATCCTGCGTATTATGTCAGTCTTCTTCTCAAAAGCTCCACATGCTTGTCTTACATCTTTGAGGAAGCAGCAGGGTTTGCAGATACAGTTCAACTTGTATTTGTTTTTGACTGGATAGTGGATATGTTATATTTGTTTTTAATTTTTATTTATCAAACAGGACAATATTTAAAAACAAATCTGGTTCCTCACTAGACACCGATTTTCAGCAGGTTCCTGCTCTGCAGCACTCAAAAACATAGATGCTTTCAGGGACATTTACAACATGATAATCATACAGGTTCACACGAAAAGAGGTTTGCAGGTTGGCGGCACAATGGCACAGTGGTTAGCACTTGTGCGTCACAGCTAGAAGGTCCTTCGATTCACACCTGGATGGGGCCTTTCTGTGTGGAGTTTGCGAGTTTCCCCGGTGTCTGCGTAGGTTTCCTTCACCACTAAAAACATTTACAATAGGTCGGAATGAATGATGGTGGCGCAGATGTTTTCAGTCACGACAACGCTTCTGTCCCCCCAGGGGAAACTGAACACCACTGAGTGTGGGGTGAATGTAAAATTGTCTAGCGCTTTGTAGGGCTGCAACTAACGATTATTTTGTAATCGATTGATCTATCGATTATTTTTTACGATTAATCGATTAATCACTTGGCTGTGAACGGTGCGGAAACATTTTATTTTTTTTATCACATAAAGCTAAAGTGGTGCCGCTTGAGGATGTGTTTATGGAGTAAACGTAAAGTAAATGTTTGATGGAGGCTCTTAGCGCTAATTCTGCTTCTGATTGGATGAGACACAGACAGATATTCATGAAATGTACAATATACAAACCACTACAGACCCTAACTATAAAAACAAAGTAGGTTTTCATAAAAAATACTACATTTTCATGTAATTTTTGCTCTATTTGAGTCTGTGTGAACCAGAAAACGATTAATCAATTAGTAAAATAGTTGTCGACTATTTCAATAATAGATTATTCGTCAATTAATCGATTAGTTGTTTCAGCCCTAGCGCTTTGTGACTATGTCTGTGAAAGGCGCTATACAAATAAAGTTCTTCACACTAATCTGAGACCATTTCTCTTGGAGCGGTTGCTGTATGTAAAAAGCCTTGGTAATTGAATAGTTCAGGGGTCAGGTCAGGGGAATCTCTTTCCAGACCCAGGTGTTCTCACATAAAAGGGAGTTTCATTCTAAGATTTAGTTTGGTTCAATAGAAGGAAATTAAAATTACTGTGTGCAAATGGTTGACCTATTGAGTAAAGTGACAGAGATTACAATCACAGTCTTTTAGTTGGCATGCTGCCAACATTCTTCCGCACTCTGAATGTTTTATTTTGAGCAAAGCCAGAGGTTGCTGAAACTTTGTATGTGTTACAAAAATAGTTTAATACATGCAGTGTGCAGGATTGTTTTTTTTTTTTCAAAGTTAAAGGAGCATCATGCATGTCTCCTGTGCACCTGTTCGTTAATATGCGAAGCGCCTGCTCCTAAAGACATTTTTCAAAAACAAAGCCGTGAAAGATAACTCGCGTATATACAGTGAGGAAAATAAGTATTTGAACACCCTGCTATTTTGCAAGTTCTCCCACTTAGAAATCATGGAGGGGTCTGAAATTGTCATCGTAGGTGCATGTCCACTGTGAGAGACATAATCTAAAAAAAAAAAATCCAGAAATCACAATGTATGATTTTTTAACTATTTATTTGTATGATACAGCTGCAAATAAGTATTTGAACACCTGAGAAAATCAATGTTAATATTTGGTACAGTAGCCTTTGTTTGCAATTACAGAGGTCAAACGTTTCCTGTAGTTTTTAACCAGGTTTGCACACACTGCAGAAGGGATTTTGGCCCACTCCTCCACACAGATCTTCTCTAGATCAGTCAGGTTTCTGGGCTGTCGCTGAGAAACACGGAGTTTGAGCTCCCTCCAAAGATTCTCTATTGGGTTTAGGTCTGGAGACTGGCTAGGCCACGCCAGAACCTTGATATGCTTCTTACAGAGCCACTCCTTGGTTATCATGGCTGTGTGCTTCGGGTCATTGTCATGTTGGAAGACCCAGCCTCGACCCATCTTCAATGCTCTAACTGAGGGAAGGAGGTTGTTCCCCAAAATCTCGCAATACATGGCCCCGGTCATCCTCTCCTTAATGGTAAATGGTCTCAACTTATATAGCGCTTTTCCACCTACATTAGGCACTCAAAGCGCTTTACAGCAAGGAACCTCTCACCCATTCATACACCAATGTACGCAGACACTGGAGGCAAGGTGGGTGAAGTGTCTTGCCCAAGGACACAACGACAGCAAGCACCTTCAGGAGGTGGGATACAGTGCAGTCGCCCTGTCCCATGTGCAGAAAAACACCCCCAAAGCATGATGCTACCACCCCCATGCTTCACAGTAGGGATGGTGTTCTTGGGATGGTACTCATCATTCTTCTTCCTCCAAACACGTTTAGTGGAATTATGACCAAAACGTTCCATTTTGGTCTCATCTGACCACATGACTTTCTCCCATGACTCCTCTGGATCATCCAAATGGTCATTGGCAAACTTAAGACGTGCCTTGACTTGTGCTGGTTTAAGCAGGGGAACTTTCCGTGCCATGCATGATTTCAAACCATGACGTCTTAGTGTATTATCAACAGTAACCTTGGAAACGGTGGTCCCAGCTCTTTTCAGGTCATTGACCAGCTCCCCCCGTGTAGTTCTGGGCTGATTTCTCACCTTTCTTAGGATCATTGAGACCCCACGAGGTGAGATCTTGCATGGAGCCCCAGTCCGAGGGAGATTGACAGTCATGTTTAGCTTCTTCCATTTTCTAATGATTGCTCCAACAGTGGACCTTTTTTCACCAAGCTGCTTGGCAATTTCCCCATAGCCCTTCCAACCTTGTGGAGGTGTACAATTTTGTCTCTAGTGTCTTTGGACAGATCTTTGGTCTTGGCCATGTTAGTAGTTGGATTCTTACTGATTGTATGGGGTAGACAGGTGTCTTTATGCAGCTAACCACCTCAAACAGGTGCATCTAAATTTAGGATAATAAATGGAGTGAAGGTGGACATTTTAAAGGCAGACTAACAGGTCTTTGAGGGTCAGAATTCTAGCTGATAGACAGGTGTTCAAATACTTATTTGCAGCTGTATCATACAAATAAATAGTTACAAAATCATACATTTGTGATTTCTTGATTATTTTTTTAGATTATGTCTCTCACAGTGGACATGCACCTACGATGACAATTTCAGACCCCTCCATGATTTCAAAGTGGGAGAACTTGCAAAATAGCAGGGTGTTCAAATACTGATTTTCCTCACTGTACAACGTCATACAGCAATCTGGGTATGCTGCATAACAAGTATTAAACGACTCCTAAATAAACTGCTTTTAATCTTAGCAAATGATTGTAAATTTATTATATGTGTGTAAGGAAAATACACTTGAATGTGGGGGAAAAGCAAATGATTGCACTAAACAAGTATTTTCATATCGCATCAGAGAAGGATTTTTCATCAGAAACATACTGATCAGTTTTGGCACAAGCAGAGCCGCCAAGAACAAAGGATTAGTCATTTGACAGCAACCCAACGCGGGAGGCCTACCTCCTCGAGGAATGTCATAAATCAGCTGTTGACAGTTGCTGCACTTGCACCAATGCCCTGTCTGTAAGTTCAGACTCAAAGGAAAGAGGAACTGCTTTTTTGCAATTGTAAACATGGACATAATCAACTGTATTAGATCATTTACCTTTTAGGAAGATTAGTCCATCAAGCTCGAGTAGCAAATAATTTACTGAAGTCAATTATGATTTTGAGTAACCAATTTCAAGAAATCTGTCCATGTATTTTACCTGTTTTTGTCTAGTAGTGGAACAAATTTTGTTTTGTCCTTAAGCATATTGTAAACTCCAACATTTGTGGGAAAACACTTTGCATCTAATTGTAAAGCATTTATATTGTTTTCTGTGACAACGACCGTGAAAAGTGATTCCGCAAGTTGTGACATATGTTTATAAACTTGTCCCGTGATGATTCAGGATATTACAAATAAGTTAGAGAAGTTAGAGAGTTCTGTTCATTACCTTTATGGATAGAATTTCTAGGCGCAGCCAGGGGCTTGAGGGTGTCCGGTTTGGGAACCTCAGAATCTCATCTCTGCTATTTGCAGACGATGTTGTTCTGTTGGCTTCATCAAATCAGGACCTTCAGCTGCTCTGGGGCGGTTTGCAGCCGAGTGTGAAGTGGCCGGGATGAGGATCAGCACCTCCAAATCTGAGGCCATGGTTCTCCCCCAGAAAAAGGTGGTTTCCCCGCTTCAGGTTGGTGGGGAGTCCTTGCCTCAAGTGGAGGAGTTCAAGTATCTCGGGATCATGTTCACGAGTGAGGGGCGGATGGAGCGTGAGATCGATAGACAGATCGGTGCGGCGTCAGCAGTGATGCGGTCGCTGTATCGGACTGTTGTGGTGAAGAGGGAGCTGAGTCAGGGGGCAAAGCTCTCGATTTACCGATCGATCTACGTTCCCACCCTCACCTATGGTCATGAGATTTGGGTAATGATCGAAAGGACAAGATCGCGAATACAAGCGGCCAAAATGAGTTTCCTTCGCAGGGTGGCTGGCCGCACCCTCCGAGATCGGGTGAGGAGCTCAGTTACCCAGAAGGAGCTTGGAGTAGAGTCGCTACTCCTTTACGTCGAAAGGAGCCAGCTGAGGTGGCTAGGGCATCTGTTCCGGATGCCTCCTGGTTGCCTCCCTCGTGGAAGGCCCAGGACACGCTGGTGGGACTATGTCTCCGAGCTGGCCTTATTTATGACCAAAATAAACTAAGTTGTCAGTTTTAGTTCTAAATAAACATGACTTTGCCCCTTTAAGGATAAATGGACACCCAGGAAACTACACGAGAATTGCAAACTGGCGACTAGAAGAGGTAAGACTTATTCATGCTCTCAAGTTTAAACTCACACTCCTTCATAATGACTTTACTTGTGTGTCCTCCAGTGTCATCCCAGTGGCTGCCTGACTGACCTGTTCATCCAAATGGCCGTCATCATGCTGCTCAAACAGACCATCAACAACATCGTTGAGTTCACTGTCCCGTGGGTTACTGCTGCTTCTTCCTCTAGGACTGTACCCTGATTCCAGAGTCAAATGTCCTCACCTTGTCCCTGTCCCCCAGGTGGGTGAAGCGTCACTTTAACAGAACATTTTCAAAGACTCCGCAGCAGGAATGCAGTTGCTGCTGCAGAAAGGGCCGTCCAGATGACCAGGGCCCCCACGAGCCGTGTGACATCTGCGGTTGGCTGAAGAACTATCACCTGACCAAGACGGACGCCTTCAGTCTCTTCAATGAGTTCCTGGAGATGGGTAAGTCAGATATAGAGTGTGTCTCAATGCACTAAAAGAACCATTAGTCTTATCCAGCAAAACATTTCACCAAACCGCTTTACACAACACAGGACAACGCTATGCTCTGCTAGGGCTGCGTTCCGTTATACAATAAAAAGTTCAGATACTACTGGTATCAAAAAAAGTATCGAAAGCAAATGTGTTGTTTTTGTTTTCTTCATTGCAGTAGGAGTAACTTCCGCATTTCGCCAGTCCCTCAAAAGTTTCTCGCTCACTCCACACTTTCTTTCATCTGCTCGATTACTGTTTTTCAAATCTTCAGTGGTACAGAAGTAGCAGATACTGGTACACAAGCCTAGAGCGCCCTCTAGCGGCTGTCAGTGTGACAATAACAAACATGTGAAATTATATATGTTGATGTAAAAGTCGCACCCCAAGCCAAACTATGAAAAAAAAAATTGCGACTTATAGTCCAGAATATACGGTGTTCAGTATTTAATAGTGTGTTGTGTTCAAAATGAAGCTAAAATACTTTAAAAATCAAACCTTTTACTGAAAAACCCATTTGAAATTAATTTTGAAATTTGACTTGGTTTCACTTCCTTTTTTAAATCTGAAATAATTCCAAGTACCCCCTGCCAAGTGGACAAGTCCCCGTACCCCTGGTTTGAAAACACTGAGACCAAGATAATACATTTCTTGTATTATCTACAAGAAATGTTGTTTTATTGTGAATCTGTTTAACCATATTATTGCTGATAGAACCAACGTCACCAGCCTCTAATGTTTAAGTTGTTATGAACTTGAGAGAAATGAATAAGCAAAAAAACAACAACTATGCTGTAACAGCCTGTTTCCACTGGTCACAATTAAACAAAATAGAATGAGGGCTGGCGAGAGATGGACCTGGTGGAGGGCCCCCCCTCTAAACGGGTTCATAAATCTTGTCATTTTAATGCACCACCCAGTATAGGTCTCAGAAATGTCTTACAACAACATCTAGTTAGGGCAGCAGGGTGAGGGCTTGCTGTTGGGGGGCTACTGCCCTCCACCAGCTGGCCATTTTACACCCTGGCTTTTTAAGGCACCTCACTAAACAAGGTAAACAAAAATAATAAAACAATCACTACCAAAATTTTACAGTGGAAATGGGAATGACTATAATAATGGGTCGTGTTGATTATGTTATACTAAATCAATGGTCAATTAATAGAATGGTGACTGGTGTTTAAAAGTAATGATTGGATATGGTTATGTGAAAGGGAAAGAGGGAAAAGAAAGTACAAACTGAAAATAAAAATAAAAGTCTATATTTTGGTAAACTACACACATTTAAGTCTTGTGTGATGTCTTCTTGCTTTGGATCATGTGATGTTCTTCTTTTGTGAGGCTTGAATGCTGTTTCGTTTTCGTAAGGTTAAAGCGGTCAATCGCAATTATGTAATTCAGGAATTTGTAATATAAAGTGTTGTATTGTATGAAGGCGCGAGATGTTGCTTGTATCATTGTAACCGGGATGTAAATTACTTTTGGATATGGGGTAGGCACTTATAAGCTTTCTTGCACTGCAACGGTGCTAATGTGAATGGTGATTGCTCAAATAAACAAACAAATCAAAGTTTTGATGCCT
Organism: Proterorhinus semilunaris; assembly: GCA_021464625.1. Taxonomy (NCBI): domain Eukaryota; kingdom Metazoa; phylum Chordata; class Actinopteri; order Gobiiformes; family Gobiidae; genus Proterorhinus; species Proterorhinus semilunaris. The sequence goes on from CM038346.1 coordinate 9,188,863, forward strand.
GTTGGGTCCAGGGACAGCAAGGAAGTTACTTGGTTGTTCCAGCGCAGATACAATGATATAAACTTAAAATCAATTGTCTTCTATGGAATAAATGAACAATACCGTTCTGTTGTCTGGTTTTAGATGACAAATATTTTAGTATAGAATTTTGGAAAAAGTATTGTTCAGGTATCTGTATTGTATATCAAGTATTGTTAAAGTACAGGTAAATGCCCCACACAAAAATGTAGCCTCGTAACTTCTTGTATCTTCTTACAGTGGTCCAGTTCAGTTTCACCACCATATTTGTGGCCGCATTCCCTCTGGCCCCACTGCTGGCTCTCCTCAACAATATCTTCGAGATCCGATTGGACGCGATCAAGATGGTGCAGCTGGAGCAACGCCCCGTGCCCAGGAAAACAAACAACATTGGTGCATTTACATTTCCTTTTATTATTTTGATGTGCTGGAGCTGCGTCTCTCCTGACAAACCTTCATTGGTTCTACCAGGCATTTGGACCCAGGTGCTGGAGGTCATCGGCGTGCTGGCAGTGATCGCCAACGGCCTGGTCATCGGGGTCTCGTCAGACTTTATTCCACGCCTCGTCTACCGCTATCGCTACGGCCCCTGTGCCAAGGGGTTGGCAGTCTCAAAGTAATGCTTCACATATTACTATTATAATACTATAATAAAAAAACATGCATCGGTCATGAGCAGCCTTCACAGATGCCAAACAAAGTGTAGCTACTGCAGTTGTAATATCCAGACAATAACTGATGCCAAAACTAGAATATAGACTAGCTACGTCATGATTGGTAATGATATATTTCACGATATACAGTAATTGACAATGGACAAATTACTTCAAAATCCCAGCCTTACGTCTATTGGGAAGATTAATTCAGTGATATTTTATTCTTTTTTTATTCTTTTAATTTCCTCACAAAAACAGTATAATCTACTCAAGCAGTTTACATCCTTCATTTCATTTTACTTTTTAAAAGGAACAGGCCACCGTTTTTTACATACTGAGATATATATGTTCTTACCATGGCTTAGACGAGTTGATGCGTAATTGTCTGGTCTTTGTGTGTGCGCTTATTCCTTTGAGCACCTGTCCCCGTGTTCTACAGTCAATGTTTATGCTGTTCTGATGGAGCTGAGCGCAACATAAATTATATCGTGTCCACAACGATATAAAAAGTTATATTCTGATACCGATATGCGATACAATATGGCCCAACCCTACTAGATACACCTTTGCAAAGGCATGGCTACGTTGATATACAGTGCCTTGCGAAAGTATTCGGCCCCCTTGAACTTTTCGACCTTTTGCCACATTTCAGGCTTCAAACATAAAGATATAAAACTGTCATTTTTTGTCAAGAACCAACAAGTGGGACACAATCATGAAGTGAAACGAAATGTATTGGATATTTCAAACATTTTTAACAAATAAACAACTGAAAAATTGGAAGCAAAACAGCTTCTAGCTCAGTGAAGTTGGATGGACCGTTTGTGAACAGCAGTTTTCAGTTCTTTCCACAGATTCTCGATTGGATTCAGGTCTGGACTTTGACTTGGCCATTCTAACACCTGGATATGTTTATTTGTGAACCACTCTACTGTAGATTTTGCTTCATGTTTTGTATCATTGTCTTGTTGGAAGACAAATCTCCGTCCCAGTCTCAGGTCTTCTGCAGACTCCATCAGGTTTTCTTCCAGAATGGTCCTGTATTTGGCTCCATCCATCTTCCCATCAATTTTAACCATCTTCCCTGTCCCTGCTGAAGAAAAGCAGGCCCAAACCATGATGCTGCCACCACCATGTTTGACAGTGGGGATGGTGTGTTCAGGGTGATGAGCTGTGTTGCTTTTACGCCAAACATAACGATTTGCATTGTTGCCAAAAAGTTCGATTTTGGTTTCATCTGACCAGAGAACCTTCTCCCACATGTTTGGTGTTGTCTCCCAAGTGGCTTGTGGCAAACTTTAAAGAACGTCTCACCCCCGCTGCTCGAGGCTTACGTCACTCACATTCTCTGTTCAAATCTCCCTCCAAATGGGGCGTGCCCGGAGGACTGAAGGGGACAAGCGGGAGGGGGACTTTTGGGCGGGTCTAGGCTGTGATTGACACTTGACCAAAATGGAGAGCGACAACAGCGCTGCTAGCTCGTTCGTGTGTGATCGGTCTTGGGAGGTGGAGGACTTTTCTCCACCTTCCTCCCCGGAGGTTGAGAGACAGGACGTCGCTACGGAGGCGTGTGCGGGAGGGAGTGGGTTTTATACAGCTGCAGTGATGACGTTCTCTGGTACCGTGACGGTCCTTGGGTAAGGTCATTGGCCAATCACATAATTCAACGTTTGTTGAATTTGTTTAACCTGCAGAGGGCAGTAACCGCTCGGTTTTGGACCCAAAATAGGTAAAATAATGCACTCCTAAACAAAATGTCTAGTTTCTTATCTATTCTAAAATAATCTTCACAATTAAGATTAAAGGCTATGGGCAGGAGACAGGAGCTTACGGCGTAATACTGCTATATCAGTGTACCTTACATTCCGTCTCTATGGACTAAATTGGTTTTGTTAATAATAAACGTGGGATGTTCTTTGCAGTTGTATGTCGGGCTACATCAACGACACGCTGTCGACGGCCTACTTGTCCCATAAATCTGTGCAGGACGACTTTCAACTGAATCAAATGAGAACAGAAGCCGGCATCAATGTCACCCAGTGCAGGTACAAGTCACTCCTGGCATTGCACCGATTTACATTCCAAGTTAAACCCTGAAACATGTTTTTTTATTTCCCTAACCCTCAGTTATAGAGACTACAGGAACAGCGATGACTACTCTCTGACCGCGCAGTTCTGGCTGGTCTTAGCTGTGAGATTTGCGTTTGTCATCCTCTTTGAGGTACGCGATCCGCCTCGATGTGTGGTCAATGGTCAATGTCTCCATGATGTATGGGTTTTCATATTTGTAAACTTGTCCTTCGCAGCATGTGGTGGTTGTGTGTAAATTTATAGCTGCCTGGTTTGTTCCCAACAACTCCATGCGAGTGAAGAATACTCGGCAAGAAGATAAACTTGCACGGCTGGATAAAGAACTCCGGTAAGTCGACTCGGGACATGATCTCTAAGGGCAGCACGAAGGTTTGGGGATATTCTGTGTGGAGTTTGCGTGTTCTCCCATGAATGTGTAGGTTTCCTCTGGATACTCCGGTTTCCCCTACCACTAAACATGTACAATATTCGCCAGTATCAATGTGGTGGTTGGAGGTGCAGATGGCGCAGATTGGCAGCCACGCTTCTGTCAGTCTACCCCAGAGGCAGCTGTGGCAAGTAGCTGGGTACCGTTAAACGACACCAGTATGATATTGAAAAAGGTTTAGGTATTACTGGTATCGAAAAAATAAAACAATCGAAAAAATTTATTTTAGATCAACATTTTTATGCCTGTTCGATTCAGGGACAGCATTAAAAGAAGTTACTTGGTTGTTTCAGCTCAAATAAATGATACAAATTTAAAAGAAATAGTATTTTATGGAATAAATTCACTAAATTTATTATTTTTATGGTTCTATATGAGAAATATTTTAGTGTAAGCATGGAAAAAAGTATCGTTCAGGAATTAAAGTACTGGTATAAAAAAATAAAAAAACTTAAATGGTAAAGTCTGCTATAGCAGTGTTAGGTTTGCTCCATACATTTGCATTTGGGCCAAAAAGTTCAATTTTTTTCTCATCTGACCAAAGCGCCTTCTTCCTCATGGTAGCTGTGTCCTCCATATGACTTCTAGCAAACTTCAAACGGGATTTCTTATGGCCTCCTTTCAATAATGGCTTTCTTCTTGCCACTCGTCCATAAAGGCCAGATTTGTGTAGAGTACGACTTATAGTTGTCCCATGTACAGATTCCCCCAGCTCAGTGGCAGTACGTCGCAGCTCCTCCCAGAGTTATCTTAGAGCACTTGGTTGCATTTCTGACCAGTGCTCTCCTTGTTCGGTCTGTTAGTTTAGGTGGACGGCCGTTTCTTGGTAAGTTCGCAGTGGTGCTATACTCTTTCCATTTCCGAATGATGGATTGAACAGTGCTCCGTGAGATGTTCAAATCTTGGGAAATCTTTGTGTAACTTAACGCTGCTTTAAACTTCTCCACAGCTTTATCCCTGACCTCTCTGGTGAGCTCCTTGGCCTTCATGATGTTGTTTAGTGACCAATACACTCTGACCATAGCTCTGAGGCCCTCACAGAACAGCTGGAATTATACTGAGAGTAGATTACGCACAGGTGGCCTCTATTTAATGGTTAGGGCAAGGTGTGAACTTTCTGCAGTCATTAGGAATGTTATAAAGGCAATTTAATGCACTCCGAAAATGCTGTATGAATACTTATGCACGCCCCACTTTTCTATTTTTTGTAAAATAACACAATCATGTATCATTTTGCTTTCACTTCACAGTTGTCTGTTACTTCTGTGTGAACTTTCAGTAAAAAATTCAAAATAAAATACGTTTTAGGGTTGTAAACGACAAAATGTGCAAAAGGTCGAGGTGTATTAGTACTTTCGCAAGGCACAGTAGGCTTGTAAAGCGCAATACAAGTACAAGCCATTATTACAAAAAATATGTACAACAGGGTTTCTTCTTTGGACAGGACTGTATATATATATACAGTATTTATATATAATATCTCTATCTCTCTCCGTTTCCAATGACATTACTTATAGTTCCGGACGACATTTTGAATACAGCAGATTGACAATGGCACTTTTATGTTCTCATAATCATTGCTCATGAAGAAGAGTCAAAACACGGCCCTAGAGACGCACGTTTATGTGATGTAACCAGTAAATGTGCCACAGATGTAGCAGCTCTGTCTGTCGAGCTACAGCAGGATTTACTAAAGATCTGATTCACTCCTCAGATTAAATTAACCCATCAAAAAAGAAACAGAAAACCAGTGTTGGAACTGCTCAAGACGTTAGCATGCTACCGGTTAGCAACTGTCAACCATTGACCGTTGATTCAATCAACCGTCAGTGGCTTGAGTAGCTTAAACACTGACTCACTGGTTTATTCACAAACGTGCGTCTCTGGGGCCGCGTTTTTACGGTTATCTTGAGCAATGATTACGAGGACATAAAAATGCCACTGTCAATCAGTTGCCTTTCATTTTCATCCTGAGTACTGCATAATTCTACTTTTGTATTCAAAATGGCCGCCATAACAACAAAGGTCACATGACTGAAAGGCATGTCGATTTTTCTGTTGGTATAGGGCTGGAAAGTCTCGTACCAGAAGCACTTCCGGTTCTTTGCTCGGATACAAACAAACAACCAGCTGTTCGAAGGAGGCGGCTGAATTGAATAGTGCAAAATGCTTTCATGACTCAGCGAGCGGTTCGCCTTAGCAGTTAAACACAAAATGCCAATCAACGCCAGCTGAAGACGACCAGCACCAGAACATTAAGGCACGAAGGTCCGTTGTTAATAAAATAGTTTACAGAGGCAATTTATACCAAAGACTTGAGTTTAATTCACTTTTTCTTTTAGTTAAAACCTCTTAACCCCCACCTTAACCGAGCACATTTTCACCAGTTCAGCAACAAGCATAACACACAACAAAAAAGCGACAAAAACGTGACAAAAAAAAGTTATAAAAACATGATAAAAAAACGACAAAAAAAAGTGAAAATGTACTTGGTTAAAGTGGGGGTTAAGAGGTTATGACCATATTTTGTTCGTGGTTTGTTTCACAGTTCTGTGTTCAGTCCTTAGAGGCTTCAGTCACCGTAAATGACCACAGTTCGTGAGTAGATGTGTTGCTCTCACACACGGAGCTCCACATGTCCAGTGACAGGGGAATAAAAAAAAAAGCCAATCAAAGGCAGAGGAAAAAGCAGGCGGTCGTGTCGACCCTCCTTGACAAAGGCGTCTACAGATATGAAAAGGCGCATGTCTCTACGAGTATAACTTACTCGAATATTATCACTAAATGGGACCATGCCACAAACCTGAGCGGGGCATTTGCCGATCCACTCAGCGACTAGCATGGCCGTATACGAAGTTTTTCATCCCAGTGACGAAATGTGTCCAAAATAACACCAAAAAAGCCATCAGAGTGTATGAAGTCTGCGATATCAGTACAGGACAACCAGCGTGTGTTGTTTGTTTGTATCCGTGGACGGAAATCTCGCAAATTCTCGCACTTCCGCTTTCCAGCCCTATTTGCTGATGTGTGGTCAAAGGCTTATTTTTAGTCTGACAAGCTCCAGCGACAAAAAATAAAATCCTCATTCAGCCCTACGGCAAAAAAAAAAGAAGAATTTTACCCTACACAATATTTTTTTCTCTCTTTAGGGCACATACTATCCTGGTCAAACCTAAGGCCTAATAACAAGTTTGTATTGTGCATTATTGTACAAAAAATGCTGTTTATAAACATTTCCATAGCACAAAAGTAAAGGAAAAATATTGGTGCACATTATACTTTAAAAAGGTGATAATTTGATGTATTTCTTTTTCAGCGAAAAGAATTGCAACAGATCCACGGATGTCTAACTCGTCTGGCTGATTTTATGCGCACATTTGGAGCCCATCATTCCTTTGTGGGTCTAATCGTCGTCTGAATGGATTATAGACTTAAAGTATTCGCGGATAACTTTAAATGTTTATACACAGAGCGGTATTTATTACTGAAAGTAAAGATAAAGCTCTGCTCCGGACGTGGCACACAGCAGCTCTAAAACTGTCCGTGTTTGCGATCACGCTTTTGAATAACTCACTTTGGGGCAGTTGTTTTAAAGGATTGTAACTTAAAAGGAAAGAACTCTTTGGAGAGATGATCGACTTGAAAAGAAACCTTTTTCAAATACTTATTTTTTGTGATGTATTTATTAATACTTTTTGACACTGTATGTGTGTATTGTGTAAAAAATAAACTCTGTTTGTGATTAACTGTATATTGTAAAAACTTTTATACAGGACCCTTGAGTCATGTTTACGCCCATGTCTTATTTGAATGTTTTTTGTTTTTTTTGTTAGTCATATAATATATGTAACGCACTATTATTGATCTTGTTCCGGGTCGTATGATGTGACGCTAAAATTGACCAATTGTAAACACATTTTTACTTGAGTAATTTTGTACAAGTGAAATTCTGCAATTTCAGATACTATTAAAATATGGTTTTGCTGTAACGTTATTGTAACTGTTGCACTGTATTTCGTATTTCTCAACAGTGTTTGACACTAACAGAGGTGGGCAGTACTCGGTTACATTTACTCATATGTAAGTAACTATTTGGACTAATCGTACTTTTGCTATTACTTTTTTCATACATTACCTTTTCCTTCTACTTGAGTAATATTAAAATGTAATCTGTATTCTTACTTGAGTAAAAAAAAAAACAAGTGCCAATATGAGTCAATCTTTAAGTGGCATAAAATAGATTTATTTTGTGTTTTGGTGCTCAATTCTTCATAATGATGACACCTTTTTTTTTTATGTTTTTGTTTGTATTGCTTTTATTTTTACAGACCACTTACATCAGAGATTCTCACTAAAAGCATTTATCTATAAATGAACACATATGGAATTAGGTTTAAAAAAAAATAAATAAAAAAAAGTTGATATTCTACAAAATACTTGATGCTTTGATTTCTGCTCTGCACTTTTGACATTTTCTCAATGGGCTTCACGATGTCGTCACCAGAAGCAGTTTTGACTTCACAGACTGTTGAAAACCATTTCATGGACAATCTCATGAAGCTCATAGAGAAAATGCCCAGAATAAAGGGTGGCAATTTTTGAAGAATTTCAAAATATAAAACATATCTTGAGTTAATTCACCCTTTGTTGTTTCCTACGTAATCCCATGTGTTCATTCATAGTATAATGTTTTATACATGACCTTTTCCTTCTACTTTAGTAATATTAAAATGTACTCTTATTTGAGTAAAACAAAAACTAGTAACTGCCACTATGAGTAAATCTTTAAAGGCACAGGCCACCGTTTTTCCATACTGAGAAAACCTGTCTGGTCTTTGTGCCCGTGGAAGAGCGTGGTAGCTTCCAACTTCACCCCCGTTTGGAGCTATAGGAACATGCTGGGAGAGGCCAAATGCTAACAACGTCTGGTCGTTTTACTTGACTGGGCGCACACACACAGACCAGACCGGTACGCATCAACTCGTCTAAGCTCAGGTAAGAACATATCTCAGTATTGCTGGGTTGCAGGATTCTAAAGGCCAATACTATTATATGGAGGATTTTTTGTAATTTTTTTTTGTACATTTTTGGTCTTGTACAGAGAGATTATAGACCCAGTGACTGATATTAATTATATTTTTTGTAATTCATAAATCATCTTTTGAGCTACAACTTGTGAAAGTGTAATGCTGTTAATAGGAAAAACTGGCTTCTATTCATATCACATTCTAGAACCTGCAACAGCAAATCTTCATCTTGACACATATATTTGATTTATTTTGTGTTTTGTTACTTAATTCTTCCTAATGATTCCTTTTTAATATATATTTTTTTTATGGTATTTTCCTTGAAAATTTTAAAATATTTCTCATAATTCATGAAACAGTTACTTGGTACATTACTCAAGTAAAACGTTCTTCAAGTACTTTTTTATATATATATTTTGGCTACCCCATCCACCTCTGTACACTAACCTACCCAACCAGCAGAGGGCGATATTTCCCTATAACATGGAGAGCTATTGAAAGTGACTTGCTGTACTGGGGTAATATTAACTTGCTCTGTCCCTGAGATTAGGCCCATTAACACAAACTTACAATGATTCAGTTACGGCTCTTTTATTCAATTACTTCTCTTGCATCATCGCACAACTTTTGAAAAGCAGAAGCCATAGTTACACAAAAATAAAACATTACATCTAGTGTTTATCTCTATTATAGATTCTCAGAAAATTAGGCTTAACAAAATGGTAACATGTTCAGTCTCCACAAGCGGCAGCAGGAAGCGCATTATAAATTTAAAATGCCGAGTGATATTTTAGTATTTCTAATCTCATCATGTACCAGCAATTTAGCACAGAAGTGTAGACGCTGTATTCAGAAAAACATTACAACAGGGAAACAGTGACAAGTTTTATGAGAAGCACAACTGCCCGGTTCTGTTAATGGACAAATCGAAAAGACTGTCCAACTACATTTTGGCAGAAAAAGTCCACTATCTGAGTCAATATCGGGAAATCCATGTCCCCACAGCATTCTGATGTTGTTAGTCAAACAAATTCAACACATACAAGCTGAACTTTTTCTCACTGTTGTTTTCTTCCTGCCAAATCCCTAGTCCTTTGTTGTGTTACGGTCTGCGAGTTACATTTTAACCTCTGCCGATGCTCCTCTGACTCTGGATTTTGGACCGTCTTCTCCGTGACATGCTGTGGATCAGATGGTGACGTCTGTGAAGTCTCGACGGAAAAATCCTTTCTGCAAGAAGCATTTAAAGGTTTTATTATTTATTTTATTGTACCAGGGAGTTTGAGAAAAATATAAAATAAATCAACAGTGTGACAATAATTGCAATTAAAGCAGCAAGCGGCAATACAGGCCACTGATACGAAATTAGCCCTGGCCACGCCCACATCATTCAAATATGAGAAAGCTGTCATTTATGTGTTTTGTTAGCTGGCATAGGGTGTATGTACCAAATTGCAAGCATATAATAAAAACTGCAATTTTTAAGGTAAAGGCTGGCCTGGCTAACGCCGGACTAAAATCACAAGTGATGGTTAGTCTGGGGACCACCAATTCATTTTCTCGTAGGAGAGGTGTAGTTTACGATTGTCCATAGCTGTTTATTGGGCGTTACAAATGTCTATCATGCGCTGTAAACTTTCACGCTAAACTATTTAGAACATGGTCTGAAGCTTGATCGAAAGATGGCGTGGGTCTGCTGCTGTCATGTTGGATCCCTAAACAAACTACAATGTCGAATAAAGCGTCATCGTCTTGCCGTCCCTCCTCATTCTGTGATTGGTCCCCAAATCCATGCAAAGATTTCGGCCATGGTCCCCAGACTGCTGTGCTTGAGCGCACACAGCAGTCTGGCGTTAGCCAGGCTGGGAAAGGCAGGGGGCTCGATAATTGTGAGCGGCGCAGCTTCACTGAACTCTATCCGTTTAGGTATTGGGTGAACTACTGTGAGTCAAATTTGAGTAACTTGAACAGTGTTTGTGCCACAGATTTGTGAAACATACTGAAAAAAAGACATGTTTTTGTTGGAGTGTTACGTAAATCCAAGGTTAAGCATTGAATTAGAAATATACAGTACAAATCAAAAGAAACGCTTTTTTATGTATTGGTTTTTCTTTTATTTCAAGACCATTACATCGCCAAACTTTTGACGGGTACTGTATTTCAAACTGGGGTTTAGCTGTATTATTAGGAGCTACAGCCCAGAATTCACCAACTTGGGAAGTCTTTTTAGTCTGGAAAAAAAAAATCATGAAGGTAATCAAAGCAAATAGGCAAGGCAACTTTATTTATACTGCGCATTTCGTACACAAGGCAACTCAATGCGCCTAGTATACTAGTTTTAGAATTGTTTTTAATTTTAAGGATATGGAGCTGGGACTCAAACCCAAGACCCTGTGGTTGGAACAGTGATCCGGGACATGCACAACAGCACTAACCACCATCGGCTGCGCATGAGCAATTTCAAATGTGAGGGTCATTGGCCTGAGTCATGGTTCTGTGGATATTCGCTTAAGTCTCATCAGGTTTGACCGCTATCTCTGGGAAATATTACAAAGCAAAGCTAACAATAAGCTCCTACTCACACCACAGTATTTCTCAGAAATGAACAAGCCCTTCAACAGAAGTGATGAAACGTCTTCCTCAGTAACTTATGCAATCCTAATTTAAAGCCAAGCACAACAGGCTGTCAATCAGAGGCGAAAACACAGTGACAGTGGCTGTAGCAGCAGATAAACACATTGTTTGCGGTGCTGGGTTCACTGCTCTGTGGACTATCTGACTGCAGAGCTTTCTCTGCCAAGACCACCTAAACGTCTGCTTTAAAACTCCCTAAAGACCCAAAGCAGGCGAACCCTCAACATCTCATCCAGATTCTTCACATTCCTGCAGCGCGCCATCACTCACGAACACGCGTCAACACAAACCAGGTCAGACGCACACTGACACTGCAGAGGTGGCTTTGGGACAGATAAGTGACCCCTTTTTTTTTTTGACCTGACAGAAAAAAAACATGGGTTTGTATGGCAAGTCAAAAGAGATTGCTTACATACTGTTATTGTTAGCATGATGTAAGCTTCAATATTCTTTTTCTCATGGTTTGGTTATACAGCTTGATTTGAAAGTATAATCTTTTGTCTACAATCTGGGTTAAAAATAATCCTATTACGCCACATCTGATGTCCTAAGACCGTCACTCCCAATTCTGTGAAGACTTTTACTTAACGAGATTGCCCTCCAGCTACAAAGAAAATATTTAACTTTGCTGAGCCCAAATCCCAAGATAAGACTTTGGCCAGGGGCTAACGAGATCCAGGCATCAGGATTTGGGGCAGGGAGGACAGGGGAGGGGAAGGTGGGCGGACCAGAGGCCAATGGAAACGGAGCTGGGGAGGTCGAGTGGGAACTGGGCGGATGTGCGCGGACACGGACTGAAAAACCATCTGGAAGTGGACCATCTGCCAACACCCACTTCAGCTTCTGCATTCTGGCGCATTTGTAGAATTAAAATAGTCGTCAGCAGCATATAATTAGCAGTGCTGTGTGTATAGGTAAAGCCTGTGTGCTTAACCAACTTCATGAGAATTAGCTTTAATAAAAAAAAAATGACAAAAATGGGTGGCATTGCAACAAAAAAGGTTTTGAAGGTTGTAGCTTTCAAATGGGGCGTTAGGCTACTCTGGCCTATAGGCTGTAAACCACAGTCCAGAAGCTTTTAGATATGGGTAAAGCCGAACTGGAGAAAATGTGCTCGGTTCAAGTGGGGGTTAAGAGGTTAAAGAAGCATTATGCAAACTTCCTATGTGGGGAAAATGTGTGCGTATTTGACCTTGTAGTGATCCAGTGGCTGCATGAGTGGTCAGTATGGTCATCACGGTGGTCTCTACAATGCTCCAGTATCAAATGCTGTGTAGGTTTTCTGGTGAGCAGTGAAAACCTTCCAAACAATTGATCCAGGAGCGTCCGCGAGGCCACTGTGATGGAAAGTAAAGGCGCCACGGGGTCACTACAAGATCAAATACACACAAATATCAACTTTTTTTTTTCACATACAAAATTGCATTAATTTAAATGTTTTGGGTTTGGTTCCCATTTTCAGTAAACATACTCTCGTCCTCTTCCAAAGTCCTGGCACTTGTCCACAATCATAAGTTAAAGTTCAGTGATGGACATCTGCAGAATCTGAGCTCGAGCTCGGGTCCGTCCACAAACTTGAAGTCAGTATTTGCAGTATCGTTTATAAACCACTAACAGTACATGCTACATACACTGAGGTAGCAGGTTAGCAACGCGCCGGACTACAAACTGGACTGTTTACACACAGAGGATGTACTTCCTGCTGCCACAAAGGAAATCTATTGTGTCGCTGTATCTACTGATACTAATAAACACATGATTCACTGTCTGCAACTCTCAAGTTAAATGCCTTAATCTGTGGTTTATTTTGTCCACTTTAACAAAACTACCAGTTAATGTACCATGTGGGAGAGGAGAAAATGTTGGAAACCTCTATTTTTCTGAGTCATCAAAGTCTGGGGGATTTGTAGTTGTTGCAGACATTTGCAAAGTCATCACAAAAGTAAATTAAAAAGCTATTTTCGTAGTAATATCGGGACTTACACACGAACAGCACTGTCCAAATCTTCTGCATCCATGAGTTTTATCTCGACAAGCAGTTTTATTGTCCGATAAATATGATATATTCAAGTGCTTAAATAGTTTAATTTAACGTAGCAGTAAAAAAACAAGGCCTGTAAATCTTCTACCACGGAGATTTTCTGTTCAGCTTTGTAACAGTGGGCTACAGGTAGGACAATGGAAAATCCAGCCTCATAATAACCTCCCTCCACTTTCACCGTAATCCATCTTTATGAGACAGTGCCCCGGTGTTTTTGTGGGGCCGCCGCGCTCTGAGTTTATCACCGGTTTGAAGAAGCCCAAAAACGGAGCCAAAAAACAAAGCTCCTACAAAAACAGAGCGGACAGGCGGTCATTTCCTGTCGACCGACATGCAATCAACTCTTCATTTCAGGCGTCTGCTGCAGTTCAGATGGAGCACACGTACAACACCCTCCCTTTATGTGTCCCATGTCGTAAGGCCATGGAAACCAGCTGGACCCTAAGCATTGGAGATCAGATTGACACTAAAGATGGCATCAGTGCAAGAACTTAACATGAACCCGGACTGGGAGCGTTGTCTTAAAGGAATAGGCCACTGTTTTACCGAGATATGTCCTAACCTTAGCTTTGACGAGTTGCGCGTAACTGTCTGGTATTTGTGCGTGCGCTCAGTCACGCAAATGTTCTATACCTAATGATCTCCCAGCATTAGGTATAGCCCCAAACTGGGGTGAAGTTAGAAGCTACCAAGCTGTTCCATGTTTTCCCTATTTAAACACAGTTATGCGAGCCTTTACACAATCCAAGACTAGTTAAACAAAATCAAACATGTCAATGTTCTAAGCGGATAAAAAAAGGGTACTATATTGTAAGTTTAGTTTAGTTTATTTGAGCAGTACACATTCTGCTCAAAAGGAGTGGGCTGAAGCAAGAAGCTTATGAGCGCCCACCCCCAAGCAACTGTCAACCAACTGTCATGGCTTCAACACGATAAACACATGTGTGGCTCACATCTATGAACACTGAGGAAATACAGTAACAGCTCAGCTCTGACCTTTGTCACATGTTGTATCCAAGGCTAGATGTCTGTGGTTCTGGGCTTTCTCTTGGAGAGGTCCGAGCTGAGCTGTTAAAGCTAAATGCTAACTGGTAGCATGCTAACGTCTTGAGCAGCTTAAACACTGACTTACTGGTTTCTTCACACAAACGTGCGTCTCTGGGGCCTTGTTTTAACCGTTATCTTCTTGAGCAATGATTACGAAGACATACAAATGCCACTGTCAGTTTTCTTTCATTTTCATCCTGAGTTGAGATATTGTTACATGTTGTAGTACTGCATAATTCTACTTCAGTATTCAAAATGGCCACCATGACGCCAAACGTCACATGACTGAAAAGCATGTATAGGTGACAGAAAGTCAAATTTAATGCTTTTTATGTAAGATTTGGAAACATTCATTCAAACAGGGGAATGAGGGGAAATGTTCATATTCAAAACTAAATTGGACACAACGGGCAACTTTTAAGTAAAATATTTTTTTTTTAATTTCAGGCAGAACTGCAGCTGAATTTGAACCTGGCAAGATGGATTTTCATGAATGAATATTTCAGGTAAATCTTCCTATGCAAAGAGATCAAAGATATGCACATCCTAAGACTGAATAGGCATGCTGGATCCAAAACAGATGAACTAGAAAATGGAAAAAAAGGATCTGCACAAAAAACTCCAGGAATAATTTTTTATTGCTCATAAATCGTGTCTTCCTATTCGTCTCTTGCCCATTCTGGTGCAGAGTTATGAATCTTTAAAGAAATAACCAAAATGCTCTCTCCAGCCACTAGGAGGCAGCCAAATTTAAAGGAAAAAAAAACAGGGAAGAATTCCACACGTGTCCAGCCTAGGGCACTGACATCAGGATATAAACAACACATTATAGCCACGTGGAAAATGGTCAGTCTGGCCCAGGGGCGCTGTGGCTACAATAGAAGCTTACCACCATCAACTATGGAGTGAATGAATAATGATTATTGTGTAGCACTTTGAGAAAATTGTGACACAGGCTGGAATAGCGTCATTCAAGTATAAGCCGTTATTATTTATCAGGCAGTGGTGTCGGGCTTTGGACCAAATCAGCACTACTTTAAAATCACAGCTCATTATTAGTATTCATTTATTCAGCCCACGGCCCAAAATGAGTTGGACACCCCTGCCCTGGTGCTCCGGTGTTTTCTACCAGCCAGCCTGGGTCAAATCCAGAGCACACATTCCAAATCAGGGACAGTAAAGCACACCTTAAGCCTTAGTCTTAATATGCTACATACATGCAGCAAGAGGTTAAGTGTACAGTGAGGAAGGTGGCCTAAAGAGCTCAACAGCCACATGAATGGCTACAGTAAATCAGCACAAACAAACGGTGCGATGGAGTCTGGGCCTGGCAGGAGGCAGCTCACAGATCTGGAAGAGTTATGAGCAGAGGTTTGCACACAGAGCTAGTACTGTGAAAACAGAGAGTGATGTTCTGGACGCCCTTGATTCTCCGTGGCAAAGCCTTGAGAGTCCCCGTTACAATGGGCAACACCTCTATTCACATGGGCTTCTGAAGCATGTGCTCCACTCAAAACACTGTAAAAGAGGGGCCCTGCTTTGTGCCTGGACAAAGAGAGGTATGGCTCTGCTGACTTTATGAAACTGCTGTGGAGATCGCTGAAGGAAAGAGAGCAACCAAGGACAACTCTGCTTCAGTTTCGCAATATTGTAAATCAACACTAACAAACAAACAAACAAGAAAGTAAGTCGTCTTCCCACAAGGTTTTTTATCAGAAGTGCACAGTTATAGATCCAGTCCCTAAAACAATGATATCTTTATATAAAAATAAAGTCAGTGTTTCTTGTGTGGTCATTTCGATAGACAGGCCTTCTGGTAAACAGTGAAATTACAGCTCTTCCACAGTTATAAGCGTTGTTTACCCAGAGCTGTGATTTCTGAGAGTAACTGTGTGCGACGTGTCTCACCAGTTTGTAGTCCTTGTGCAGTTTGCTGTACTGGAACATGTTGCAGAGGACGGTGGAGGCCGCCCTGGCTGCTTTCAAACTCCCGCCGCTAAACAGAACACAATCAGGGGTGAACAAAAAAGACAAAAAGCAATAGACAACAAGCGGGAAATTCCACAGCAATGACAATCTGCGCAAAATCCTTGACAGTGTCCAGCAGAGGAGTAAAAGGTTACAAATTAGTCTCAACATGCGGCACAATGTGACAGGCAACACATGAACAGGAAACAGGGGTGATTTGAGGACATGAAATAATTAGGTCTGCACAGCACAAAGCTAAACTCTTAAAAAATACTGTTCTCTGATGAAAAACACCTGCGACGTTTTTATTTTATCCATGAATGTTTCAGAAATTTTGTAAATTCAGCCATTCCTTTTCAAGAACTATTGTCTCACCTTCATCGGTCAGAATCAAACTGTTTCAGAGTGCAAATTGCCTTCACTACCAAGTATGTCTTGGTAATAGGCCGCAGCTATAGATGGTGTGCAGATTTATTAAATTCTATACAGACGTAGCCCTAATCATTTTGCCACTCAGTACGTTATGACATCACATGCATGCCCATTTTGTTTTAAACCTTGGTTGAACTGCTTAACTCAACTTCAAAAAGATAATTGAAAATGAAACATTTACTTTGTATAGCTTTTTACCATTTTACAATGGTAGAAAAGCATATCTGAAGTTGCATTTTGAATCATTCACTAATATTTGACTAATCAATCTAGGAAAAAAACACAGAACGCCTACATTTGTAGAAGGGTCTAAACGCAGCCGATGGAGGAGCACAAGATCAGTGGAGCTCCACCTTTCCACAGGAAATTACGTCACCTCAGCAGGACAACACGAGCTTAAACCACTCCAAACTAATCCCAAACCTAGCCCTAATCCTAACCTTAAGGATAGTGGAGTTTACTAAAGGTGTTTTATTAAGATTAACTTCAATAAATATCACGGGGAAAAAAGTGGAGGTGAGGTCATTTCCTGTGGAGGTCCACTGATCGCATTTAGACCCACATCGGCTGCGTTTAAACCCTCTTGCATGTTTGCGTAGTGCAACGCTAACATAACAACGGAATTAAACAGTTTAGGAGCTTTTGAATGAATAATATCCATATTCTCTTTAAGTTGGTGACAGTTGTGGTTCCAAATATCTGATACTGAACCGAGACCTGTTTTGGCTCTCACCATTTTAAAAACAAAACGGTCCCCAACTTAAAGAGCATATGGATATTTTTCATTCAACAGCTCTTAACCTGTTGAATTCACTTGTTATGTTGTATAGTGGCTCTATACACTGCAGTTAACAGCAGCATCGCTAATGCTAGCAATAGCATTAATCACTCCAGTCTGAGTCCACCTGAAATTAAATAATATTGGCCCCTGTTAAGGGGTCTCACTGTTTGTATTTTTGTTCATGAATGTAGCTACATAATTACTGATATAACATATTTGTAATGCAGAAGCTGATTAATGATCAGATCACTTAAGTGTCATTTAGCCAAGGCTATTTAGTGCAGAAAAGTCAAGTGATCTACGTTCAATGTTTTTCCACTTATAATTCATTAATGGTGCTTTGTGACTTGGGCGGCTCCAGCGGCTGCCCCCATGACCCGGCGACGGACAAGTGGGAGAAAATGGATGGATGGATGGAATTCATTAATGGCAAATCACTTGTAGGTTAACAACTAGTTTGCAGAAACCACTCACTTTTTCCATTGCAAACCAGTTTCTTTACACACATAACAAATAATCTACAAGCCTGCTCTTGGAATCAGCTGATATCAGGATTTGGTAGATACTCAAACGTCATATTGGTAAAAGTTTGACCGGTGCATGTCTACGTCTTTTGTGATTGGGCAGACATTAAACAAATTTAATGTCTTCCCAACTCACCCCTCCTCTGCAGCAAGAGGAGACAAACATCCACCGGAGTTTTGTGACTTCACTAGTGCTGATGTTTGACAGTAAACTACATCCAGGGAGGCACATTTCAACATGTGTGGAGCTCTAAGTAAATATAGCTGTCTGTAGATGTCTCACCTGTTGTCATGGGTGTTCTTGATGCCCATCAGTTTGGGCAGACCGTTGAAGTAGGAGATGTCCCGGGCTGCAAGGGAGCTGCCGCCGACCAGGTGATTGAGCGCTCCGCAGATGTTGACCACCACTTCACTGGAGGGGGACTTCTGGAGGCCGTCAGAGGGCAGCTTGGACACCAGCACGTTCACCATGTTTTTGGCTGCAGTGGGACACAACATGTGGAGGTTTTGTTAAACAATGCTGTCGACAAATTATGGTAAATGGTGAAATCCCGGCTGTCTTAGGTAAACAAGTGGAGTAAACTTTGGCCAGTGATGCATTAGAGAGAACATAATAGCGTTTCAAAATCCTGATGGGACTATCAATTTCCCTTCTGGGTGAATCTGCTGTGTTTATTCAGTAAAACGGAATTGTGACAAAGGCAAAACTGAAAAGCAGTAACATAATGCAGCTGATTATTCTAGCTCAACAAAATTGTGGTTTCTATAGATGACAGAAAGTCAAATTTAATGCTTAAATACTGTGTTTTTAATGCCACAAATGCAAACAAAGTCTAGGACGAGGAGGACATTTTGATATTCAAAACCAAATTGGACACAACGGGCAACTTATGAGCAAAAGTTATAGATTTAGAGAAAAGTTTTTGTATTTTTGATGAAAGTATGCAGTAAAAATAGATGAGCAATGTCATTGAGTGGGTTTTGTCTCTAAGGAAAAATTATATTTACTACAAAAATTTTATTAATGCCAGTTTGAATCCAACTGAATGCTTTTGGAATCCAATTTAATGTCCTTAATTTTGGCATAATTCATTTAATGACCTTTAATGCCCTGTGAAAACCCTGTAAAGTAGGAAGATGCTAAGTGGTGCAGTTTAGTTATCGTTTTTGAGACTTGCGATCGCATAAAACGCAAAGTGCTCACTCCATCAGCAGCAAAAATTCAGCAGGTGAATGATGCTTCATGTTCAGGTGGATCACAGTGTCTCACCCAGGTGGTCCTTGTTGGAGGCGTGTCGTGCCAGATTTCGGAGCAGACCAGTGAGCGGCTTCAGCTCTGTGTCATTGTTGGTGTCCAGAAGGTCCAGCAGAATGGGCAGCATCCTCTCCTGCTCCAGCACCACGCAGCTCACCACAGAGGGCCACTGGCAAACCAAAAAAATATGACTGCTTTTGTCGCTTTACTGTCTATTCAATGAAGTCTATAGAGCCACGGAATAAAGCTTTTATCACTGGGCCACTGTCCTACCCGTGAGTCTCCTGCTGTGATGTTTTGAAGAGCACCGAGGGTCGCCTCACGACTCGTAGAGCTGCAGTCATTGTTCAGTAGCACTTGCTTGTACACCCCAACGATCTTCGGGTGCCATAACCACTCGGCTCCCCTGGGCTGCCGGGACACCTCGGACAGAACGGACAGGTTCTGGTTTCGCTGCTGCGGAGTAGAGTCACCAATAGAGCAAAAGATACAAATGAGATAAAAGTTACAAATGCTTAAAAATGTCACAGTAATATTGATATGGAATAACTTTTCTACTGTCAGTGTGTAAGCAAATGTATGTGAGCTTTTATAAGTCTGATGTGGGCTTGTCGCTGTGGGGTTGACGGTTCAATGACCGTCCACGCTCACCATTGAGATGTGTAATGTGAGTCCGTCTCTGACACTGATCCTCCCTGTGGGCTGGGGAATAGTTCTAGAGTTTCTGATTGCTTAGATGCTTATTATGAGCTGCATCAGGGGTAGACTGGAACAAGTTTCACTTCACCCAACATTGACAAAGGATAGAACTCACCAGAAAGCTCATATCAGCCTGGTAATGATTTATATAGTGCTGCTGAACCTGGTTGCTAATGTAGGATTATGGCTTTAGCATGTTCTTTGAAAAGGTTTTAGGTGCGATCTTGTTCCTGGCGCAACAATAGCATTGCTCAAGACAAAGTTGGTATCTTGTGTACAAACAACGGTTCCCCAGTGCTTTCGCCGGTAGCCTAAGAGGCTGACTTAGAAAAAAAGGGAGTCGGCTGCAGCGAGGTGTATAAGCAACGCTCATTTCACAGGCGCTTGTTGCTTCCTCTTTGCTCTCTTCTTCTTTACATTAACATCGCACGCAGCCTCAAGGCATCTTAAGCCAAATTCACATATGCACCCCAGCAGGACAATGTCAGGATAAAGTCAGGGTTTGTCTCTAAAACGCCTGACATTACCAGAAGAATGTCCTGCTGAGGATGTGCATGTGTAAATCATTAGGCGCTCGCACAACCAGGACCGTAAAAATATTAGTTTCATTGAGTTGTAACAGTCGGCAGGACAAACTACAAACTATTTCTCCCACTGTGAGTTAAACACTGTCCATCTCCCGAATATATCGATGGACCCGCTCTAGGACCAGTATAAGAGCTCTATGCCGCGGAAACGTCATCAAAATACTAGCACGTAGCCATAGTAGCAGAAAGTATTCCAGTCTGGTACGGTCAGTAGGAGGTTAAGCTTGAGGGAAGGACCACGGCTGTGCATAACATCGCCATGGGAGTCTGTCCAGGCCACTTACTGCAGCCCCCCGTCTGCGCAAAAGTCTAGTCTTCAGCCTGCGTTTAGAAAAACAAGATCAAGCCCTTAGTATTTTCCAAATAAAACAAACAGCAGAAGCACAACGCAACGCCAAACTCAGAATAGCTACAACAAAATGTCCATTAAATTTAACAGCGAGACCAAAATTAGATCAAATTCAAGATCTGGCCACTTGAAAATAAGAAAAAAAAACAAAAATCAACAGCACTCTGAGGCCCGGGCATGAATAGCCCTAATCCTTATCAGTGTTTCACAGTCAGTAGTTACACGAACTGGACAAAACCCTCGTCTGTCCCGGGCGGCAAAGGCAGGAGGTCTCCAAACCTGGGAACCTAAACCGTACGTCTAAACTGCAGTTGTGAGTGCGCTTTGAGTTTCCTATGTAAACGTTGCAACACTTAAAACTATTTGGGAGCGTTCCAGCGGACCCTCCTGTTTCCTGACCTTTTTTTTCTGCCCCGGCTTTTCCCTTTGTCTAAATCAGGTTAGTTGTAACGTGATGTCAGAGCGGCCTTAAACCTCCTGGGAATGATAACTTACTGGGGCTTGGAGTCAGACACAAAGTTCTATCACAGTATCTACAATTTCTGTAATACTGTCCCAAAATAAAAATATAAATTCAATAATCCGTTGGAAAATGTATAGATGCTTCAAGCCACACCCTTTTTCTGTCATGGTTTTCTTTTTTACCTCTGTGTTTTTTCGGTTGTACATGGTGAAGCATCCGATCGGTTCAATTTCCTTCTTCGCCGACGATCTCCTTGGTCCTTCCAGACGAAGCTGCACTGAAGGAGGGAGCTCTGTATACAGCTGATAGGACAGATTCCTCAGAACGCACAGGCAATTCTCCAACCCCTGGAAGTCGAGACATCATTGCCCAATACAATCCAACAAGGACCATGTATCAAAATGCATCTCTCTAACACAGTGGTACGACAAGTGGTCATACTGTTTTCGTAAGAGGCCGATGTTTATCCAGCTTCTCCATCTGGCGAAAGGTTTACCCACATGTGCGCAAAGTATTTTTGGGGTGTGTTACTTGTTGACAGGGCTCTAACTGAAGTCAAATGTGCCAGACCACGATGAGCGAGGAAGAATGCTCGCTGGCTTCGCAACCGTCAAATTTTATCAGTGACTTGTGTCATTTATGGCTTTGGAGCTAAATGTTTTGCAATCTGCGCCGTGAACTGCTTTTCTATCTTCACAAACAACTTACTGTGGGCTTGGCAGGTATTCATAACACTATATTATGTTATGTTGAAAGGTTTTGGGAAGTTTTAAAGCTGGTAAAAGTCAAGACAAAATATGGACCTTACTTATTGTATAAAGACAATTTGAGAGCGCCAGATAGCAGGTGAGAGTATTTATTTATTAGGGTTGGGACAAAACATTGTTTTGCAATATATCAAAATCAGACTGATTTATATTTAATTTATACATTTTGGAAACTCAACGTTCTTAATTAAATCAGGGTAATCAGGGATATTGCAGTTTGTTATGAAAAATAATAAATGTAATACATTGGAGTATATTGTATCGCAAACGTATCGTATCTGGCCCTCAGTATCATGATACATATTGGTATCGTGACAAAAGCGTATTGTCCCATTAGGGTCAATGTCTCATTTGCATAAGAAACTTTAGTTTTGACCTGAGTAGTGGACGACTAAAGGGCTTCAAGAAAAGAAAAAAAAAACACCAAAAAATATAGCTTTAAATTTTTATTTAATTAATAATAATTATAATTTCCCCATTATGACCTTTTAAACTAAATGTTTTAAAGAAAATTCGATAATCAGGTGTTACCTTGTCATCCGCCCGCGCCTCTTGCTGAATGTATGACACCAGAGAGTCGACGAGACTGCGCATCTCTCTCATCATCTGCCTCGTCCTCTCGTTAACAGAGCTCAGGTTCCTGCACGGCACAGGTTAGACTTTTGTAATAACAGCACTGTCACTGGAGACACACTCTGGCTGCTCTAAAACGTGTCTTAGTTGCGTTGTCAAGCAGGAAAAACATCTCTATTCTCTATAATTGTGGTTCTGAGTTGCCACACTAAAACACAGTAGAACTTAAGTTTGCAGGGCTGAAAGTTGAAAGTAGAAGTTGAAAACGTATACAAACAATGAGATCATGATGCATCATGTTTAGCCAGTCACACTGCGGACAAATGGTTACAATGTGAGTTTGTTGTAGGAAAGTCCACATCAGGGACCTCTAACCAGTAGCTCTCCAGCCCTTTCCAAGTAGCCCGGCAGAGACTTTCCATATTCCTATATACACTTGTAGGGTCACATTTTAGATGCATTTTCTTTTTCTTCTGAAGATTTTGAGCACAATCTGGAGACATTCGGATAAACAGAGTACAGAGATTAAGAGGAAGCTCAAGAAAACTAAAAAATAATCAAGTAAATCCACCTAAATCGCATAGTTACACAAGTGTCTTCGAAGCATAAGTAGCTCTCGGACACTTTAGTTTCATAAACAGAGATCACAGGGGGGGGGAGAGTTTGGACAGTCCTGGTCTCCATTGATTAATTGCTCTTTCAATTAAAGAGTTATAGCACATTTTATCAACACATGAATTCTTGATAGAACACTGAAAAGCCTCAATACAAGAGTGAAACTTCTCAATGAAGCATTTGCCAATTGAAACCATTCAAATTGCAAACTGTAATTTCGATCCAGCCTTTTTTCAGACCCTCTACAGTGGAAGTTTGACTGGCCAGGCAATTATCAGGTAACAATATCCATATGCCCATCCATGTGCCCAGTAGTCTACAGTAATTGTATTCTCTTAAACAAAAACAATCAACTTTCGCATGCTTTATTGACTAGCAGTTCGGTGCAATCTGTGTCATTACCGTAAACACCCAGTTGTGTTATAGAAGATGTCTCTTTCAGACGGACTGAGTGGGATACTGCTGCACAACGGGATCATTACTTTCTCTGTCAGCTCCGATAAGGCTTCTTTGGACAACTTTTCCTTAAGGTTATCTCGAGACGAAAGGTTCCACAGGACGCCTGCGGACAGAATGGTATTATCGATTGCATTTGGACACATTAAAGGATACAGCAGGTTGCGTTCAAGGCACATTATAACATTCTAGTTTAAAATCGAAGTGGATGGAAGCTAAGAAACTAAACTTGAACTTAAATATTGCAGACTTTTGACTTGGTTTATGATTCATATCTGTCAACGTCAACGCAGGCCTCTCATGTTATTACCGGTGATATTTTTTCGCAGCTCCTCGTCTGGTTCTCCTAGTATACTGACGAGGCGCGCGACTCCCCCCGCCTCTATCAGCGCCGCCTTGTTGTCCGAGTTCTCGTAGATGACGTTTCGTGTAGCGCCGGTCGCGAAGCGCTGCACTTCCTGGTTGTCGCTGGAGTACAGCTGCACCAGAGCCGGAATGCCGTGTAAAGTTCGGACCTAAAGCGGGGAATCCGACAGGTGAAAGTATTTACACGGAGAGGGTCAATCAGGCTTCAGCGTAGGAATGCAGGACTTTCTGCTTACCTGGATTTTGGCCTCGCTGCTATGGTAACACTGATGTTGGATATACACCGCTCCTAATACTTGTAATGCGCTGTCGGGCTCAGAGATGTATTTGACAGCCGTGACCATGTCCAAACCTTGCAGCCTACAGACACACAACAAAAATACGATCGTTTGAAGTGATTTACAGCATTAGCAGATGAATGCTACTCTTTCAGATCCAAAATGTCAAATTTCAAAGTACTTGGGAAGTGTTTTTGTTCTATGACAAAGAAGCTCTTGTACTTGCACTTGAAAGAGAAAAATCAAGGGGTCAAGCAGTAGCAGAATACGACAGCGTGTACCAGTTCCCACTAATATCCAGCACTTTCGCACAGCCATTGAAGAGGAGTGGACCAACATTCCACAGGCCACAATTGACAATCTGATCAACTCTATGCGAAGAAGATGTGTTGCACTGCATGAGGCAAATGGTGGTCACACCAGATAATAATAATAATAATAATAATGCCTTACACTTGTATTGCGCTTTACAAGTCTGTATTACCAAGTTTTTCTCAAAGCGCCACATTGGCGTCATTAATCATTCACTCCATACTCGGTGGTGGTAAGCTACTGTTGTAGCCACAGCTGCCCTGGGGTAGACTGACGGAAGCGAGGCAGCCAATCTGCGCCATCGGCCCCTCCGACCACCACCAACCACTCACTCACATCATTCATCCCGGCCTATTGTACATGTTTTTAGTGGTAGGGGAAACCGGAGTACCCGGAGGAAACCTACGCAGACACGGGGAGAACATGCAAACTCCACACAGAAAGGCCCCGTCCAGGTGGGAATCGAACCCGGGACCTTCTAGCTGTGAAGCCGAAGCACTAACCGCTGTGCTACCGTGCCGCCCAACTGACTGGTTCTGAGTCCCCAGACCCCCAATAAAGCAAAAAACTGCACATTTCAGGGTGGCCTTTTGTTGTGGGCAGTGTAGGGTACACCTGTGCGCTAGTCATGATGTCAGATCAGCATCTTGATGTGGCACACCTGTGAGGTGGGATGGATTGTCTCGGCATAGCAGAAGTGCTCACTATCACACATTTGAACTGATTTGTGGGCAATGTAATGTTTGAGAGAAATGGTGGTATTGTGTATCTGGAATGAATTTTGGATCTTTGGGTCCATCTCATGAAAAATGGGAGCAGAAACAAAGGTGTTGCGTTTATATTTTTGTTGAGTATATATATATATATGTGTATATTCTAAGGCGTAATCATACCAGAGGTACTTCAGCGTCCGCACAGTAAAGTGAAGATATGAATGCGTTACTTGGATCGTGTAAGACTTCATGTAACCATATTTAAATAGGGAAAATGTGGAAGAGCTTGGTAGCTTCTATCTTCACCTCGTTTGGAGCCAAAGAGGAGAGGAGAGGCTAAATGCCGTCTGTGCTGTGTTTACGTGACTGAGGGCACGCGTAGAGACCAGACAGGTACAAATGAACTTGTCTAAGCTAAGGTAAGAACATATCTCAGAATGTAAAAACGGTGGCCTATTCCTTTAAAGAGAAAGCCTACTGCTGTTTAAAGAAAAGACCAAATCCCAGAGACATGGTAAATGGTCTCAACTCCGCATTCATACACCAATGTACGTAGACACTGAACATAACGTACTGTAAAACACACACAAACTCACCCTCCTAAAGGATCGTTGCTGTGTATAGATGCTCCGTCCAGCCCGTCCACTCCCTTACCCACGCTCCTCACGCTGCGCACCGAGGAAGCTCGATTCAGGCCCTGGTACTGACCCGTCCCAAACCCTTGGCTGGATCTGGACACTTGCTGCTGCTGCCACTGCGCCCCTCCCCAGCCGTCCCCCGCCACGGGCAGCCCTCCCCTGCCGACGCTCACCCAGCCCTCCTGTCCAAACCCGGAGCTGTGCTGGTAGTTCTGCTGCCTGTTGGCGATGCGGCTGATTGTGCGGTGAGAAGGGCCTTTGTAAATGTATTGGTACGGTACTTCTTCGTCCTGCCACTGCCCTCTGCCCTGCGCCAGTGTCCCGCTGAGGCTGCGCCTGAGGCTGCCCGGCGGCGGCGCGGGGAGGGGGTAGGCGCTGTTTTCGTGAGCGGGTAACACGGTGAGCGGGAATATCTCCTGATCATCCTGACAGAAGGACTTCGGGCGGCTGGTTCTGGTTCGGGACTGAGTGGCCTGGTAGCTGCTGCGTTGGACCGAGCTGGTTCCGACGTGGTTCGTTCTGGAGCCGTTTTCCACAGCGGAGCGTGATGAGAACCCGGAGCGCAGAGGGGCAGTGGCGACCTGCAAGAGCACGAGAGGTTAGTGTGTGGAGATGCTTACCTTTTATACACTGCCTGATTCTGCAATGTCAAAAGATCCAGTGTCATGTGAGCTCGATGGATCCTGGCTTTGTCATCTTGGAATATGCCCGTGCCATCAGGGAAGAATAAATAACCTGGTCATTTTGGGTGTTCAAGTCATCAGCAGGTCTCATTCTTTGGACACATTGAGTTGCTGAACCTAGACCTGATCAACTGCAGCAACTCCAGATCAGAACAGTTAGTCAAATCCAGGTGGACACTTTTTTTTGGTCAGGCAGTGTATTTGAATTAAGGCTAAAAAAAAATGTTTTGGGGAAATAAAATAAAAAATTCTGTTCAAACACAGTATCATGGGTTAAAGTTGAAAAAATTCATGAGCCTGAACTTTTATGAATCATAGAATGATCACTAATAAGTGTTTTTTATAAGCGCCTTTATACGCTCATACATATTATTTATATCTATTTAATGCCAACAACTGATGTTTATTCACTTGTTGGCAATAAATACATCATCTGCAAGTACCCCTAGTTTGGATTTGTGTGATAATGTAAAAAAAAAAAAAAAACATACCACATCACAGTAAGTGAATATACTATTTTCTTTTTTTCATTATTATTAATGTTATTACTAATATTTTATAAATGTGTAAACTGATTAAACATCCAAACTAGACATCAGACGCGGTCAGTCATTGAAGTAGGGGTCTCACTGGTAGTGGTCGCTCCTATTGATGGGATTTTCGGCTCTTTTGGCTCCCAAATGGCTCTTCTTTGTTTTACATAATACAGCTTAAATTTAGGAGAGGTTTTGATTCATGGCTTGTAAACTGAGCTTTTCGACTACTCCCTGCACTATAATTAAGAAAGAAATGAAAAAGAACAGAATAATATTTCTTTTCCATTGCTATAATGAAGTGATATTGGTTTATAGTGGTGTTTTGTCTTTAGGAATCAAAGTTGACTTTTCCAGGTGGTGGAGGCATTGTTTATTATAGCAACACGGATCTCTCTCAAATAAGAAGTAGCTAAAAGCTAGAGATGTACCGACTACATGTATGGATTAGTTTAAGTTTGCAGAGATCTAGATTTGATGTAAACAGCAGGTTTGTTCCTTGTGGACGGGCAGCAGCTGCAGATGTTTTATCTACAGTATCCTCTCCCCGAACGCATTTTAGTTTAGTTTAGTTCTCTTACTCTCTTTGTCTTTTAGTCTTTGCCCTTCTCTATTCGTCTCTAATTTAGCAGAGAGCAGTGCATGTAGAGCTTGATAAACATGCAATCTTTAAAAATAAAAAATAAATGGCTCACTTGTGAGACTCGGCTCTCATCGTTCACTTAACCGACTCGTTCGCGACCGACCCATGACTAGTGGCTCCTGGTAGCGTAGTTGTGTGAGGTAGAGAACGGACAGCTGCAATGTGACGACTGTCTAGTTCGTGGCAATGAAAAACTTTCTTGCCACTTGTAGCATAGATTGGCTTCCTGGAGCACAGTACGCAGAGGCTAGCACCAGCTTCTCTCAATTTTCTGCACCATGCAGCTGCCAAAAGGTTTATCATCTCGGCCCTTTTCCTCCATCCACGACCAGCGCCATTCATTTTTAACTCCCTCGTCTACTACGGCGATATTTTCCCCAGTTTTCAAAAAGTTGCGCTCCATTCCGCTGGAGAACTTGTTTCGTATAGTTTTCGTGCTAGCTGTTGCGCTGGCTGAACACCGCGCGTGCAGAGCCCACGAGCGCGCACACAACACAACCTTGGCCAAAAGTCCCGCGCCAGTCTACTCCTGATTTGCTGTGTTTTGTTGCGCTATACACACGCAATCCTTTCATACAATTGATAGATCACACTTGAACCTTTTTCAAATGACAGCAATCATTATTTATTTATATATTTAAAAAAAGAAAAAAGAAAAAAAAAGTGATTTTTTTATTTATTTTTTCTCACGCCGGATTTCCGGCACGGTGCCGGAAAACTTTAAGCCATGCAGTATATTATGGTTACGTTAAAACTACAAAGTTGGCACGTTTTAATAAGATCCCAAGGAGACAGAGATAAGTTGATTTGACTGCGATAAACCTTGAAACACAAATTAAACCCTATGTTCCATCCTGACTGACCACGTTGAGACATTTTGACCAGTCCAACGTATAATAAAAGCACCAACTCTCTTTCCTTTGGGTCCAGTTCTTGTAGAAGCCGGATAAGGCCAAAACACCAAAGCCTACCTTGTCTTTTCACATTGTTCATAGTTTCAAATCACCAAGCTTCCTTTTTTTTCTGTGCAACTCCAAGACAATTAGAGCTGCACTTACAGGAAGGAAATATTTTCATACACAATACTCGCTTGCTTCTTCTAAGTGCCTGGGCGTCCTTGCTTACACACAGCAGGGTGATAAGTGAACTTAAACAAGCTATAATAGAATTTTAGAGTGAAATAAGTCATTTATACATGTAGGCATACAAAAACAGTGTGCTTACTGCCATCACTCTGCTGGGCGTGTGTATCATCGACCGGGAACTAAAGCCATGGTTCGTTGAGTAACCCTTGGCTGTGTGGAAGTTGTAGTCTAGAGACGGGGGGAGAAAAAGACACAGCACATTAGTGTTACTGCAGTGAATGCGCATTTCAACATACACAAACTTAAGGCGGGTCAAGTGGCAAGTAACACACATGAGATCTTTCCTTACGGGAGGGAAGGAAGAGGGGAGGGACAGGGGAGCGGCGGCTGAGGAAGGGAGCTGGGCTGCATGCCTAAACGTAAGCATCACAGGGTCAGAGAGCTCCAACACAATACTATTAACCGGACAAAGACATACCATAGTACGCTGCCTCTATCACACTGGTAACGCACAGCGTAGGAGCTAAACTCATTGCAAAATTGAAACTGTTTTGTTGGACTTTTTCCCACCGTATATCTACTTTTAATCAAAGCAGTTTCTTGTAATACTGTGTCAGACAAGTAGTATTGCGAGATGAGTTCTTTATCTTTTGAAATCCATCAAGATTTAGCTGACTGTGCATACTTTAGACAAGTCTGGGATCAATGACAGATTTGTAAGAGACTGAAAAATGAACTGCTGAGCAAAACTAAAACAAGAATCACATGCGTTTCACAACATGTTTTGTGGAGGTCTTTCAGTCTACATTTTGTTGTTTGCATAGGATATTGTAATGCATAAATAAACATTTGTGAACATTGTAAACATCTGTGCAGCCCTTGTGTTAAGCCCTTTGTGTAGAGTTTGTCCATTCTCCCTACCTCCCAAAACAGTTAGCCATTATCCACTTTTTGCTCCTTTTTGTGACTTATTGTCGATATGTTTGGTTAAAAATGTACTATGTACTTCTGTGCCAATAAAAGAGATCCTCAAGTATAACTCACTACTGTAAATCATCCATAGCATGCGTTTTTGCTTTGATACTGCTAAGATTTACTGCCAGCATGAAAACAAAATATTAAAAGACGAGAGAAAGTAGGGTAGCTGTCTCCTCTGATCGTGAACTTACTGCGTGGGAGGCTGCACAGAGTGTATCAGCGTGCACCCTCTATCCACCTCCACCCCAGACTCTGGCAAATTCACAGACTTCTACGTATATCACGGTGCCTGGCGCATTCTTCAGCGCTATATGCGTCTCTGTAGTTCACATGGCATCAATAAATCAGAGGGCTCAAGTCTGGGAGCGACACGACACTCCACAGAAACGGAGAGAATTGCAGAAGTGGCAGAATCCGTAATAATATGAGAGCAATTCCATCCAAACCTCTGCCTAAAGTGTGTTTGCAATTAAGTTTTTTTATCACAGTAATTAAGACCATCTTCCAGCAGGCGGCTCCTCCGCTGTGGCTTCTGCAAATGAAGGAGCAGTGACAGACGGTTTCGGAAGGCTCCAATTTCACATTTCAGACCATTATTTGGTCAAGAAGATCAAGTCAAGCCAATGATGGATGGACTCTTGTGGATTCAGTTTCATTGCAAACTTCACAAAGTAATTGAACTGTTTGTGTGTAAAATAAAGCTCATATAATTTGCTCTATTCAGAGAGACAGTGACTATTGGACGCACTAGCATTTTCTGTTTCATTACACAAAGCTATAGGGCTGCATGACATATCGCCAAGTTATCGTTATGACAACAACAGGTGGCACAATATCTTAAGGTGGACAATATTGTCAGCAAGATAATATCGAAATAGTAGTTTGAAAGTTATGCAAATTTACAACATCGAGTATATCTCCAATGTCAAGAAACCAACAAAAAAGTTGCAAAAACTGCAGCTAAAAAGAAAATATGAATGTGTAGTCTATCAAAAAAGGGTATTGATGAGTGATTTGTTTTTGCACTTTTTGTAGTTTGTTCAAGACAATCATCTTTCTGAGCAACAATGCAATCTGAATGTACATGTTTGCTAGCATCGAGAAAGTCCCATAAAATACTGAGACATTTATGACAATATCGCCCACCCATAACAATACCCAAAACGCAAAAGCCATAGTACATTGCAAAATCACTTCCATCTGACTGTAATTTGCAACACAACCTAAAACAAAATAGCATGGCAACTTTAAAATGTGCCAAAATTCAGTTTCAGTCATGATTTCCCAAATTTAGTTCCATTTCAGTCTTTCAGACCTGATTCTCGTCTTGTTGTGGCACATCATGATAAAAAAATAAATAATAATTACTACTTGTAAAATAGTGCAATAGTTGTTATCACAATTCAAAACAGTCAATGAATAACATGTTGTTCTCATATTGCATATTTCCAAAAAAGCCTCAATGGGTGAAAGTAAATCAGCCCTGATTTCTGAACATACACTAAAAGACATACATAAACATTTAGACAATACAATATTTGTAGAGGAGGGAATTTGAACACTGAAATTAATATAATGATTGAAGAGACGCTGTCAGCACATTAAAAATGACTTCCATGTGTTAGTTTATACCTGAATAAGTGAATCAGTTGTAAAGGTTAACTATGTCTGGACGTCGGGTGAAAGCTGGGGTCTAAAATAGCCTCTGATAACATAAGAGGACATAGGAAAGGAATGCGCCACACACCAGACTAGTAAACTGAGTAAGCTGAGTAATGTTTTTCTGCTGTTATGAAAAAAAAATCTGTACGAAGCAGCTTAACGTGATACATCCGACATTCTTTGTAAGTCCCCGTGCTTTGTTTATCTTACCCTTTCATTTCGAATACCTGTGTAACAATATATCCTCATAATCCAATTCACAACAAAGAGCAAGCACAGCGCTTTCTACTCTGGTGTGCGTGATGATGGTATTGCTTTTGTAATTCGATTGGGCGGACTATGAGTGAGCATCAAATAGACTCAAAGGTCAGTGGAGCTGTTCTTTCGTAATCTTTTTATTCCCTCTCAAATTAGCAACATTTTTCCTTTTTTTTTGCTCTTTAGTTAATGGCATAAACCCAAAGATCGGACGTGGCGCTCGTTGACCTGGCAAACATGGCGGCCATCTTGTGACTGGCCCGTGAGGCTAATGTTATTAGCAAGTCGTGTAATAATGGGGACACAGTTTTCGTTGATAAAATGTCTGAATTTGAGATACAGTAATTGTTTTTGATTTGTTGTATCAATGGTAAGTCTCAGTATCTCAGGTCACACATTCACACAACGTAGCGTATTGAAGCCGTGGGCTAATTTCCATCCGTTGTCCCCCATTCGCACTCTCAAACATTCGCACTTCATCCTGTTTGGTACAGGAGGTAGGGGAAGGGGAAACCAGAGTACTCGGAGAAAACCTACGCAGACACGGGGAGAACATGCAAACTCCACACAGAAAAGCCCCGTCCTGGTGGGAATCGAACCCAGGACCTTCTAGCTGTGAAGCACGAGCGCTAACCGTTGCGCTGCCATGTCACCCCATACGTAGCTTTACTGGTGTTTTGTTGTCTCATAGATATAACCCAGTTATATCGTATCGATATCGAGATATCTGGCAAGAATATCGAGATATGACATTTTTTCCATATCAGCCCTAATATGTAGTATTAAATAGTACGTAGTATGAAATAGTATAAAACAAATACATGTTTACAAGAGGAAAATCTATGTAAAATGTAGACAAATATTCACAAAAAGTCTGCAACCGTTTAATGATTAACGGAAGAAAAAAGCAGTAGACATAAGCTCAGTCAGTATTTAGAAAAAAGACAGGAAATTAGCAGATTTTCTTCAGTTTTAAAAAAATGAGTGGTGTTTCCTATTGGGTTTACGTTCCACACGGTTTGAAAGGCCAGTCACAATATGGCCGCCAGAATTGCCTTTTGTTCCTATGGCGAAATCCTATTAAGTTTTATTAAAGATCTTCGGCATAAACCCCTAAAACTTGTTAACCACTTGCTAAGTTGCAAATGTTCTTCATCATGTGGAAAGACACCAACATCAGTGTATTTACTTTACAAATATTCAGAATGGCTGATAGTTGGTTGGTTTGGGCCTGGGATGAGTTTTTCAGCTTTTACTCTTTCTAGACAACAGCCGGCCTCCGACTGGGCCACTCAGTCGGTTTGTTTTCATAATTGGCCGAAGTCGCTGTAGAAAGGAGGAGGGGCTGTCCTTCCTGTCTTCGCTTCTTTTGGACGAACTAAAAGCCAGGTCAACAAACCCCTGGGATGAAACAAATGAAAGATGACAAGTCTTCCACAGGCCAAAGCAATCACTACTGCTTCCTCAGGCTACTGACCACGACTGGACATCTGCAAACACCAAACTGGACAGAGGGTTATTGATGCGTTTTAGAGATCCAATATTATGTATGTGTCTGGAAACTGCCAGTGGGACTTCATTGGTTTTTTTCATTTAGTTGTACAAAACACCAGCCAAAGGGTCTAGTCTCTGTGGGGAAGTGTTGCAGAAAAGCAACAGGAAGAAGCCAAAAAAAAGAAGTTTAGGCAGCCAGGGATAATATATTTTTTCTGACATTTTTAGGCGGGTTTGGCCACTGATACCTGTCAACCCTGATTTGGCTCATTCTGCTGTAAGTCTCTACACTTGATTCTACTAGAGTTCTTCTTCCACTCTAAAAGCCGCAAGGATTTAATTTAATTTGATGTTTGTTTGTTTTTTTATCGTTCAAATGGTCTAGTTAAACATTTATTATTACAGTAAAGGTTTCAATCATTGAAATATATCTAATAGAGGTTGACCGATGCGGGTTTTTCTGAGGCCGATGCCGATTTTGGGGGGATTTTGATTGGCCGATATGCACCACTGATATTTTTAGCAAATATTTTTTTTAATGTCTCAGCTATAATCCTGTGCATGATGCTTCTATACTTGTTAGTGTTAGCAGGGGGCGCTGTATAATGATGTTTAGTAGGTACTTCAGAGGGAGTTTGTTTGAAAGACAGAAATCAGTAGATTCCAAAACAAAAAAACGGTCTCTACCGGTGGTAGAGTATGGTTCCGAAATTATACACAAAAGTCTGCAACATAAAATACGTAGAATAGGCGAACAAACTGGTGACCAATATTCACGATGTTTCTCCACTCTCCTGAGGCCTAGGAAGTCTATCACTTTCGGTGGTTCCGAATATCGGCCAATAAAACGCAGATATCGGCCGATAGCCAATATTGAAAATATCCAAATATCGGCCAACATGTTGTGGTAGTTGTAATTAGGGCTGAACGATTTTGAGAAATAATCTAATTGCGATTTTTTTTCTTCAACATTGCGATTGCGATTAAATATGCGATTATTGTTGCAAGGTCCTCTTCTCATGTATTTTTTACCTAACACAAGCAATAAATCAGCCTGTTTCATAATAAACAATATTTGAAGTGAAAATTGCAACAAAATTGTTGCTTGACCTATTCAAAATGTGTGTGGACTGCACTTCTTAAACTGTCTGAACTTAACAGTACAGTCTATAAATAAATGCTAAATTATATAGATATGAAAAAAAAATAACTCACTGATCCAGTCAGTAACATCACCCAGACTAAAGTGCAGGAAAGTAAGAACAAACGTCTGCTTTAACTAGTTGGAAAAGTTTTAGGAAATCAAACTCCCAATTAATACAAAATAAGCTATTTAATTTATTAAATAGTACTTTATTATTTCGGCCAATCAAATCCCTGTCTGAGTTGCTTCAGATGCGCGTTATTGAAGGACACGGAGAGGCCAGATGGAGCACACGCCAAAACACAGAGGAATTAAGAGCAGCATTTTGGTTTTGGGATGCAACTTTGGACAATATGAAGAAAGAAAAGAACACTGACACAAGGAGACGGCGACATGAGGTGCCAGACACAGACACGTATCTTTGACTCGCAGCCATTTAGTGACATTTCAGCTTAAACAGCACATTTCCTCAGCAAAATAAGACATGACACGGACTCCTGCCTCGGATCCTAGTTACCAACCCTTTTCATACTGCAGTTTAGTGTTTATATCTAGCGTCTGTACGACCTACGGAGCGGATATGCGGTAGACGCAAAGGTAAATAAAGGCACTTCGCCTCCGCGGATACTTAATGGTCATGAAACGTCATTATGCTTTTGAGATAAGTTCTTTATCCACAACATTCCCAAACATAAGCCTCTTAAACTGAGCCACAAACGACTCTTTACTTTTTACAATCAGCACAGACTCACCTATATATGTCTGTGGAGGCAGAGGCGTAGAATCCGGAGGTGAGGGAGTTTCTGTGTCACCAGAGCGTGTAGTAGCGGCGACGGAATGGCGTGATTAGCGCTGCGGCTAACGCAATGCTAACGGAGAAAAGCAATATTCCTTCGCGGTGGCTGCATGATAAAAGCTGATATTTTCACTGTACATCCACAATCTACCGCGCACCTTAACTAGACTGAGACGTAAACAAAAGCACGCGACGGAGCGGACTTTGCTGCCATATCTCGTTGCTCCATTTACTTCCCAAATCGCGTGCCCTGCGATTACGAAATCGCGTTGTGTAATATCGCGATAAAATTGCAAATGCAATTAATCGTTCAGCCCTAGTTGTAATACATTCTGAATAAAGACTATGGTTGGACAAAACATTTGCGTATCACGATACAGATACCTCGATACGATATGTGTATTGTCATGCATCCATAACAATATATTGCTGATACGATACATTGAGCACAGCCCTAGTTGCCAGGTCGACGGGCAAAGCTGCCCGTGGGCTTCGGCCGTGATCTTCTATTTGTAAAATAAGCAATATTTAGCGTATTTCTTGATAAAAATCTACATTTTTAATGACAAAATCTCCAAGCTGCTTTATCAGTGTGAGAGAGAGGAAGGGGCAGTTCCGCATCATCGGTGGAGCACATGGTTCTGTAAACAAGAAAATACAAATAGGAAATTCCTGCAAATCTGGCGCAGATTTTGGGTATTTTTCAGTTGGTGCAAAGGGGACTTTAAAATTCTAAGTTTGGATCAGTCAAACAAACACAATATAATAAACTGTGTTTAACTTAATATTTGAGTGTATGGCCATATGGAGTTTTTAAACTATTCAATACATCAAAACTGCATCACGACACGTACAACAAGACAAAAGGCAATGTTCCATCTCTACTAACGTACTAACATGGCAAAGTCATGCAGGTAATTTGATGTCAGAAAAAAGAAGAGCTTCATATGACAATATTCTGATGTCAGCTAGTGAGCAACCTTCATTTTGAGAGCATAAGAGTGAGACAAACTAAATATTTAGGATTACTCACATGCACATATGAAACAAAACACCATCCCAGGAACATTTTTGAGGAGGGGGAGTGTCTAATTAATAATTAATATTTACCATAATAATATTAATTAAAATGCCTATGCTACATGTATTCAGATGTCAAGCAAGCAAGTTTCCACAGTGAGGAATACACAGGAAGTTCCAGGAAATAACACGATTGGGGGTTCCCATAACAGTTGACTGGGAAAGACTCTAGCATTAGATTCACGACTATGCCCTCAGAGGTTTTTCCCTTTAATCAACATATCATTTGCGATAACCTTTTCTCTTCAAGTTGTATAAAAAGTGCCATGACATACTTATTAGGAGCTATACATTGAAATGACGTCAAACTCTGTCCATGCATCTGCTTATGCGATCATGTCCAAGGAGAACAATGAAAATCCCCCACCCAACTACGTCACTAAACACATACTCAAGTTTGCATCCAATGTCTTATTTTATAATGTGCAATTCCGTTGATAAGCTGTGAAAAAAATGTCCCTGTTCAGAACTTACAATAATTATGTTAAATTGCACGTTTGGAGGCTTCACCAGCTTAACATCTGCTCTACGCTCTTTCATGTAGAATGACACTCCCCTCAACTGTTCAGCACACTGTTTCCTCTTCTTGCTTCATTATCAAGATATCTCAATTCAAACCAAAATGTAAACCTGCTTTAGTTATTGCTATTCCTTTGGTTTCGCAATTTCTGCATTCCTAGCCCCATAACATGAGTGACTGACAGGAATTGCTTTAGGCACTTGAGCTTGTGTTTTGTGTCTGTCAGTAAGACCCCCGACTCTGGAGCTAATCCCCAGACCCCTTTAAACATGCGAAGTGACGTCTCACACAATATCATAATATGTAGCCATGGTTGCCACAAAACAAAGGAGACACCACTGGAGAAATATGTTAATGTGCTTTGTGTATGATGTCTTTTTTCATTGTATAATCTGTAGAATGTTTAAATGTGGTTGTAGCTATAACCACGTCAGTTATGGTGTTTTGTGGTCCTCGTGGTTTGAAAATGCAAATTCCCATAAAAAAAGTCATATTTTTCAAGTCTTGAAGTCTTGAACATTATTAGGCCATTGTCAATCTCCAAGCATTAATTTATACAAACACACTTTTAACCTAATGTCCACGAGCACAACAAGCATAATTCACTTGTAGTCCAGAATCTGTTCCGTGAAAAAAATACAAAATAATTTCATGCAACAACCTTGAGAGTTACAAGCAGGCGTTTTTTTGTTTCAGTGGCCATGACAATTATGCTCCGCGTTTCATTCTGACTGATCTACTGCTTGACAAATGCACAGCAAAACACCCATTAGATAGGCTAACCTTGTTGAGAATTGACTATATCCAAAGGCTAAAAAGAACCATGGACTCACTTGTATATTTGTCTGTGATCTGGGGTGACCTTGTCTTGGGTGATTTAATGCCCGACTGTCCTACTCCCTCGTCAGTTTGTCACCCTATCATTATTTACGAAATGAAAAAAATTAAAATAAAAAAATCAATAATTGAGGATGAGCTAAACCTAGTCTTATGCTTACGTTCCTAAAACATTTGGGTGTTTTTCACTGAATCTTCTCTCTTTTATCAATGATGCAACGAGCAACTTATGACAAGCCAAGTGTCCTACGCGTTTCTCATCACTTTATACCACTTAATATCACTTTACACGCCTACACATCTGTAAATACAATCCCGCTGTTGTTCAATGTCAAATTGCTGTTGTCTTACCGCACACGTCACTTTATTTTATCTTATTTATTTAATATTTCTTATGCATAAAGCCTTATAGTTTAAAGTTCTTCAGGTAAGTATCTTTTTAATGGTGCTTTTCCATCATTTATTACATTAAAGCTAAAAAAAATAAAAAAAATAAAAAAAATAAAAAACCGTCATTTTCAAGAGTATCTTCTTTGAGCGTATGTTAGCCAAACTTTGCAACAGCTTGGAAGTTGTGTTCCTTCTTTGCGGGAATAAGAAAGTGCCTCACAAATTACATTCCTAAACTGCCAACAAGTCTTAGTATTTCTTATACTTTAGAGACAAACATTTGTGCAATTTTATACCGGGTCTTTAGTCATAAAACGTTCTTTAGTCATAAACCGTTACGCGTTGCTAGCTTACCGCGCGCGCACCTGTTGTTAATTAACGTAACGTACAACATTGTAATAAGCGTCGCTGTCCCGTAAACTTTCCGCTATCCGTCACCGTTTCAAGAGAATGTGGACCTGCTGCGGCTCACCTGTCGACCCCAGCATAGAGTCGTCCAGTCGGGTCAGGGAGGAGGACTTCTTCTCGGCCAGCCGCCTCCGAACCTGCTCCTGGACCCTCCTGGCTTTGGCCGCCTGGTCTGGGCTCAGGCCGTCCGACGGAACCACATAGGTGGTGCAGGATGTTTTGGGCTGCAGGGCGGACAGAAAGCAGCCCTCCGCCACCGCAGCACTCATCCTCAGTGCACTGTCCCGAGGCACACAGGACTTTATCCAGAGGTACAGGCAATATGTCCCAGGGCTGAGAGACCCGTGTGTGTGTGTGAGAGAGGGGTCCAGGGACAGGGAGGGGAGTGACTTGTCCGACTGTCTGTCTGTCCCGGTCTGTCCGCTGTGTGAAATGGAGTTCAGAGACAGCAGAGTCCGTTCGTTTGTAGGCGGGACCTCTGGCTTTTGGGGCTGGGGCCGAGCGCAAATCCACCTGCTCATTGACAGGGCCGGGGCACGGGCTGCATTTCAACAGCCCACTGCACAAAGGCAAAAACAAAGAGGTAGATTGTAAAAAGACAAAAAATAAAAAGTGCTGAGACCTAAAAGACTTGGCTGTGTTCGATGGAAACTTGCCTTTAGTCAGACTTGTTGAAGACTGCGCAGGCTATTTTCCAGAAAAACAAAACAGCTTACCAGTTATATTTTCAAATAAATTCAAGTTTATTCATATAGCACAGAAACGTCTGCTCACCAAAGTGCTTTGAAAATTATACACATCAGTGACATCTTATCAAATTAAAGATTTCCAAACTTGACAATACACTGGCAAAAATTAACACAGTAAGAGGGTAATTTACCAAATGTTTGCTTAAAATGAGGAAGGGGATAAGCAGCAAAGTCTATTCCTTTTTGTTTATACTGACATAGCATCCTCTCATTTGCATATCAGATGGGACCCTAAAACTGCATGTGTGGTTTCTGTGTTCCACATTGTTTTTCTGGATACTTTTGTACGTCTTTGCCGTGTTTTTGTGGCGGTTTGGTGGATTTGTTTACTTTGAGAGTCTAAAATGGTCCAGAAGAAAGCAGCTTTTTAAAGGTAAACAAAATGCTAGCGTATCAGCTAAACCCATTTAAGACCTACACATTTCTTCTTCTGAGACACTGAAGAGGCACCAAGAGCCGCCACAGCTGCAGCGCAGAGGAGGCGTCACAAGAGGAGCTACAGGAAACAAAAAAGGACAAACGAGAGATGGTGAAAGACTGTTGTGAAGCGGAGGAAGGAAGAGGAAGAAGGAGGTGGACCTGACCAGTGCAGGACACCACGCTCAAACCCAGGAGGTGCGGCACCATTTCAGAGGATCAGAGGAGACAGAGGGCAGCCTGCCAGGTTTCTTCCGAGTGCTACAGTTTCCCCGACCTCCAAGGTCATGCGGGTCAGGTTGACACACAGTGGCAGTGCGGCTCAGCTGCAGCAGCTCAGGACTAACACCTGAACACTATTTCATTGTACACTTGTACAATGACAATAAAGCACTTACTTACTCTATCTATGCTATTTTCCTGCTTGCACTCACTATTTAGAACCCGTCTTGATAAATGACCCCGTAAGTTACTACTTTTTGAATACCAGCGAGAAGAAATGGTCTCAACTTATATAGTGCTTTTCTACCTTCATTGGGCCCAAAGCGCTTTATAGCACGGAACCAGTCACCCATTCACTCTCTCATTCATACACCAATGTACACAGACACTGGAGGCAAGGTGGGTGAAGTGTTTTGCCCAAGGACACAACGACAGTGGTCACCTTCAGAAGCTGACTTTTTAACCCTCGACCTTCCGGTCATGAGACGACCCGCTCTACCACTGCGCCATCATGGATTATAGTTGGTATATTGTTTTACTTCAATATACATTATAAAAAGATACTGTTTTAAAAAAAAAATACCCTAATTGTGGTTTGAATTTCAAACCCCATGCAAGTCTTTTCAATGTCTTAAATACATGTTTCTAGTTGTATAGTTTGCTATTATTGTGAATTAATTGTTAGCTGCCTCTCTGTCTTCCTAGCTCATGTATTCGAAGATGAATGAACCGTAAAGGACTACACCCAACATGGAGACCAGGTATACAAACCTAACTTGAACATGTTGCGTCATTTATTCAAAGGGGGGAGACTACGGTGAAAACTAGTCTTTTGGCTTATTCGGGTACGTTTACATTGTCCTAATGTTCATTAATGCACCTTGTCCCACTTAAAGGGGGGGTATTATTTAAAATCGACTTTTTCAAGCTTTATATCATGTTATTATGTCATTCCCTCATTAAACACATGCCTGGAGTGTTGCCTGGGCTCATTCACATATGTTTGAGTAATCAGTAAAAAACTTAGACGGCAGCCATTTTAGGTGTAGCTATGCCTCAGTCCTCCTAGGAACGCCCCCACCTCCTGGAGCCTCTGGACCTTTCGTCACCAGCCAAGCCACCAAACACTGCTCCTCAGCTCAGCAGAGCCCCCTCCCCGCACAGTGTTGTTGTTTAAATGCCACAGTAGTGTGCTGAAGGGGGCGTGTCGGAAAGCTTCTTAAAGAGACAGAGGCCTATTTCAAGACGTTCAGCACAGCCATTTTGAGAGAGCAATTTTATTCAAGGCAGTTGTTTTAATTTACTGCATATACAGACCAACAGAAGGTTACGTCATCATTGTAGTGTGCTATAGACTGGTGCTATGCAGTGTTAATTTTGTCGACTAAAATATTTAGTCTTAATTTTAGTCAAAGTGATTTTTTTTTACGACTAAAATTGGACTAAAACTAGATTAAACATTTTTCATGCGACTAAAACTATGACTAAAATGTCCAGATATTTTAGTCGACTAAAATAAGACTAAATAAAAATGGAAAGGAGAGACTAATATCATCTAAACTTCTATTGATAGTCTGAAAGAGCCTCATATCATGTAAATTCACCGCCAAAGGAACAGCTCTGAGCTTTGTTCATGAGGGAGCAGCTCCATGAAGCAGAGGACCTCGATTAAATATGATTATAATGAATATTATAAATACAAAGTCGACTAAATGTGTCTTAAATTTAGTCGACTAAATTGACTTGCAATTTTAGTCGACTAAATCTCGTCTAAAATTGAATTACATTTTCGTCAAAAGACTAAGACTAAAACTAAATTAAAATATGTTGTCAAAATTAACACTGGTGCTATGTGATTGAAAAAAGCATAATACCCCCTCTTTAAAACTAAATAAAAGAAAGAAAGAAAATGTGTTGCTTAACAAAAAAGAAAGCAGAGCGGATGAGTGTAGCCAACGGGAGTGACTGAGAGGCGGGTGGGGTCAGAAAGAGAGAAACGAGGTTTGAGATAAACAAGCAAGAGCCCAGCACAGCAGTCCCCGGGTTTGATGAGGTGAGTCCCGAGGTGCGAGGAGCTTCGGGCCAAGAATGTGCTGTCCCGTTCACTTCCATCGCAATTTAGCGCTCCCCCCCCCATTAGGACAAACACCACCAAAAGACGTTTCAATTTAGCCGGTCACATAGTTGTTTAAACCTCTAGGAATGTGGAAATTACTTCATCGCCCCGAGCGTACATGAGAAATCTTTTGGGGGAGGTTTGGGAATCTTAGAGTGAGTGCGAAGAGGAGTAATATGTCAGGCCGTGAGAGGGCCAGGGAGGGGGCAGTGGGGCCATGTGGCTTTAGCACTATGCTACAGAGAATCACTCCATGAGGGTGTGGGTGAGTGCTAGAAACACATATTATCACTCATTATTGTAACATAAGCTACAGCAGGTCATGACCCTGCACTCTCAGTAATGGACCATAACATCTGTGATAGAGAAGTGAAACTATTATATTCACATGACAATAACAAGTAAATTAAACCAAGGACATACTCCACATTATAATTGACATAATTAAAGACCAATATGACAAGTTTATTTATCTCTCCAGAAAAGGGTCGGCCTATGTGTTCAGCCAGCAACATTAGCGGTTCAAATTAAGTTGTAATTAAGTTTTATGTTATGAAAGACTTTGGATTTTGGCAGCACTAGTTTTTACACTCGATGCAAAATACTTGTTTGAAGCGGCATTGGGGGAGTTTTATGAGTTAGCGTCCGCTGCAGAAGGTTATGGCAGGCTCGTGTTGGAATCCAATGACCCGCAAGCCTATTACGGTCAACTCGAAGTCACAAAATTAACACAAACGTGTGAAAAACGATTGGATAGTGAGTGTAAAGTTGCAATATGAAATGATCCTGCGCTTCCCATCTAAACATTTTACTTGCAACTTTTCCTATTTTCTCTAGAATATATAGGATGTTATTATTTTTGATTGTACATGTTTTTTTCTCTCTCTGAAAGTGTCCAAGATGGTGCAGGGTGTGTATCTTCAAAGGCATTCCT
The DNA here is from genome assembly GCA_021464625.1 of Proterorhinus semilunaris. NCBI lineage: Eukaryota > Metazoa > Chordata > Actinopteri > Gobiiformes > Gobiidae > Proterorhinus > Proterorhinus semilunaris. Next base: position 9,231,529 of record CM038346.1, read on the forward strand.
CAGACCAGATGCACTGTCAGCGCTCATCTGGATTATATTCTCAAAGGATAAAACCACAGCAGGTAAAAGAAAGTCATGTATGAGAGAGTTTTCATGTGGGGAATCGGACTTTATGAGTGTGTGGTTTTACAGTAAAAGACTATTCCTTCTACACAACTACTACATCTAAGAAAAGCACATAACTAAGTAGATTATGATCAACTATACTTGCCATCATTGGGTATAAGGCCAGGGTTTTTTGCTCAAATTGTTATCCAGAACTTTGCGCCCCCTCGCGTACAAATGCGGGATGGACGGTCATCAACATTTTGGTAACATTATCAAGTCCCGTAGTGGCATCTGGTGGCGTCTTTTTAGATTGCAGATATAAAACTGAACTGCCATTTGTTTAATGTAATGATGCAACATACATTTTATATGTGAACCATACTCATTTGTGTTCAAATTCATTCAACTGTAATGGATAATTGAAATGTTAGCTGTGGTTTAAACTCATTCCTAAGTTTCCTAACATTTTTGTAGCGTCCCAATTCTTCATGGAGACATTTCTGCGGGAATATTTCACACCTTGCAGGGCCACTTTTTATGGTCAAATTCACAGATATCCTAGAAAGCAAGGCAAGGCAAGTTTATTAGTAGAGCACAATTCATACACAAGGCAATTCAAAGTGCTTCACAGTTGCATAAAATTACAAGAAAACAGATCAAATCAAACATTCATTAAAACATCCAACATAAAACTTAATCAATTACAGTAAAAGGCAAGAGTGCAGATAAAATACTTTCAGTTTTCATCTGCTCGGGTAAAAAGAGCTGTTTTCAGCCTAGATTTGAACATTGTCAGAGTTGAGGCCTGTCTCACATCTTCATGAAGACTGTTCCAGATTTTAGCTGCATGAAACTGAAACGCAGCCTCACCGTGTTTAGTCCTGACTCTGGGAACCACCAGGAGACCCCTCCCTGAAGTTCTCAGGGCCCGTGATGGTTCATACGGCTCTAACATGTCAGAGATGGACTTTGGTGCTAAACCATGAAAAGACTTGTACACAAGCAGAGCTGTTTTAAATTCTATTCTCTGAGTGACAGGAAGCCAGTGCAGGGACCGGAGCACTGGACTAATATGGTCGTATTTCCTGGTTCTTGTCAGGACTCGAGCAGCAGCGTTCTGGATGTTCTGCAGCTCTAACAGCTCGTTTAGAAAGGCCAGTGAGCAGCCATTACAGTAGTCTAACCTGCTGGAGACAAATGCATGGATGAGTCTCTCCAAGTCTGGTTTTGACACTATTCCTCTGATCTGAACAATCCTGCAAGTTCATGAAATTGATGCTTTATAGATAGATGCACAGTGTTTGACCCACAAATCTTTGTTTACAAAATACTAAAGGAGATCAAAGAAAAAAAATCATTCCACTTCTAGAACAAATACTGAGATGGAGGGGGGTGAAAAAACTGCAACAGTCTGGAAGTTTTTTTTTTTTCTTTATTTGTAAAATACATTTAATCCCTTTATATTTGGGCAAACCGAAGGTCCACAAGAGAAGGAAGATGAGATTTGAACGGCAGCGGATCCACAATGTTGGTCACCAAACACTGAAAACAGCAAGAGCCGGTTCACACGGTCACTGGTGGTCTTTGCTCTGGCAGACGCTACACTGTGCAGACACTGCCACAAACCCCCCCTCCCTTCAATGCAGACTCCTTGAACGTACCAGACAGATATCACAATACAAAGAGAAAAGGCATATAATATGGTTTTCTACAGCCTTCATGATCTTCATTAGTACAATACTTCAGAGCTGTAAATATTACAAGACACTTTTTACTGTTTTCAGTTCAAAAACACATCAACAAGACATAGCTTTTAGTTGGTTTACACAGGAGTGTGATAAGGCAAGTTACACATGGCATGTTAAATCTGAGCATGGCGAGTGCAGGAAATTAATGTATGGCAGTTCAGCTGGAAAATATGTCCTACATTAGCCAATAATCCTTGTTAGTATTGATGTGACTACACTGCCTCCTACTGGTAAAATATGGCCATTGCAATAAAAAAAAAAAAAAGGCTTCAAAAATACACATTACCACAGTCACTTGGATTTTCACAAATGATAATTAAATCTACCTCGTCAATGCAGGTATACATGTTATTTTTGTTTTTTCTCTTAGCACGTGGAATATAAAAGTCTGGTGTTTTAATTAGTAAAGCTAATAATTTCGCAACAGTTGTAAGAGTTTGATGAAAACCTTTTGTTCCTGGCAGTAAAGACATTACAGTTATTAGTGATGCTATGCTATGAACACACTGTAGTATGTGGTCTATTGATCTGTTAGGTCCGTATATAAAACACTAGCTGTTGAGTGCATACTGGAAGAAAGATGCAGCTGTGTGCAAACTGACTTGGAACAAAACTTTACTTTGAGCTCAGTAGAACAATACAATTACACGACCGGCCCTTAGTCAGAACTCAATGCACACAAGTAGATTAATTATATTCTTTTCCATTTGGACATAATTATAAGTCAAAGAGCATATCTTTGACAAACCTGACTGTTGAAAATAAAGGTATGAATGGGACAAGTAACAGAAAATCCACTGAGGTTCACGTTACATCTTTTTTTCCAATCCAAGATTTAAACATGAGATGAACAAACATCAACCAAAAAAACAAATGAACACAAAACCCGCATCAAGTTACAACAACTGACATTCCTCCTTTCATAGGCTACTGTATCCATCATATGGCAAAGTGAACAATGGTCTTTGGGACGGGGCGCCTACAAGACTACTACGCTAGTGCTGTTCTTAAATCCACAGTCTGCTTTAGTAGAGGGCAAGGCATTCAAGCAGAGAGTTGAGGTTAAGAATCTACTGTAATACAATATCCATGCTCAGGCAGTCATAAACCACTGTTAATATATATATTTATATACAGTTTATACAGTGAAAAAAACATCCATAAAACTAAGAATATAAGAGCATGTTTATAGGCAAGAAACTACATCACTAAACAATTACGGCAGCGATGAACTGGACTGCATTAGTGAACGTGATCAAATCTACACGTCTGGTTAGCACAGGTCAATTATGCACAACAGCATTTGTGGCTAAAAACATAAAATCAGTGTAAAAAAAAAACAAATCAAAGAGGATGGTTTTGTCTTAAAGGTTGACTAAGTTCAGCAAGCAATATAGGTAAAGTTTCCGTCTTATAAAAGACAGAAAGAAAGAAACAAAAATGCTGCAAGCTCTTCCTTCCTGGCATGGCAGTCTTTAGTAGATTGGAGAGTTGCGGATCCCGCAGCACAGCACCATACTGAAAATCATCTCAAAGATCTGGGAAAAAGCACACAATAATGATTTTTATTATCAATTCTGAGGCTAATCAAAAGCAATACCAAAAGCAATACCAAATTATTAAATACAAAAATTCAATTCAGAACATGAAGTGAAACCTTTTGAGAAAAAAAAAAAAAGAGAAAACGACAACTTACCATGATTACTGCAATTACAAGTGCAACAATGCCAATCAGATAAATCCTGTCTGAGAACAACTCATTGATCCTACTATGGCAGTTCTGAAATGACACAAAGAGTCACACATTAGGCTCATCTTGTGCTTTTATTGTTGTGAATTGTTGTAACCTGAACTGATCCTGTTTACAATCTAACAAAGAATGTACATCAATGTTTGCAAAGTATATGCAAAATATTAAGATAATGGCAAGGACCAAGTCAACTTCTGCTAATGTGTTATAGTTAACACACCACCTAACAATTCTGAGGCTACGAGCAAAGAGAAATCTCATTAGCAAGCAGCTTCATCTTTAAATTAAGAACAAACAGGAGCTGTCACGCTTATGCTCATGTTCACTTAACATTTTCCTTTATTTATCAAAATTACTGAGACATTATTCTTGTAATATACAGGGTAGCCCGAAGAAATTTGTTGACTTACGACTGTGGTAAAGGACTCTGGGCAGAGGTCATTTACGCCAGTGATCTGGGAGAAGACTGTCAGAATCTGACCAGCCCCACCTTTCCCACAGCATTGGAGCTGGAACATGAAAAAGAAACATTCATGAAAAAGAAACATTCACATTACTTTACTTTATCTTGCACAACATAAGTAATATGTACATTTACCAATTAAGGCTCTTAAAAGATTTACTGTTAAAAACTAAATCAAAACGACTTCACGACTCTAAGAACATTTTCTCATTGCATCTAAATTGTAAGCTGAACCTCTGTTGCACTCACTCGGCTGAGTCACGGGGAGCATCTGTGAGGGATGATGGGAATTACTCGTGCTCCACTTCTAATGGCCACTGAGAGCAAATCACAACGCCGCACTGGGTTTCACCCTCGATCCCCCCTGCACTGTGTGCCCACTGCCTGCTTTCACTGTAGAACACTTGAACCATGAGGGAGGAGATCCTCGTTCCCATAAATAGCCTTGCTGTGTGATGTGCGTGGGTTAAAAAAAACCTCTAGCCTCTACTGTCTAAGAAAACAGCAATTAGCACTACCTTATGGTAAAAGTGAGGAATTGCAGCTCATTTTTATTTGGGTCACACCTGCTGCACTGGTCAGGCTCCCCAGCTGCCACGACATTGTGCAACTTTACAAATCATTAGACTTTTTTTAAACGATATATGAGCAAGTATTTGAGCAGTGAATGTGGTCATACCGTTTCATGGAAGACCTTGAGCACGTTGGCGACAGCTGCCTTCTTATCATCGGTGCCGGTCAAGTCTGGTGTAATCGCTTTGTTGTAAATGGAGTCATAGAAGTTTATCATCTCTGTTGACACCTACAATGGAAGCATGAAATGGGTCAGAGAGCAAATAACATCTCTCTCCCCGACCAGTGTGAGTGATTCTAGGCTGAAAACATGACTTTGTTACGTCACTCATTGAGATGCAAAAATAAATGTAAACTCAGTGATTTGGAAAAGTAACTTAAATCTGATTACTTGTTTGGAAATAGTAACACGTTAGAATACTAGTTACTGAAAAAAGTAATCCGATTACAGTAATCCGTTACTGGCATCACTGTTCAACATACAGCATGCATTTTTGTTATTAGACAAATCAAGCACGGACAATTTTTTATTTTATTTTGTTTTAGTCAATATTTAGCCAAATTATTCTCTTCAGTAAAATTGCATCTGTATATTTTAGTCATAGTTTTAACCTCATTAACAACTTTTAATTTAGTTTTAGTCTAATTTTAGTCAGCAAAAATATTACTTTGACTTAAATTATGACGACAATATTACCACTGCTACTGACGATTCAAAATATACTGTAGAAATAAATAAATAAATAAATAAATAGTGAGATAATTGCCCATGCGTGTGTGTAAGATTTTACCGTATCTTTGTGCATGTAACCCCAGATTCCAGCGGCAACTTCGCAGGCGAACAGAATGACCAGGCAGGCAAAGAACTGCAAGAGATATCAAAGCAACGCCATTAGAGATGCTCGACTAAATTACAAAATAATATCAAAAAGTGTAAAACTCACAGTTCCCAACAGACACTGGGACTCCTGGATAGCGCCGTAGCATCCAAGGAAGCCAACCACCATCATAACTGCGCCAACAGCGATCAGGATGTGGACACCTGAAGGGAAAAGGGCAGCAAACATAAGTCATTTGCAAAAAGGATAAATGTTTTCTTGGGGAGAAGAAAAGATTATTCAACATTTCAGTTGCAGTAGCAGGGAATGGCCAGCAGAGGGAGCTAGTGAGTCATGATCCAATTAGGTTCCTCTCACAGCAAGTTATTTTGAGTTCTCTTATAAACTATAACTACATTTTTTTGTTCGGTATGTAGTAACTTACAAGAATGGTGTCTATTGAAGTAGAACTAGCATATTGGCTTTAATAGATGTAGAGCATTTTGTTTTATGTACAGTGTTTATATAACAATACAAGATTCTCGTTGTGAAAATATGAGCTTATTAGACCATTTCAGTTCAGATCGTGACATTTACCCCAATGAATTTACCGTAATGACGCTTAAACCTGAAAACTGCTTTACTATTTCACTGAGCCTTGCAATTTCTCCACAGCATGACCTTAATCTTGTCATCATAAAACGTCTGTGCGGCAGACAGTAGGGAACCAGTGACGTCATGCTGTAGCTCCCCGAACATCCCTGGTCTAGATCACACAGGCAGAGGAGCTCTTTTGTATCCAGGCCCCGCTTCATCCCTCCTGCTCGTCAGTCCAGACATAATTAGATTCTGAACCACTAACTGGGATCGTACCCATCTGTCCCCTCCCCCCTGCACTCCAGCCACAGGACCACTTCTCTCTCACACCGCCGCCGCACTGAGGGCTAATTTCTAAATCGATAGCTTGGCAACTGACCAAGTGCTCGCTCCATCCCTTACATTGTGGTCCGACGGTCCCCTCGTTTGACCATCAGCCATCTAAATCTCTGGCTCTCTCCCCTTCAGCAACACCACCCATTTGTCCTTCCTGTGTAATGGTTGACTCATTCCAAATCATGTCCTCAATAATTCCATTTATTTCAATGTCTTTTCCTCCCCACCTAGATACAATCTGCCTCTTCCTTTACAGATGCTGGTCTGAATCCTCTACCATGTGCATAACAAACCATTGTTATGACCAATCATAACAGTTTCTCTGAAGTTTGGAGGACATTGTATCGCTCACATTTCCACAGAATAGATGAACAACAACTTTCTGAGATGCCATTTTACTGTTCAATTTGTGGAGCAAAAATGTCCATTTCTAATCTAAGCCGGCAACAATGATCACACCATTTATTGAACTCCCAATGCACTAATTACAGGAAATACTCAAGGGATTTACCAGGGATGAAGCCAACTCAAACATATAAACAATAGTCGGATGGCATGTGGAACGATACATTTTTGTATGACACAATGAAAGCGCAACCGTCACCTGCTTCCTGTTTCTGATTCATTTATTTTTAATTCGGCCCAAATGCAAATAAATGTATCGTTAAGTGTTTTGGAAGCTACACAAAAGTGGAAATAGCAAAGGCAAAGGAAAAATCCCGCTATAAAGAGTCACGATTGAACGATTTTTACTTTTAGTTTAGTCGTTTATTTGAACAGTAAACACTCTGCTCAAAAAGAGTGGGCTGAAGCGAGAGCTTATAAGCGCCCACCCCCAAAATCAATACAAGAAAATGTTCTCATTTCACAAGGAATATAGTGGAACAAACAAAGGAACAAAACATGTTCAGCGGAAAAAATACAAATGATATACCCCTGCAGTTTCTGATCATGGCTGAAATTTCCATTTACAAGATATCATTTACATAAAGACATTACATAACAGAAACTCATGTACTGTATACATTCCCCAAGAAGGAGTCATACCGATTATGAAACAACAATGATAATGCTACATAAGGAGCCGTATGCACGACCTCTGCAGCATGCACATGATTTGCCTCATTGGCAAAAGAGAACCAGTTGCACTTCAAAGCAGCTATTTTAACACAGACCAAATTACAAAACTATAGTTTGAAATTCTATTTGCCATTTAACAAACCGTAAACAGTATGTTCAAATGGGGCAGTACAGATACATGTGTGATACCCTAGTGTGTGGTTCCCCCAGGGATCGGTGCTGGGACCTAAACTATTTTGTTATACATCAATGATTTGTACTTGGTTTCCAAAAAGCTAAAACTGGTCCTTTTTGCAGATGTTACAACAATCATACTCTCAGGTGCAAACTTACAGCAAATGGTGATCGAGATTACGGAAGAAATTGATACATTGAAAGATTGGTTCTGCGTAAATTGTCTCATTACGAAAACCGAAGCAATGTTCTTTGGAAATCGTGTAACAAATGTACAATTACCAGTAAAATTGGCCACGAAACCATTGAAAGAGTCTATGAACATACATTTCTTGGTGTAACACTCGATCATAAAATCAGCTGGAAACCTCACATCATAAAAATTAACACTAAAGTTGCAAAGATTTCAGCCCTAATGAATAAATTTAAATATATTATGAACAATAAAGCTCTATATACTATATACTGTTCACTTACCCTCCCCCATTTAACATATTGTGTAGAGATCTGGGGAAATGTGTATAAAAGTAATCTTGACCCATTGTTTAAAGTTCAGAAAAAGGTAATAAGAATAATCTATTTAGCTGGATACCGTGAACACACGAATCCATTATTCTTTAAATCAAAAACAATGAAATTTGAGGACCTTACTGAATTTAAGATGTCTCTAATCATGTTCAAAGCCTCACTAAAGTCGCTTCCTGAAAATATACAAAATATGTTCTGCAAACGAGAAGTCAAATACAACTTGAGAGGTAAAATTAGTTTCGATAAACAGTACTCCAGAACAACCTTGAAAAGTACGTGTCCCACGAGACGTGGTGTAGAAATTTGGAAAAATCTAGATCAAAGCATCAAACTCTGTAAAAATCTGCCACACTTTAAAAAGATCCATATTCCTCAAATACGAACAGACATTGTGAGTGTTGTTGTATAATCTTTTGCTGTTGTTTCTTTATTTTGCTGCTGTTGTTTTTTTATTACTGTTCTTTATTATTTGCTGTTAACTTGCCATATGTTCCCTTGTTTAAGATTTGTTTATAATTTGTTAAATGAAATGTTATTGTTTTTACTTTTGAAGTGGGCGCTTAAGTCAATTGTATTTCATTGTATTTATTTTACTTTATACCTGTGCGTACAGTTTCTGTGGCATAAAACAGAATTCAAAAGATATTTTGCTTACTACGGTTAAAAAGATCTCATTCTTTGTACATATGCCAAGTAGATGTACAAAATATTGTAGTAATCACCGTGATTTTGTCGGCATCTTTCCAAGTAATAAATGACAATGGGGTGTTTAAAGTAATAACTTCCTTAAGCGCTTCCTCCACTCAGGCTTTGGCTCTCCTATTTCTTCTTACTACTACTACTTCATGATCAACTCCCGTGCTAGACAAGTAGTAACAACAGACGGACAACCATCAACAAAAGCTATGTGTAATTCGTAATAGCATAAAAAATATCAAGTTGCCACAAGTTTTGCATTAATTACTAATTCACTTTGAGGGCGTGGGGTGACTTTCCACACTCATAATGAAACATCATGCAGAACGGTCTGAGAGTCAAGATGCTGAAGTCATATTATCCTTAAGGCAGAAAAAGAAAGATTGAGTAACATTGATATACACAATATACTAATGGAAACCTCTATATACATCTACAAATCTTACATCTGTTTCAAAAGATAGGGTTAAATGTAGAAATCATGTCTAAATTGTATTGAGATGATTGAATAGAGAATCTATTGTGCAGCCCCCAGATTGGACTGAACCCCAGAGGGAGGGAAACATAAGGGCTTATATTTTGTGCCTATTGTAAACTTGTAATACATGTATTGAGAATAAACCAATAGATACGTAATACATATATCAATAGAATACAAATGTTGAAGTTTGTTGCAAAATACACCATACTGGCCATTATGAATCCCTAATAACAATCTTGGTAACTAATGGCTGAATGTTTTACTGTGGACGTGAGTGGAGTGGCTTCAGTAATGACTTCCTGAAGGCTTCCTCTGATCATCTGGGAGGCAGGAGATGTGTTTGGTAGTGGCTGAATTACCTGCTCTCCGGCTGAACACAGCCCATTACATGGTCGTGTGGGGCTTATGGTTACACATTATGTGGGAAAAGTACTTTGAGCGCTCAAACGATGGCGCTTAGGCCTGAGTGCAGCTGTTCTTCTCATTAGCCTTGCTCTCTTCTGAAACATGAGGAATCACACCCGGAGAGGCCCTGGATGTACAGTTCATGCATAACGAATAATACACCCCCAGCCAGACTGCAGTTTCTACTTTTGCAAATTAAAAAGACAAGCGTTCATCACGTGACTCCTCAAAATGCAATCACTACGAGGCAAGTCCATGCCCTATTGATCAGCCACGCCCAGAATCCAATGTGAAATGCTGTTACAATATGGAAGGTATTTGTGCTGCTTGCTTCCGTTTAATTAGATTTTCCTTACTGTGGCCGCAGATGATGCCAAGACAACGCCTTAGTCTGGGCCTCATTTCGTTTTAGAATTATGAATAAGTATCCACTTTCTCAGATAGTAATGCAACAAGTTAAAATGTTTGCTAAAAGAGGAACTGAAAAGCTATTTGGAACCATGTAATTCTCTGGAATTTTATCGAATAAAAGGGTATCCAGCTGCTACATGTTTTGTTTTGAATTGAAATGACTTCTACGGTCATGATTACAACTACTACGCTGAAGTTTAAAACACGATAACCTTTCGCTTCCACGGCGCTACACGTTGAACACAAGCTCAACTTTTTTGCCATTGCAATGATTCACATTTGGGCCAAAAAAGTTGAGGAGTACCGTTAAACTTAAAACAAAGACCACTTAGAACAATGGATTCGGAGGGAAACCAAGCCCTGCACGGCAGAGGAAAACATTGCAGGGTAATTGTATGTATGCGGGAGAGGGAGGGAGACGGGAAGAGAAAAAAAAAAAAAAAAAAAAGAAGTAGCCTCCATATTGAAAAGTTCCTTGGCAGCAGGGGATGGAGAGAAGAGGAGGAGGAGGGGCGCAGACAAAGAAACGGCGAACAACAGGAGAAAAAAAAAGTAGTGAGACGGCGACTCGAATGCTAACCACAACCAGATGGGGAAGTGTAGGAGAGCGACAGTGGAAAGAAACCAACCCGGGGAGGAAAACTTTTGCAGATGAAGGAGGAGAGAGGAGGGAGGAGGAGGTTTAGGACAAGGGAGGGCCAGTGAGGAATTTTTTCCTACACCGAACTGGGCTTTTTCTTCTCTCCGCGGGAATGAGAGGGAGGCTTTATGTAATGTTTAGGACGCAATCACCCAAGAGAAAAAAAAGTCCCTCAGTAGTTCCCCTCTTGAATGGAGAGAAGCTTCTTTTTTGGACCAAACCGCAGCTCTGCCCGCGCTAGAAGACAACACAAAACAAGGCGCCACAGAACCAGCGTGTTTTTCAGCATCACGCTATAGCACACAAGTTTCAACGTCTTTTCCTCATCCTCTCGTTTCATCCGAGCTCCTCACGGGGCGATGAGTCAGATTATTGATGCAGACAAAAAGAGGATGAATGCTTTGACGTGGGCAGCTTTGAAAGGAGGACAGTGTCATGTGTTTTTCAAGTCTCATGATAAGCTATTGAGGTCGGTCACAAGTCGCTGGTGTCCCCCCCCCCCCCCCGTCCCCCCCCCCCCTCATTGAGGTGAGGTCACGCCACTCACTCGACGAGGGGCGTTTTTCACACCACTTCACATTCACACGTGGAGACGACTGTGGGCCCGGGGGGAATGTATGCAGGGGCATGTCGTTTCAAACACAACATTTTAAAGTTCTGTATATTGATACAGGAACATCTAGTGATAAACTATATTATTGCAGACCACTTTATGCCACTGAAACTCAAAACATTGTAATCTCTTGTTCGAAAAGTACCTATAAGCTTCATCTTGCAATAAACATGAAGCACAATTTACTCGGGTAATAGCTCAAATATTATAACGTCATAAAATAAGGGGGGAAAATGCAAATGCAGGTACTGATCATAAATATGGAGCTGTGAATAATAAGTGGTGATAGTCATTCATTATCATAACGGGCCAAGTAACATTTGCAAAGAGATTTATAATTTCCGTTCAAAACAAGCACTATACAAGCCTTTCTCTTTCGCCGTCGTCATGAGGACACGCATTTATAGCCGTCTGCTGATAAATTTGGATAATGAGTTTCTCGGAAATCAGAAGTTACGGGAAACAGAGTCTGCATAGCAACACTTGTCCACAGAAATAAAACACAAGGATGAAACCCAGCCTAGAGGTTGTATATCCATTCATTTCCAATCGGCGTTTTCTACAACAGCACTAATGATATATAAATAACTATTTGAGCTGCAGACCATTTGAGGCAAAGTTGTCTTTTTTTCATAAACAGCGTGTCCCTCCGTGCCTCCCATACGCGCTCGCTCAAGTATGAAGCATGCGTGTAATGCTTTCAGCAATTTTGTAAACAAATCTGAGAATCCCAGGAGTTTCGGGCAGGAAGCCTTCAGACTTTCGAGGACAGAACATCACGCAAAAGCATGTGGAACCACTCATAAAGGATTAGCGGCTCAGAGCAGACACCAGTTTAGCGAATGTAATTAAGACGAGTCTGCTTTATCTTTTTGTACTGGCACCTGGGTGTAACCTGAAGGATTTGGCCCTTTTTTTTTTTTTGTGGGTTAAAATTCAGACCGTCTTTTCGGGGTTTGGGCAAACATCTTTGCGGTCTCTTAAAACGTCACCTCTTTATCTCCTTGCCTCATCAATTATGGATAATACTTATTTTCCTTAATCAATACGGTGTCAACAACTAAAGGATGTCCATTTGTGGAGGCCATTAATATTGATGTGGCCTTATCATTACACATAACATTGCACTGTTAGCGTCTGAAAATATAAAGCCGCGTTCATTTACTCCAAACGGAAATGGTTTGTCAATACGAGCTCCCACATGCATTATTTACATATTCACATAATCTTGATGTGGTTGGTTTAGATCGCGGCCAGTCACGTGCATTTAACGCTTGCATGTGACCGCGCGGCCTTTCATAAGAATATATATATATATATATATATATTCGCAAGTCAACTTCTCCACTATTACATTTAGACTAAAAGTTAAAACAAACTTGAAACTGTGTGGTCTGGTGCCGGCTATGGTTATTTCCAGGTGCGTGTTTCGCTTCCCTGCAGTTTTCCTTTTACAAGACACAAGTTAATGCCGTCTTTCCACCAGCCAAGCACAAAGTAAGGTAGAGCAAGTCGTTCTGATTTTTTATCCGGTGTGGCAAGACATTTTACGGAAACTATGACCTACGGATATTAGCGTCCGACTTAAAGGGGACGCATTAGGCAAAAATCGACTTTTAAGCTGATTAGGGTGGGTTTCCCTGTGTAGTTAGGGTACTTGGAGGTGAGTGGTTTTCTGATCGAGTCACACATGCCTGATGGATCCTGCCCTGCCTTTGTATGTTCATCTAGTTGTATCCCCCCACCCACCCAGCCTACCCAGGAAAATCCCAAAATGTGTGTCTAACATTTTTGCGGCGGTTGTGCAAACATTTACCCGCTACTTTTAATTTCTGGGTTACTGCATTGTCTCCACAAGGAAAATGTTTCTTTGGCTGTCAAGGAGAAGCACCAAAGGCTAGAAGCTCCTGTAACTACCCCTCACAATATACAGTGCCTTGCGAAAGTATTCGGCCCCCTTGAACATTTCAGGCTTCAAACATAAAGATATAAAACTATTTTTTTGTGAAGAACCAACAACAAGTGGGACACAATCATGAAGTGAAACGAAATGTATTGGATATTTCAAACATTTTTACAACAGTATCTCGGACCTGCCTGGTGTGTTCCTTGTTCTTCATGATGCTCTCTGCGCTTTAAACTGACCTCTGAGACGATCACAGAGCAGGTGCATTTATACGGAGACTTGTTTACACACAGGTGGATTCTATTTATCATCATTAGTCATTCAGGTCAACATTGGATCATTCAGAGATCCTCACTGAACTTCTGGAGAGAGTTTGCTGCACTGAAAGTAAAGGGGCTGAATAATTTTGCACGCCCAATTTTTCAGTTGTTTATTTGTTAAAGTGTTTGAAATATCTAGTAAATTTTGTTTCACTTCATGATTGTGTCCCACTTGTTGGTTCTTCACAAAAAAATACAGTTTTATATCTTTATGTTTGAAGTCTGAAATGTGACAAAAGGTCGAAAAGTTCAAGGGGGCCGAATACTTTCGCAAGGCACAGTAAATACGCTAAACCTGATTATGACAAAATGCCATAATATAGATTATATAGGCTCGAAAAACATGTAATGCAATGCAAATAATGTGCCAACATCTTAACATTTACATTATAGACGTTTTTAAAATGTTCACACAAAGATTAGTGATAGAAGGCTAATAATTTAAGTCAAGTATCTTGGAGCCCCTGTCGAGATTCCCAAAGCGCTACACGTTGCACTATTTATTCACGCCACTCACTCACGTGCAGTAATCTTACAGCCAAGACAACTGACGGAAACGTTTCTGCCAACTTGCACCAACTGCCAGCGTTCACCACAAGTCAATCTGACACAACAGTCACAAAGGCGATGTGGGTGAAAAATCTCCACCAAGAACATAACGACTGGTCAGACAAACGCTCCAACCTCTGAGCCACAGACGTATCGACTGGTCATGTTTGGGCTTGCTTCAAAATAAATAATGTAAACTAACTTTGTAGTTGGTTCAAACATGTACTGCGTTTCTTTTTACTTTTTGCCGAAGGCTATTGGGTCTGTGAGTAACTGAGACTGACCCTTCACAAACACAAAGGTCTGGCTATAAGGGGAAACAAGTAGCATCATTCTTAGAAGACCTAATGAACCTATTTGCACGACTGAGACGGACCCGTATGAACTGAATATGTAATCCAGTAACTCTGTGGTCATTTGATGCTTTAGGTGTTATGAGCCACAGTGTGTGGGTGTGTGTGGTTTTTGATGTAAATGTTTTTCATTGTCTGTACAGTGTCTTTTGTTTGTACCTACCCTAGATGTCTCAAGACAATATTCAATCCATCTAATTTAAATCAGGGATTATACAGGCAGAAGCAACTCAAAGTTAATTCCTTTAATATCATTTTAATGCCAAAATAGAAGAGAATCAGCACATATTTCATTTCTTAAGTTTTGCAAACATTTCATCAAAGAGAACAACGTTTTGACAAACCAATGTGGGCAATTTCAGCCTAAATTGCAGCTAAATATGTTTTACACCATCATTTTGGTATTTTCAATTAACTTATACAATTTGTATGAACAATCTAATTTCTAAAGTTTTTCTTTTAGAATGGGGTAGGAGCTTATGAGATTTTTTCTTCATCCTACTCCTGTTCTTTTCATGGAATGAATTATTGTTGTGTTTGTTGGATTATTGTACTAATTTTATTTTGCATTACCATGAAAAAAGAATAAAATGAAATGAATTTTTTTTGAGCAATCGCATAATTTTCCAATAAATTAAGATTTATTGCCGGTTTGAATCCAGTTTAATTCATTTAATGCCCCGTGGAAACCCTGTTAGTGGTTTGTTGAAACCATTATCGTGTTTAAGCTAATTATTTTTCCATAGGAGAGAGACGTGTGAAAGCGAGTAAATAAATCCAACCAATATTCTAAATGCAGGTTTTTTTCAAAGCTTAATGAAGATACGTTCATTCACATTATAGTGACTTCTCTTCCATAAGCATTAGACTTGTACGTACTGATGTAGAAAGTGTTGGGGGCCTGAGTTCCTTCATACTCGATTCCGAGCAGGCTGCTGGTCTTCTGGTCGTGCCGCAGCCACAGAGCCACACCCAGGATTACACCTCCTGCAAGCTGTAACATAAACATAATCATTATTTCCACTTAGGGTTGTTCAAGACCGCAACATGAAAAACTATTTACTTTACGCTGCAGTGAAATGAAGCTAAACTGATGATTCGCAGTGTACATTAAGCCGGCCCGCAAAAGGTGATTTGAGGTGACTGTAGGTCCAGTTACACAAGACCGTTTAGTGTGCGTTAACAAAGTAAGCCTACTACTGTAAACAACATTTATCTAATGCTTAACGTACTCCAACAACAACGTCACTACTTTCTCTCAATTGTACAATTGGGCTAAAACGTTATGTCCATTTCAGGGTAAAAAAATATGAGAGGGGATACAAAAAAAAGCATTGGAGGGTCCCAGTGTTAATTCTGTCGACATAACTTTAGTCAAGGTAATTTTTTGCTGACTAAAACCAAATCAAACATTAATGAGACTATGACTAAAAGGCCCAGATATTTCCGTCAACTAAAATATGACTAAATAAAAATGAAAAGAAGACTAAAATCATCAAAACCTTCAATGAAAGAATGTAAAGTTCACAAAATAAATCTTTTTTTTTTTTTAAACTACACTAAGATTGAAGATATTTACCTAAATCTTGGCGAAAATTATGTTAAAATATGTTACTATGTAATAGGGTACCGTCTTTAGTTTAATTCTATAACCAAGATGCACGAGTTAATCTTCAAAGCAAACACCTTCTCATTGTTGACAAGATTTCTTAATTATTCCATTCTGATTGTCTTAATAAATTTAAACTATCGACACGTACAAGATCTGACTTATGAAAAGAGTAGATTATTTATTTATTTATTTAAGTGTGCGCTCGTTTGTAGACCCTGGAAGGAACACTGTCCAGCAGGGAGGGAAGAAAGCACTTTATTTTACCCCATTTGAAAACCAGAACTTTCCACCGCCAGGAGGCCCTGGTGTAAGATGGGGAGGTAATAAACTCTTTTTAAATTAAACTGTAATAAAATAGAAAGCGCCAACTCTTAAAATCCGGCCCCACGCAGAAAATTTGTTTTTGTAAAAGCAAGGTTTGCAAGTTGGGTGGTAATTTATCTACACAGATTTCACAAAAATAAGATTCCACAGCCATTCTGTAAAAAAGGTTTCACTTGAAATCTTCAGAGTAACGCCTAACCCCACACATTCACAACTTCCGTCAGCCCGTTTCCTTGGGGAAAGACTGAGATGTAGCTGCCGTGAAACATAATTGTTCTTAAAAGATGGTTTACATTTGGCTTATTCCTTTTTGTTAAGACAGTCTAAATTTAACTCGACGAAACATATACTTCAGCCAAAGCACAGGAAGAGCCATAATCACACAGCGCAAAGTGGAGAAACGTTTTTGGGTTTCACAATATTTGAGCGAGCAAAAAAATAAAATAAATAAATGAGGAAATCAACCGATCCGAATCTGAATGTCAACTGTTAGCGCTGGTCGGGGCTACTAAACTGGTGCTAAAATGGGATTAGACACCCTCCCTGTCCTTTTCTCAGCCGGGCCCATACTGGAGCGGAGGCCAGCCGCTGCCTAGCAACCAGATCAACACCGTCACTGCTATGAGCACGGAAATTCAAAACACACACACACACACACGCCACCGCAAAATGACTTACTAACTTTAAGTGAACTCCTAACTCCTTACCACATGGGTGAGATGAATCACAACTCTGACTCCGAAAACCATAAACAATCATTTAGAAGATTTGACGTCAAGGTAGAGCTCGTGATCAGTGACAATAGGCCAGAGGGTCCAACGCAAACGTCACAACAAGCACATGGTAATAAAAGAAAAATAAATAAATCAACGGAGCCGTCTTTGAGCCATCATCATGGTATGTGGGAAATCTGAGTCACTTGGGGGGAAGCCGCACATTGCTCCTTCTCGACTGGAATCACAGTAACATGGAAGAAATCAGGCTGCGGTGAGTTCCAACAGCGAGGGCCGCTGCAGCGCTAGGAAACGCTCCATTACAGAGGGATTATTCCAAACTTTGACTGGTGATTTGGCCGTTTGGAACGGCAAATGTGATGTAAATTGTACTTCACTCGCACAGATTTGTAGAAACTAGAAGGTGTTGGCTTTCAAATGAGGCATCACACTGGCATATAGGCTGTAAGCGCTTTGAGATTTGGATATGAATAATTTCTAACCCTAACCCTCAGATGGCAGGTAACAGGTTAACAAACAGTAGCATATTTTGGTCTCGCTTGTCTCTTATCAGATGTTACAAAACGGCATGTTCCATTTAGATAGCTGGAGTTGAACAGCTTCTGAGCTTCGCAACTAAATCCTGTTAAAAAACAAACAAAAACGATTTATATTAAAATGGGCTGAAATGGGCCTAAAAAGCATCATCTTCTTTGCAAAACAATACACAGCACTTGTGAATAATCCGCCAAGTTTGTTTCAAAGACAATAGGCAGAACACTTTTCCCTTATTGGAAAGAACTGAAATAATAAAAAAAAAAAGTAGCTCACAGAACTATATATCCTGTGTGTCTTTTGCCAAAAATGATCAGGTATTTTGACATATTTCATTGGCAACCTTATGATTAAAAAGCTTGAATCAACAGAAATAGCCTTCTTTTAATAACAAAATTAAAACAACACCCACATAAGACGTTTTAATGCATCTCAAATGACACTAATCTATAAGGCAGGGTATCGCACTTAATGATGAATGACGACACATTTTCAGCGGGGCAGTTAGGCCTGGAACAAATTGGAGGTTATGTAGCCACCAAATCTAAAAGTTCTTACGGGGCAGACAGCCGAGCATGTGCTTCCCGTTAAAATGGCGCATTTGTCGTCTTAAACGTAAGAGCCCAGTGTAGAACATGGCGGTATCATGTCACAACATTCACTAGACTCGTATTGCGCCGGATTTCCCTTTTTTGTGCAACGTTACGCTTCCGTTTTGCAATGTAGAAAAGTATGAATCACTCCGCCATCATCCTTCCTCGGTCAGATCTGTAGTTAGATCCCCCCCCCCCCCCCTCTCTGCTTTAACTCCCCCACTGTCTATTTCTGCCCGTTGCCCGGCGCGCAGGGGGTGTTGTAGAATGCGGGGCATGTTGAAGTGGGTGGTAGTTTCGAGGAAGGGGAGGCTGGGGCGTGGCCTGCAGTTCCTATGAGACGGCTCCGAACGCTGCTGCCGCTTCTTCTTCTCCCCCCCTCTGCCTAGTAACCTTTTAACCCTCCCAGAGTCCACTTTGATTTATGGAAACAGGAGGTCTCCCTTTAAAAAAAAAAGAAGAAGAAGCGTAGGCCGCCTCTTCACCCGTGCTCTGACAGATACACTGGCAAGAGCACTTTAAAGGAGCCAATAAAACTTAAAGGCCTCAAAGTGGACTATGTGTTAAAGCGCGAGGAGGAGCCTGCGCGGGGCGATGTAATGCATCAGCAATCGTATTACAATCACTTTTCACAAGTCGAACATCGCAATACTCAGTTTTTCCATTTTCACAATCATGAAACAAGTAATAAGTGTTTACACGGATACATTAAATTAGAACGGGGAGATAAGAGACTGCACGACTAGGGCTGGGCACCGTTACTTTAACCATATGTCGTTTACGCTACGATACTTTATTCGATGCCCATACTAAAATATTTGTCGTTTAGAACCAGAAAACAGAATAATGCAAATTTATTCCATAAAAGACTATTCCTTTTAAACTTGTCATTCATTTGAGCTGAAACCGCCAAGTAACCTTGTTTAATCCTTTCTCTGCAACGAAACTTGGTCTCTAAAGATATAGTTTTTTCGGTTCCTACTTTCAATACCATTATTTTTCGATACCAGTAGTACCTAAACTTTGACCCAGCCCTACGCACAATTAGGCATTGTTTGGGATTATTTCTTTGGCATTGACAGCAAACTCCTTGGAATGCTCTGGCAAAATGTCTCAAAGGTTTTATGGCTTAACACAAAACCAATAGATCCAAAAATGATCTAGGCCAGTTTTCTCAACCAAGGGTGCGGGGATCCCCGGCGGTACTTGGGGAATTATCAGAGGGTGCTTGGAAGTACTTCAGATTAAAATGAAACATGAAACATTATTTTGAAAGAAAAGTCTATTTAAACGACACTTTGCAGTCGAATGTTTGAATTGTAGCTTTCATTTGAACACAGAACATTGTCTTAGTACTAATTAAGAGTAATTTTATTGATGCCTTCTAAATAAATTGCAATACCCTTTAAGGGGAAGACAAAAAAAGTTTGGGAACCACTGATCTCGGCAAGGGCTGTCCATTCTTAGTCCAGTATAGGGCTGGACAATAATGGCAAAAAATAAATATATGTAGCCGATTCATGAACTCAGAACTCATGAACAACCTTTTATTCAAAGCTCATACAAACAAAAACAAAGCGCTTTCCTCCAGTTTTGTTTAACACACAAAAAACTTCCATTGTCGCATAAAAACTCCAACACTAGGAGATGATTAAGCAAAGGACACAAAACAAAAGCAACAGTGGAGTTTATATAGAAATATGGGTGAAAAAAAGCCGATTTATTACAGCAACTAACTGTAGTGATAGATAAGAGATTCATGATTACCGATGTATAGAGCGCTGTGGAACATAAAGCCCGTAGAGGCCAGTTTACTCGCGCCTTCCTGTGCCACGCCCACTTTACGCTCCCATCACATCTGGAAGACTTTATTTCAGTGACTCAGAAAGATGGCTGCATTTAACTCAAAAGTAATCACATGGAAGCGTACAGTTTGCAAATAAACAGCTACAGTAGCTTCATTCAGCCTTTGTCAACGTTCGATTAAATGAGACCTTACGTTTAAATGTTTTCGTAGCACTATAGTTTAGAAGTCTTCTGAATAAGGTCTCCCCCCACTTGTACGTCTCCAAAGGGAGTGTGTGCAGGTTACTTCTCACAAACTGCCCTTAAATCTAGCTAGATCCCGGCACCAACGGTCACGACTGACAGCAGTGCGTGGTGAAGGCAAAGTGTTATTTATATTCTCAGCTTCGTGCTTTCACTTTTACTCAGGCGATATTCAGGAGACGCTTCAACGATAACAGGGTTATTTTTAACGTTCTGTCCGGTGACCATTTCCGTTCATCTTAATCTCATGTCATTTCTCCCAATTACTCATTATTGTAATTTTGCAACTTTCCGGTAGCCATTGGTTGTCGTCTCTTGGCTGGTACATCACCTCGGGCCAGTGGCACAACTCTATACGCATTAATGTGAACCTTGACCCTTCACACCTAGTACCTCCAGGACTAGATCGAGATCAAATCCTGCCAGGTCTAAAAAGACTCCAAAATAGACACAAATTGGAATAATTTATGTGTAAACTGGGCGTACGTCAAAAACAACCTTCTATCCTACATAACCTGAAAGACATGTTACCTGCACAGCTCTCATCTGCCACAGGCCTGCTTTTTGCTCATTTCCAGTAAAGCCTTCATTATACAAAGCAACATGTCAGCCTGTCGCCCTTAACGCACCCTAAACATAATGTGTCCATTCCAGACACTGTCCAAGTTACGGGAAGAGTGAGGATATGGCCAGACATGGGCAGCAAACTCGGTCTTAATTTAGTAAGTAGCTTGCACGTTCAGGAGGCAAAAGGAATGACCATCGTTAAACTTGGCAAATGATACACACGAGCTACTTAGTATTCGTTTGGCGCAGTGTGTGGGGTGGGGTGACGTCACAGACCGGCCACAGCCCTTACTGTAGAAATGTTTACTAGTAATTCCAGTAATAAATCATGCACTAAAGTGAAAATGAGATTGGGAAACATCTCCTCTACTGTGCATTGCAAAGGGGTGCAGATGGAAACGGTTCTCTCTAAAGGATTTTAATGGTCAATTTAAAGTGCCACAGTAATTCGGATTTAAAAAAAAGGAGGGTACGAACTGAACACCCTCAAAACGTTTCCATGATCCGTCAACCAGCCCTGGGCCTTGAGTCACCAAATGGAAACCACCACCCCCCCCCCCAAAAAAAAAACTCCACCTCCCTCGCACGCACAAACATGCACGCTCACAAAAGTTGGGTGGAGGATGGAATCCAAACAAAGCCATTCCCCAAAGCTTCGGCAAGACGGACCTCGCTTTGGCCTTTGGGAAATGGGTCCACACAGCTGTTTTGTCTCACAAATGGAAAATAAAATGCATTCTACACCATGAAAAGTGCACACATGTGGCACGACCCTTTTGTGGTTATTACGCAATAATAATAACTGTCCATCACGAGTTAAATCAATCCTCTGATGCTAAACAATTTCACCTGACGCAGTAAATACACTTTAGCGCCACATAAAGATCAGCTCATCAGCAGCCTATTGGCGCAATTAACGGAGAGCACTGCGTTATCCCGCTGCTTTACGCAGTACGCTGACGCATATTTTGAAGAAGAAATGCGAAAGCAAAAGTGCGGTGCGAGTACATCACTGGACATTACGCTGCTTTCCCGTCGTTGCATTGCTGTACGCGATGGATAAACAGACCCAAACCCGCTCACGGCAAGAAAGGAGGAAGGCGACGCGCACGCACTCGTGGCGTGGTACAAAACAAGGTTGCTATGTGGTTTAATTCTCACCCAGAAGATGAAGTTGAAGAAGAAGAGCAGGTACTTGATACATTTGGTGCAACCTTCGACTCCCATGATGGCGCGTGCGGTGAAGGAGGAGAGATATTCGGAGAAATGCGGAGTTAACGGGACGGCGGCGGCAGGAGCAGGCCAGACAGCGTGTTTCAATCTCCACTGAATTCCTCACTGGAGCTCGGAGACTGGGGCAACACCCAACTCCGCCCCCTCCTCCCTCTCAGATGAGGAAAGCTCCCCCTGACACACGGCGCTTCCCACGGAACATGTCACAATAAAGCGCGCGTAATAAGACCCAAAGTAAAGTGGGAGTGGGTGGTGATGGTGGTACTGTAAGTGACTCGAGTCGCTCTTCTTTTACAGTTAGTACGCATGAAAGAGACATTTTATAGTAATTGTTTTTAGCTGTGTAGAGCGGGTCGTCTCATGATCGGAAGGTCGGGGGTTCGAATCCCGCCTCCTGAAGGTGCACATTGTCGTTGTGTCCTTGGGCAAGACACTTCACCCTCCTTGCCTCCAGTGTCTGCGTACACTGGTGTATGAATGAGAGAGTGAATGGGCCCCCTAATGAGAGACCAACAGGCCCGGTTAGAACCATGAGGCTGTCCTTCCGTGGACCCACCACCTGCAGGAGGAGCCATAGGGGACTGGTGCTATGTGACTTGGGCAGCTCCAACAGCTGCCCCCACGACCCGTAACGGACAAGTGGGAGAAAATGGATGGATGGATGTTTTTAGCTGTAATTTGGTCTGAATTTATGAGAACAATTTAACAAACGACAACATTCATCCAAATCATTATGACATCTTCTTCAGGATGTTGTTTGATGACATTTATTTGGAAATCTGAATATTACACAAAATGGCATGAATGCAAACGGGTCCCGGACAATCCGGAGTTGATGAAAGTAGGACTTTATTATGTCATGGGTCAAATTCCACATTATTATTAGGCATACAAACACAGTAACATGCACAGGCAATTTTGACTAATCCGTTACATATCTGGTTGAGTTCAATCGTTTCATTATTATTTAAATGTTTTAAATTGTATTGATTTCAGAAAGGCTCCAGAGCTTATGTGTCAGTCAATTAAATTAAATAGATTTTATATAGTGCTTTACAACAGCCATAAGATGGACAAGGTGCTTCTCAGAATAAAAACAAGAGTCACAAACATCAATAAAACAACATGAAATCAAAACACAGATGGACATAAAAACAGTGGCTAGTGGCTACATGTTGAAAGCTTGTCTGAAAAGATTCACCTGATTGAATAAACATTTAATGCAGTGATGCATCGTAGGGGTTTTGGACGAGCGTTTTGCAGCTTGGGGCCTTGGACGGCAAACTTTTTATAATTGGACCTGGGTGCGACCAGGGAAGTCTTATTGTTGTTTGGTTTTCTAAAACATGTCTTAAGTTTAAGGGAAGGGTCATGTCATTGTCTAAAATCATTGTAAAACTTTGGTGGCGCGTGCCTTTATTAGCCGACATTATGGTCATATATTCAATCATAAAATAACGGTCTTTCCTCTGTGAGAAACAGGAAACATCCATCATGGTAAAACGCTATTTGGTCTTTGGTGCTAAGTTTTAATGAGCTTACCACAAGTGCCAGTGTGTGGAGAATGCATTTTTGTGTAACTCGTCCACCATGTGGCCACCATGCAGCTCTCCACCACCTGGGGCTATTGTTCTGTGAGGAAGGAAAGATGAAAGCCCCAAGTTAACCAAATACAGCCATTATAATATTACAGCAACTACATTTTCCTATTTTACATCTTGCTGGCCTCTGGCACTGGATTGCACATTTCATATACTCATGTTTGATGTTCAAGCCTGCCCGTTCTGTCTCAATAATGGTGCGTCCTAAAATGTCTTATACTTCTGTTATCTTTTAACTTATCCTAATGACGTGAGGGTTACCACAACCTTCAGTGCACACTAGACGATAGCCCCTGGGACGGGCGAGTACAAAAATGTGACCTTCTGATGATAATGAACCACACTAGGCCAGTTCACAACCACCGGGAAACTTCGTTCTTCTTTTACCCTTCAAGTTTATGTAACAGAACTGGCAATATTGGGGCAAAGTCATTAAATGAATTATGCCACAATTAAGGTCTTAAAAGTCATTAAAAAGCATTACATCAGATTCAAACTGGCATTAAATCTAAATGTCTTAGCTAATAAAATTTTTCCTTTGAGGTAGAACCCTCTCAATGACATTGCTCAACTATTTTTACTGCATACGTTTGTCAAAAACTATGGTCTAAAACAAAATCAGCTGCTGTTCTGACGAAAATGTTACCCTAATGATTGAATGTTAAGTAATCTCACAAATAGAAATATCACATGATTCTTTTGCATTTGTGGCATTAAAAATGTAGTATTGAGGCACTAAAATGGAATTGAAAAGCATTAAATATGACTTGCTGAAACATGTAGAAACCTTGTAAAAGGATCTGAGGATGTATGTATGACATGAGTAAAATTCCGAGTTGTGAACCTGTTCATAACAATGGCAATAAAACCTATTCTGATTCTGATTCTAATAATATAGTCTCCAATGCCAGCCTGATAATATTTGTTTAGTGGCAACAACAGTGCACAGTAATATAGAGCAAATACTGTCAAATATTATAAGAACGTGTCCTGACCCCTAGAGGGCACTGTATACCTCAGAGGCCTGTGTGTTTGATCTGAATATGATTTGTTAAGTTAGAGTGAAACCCTATGGTTTTAAGCAGTACAGCTCTTTGACCTTGAAACCCTCCTCATTTTTGGGGAATACACTATGCTTACATCAAAATATAAAATAAATATAAATAAAAAATACTACAACAATTAGGGCAGGGTCAGCTTTATTTACATAGCACATTTACAACAACACTACATGCCCAAAGTGCTTCACATGCAGGGAAAACACAGGCACAATATAAGCAATATAAAAAATAAAAAGTCAAAACCACAAATCAAAAAAGCAGCTTCAATTGAATCACAAACAGATGTGCTTTTAGAGCTGCTTTAAATGCTTCTAAAGACTGAGCAGCTCTAATGTTTAGGCTGCTCCAGAGTGTGGGAGCAGCCGCACCAAAAAGCCTGATCTCCTCTCGCCTTTAGGCGCAATATGGGCACGTTCGAAAAGCTGCAATAACTGTAGCATTACATTATCGCACGGCATTCATAACAAACATTGGGAAATGTGGGTCACACTCACCGCACGTAAGGGCTAAGGCCACTTGCACAGACCGCGTTAAGATGAGCACAGGATTGGCATAGGATTGGTATCATCCACATGAAGCCTGTCTCTATCCAATTAGCAGAGGGTTTGTTACGTCTGGCAGTGGGACTCACAAAACATCTTCCAACAACAGAGTGAACCATAGCCACTGACGGAGATACATGCAAAATGAAGACCTTTTACGGTTTCTAAACAACCACATTTGTGTGTGCATTGCGTGGACAGAAACAACAGTGCTAAATGCTTCAATAAATATGACAAAACTCAAAGCAGTCGCTAATATTCTCTACTCAAGGATTGCACTGCCATTCCAAATGCTCTAATTCCTTTTCACGGACATCTGACAAGGGACATTGGACATACAACACAACAAAGATGAATGATTTTCAGTCATTCAAAACAAAACGTTGCTATCGTATAGGACACTTGACTTTTCCCCTTATGCCTTCACTGATTTGCTCTGAAACCGCGGGTCTAACATGAGGCCCCATGGCACGCCGCCTCCTCCACGCTTCGAAACACCGGTCATGCCCTCAGGTGCTTGTTTAATCGGGTCAGTGCGTCTTCAACAATGTCCAGCTCGTGCCGGATGTCCTTCACCATGCTGTTGATGCTGCTGGTGTCCTTTAGCACATCCACGCTGTGGGTGTAAGGGTTGTACCGCAATGAGAACGGCCGGCGGATGGTCTTAGCAAACTCCCTGCAAAGAAACGCAACCCTCACTGTAGACTAGAGTGTGAGAAATATATAGATCAGATGCTGTGTATCGTTGCTGGGCTGACCTCATCTTGTCTTTTGCTTCCTCAAAACTCTCCGAAACAAAGTAGACGTCTTGGAATGTGGTTATCTTACACTCCTGATTACAGGTCACCATGGGGTCGAATGGGAGGATATTGGCTATGCCAGACAAAGCATGCTGGGGGAAACAGTATTAGATTACCAGAGTTGAACCATACGAAATCAACCAACTTTGCAGTAAAGGTGTATTGCCCAAAACACATGACAATATGTATTTCAAGAGCAAATGAAAGGGTAAAAGGGTGGAATGCTCGTGAAGGGAGGAATGGCAATATGAATTGTAAATGTGAAAGTAGCATAATAATGAAAGGAAACATCTAACCTCCATTTTATGAAGCATCATTGTGTACCTTAAGCTCACTGCCAGAGGAGAGGAGTCCAGCTCCATAAGCCCTCAGCCCTCCATTCTGTTTACACAGACCGAATTCCACTGTGAAGAAGTAACACTGCAACGCAACAGAACCAACCATAAATAAAAGTATATAATCTAAAAAACATGTATATTCTTCTCATGTTTTATAGACACAATTTATTAGTTTGTCATTTATCGGGTCCAAGAAGGACCTGGGTTTAATCCCCGTGTCATTTCTCTATGGAGTTCGCATGTTCTCCCTGTGCCTGCAAAGGTTTCCTCCTGTGTGTTGTGAGTGCAAATGCGGCAAAACAGATGGAAATTAGCTTATGGCTAAAATGCAACATGGCGTGTTTACATGCATGAGTCCTGTGTGTTCAACTTGCACTGTTGACACCAATTTAAAAAAATCAATAAAAACTGAGGGGACCATTTCAACAAGAAAATATAAATAGGCCTCTTGCATGTGTTTTGCCAGTCTTACACCAGATTATAAAAGTGAGAGGACGCTTTTGAAGACAGACACGAATTGTCCTTTACTCAGTCAAACCAGTCCAGTCAACAATATTTAAAGGCTACATAAAATGTTCAAGGTGAAACATCTGAGAACAAAATGTTCGATAACTACTTCAAAAGTTATTCTCAACTACACAGACTTACTTCAGCATTTTGTATCCAAGTCCTGACAATGACATGTAGCAAGCCAGATACAGCATTTTGTATTGACAACCATTAAAGCCCTTGTAAATACCTACCAACCGTAGCCTTTAATATGTTCTGTCCTGGTACTAACCCAGTGTAATGGTTTAGATTTGGTGTTGACCATATACCAGTCATAGAGAAAATATAGAACCAGGTAAGCTCAGCTGTTAAGCTCAAATGTCATCTATTGTTATGGATTGTTTAATTTTAGTTTTACCTTTATTTAACCAAGAAAGTCCCATTGAGATTAAGAATCTCTTTTACAGGGGAGTCCTGGCCCCAGAGGGAAACCTATTGTACAAGTTTTATTTGTATGGTGTAATATGGTGTAATAAATAATCACTGGTGTAATATGTTGTTTGCGTTTCCTTACAGTTGCCAGTTTCTGCACAGCGTCGTCAGAGGCTCCCAGTGAGGCCAGGCCGATCTCCTGAGAGAACTGAGCAAAGCTGGGCTCAGCCAAGAGAGGCACGTGTCCCAGCAGCTCATGGCAGGTGTCTCTGCAATCAACAATCACAGCCATGACTTTACCAGACGGGGCTTTGTGTCAGAGCCTGAGTACTCACGGTTCAGGGGTGTACAGCGGCTCCGAGCTGTGGCGGATATACTGTGTGCAGTGGAATACCCGGAAGGCCAGACCTGCCAGGAAGTCTCTGGGTGAGAGGTAACCTGCCACCGGTCTTATGATGAAGCCCGAGCGCTCTGTCGGAAAGTACAAAACAGTTACACCCCGCTAGTACCTGGACAGAACATGAAAGACATCTCAATGACTACCTCTGAGAAAGTGCGAGACATCCTCCAGCTGAGGTATGTTGTCCTCGGTGTAGTTGCAGTGTTTGGTCAGCAGGGGCAGGTTTTTCAAATACTCCTTACAGGCATGAGTGGGGTAGAGCTTATTGAGCTCTCTGAACACCACTCCCCAGGTGCGCACCTCCTCACCAGTGAAGTCGATACGCGGAATAGGCTTCCCGCTGACAACACAAAGGCTAGTTAGATTGATCAGACTTAAAAGACGTTCCCTGCGGATTTGAGTGAACTTTTCAGAGGGTGGAGCAAAAGAGCACAGAGACTGATCTACCTTTGCACTTGTGCGAACGTTACAAATGCTCATTCATAATGTCGTAACAGCAGTGATAGTCAAAGTGCTTGATTTTGTTTCTTACGAAAAAGTACAGATGCTGCTGTTCAAATATTACTCCAATAAAAGTAAAAGATGCTCAGTCAAATTATCGCTTAAGTGAAAGCACTGAGTAATCCCTTAGTATTCAAAATAAAAAGTAAAATTTGTACTTTTTCCTTTGAATACCAAAGGATTTTGTAAATACGTTTATTTTTTTAAATCTTTATTTAACCAGGAAATTGTCAGAGAGATTAACAATCTATGTTCGAGTCCTGGCCCCAGAAGGAATCCTCTTGTAGGCTACGTGAGAAAACCGGAGCACTTAGAGCAGGGGTGTCCAAACTTTTTTCACTGAGGGCCACATACAGGAAACAAACAACTGGGCTGCACTCAGTAGAAGTCAAATATATAACTTCACCTTGTATTAAAGTTAGCCAATTAAATAAAATGTTAATTATGCTTTTTCATTGAATATGCAGGGCTCGAAATGATAAAATTGTAAAATTTAGGAGCACAACCGAAAAACAGGGAAGCTTTTAAAAGGAAGAGGGGAATTTAAACATATCACGTGCCATTTCCAGCCCTCTGTTGTATTTTAAATTAAGTTATTTTAGCTGTTTGCATTGATTCAGAAATCTACAAAACTCATTATATTTTAACACTGTAAATGGGACACCAGATTTTGTGCCTCCCAACCCCCGATTTTCTCTGCTCCGCCCCTGCTTCACTGCACTCACTGCATCTCATTCAATGAAAACGGGCAGATGAATGAGAGTGGAGCATAGGCACTGGGCTGGTGCAGGTCAGCCCAGCGCGTGTGACTGGGAGGATGACAGCGGCGCTGAGCCAAAAGAGAGTAGTTTACTATAATTATGCTCTCGAACTATTTTGGAACAGAAAGTTTGCTGACAGGCAACGTTCGTGAAACAATGACGCAAGCTTATTTTAAGTTAGCCGTTTACCCACAGGTGTTTACCCACAGGTGAGAGTGGCTGTGATTGAAGAGGAGGAGCCGGGCCAACCCTAACTCCTCCCCGTTGGTCTATATATTCAGCTGCGTCCAGAGTGGGACCTTTGTCGCTGACGAAGCCTTTTGGATGAGAGGCGAAACGTTCGAAGACTTCAACTACTGAGTACAGAAGATGAATCAAGTACCTTCATTGAAGATGGACAACTCCTGTACGACAGACATTAGCACGAGAAGGCTTTCTTTTAAGCTGGACCAGAGCATTTACGCTGGGAGTCGCAAACATGCGAGTAATCCTATTTTTAGATCGCAAAGGCATACATTTGGGAGCGAATAAAATGGTTGCAATTTCGAGCCCAGAATATGCTTAAAGTAAAAAAGCGTTCATCACAGCTTTCTATTAATGGATTCTCATTCATTTATAACAAAAGAAAAAAGGTAATCCACAGCGAAATAACACAGTTACTCACCAGCTCAGACTGAGATGTATAGCTACCAGTAACTTAACATGAATCCCTTAAATTTTTCAACTGACTGAATTTATTGGGAATTGTGATTATTAACACTGTGTTCATTACTGCAACAGTGCAACACATCTCCCATTTACCTCTGTGAAGAAATAAATCATAATAATTTCCCCACAGTGGCTGAAATTTTCAGCCCTTATGTTCAATCGTGCTTTTCTTTTTCTCTGCCATCTTTTGTTTGTCTTTTGGATTTTTTTCTTTGATTGCTCTGATTTGGCCACAGTTGGCCCGCGGGCCGTAGTTTGGACACCCCTGACTTAGAGGAAACCTATGCAGACAAAGGGAGAACATGCAAACTCCACAGAGAAAGGGAATCAAACCCAGAACCTTCTTGCTGTGTGGCTCTAATAAGTGTTGTGAATAATAACTTTACAGGGTTCAATAACATGAGGCTCATGCCCAAGTTAATCACCTGTATCGCAACATGACGGGGACAAACGTTATTGTAAAATGGGACAAAATATGTGGTCAGTTTTTACTTTTAACTTTGGAGCTTTTATAGAAATTTAGTGAGGTAGAAAATATTATCTTTCAAATGTAGTGTAGTAAAAGTAAGTAAAAAAAAAAAAAAGACTATTCATGCAGATCCTCAAAAACTCTACTTAAGTTTAGTACTTAATTATATACTCCTCAGCATAATACAAATTACATGATTCTCAATTTGTTCATTACCTTGAGAAATTATGTTAATTAAACTATACTCCGGCGGGCAATGATTATTGAACAATAAAACATAGTTTTATGGTTGCAACTAAATATCCCACTCCTATGGGACACCATAGTTCAGACAAACATGCTCCACACAAATGTTCTTACAGTTTCATTGTTCATAAAAATATAACTTGCTTTGGACATTACTCACTGTTTGTAGCTCATGGCCAAATCTGCAAAATACTTTCTCCTTTTACGGTAAATGTTGTCTTTGAATCCCTGTAAAAAATATATATTTTTCTTCACCGTTTTGAACATTTAAACTGCACAGAGTCCATAGTTTTGTCCTTTACCGGATGATCTGCATCCAGTTCTGATCCGTACATCAGAACCCTGTTCGCACATAGATCCAAGTCGTTGATCTTTATTGGAAACCAGGGCACTTCAGACATCACTGCGAAACAAACCCTCTCAAATCACCATTTATCTGACAAAATAGTAATATTAATATAAACTTACCGTCCTCAGGTAGAGACGACTCTGCCGGATAAATGTCCACAATTTCCGCATGTTTCTTTAGAAGTTGAGCCAGTTCTTTGAGCTGAATGTGGTCACTGTCACAGTCCACAAAAACCTCAAAGTCCGAGTTCCTTCGTTTGGATTTCCGTGACTCTATGTGAACCAGGTTTACGTGCTTGTCCTGCAAATGAAGATACCTGTTCATAGCACGCTGAATAACGTGGCATATAGTAATAACCAGAGGACACATCACACCACCAGACACAACGCCAATAAAATCCAATCTAAATCTTACTTGGAAAAGCCTTAGTGCCTTAACAAGTCCTCCGACTTCATTTTTAAGCGAGAATAGGATGGTAGAGCCACTTTTATCAGAGCTCGATGCCCTTCTAGGTGCTGTACTCCGTTTGTCCTGTTTCTCATCAATTTTACTGACAGCAAGTTTATGCATCTGAGATAGAAAACAAACAAACACACAACCATTTCGACAACCATATAAACTCCAAATGGCACACTGCTCTACACTTAGCGCCCATTGAGCTTACATAACATAAACTTCAGACGCGCGAAATCAGATTTGATAGACCCACTGTAATCCCTGCGTGTGCGTACAGATTACAAGAAATAATCTGTACGCTTATTCATTTAGTTGTTTCTTGGGTCATAAGTTCAACTGCATCTTCCAAATAACTGTCTTACAACTTTTTGTAGCTAATATGGCGAGAATCTCAACTCCTAAACAATTCTTTTTTAATGGTGTTAAAATGTAAAATAAGTTTTGAAGTACAGAGAAAACAAGCACAAAGTTTCAAAGAGGAAAGAAGCTGACTTTCTATTGTGTAAATTGAAAATAATGTGGAGGCTATTTGGAGAAAAGTTTCTATTTCATGATGAATTACATGAAAGTCAAGGAGTAGTATTAATAGGACATCACGTACCTCATTGTTGATCTGTTCTTCCTCAAAAATAGTGTCCACAGGGTCACGCTGCAGTCCGACATGGCTTTCATCAGTCTTATTGGCGTGCATTTTTCAAGTCCTAATGATCAGAGCGGAGTTGGCAGAGCAGGCAGCCTCAGAGCAGGCGGGAGAGCGCATGAACCAGTTGGCTTTAGCACAGCGCCCTGGACCTGCGTTTATATGGCCTCACTGGAGGGAGGGCGCACAATTATTTTAGCAAGAGAGTGATTAGTAACAGGATGGTGAGTAAGAAAAGGGCTTTGACGCGACGTTGAAAGCGTCCATTTTTATGCTACCTATAATACATGATGGAAAATGGAAAAGATCAGTAACTTTAAAAATCTAAATAATGACTCTCAGCCGTGACTTTAAAAGCATGGATATACCTAATATGGACTGGAGATACTTAAATATAAGCACATTTTACAATAAAGAAATATACATTAAAGAAAGTACGTTCTGAATTCGGAGCACCAGGAACAAATCTGAATTTTGTGGAAAATAATAATACTCTCTGTGTCAAAATCAAGTCCATCCTTCCAAATATAGACCCAGGGCTTGAGAAAACTGTACAATACTGTTAGTGTTCTTATAACGCTGGGAGCTGAACCGTCTTAAAATACAGGTGATAAATGCTTTTCTGGATACGTTTCAAATGCTGCCATGAGAAATGTCCTTTGCAAACTCATAACAGTCTAGTTTGCCTCATAAGACCTCTAATATACATAATTCAAACTTGCAATATGCGTGTGCCTCGTTGTCCACTTGGTCATTTTACGATGCTGAGAAGCACTGAGGCGTGACGTACTTTGTCGGGATTATTAGCAGGGGGTAGACCACACAAATAGTTTTATAATGGTGCCAGAGCTGGGTGCAGGTAAATCCCGGCCTGCAGTGGTTCAGCATTTTCCAATCTCTTTACAACACGCGAATTTGATGTGTCATACTTCCGCTTGTCCTTTTGTATATCATGATGAAGAACACACGAATGCAAAATCTCAGTTGTCACAGTTGGCTATATGCCTAAATACAATCCTTGGACTCAGCGCTCCTCTAGATTAACTACATTATATACACAAGATAAACTCTATTATTCGCAAACTCTATATTTTCCAAGAACTCGTCAGTCTCGAAATCAGAATCCCTGTCGGAGTCATCCATTTCCCCACAATGCACTGTAACGCCTCCTGTCTTGCTGAACTCTCCTGTCATCACATTCCTCTAGTGCTCCTTTTAAAAATGATAATAGTTTTTGGCAAAGGCCCACTGAAACCCTTGATTCACCTTCAAGAAAAGAGACCAGTTTATGTCCTACCTTCACCCCAAAGCCACCACACTTTTTGTTTTGTTCTTTACTTCTTTGGTTGGGACTGTGCTTTGTAATGAATGCACACCCAACGATCACCAATCGAAGGTGACACAGACAAGATAATATCACGGACCATGGCTAATGACTATTAGGGTGTATTACTGTGGATAGTCAATCAAAAAAGAAGCCTCCTTCTCCTCCACTACAGTAATCCGCCCTGATAGTCCTTAACCATTGTTATTTCCAGTTTTTATATTCTGTTTGTGAAGAGCACTGCCTGATCTTTTTTTTTTTTTTTTGAGTTTTGATGCACTTACTTCACCTGTTTTTCTACTATTTTTACATTTTGATTTTCATGGAAGAGGAAATGTTTTACTTTTAGGTCTCAGAGATGATCTTTTACTCGATGAATCAAGAGTTGAAAGTTCACAGAGGCACAAAAAACATATACAGGGACTCGTCATATAGATAGAATTTCATGAAAAATGTATTTCTGTAATTCAACTTAAAATGTGAAACTAATATATGGTATAGACTCATTACATGCAAAGTGACATTTTGTTATAATTTTGATGATTATGGCTTACAGTCCATTTTCAAAAAAATAAAAAAATAAAGATAATTCCTCCAGCAATATTCCAGCAACTATGGTGAATCACGATTATAGACAGGAAGTCTTGTACTGTCTGGCTAATTCTCCCAGCCTAAGTCTTGGAGGCAGCACCCGAGGCCTGGCCTGTTTAAAGCCCATTTACAGCCGGATATGACCTGCTGCCTCCCTCTGAGAACTAAATGAATGATGGAGGTTCGCAAGAAACAAGTTCTGCAGTGCAGGATTTTGTGATTAGTAAATCTGACCTTGGTGAAGCTCTGCTCCTTTGAGAGGCTTAATGAAAAGCAATCTCAGAGTGTGATCCATCTGCACGGTCTTCATACAATTAGAGTACCTCGGCTTTTGTGAATCACAAGGAGACATTTTCCATTCAATGTTACTTTCCCGTCTTTAGCCCTGACGCATTTCTGCAAAAAAACAAAACAACAACAACAACACTCAAATGAAGAGGTCTAAGAAAGATCTAAATTGGACTAACTCACTTGGCCCATATGATTCAAATTTAGGCCTATGTGTTTGAGGCATGAACACTTTGGTCGCAGGCTTTGTACCTATTTGAATTGGCTTCGTAAATGATACATTCTGCATTCAAGTCTGTGTCTATCCCTTCATCCCTACATCTGGTCCCACTTACAAGGGTTAGGTTAGGGTGACGGCCAAGTGGGAGGTCACCCCAACCTAACCTCAGCAAGTCTGCCTCCCTCTGACCTTCAGGCCATTCTCTGAGCTACATTTGTGATCTCTTCAATGTTTTGAAATTTCATTGCGATGTTGCTCCCGGGGCGTAGACGGACCAAAGAAGGCTCGTTTGAAAGCTTGAAATCTCTCTTTCCAACACAAAAGACCACAAGTCTCACAAGTCACTTTCTGTTCCAAAGTTATGTCCGAAAATCGTCGATGTTGTAGATGGCGGGAGTATGGGGTTTCAAAAATTCAGGAGCAATTTGGCGCCCCCTCCAGCAAATGGCGCCCTAGGCAGCCGCCTGGGCTGCCTAGGGCGCCATAGGACCCTGATTAATATTAAGTAACAGTTGTGATTTCAATTACATTTGGATTTTTCGTAATTTTTTCATCATATTGTTTGTCACTTTTTCTACACATTTTTGTCACTTTTTCGTCGCATTTCGGTCACTTTTTCGTCATATTTTTGTCACATTTTTTATGCTTTTTTAATCAATAAATTTTAATCAATCAATCAATCTTTATTTATATAGCGCTTTTCATACATTTCATGTAACACAAAGTGCAGACACACTCAAGGTAAAACAATGGACGCAATGGACATAAGGCTGGGTACAGATAAACCAGGTAAGGAGCCGTCTGCATCGGGAGCGGCATCTCGGCTGCTGCCATAAGGCACCAACACAGGGCGCCCGGAGGAGGCGCTTTAGAAACACCACACCTCCATCCAGACACCCACAGGACAGCACCCCAGCAGCCACAGCCGCCCCCAGGAGCCCTCTGCCGAATCAAATAATAGGATCACTAAAATAAGATCGAGAGGTAAAATACATAAACACAAAATAAATATTAATAACAATTAAACATAAATTAACTTAATTATAAGGTGCTGAGATAAATAAATAGGCCTAGCAAGAATAAATATCACTTATTAAAAGCTAAACGATGAGTCTTGAGCCTGCTCCTAAAAACATGAACGTTCTCTGCGGTCCTGAGCTCCTCCTCAGGTCGTTCCAGAGGCGAGGGCCATAATACTGGAAAGACGCCTCGCCGTGACTCTTTCTGTTTAGTTTAGTTTATTTGTTTATTTGAGCAATACACATTGTGCTCAAAAGGAGTGGGCTGAAGCAAAAAGCTTATGAGCCCCCACCCCCAAGTGCAATAAATAAAAAAAGAACATTTCAAAACATTTCAAGCAGCTACATTCGTACAGACCAACTTACAACAAACAACAAAAATATATTAACTGTTTATATAATTAATTGGAACAACGCACAGCTACAACAACAATCTAGTTTCATATACGATGTCTAATACAAAGCAAGTCAAAAAAATTTGTTACTTAATATATTGCTTGCATATTTTTACCCGTGATTACAGAGTTACTTTTATGGTATAAAGGTACATTAATAGATGTTATAATCTGAGATCTTGATACTTTCCAGTTGTCATTACCATTCTCAGTATAATTTTAATTTGGGTTTAATTATCATCATCATTATTATATAATTTATTTAATTGATTTATATGTGAAGTATGATGAAAGCCCTGCACAGTGTGGTGCATTAAAAAGCCAGAGAGTGAGCCAGTTGAAGAGGGCAGTAACTCCCCTTCAACAAACCCCCACACAGCTGCCCTAACAGCTGATTTTGTAGAATATGACTTTAGGAATAACCAGGAGACCCCTGCCGGAGGAGCGAAGGGGCCGTGAAGGTCCATAAGGCAAAAGCAGTTCTGAAAGATAAGAAGGACCAAGACCAGGCCCGGATCTACGGGGGTGCAAGAGGGTGCATTGCACCATCATTTTGAAATGTTTGCACCCTCAGTTTTAATGGCATCACAATATATTTAAATGGCGAGAAAGTCTATTTGCACCCTTTTGAAACTCGAATGCACCCTTAGTTCAATCTGGAGCCGGCGCTGACCAAGACCATTAAGACATTTAAAAACCATTAAAAGAACTTTAAAATCGATCCTGAAACACACGGGGAGCCAATGCAGCGACTTTAAAACCGGTGTAATGTGGTCCCGCCTCCTGGTCTTCATCAGGACACGAGCTGCTGAATTTTGTAGAAGTTGTAAACCTGAGATACTCTTTTTGGGAAGACCAGAAAGCAGGGCATTACAGTAGTCGATACGACTGGTGATAAAAGCATGCATTAGCGTCTCCGTGTTGGCCCGAGAGAGAATGGGGCGGACTCTGGCTATGTTCTTCAGATGGTAAATCTAAATCTTTATGATATTCTTAATGTGTGGAATTAAAGTCAGCTCAGAGTCAAAAATCACACCCAGGTTCTTCACCTGTGAGGATGGTCAAAAGACAATGACTGTAGTTTGGGTAAAGGTTTCTCTCTCTGGGCCTCAGGACCGATGACTAAAACTTCAGTTTAAAGGAGGAAGACACGCACATCCCAAAAAAACTTAAAAAGCGTGCCGGACCGAGGGAAAGTACAAAAAAACAAGAAAGATCCGCACAGCTTGCTTAGCTCCCAAGTAGCGATTTATGTATTACACCAAAGTGGTAACGTTTCGAGCGTCCCGGCCCTTTAAAACTTCAGTTTAGCCAAACTGGAGAAACTGACTGAACCGAGCACATTGGTTCAGTTGGGGGTTAAGAGGAGTAAAAACATTTTTATGCTTTTTCGTCATATTTTTGTCCATTTTTTTTATCACTTTTTGGTCACTTTTCCCCCCATCATATTTTTTTCACATTTTTTATTACTTTTTCGTCATATCTTTCTCAAATTCTTCATATTTGTTGAAACTTTTTCTTCACATTTTTGTAGCATTTTTGTCACTTTTTTTAAATACTTTTTCTTCATATTTCTTATTACCTTTTCGTCAAATTTTTGTCAATTTTTTTTTTGCATATTTGTCATGTTGTCATAATTTAAATCTCATTTTTGTAGCTGTTTTCCTTCTTCTTTTTTTTCCAATAAGCTTTTAGATTGGGCCCAAACTGGAGAAACCGACTGAACCGTTAAGAGGAGTAAATGTAGGAGGTTCTCAGCGAAAATCACTGCTCAAAAAAGTACACACTCTCAAAAACTCGACCGAGTACAGTACAAGTAACCTGGAAAAGCATTCTTCTGTGACCACAGTAGTCAACTTGTCTGTGTTGTTGTGCTGAAGACAGCCCTCCAGCGGCGGTGTGGAGCGGTGAGCTCTGACTGAATGCCCCTGCCCGCCTCGGTCTGTCTGGTTCCTGGCTGTCTCCGTCACACATATCCCGCGGGACACCCAGGAGTACACACACCGCCTGCCTTCACCCCTGCTCGCCTGCTAGCTAGTCGGCAGCACCGCTCCGGGACAGTTGGACGATTTGAGAGGCCGAACATGCCCGCGGTGTCTAAAGGGGATGGGATGCGTGGCCTGGCTGTCTTCATCTCTGACATCAGGAACTGTAAGTTTGTTTATTACTCATGTGTTCATCTAATACTTCGTGCCCCGTCTGTATCGGTTACTTTCCGTGTTAACAACAGACGTCTGCGCCCTTTGAGAGTGCAACAATCACACGCGAGCACGGGGTCAAATTTAAGCGATGCGATCGTTGAAGAATTTTGACAGCCCACAGCTGGTTAGCATACACCAGCTAATTAAGGCTAACTATTAGCCTTTAGAAGCTAACGTCATGTGGAAGAAGGGCGTGGACCGCACTTTCAATGAAGATAACGCGCAACTGTTATTTTTTCACACAAATGGGGAGTAGTTTCGTATGTGTGAGACGTGCACGTTCAATGCACGTCCCGCTGTGAACCGTTAGATAACGTGGCACAACTTGGAGTTTCATTCACTGTCAAAGAGTCGCGTGGACGTAAACAAGCGGTGCAGCTGCAGACCGTCCACTCCATTAGAAACCTTTTCCGCAAAGTGTGTTCATCTCAACTAGTGAAAGCACAGGCTTTTCCAACTACAGCTGTAGAAATTGCACATTGAACCTGGGGTGCCTGACTTTTTGTTGTTGAAAAGTAATTTTGTTTTTACCACCTCAGTCAGGTATAAATACAGCAGAAAACAGATCTTGTTAAATTGTCTTGACTTCATTATTTATGGAGCGATTTAAGATAAAAATATATTTTTTTTAGGGGTGGTCACTAGGGCTGGGCGATATGGCCTAAAATCTATATCATGATATGAAAAAATAAATATAACGATATATTTGACGATATAATTGACAATGGACGAATTACTTCAAAATCCCAGCCTT
Source organism: Proterorhinus semilunaris (assembly GCA_021464625.1). Lineage (NCBI taxonomy): Eukaryota > Metazoa > Chordata > Actinopteri > Gobiiformes > Gobiidae > Proterorhinus > Proterorhinus semilunaris. The sequence goes on from CM038346.1 coordinate 9,270,249, forward strand.
ACGCCTATTGGGAAGATTCATTCAGAGACATTTTATTCTTTTTTGTTTTTTTTACGGCATAATTGTCTCGCAAATATGATCTACTCAAGCAGTTTACATCCTTCATTTCATTTTTACTTTTTCAGCACGTGTCCCCGTGTTCTACAGTCACCGTTTATGCTGCTCTGATGGAGCGGAGCGGAGCGTAACATAAATTATATTGTGTCCACAACGATATAAAAAATTACAACGATATAAAAACATTATATCACGATAACGATATGCGATACAATATGGCCCAACCCTAGTGGTCACCCCTTTTCCACTTTTCCACTGCTCAACGCTGTACACGGGCGTGCATATAAATTGAACAATTCGGACATGCAGGAGGGATTGTGAGTGCTAGAAACGAGTTTGGGCCACAAAAAAAAAAAAAGTCAAGTTTGTGTGGGAAAAATCAGGTACCCCAGATTCCAATCACTGTTTGGGTTATGCTAGAGCCGTCTTGTAAATGTATGGCCCCCCACACTGAGCCTCCAGGGTTTCCCCCCCTTTTCTTTATTCATGTTTACTCACTCGCCAGCGATACTATTCTAATCTCTTATAATGATGGCTTGTGACTCCCAGGCTTTGTCTCTCACTTCTACAAGCCACATATTTTCCTAATACCTTAAACATCACGTGCAAAGAAAACATACCACTTCTCACACTTAATTATAATGGTCATGAGCTTAGTTTTGGAAAATGGAATTTAAAGTCTTGCAAATTGCTGCTTTGTCATCTCCTGTACTGTTAAGATTGAAGAGCCTTGAGATTAAGGATGTCAGTGTCAAATGTTCATGTAATGATAATATTGTGGGGGGCACTCACTTCTACATAGATCACTTTATCTATGTGACGAGCTTTATTTAACCTTTAACATTCTTTTTTGTGAATATTGTGCTTGTATTACATTGCAAAATATCATTAGGTTGTTGTTTTTTTCTTTTTGTGACATATGGTAGAATTGACTGACTGTACAATGTTACAGAAATGCAGTATATCCTTCATTGTAATTTTTCATATTGCACAATCCCATGATGTTTTGTTCATTTTTGACAGGCAAAAGTAAAGAGGCCGAGATCAAAAGGATAAACAAAGAACTTGCCAATATCCGTTCCAAGTTTAAAGGTAAGTCGGTGTCTGTCTGCTGATTTTTTCTTTTAAAAAAAAATATATTTCTGACCCTTTTATTTACATTGATCTGACGCGTTGTTTTGAAAAGTTCAAACGCATCCCTCCTGGGGCTGTGTCTCTGCCACCTGTCACAGGCCGTCTAAAATTAGTCTGCCACCTTCTTCCCATTGCACTGAGAACACGGACCTCCCTTATATCCTCTCCTTTATTATGTCTAGACCACAGTTTCCTTGACACAGTGGCCATGTTCTGAAATACACAAACCTTTTACCCGAATAACTCCAGTGGACTGCTCTTCCCTGCCCCTCAGGAGAGCTTTGAGTACATGGATTCATATTACACCTTACAAGTGGAGTACGAAGTGAGTATGTGGTTGTGGCGGACAGTGCTGCCGAGTCAGCGCCAGGCATCGGTTCAAGGCAAACAAACGGAAACATGCTCCTTTTCCTGACTACAACTTGTCAGCTATAGAGAAAATGCAAGCACAGCCTTTTTTTTTCCTCACAACTACAATTGTGTTGATCGTGAAGCGAGTCAAGGATTAGGATTAGCCCAGTGGTTTTACAGTATATATTTTTCAGCATAGCGCGATAATCTGATTCATATTTTAGTTTGTTTGGTGAAAGATTATTTTGCCAATGTCTTGTTGTTCGAGTCACATTAGGCAGTGTGGTGTTGGTTGGAATTGGAAAGACCGTCATAAAATAATCTGTATTTGAAAAAAAGAGTTCATACAAAACAAAATATGCAACATTTTGCTTGTATAAAAAAAAAAGTCAAAGATAGTTTTGCAATCGATTGCATAAGAGCCGTTATACTGCGGTTGCACAATGAATATGAACACGTTTCCCTTATTCTGCCCATTGTTATGCTTCATGTATTAAGCTGTATACTGGTGACAAATACATGGTTATAATGTGATTTGAATAATTGAATTCAAATAACACATAGCTGTAGTCCGTAAGTCAGCGGTTCTCCACCTTTTGGTGTTTACAACTCCCACAGAGCACGTTTTCCATTTAAACTAAATGAACATGCATGAAAAATATGTCTTACCTTCAGTATCTGTGGACCCTGTGGGGGGTCCCAACCCCAGCTTGAGAACCACTTGATGCCTATATTCTGAACAAAGGAAAGTTTCGTGTCCAAGCACATAGCTTTGCATTCTATCATCAACTATTACCCAAGTCGTACATTAACTATGCACAAGTACTTCCCCAAGTATGAATAATGGAATATCACTTATGTCCATCATGTGGATATTTTACATTGATTTATTTCTATTTTCTGAAAACAGGAGACAAAGCTCTGGATGGCTACAGCAAGAAGAAGTATGTTTGCAAGTTGCTCTTCATCTTCCTCCTGGGACATGATATTGACTTTGGACACATGGAAGCGGTTAACCTGCTCAGCTCTAACAAATATACGGAGAAACAAATAGTAAGCCCCCTCTTATGATCTTGTCTTGGGGCACAAACAGTGGCTAATGGCTTTGCATTCCCAGGGTTACCTTTTCATCTCGGTGCTGGTGAACTCCAACAGTGACCTTATCCGGCTCATCAACAACGGCCTTAAGAATGACCTGGCCAGCCGCAACCCCACCTTCATGAACCTGGCCCTGCACTGCATCGCCAACGTGGGCAGCAGGGAAATGGCCGAGGCCTTCGCTTCCGAAATTCCACGGATTTTAGTGGCAGGGTGTGTGCGCAAATAATGCTCAACCACAAATCCACCACATTTTTGCACTTCAGAAATAATTAGAACAATGCGAAACCGATCTGCCTTTATTTGCTACACTGTGTTCATGTATGCTGAATTGTATCATTGTTAATGTTTCAGGGATACTATGGACAGTGTGAAGCAGAGTGCAGCTTTGTGCCTTCTTAGACTCAACAGGACATCTCCGGACCTGGTGCCTATGGGAGAGTGGACCGCACGTGTGGTCCATTTATTAAATGATCAACATTTGGTAAGTCTGTTTTTATGGAGAGACAGAGTTTACGCTAGTCATTAAAGAGCATTAAAAGTCACTGAATTGGATTAAATCTGGTATTAAATCTACATTTATTGGAAAATTAGGACATTGCTCCACTATTTTACCGTATAAGTTCATTGACAATGCAAAAGTTAAGGTCTAGTTGTAGTTTTGGCTGAAATTGACATTTTCGCACAAATGTTGCCAGTTTTGTCCACTTCTCTTTCCTCTGTTCGATTAAATGTTTACAAATCTTAAGAAATTAAATGCGTTTGTGGCGTAGAAATATTTGCGCATTAAAAATGGCATTAAATTTGACTTGCCTCTGCCTGTATTGCTGGGTTGTCGGGGGCAGTTTTTCCTATTCGCAGCATTACACTTTCACAAGTCATAGCTCAAAAGAAAATGTATGAATTACAAAAATGATCATTAGTATCAGTCACTGGGTCCACGAGCTCTCTGTACAAGACGAACAATTTCCTCAAAAACAAAATAATTTTTCCTCCATATAATAGTATTGGCCTTTGGAATGCGGTGATGTCACCTGCAACCCAGCAATAAACGCTGGAGAGAGGCTGGTGAAAGTAAAGTTGTAGATATTCATACGCCTGTAAGGGTGCAGATGTGGCTACTTTGCCATTTGAACTGTGAGAATTATTTGCTACAACTCCCCAAGAAACCAAGGCTGCCTCACCTTCACTTGTGACTCTACAAGTGAGTGGATTAACGAGGATTAACATTAGCAAAGTCGTTTCACTAAAGTCACTTTCTTGGCTAAAGCCCTCAGCATTAAGATTATACTGTAGTCTGCAAGATGGCCAATATCTCTGCGAGTTTATATCAACGTGCCATGTCCTCTCCTGTATACAACACTGTGATCACTTATTATAATGAGCCTCTCAAGACCACGGGACAGTAATGGAACCTCCGCTCCTGTTTTCCTCATTAACCGACACGGACAAAGTATTACACTCTGGTTGATAAAGCTCATTTGATCTCAGTGTATCAGCTCTGAATGCCTGTTTTGAACCTAGCAGTTATTCTTCAACAATGAAATGGTTTAAGCTGGTATTTTTGTGATTGTAGGGAGTAGTAACGGCAGCCACGAGCCTTATAACCACTTTGGCGCAGAAGAGCCCCGACGACTTCAAAACCTCAATCTCGTTGGCTGTGGCCCGGCTCAGCAGAGTACGTTTTTCCTCTATTGCAGCTTTATTATTATGATTTTTTTAATATATATATATATATATATATATATATAATGGTGTTTGTTTTGTTCTTCCTCTTGCAGATAGTGACCTCCGCCTCCATAGACCTGCAGGACTACACGTACTACTTTGTTGCCGCCCCCTGGCTGTCTGTCAAATTGTTACGCCTTTTACAGTGTTATCCTCCACCTGGTATAAAGACGCTTTTTTTTGCAAGTCCTATCCCATAATTCTAACGCTTTTCTAATTCTACCAATACAACTTATTCAGAGGATGGTGCTTTGCGAAGTCGCCTGACCGAGTGCCTGGAAACCATCCTGAACAAAGCCCAGGAACCGCCCAAATCAAAGAAAGTACAGCACTCCAACGCAAAGAACGCCGTGCTGTTCGAAGCCATTGCTCTCATCATCCACCACGACAGGTTGGTCACATCCGCCGCTGCTGAAATGCATTTACCTGACGTTTTTTGTTGTCCGTTTCACAGTGAGCCCACACTGTTGGTGCGAGCCTGTAACCAGCTGGGCCAGTTCCTGCAGCACAGGGAAACCAACCTGCGGTACCTGGCCCTGGAGAGCATGTGCACCCTGGCCAGCTCCGAGTTCTCTCACGAGGCCGTCAAGACGCACATGGAAACGGTCATCAATGCCTTAAAGGTTAGGTTTGAGAACGGTCTTTGACATGTGGCCAGTATAAAGTACTGTGCAGGTTTGGGAGAGTTGTTGCATTTAACTGAGTGTAGCGTATAGCTGATTGCTGTTGTTGTGCTGCCATCTAGTGTTGTGTTGATATACTGCAGCTAACTGAGAAATACACATGTACACTAAATGAGGCTTGGATGACTAGTTTGGTGCAGTGTGTTGGACTGTAAACTTATACAGTGGGTCCTGGCCGAAATTGATTTTTTGGAGGTTGGAAAGGCCGATAGCTGAAAATATAGGCCGATACCAGTGATTTCAAAGCCTCTTAAGCTTTAGGTTGGTTGGTTTAGGCTCTAAGCTTTTAGACTTTTTAGGCTATCATTGTCATCATTCTGTTCATTTCCTGTGGAACTAGCTTGGAAATTGTCCTCCCTTCTCCTGCCAAGCAACAGGCGATGTGAAATTTGCAACGCGATACAAGAGGGTTGAAAAATGTTCAACTTTTGTCGCTGTCGCAGCAAGGGTTTAATGGGAACACGATGATCTGAGAGAGTAACTTTTTATAAATACCCCAATATTAGTAAGTCTATTAGAAAACTCTATCCCACCAAATAGTTTTTGAATCTGCAATATTCAATACGTTTTCCACATTTAAAACATTCATCAATGATATGTAATAATTTCCTTCATCTTCACACCTTGTAAAATACCCTCCAATTTCAAAACTCAAAAAATCTGTATAAACACAGATGTGTGTCACTTCCGCTGGACACTGTAGTTTGTTGCGTCTCGTGTGTTGGTTTTCACCAAAGAGGCGATGGGTTTCGCCAGTCGCTGTCGTTTGTTGTCTCCCGTGTGTGGAGCCCATTACCACTAATGTGCTTCTATAAACATTAATGGCTATAAAGATGACCATATAAGCAAAATTCGTGTATAAATAATGAGAATAAATGTAGGTGGTCACCTTCATTTATTCTCATTATTTTGACACTCATTTAGCTCCACGCAACACTACCATACATTTGTGCGCTACATTTTTTACCCTAATGACCCTCCATAGATTTGGCCCCTATGCTCGATGTAAACACAGAACGAGATTGCAGCTGAGTACACAGTTTGAAGTTTTATGCAAAGCAAAAGTAGCGTTCATTATTTTTGGGTAACATACGCAGAGCAGTTCTGTAAAAGGAGAGCGCACTAGCTGATATTACTCTGGGTGCCTCTAATTGGACTCTTGTGATTCTATTATGCTGTATTGATTTTATTACAGACCGAGCGAGACGTGAGCGTTCGCCAGCGCGCCGTGGACCTGCTCTACGCCATGTGCGACCGTAGCAACGCCAAGCAGATTGTGGCGGAGATGCTGAGCTACCTGGAGAACGCAGACTACTCCATCAGAGAGGAGATAGTGAGGAGGAATTTCACCAAAACTATGAATTTCTTAATGCAAGACGCTGCAGGGGAATCGCACCTTAAAAACTGTGTAAACATTGTGCGCTCGTTTCCCAGGTCCTGAAAGTGGCTATCCTCGCCGAGAAGTACGCCGTTGACTACACCTGGTACGTGGACACAATCCTCAACCTCATCCGCTTCGCCGGAGACCACGTGAGCGAGGAGGTGTGGTACCGCGTCATCCAGATCGTCATCAACAGAGATGAGGTGCAGGGCTACGCCGCAAAGACCGTGTTTGAGGTGAGTCTGAAGATGGAAGAGCGACTCGGCCACATCAGCCTCCTCTGTGGTTCCTCGCATCATTGTCCACGATGACCACAACGCAGTGAGCTGTGGGCAGGACGGGGCTGTCTCGAAGTTTCTGCGGTCACTAATGCACACGTGAATCGTTTCTAGCCTTCTTTATTGAGTTCTGATAATGTTAGAAAGTAAGGCATACATTGAATCAGTTAGAGGCATTATTTATTGTGGGAAGACTAGCGGATGCCAAGCCCTTAATCAAGTTTGTTGTTTAGAGGTTTATCCGTCCATCCTTAAAAGCTATTCTTTGTAGAGTTGAAATTGTGTTTTAATGTATGTGATCTTTATTATCACACTGAAAGTAAAACGACTTTTACTTAAGTTAAGCGTTAATAATAACTAATTAAATACAGTAAACAAAGTCCTTGCATTAATAGTCACTACGCTACTTGATTCTTCTTTTGGCTTTGCCCAAATCTGAAAGCTTAAATCTGAAAGCTTAAAAAAAAGTGTCAAAATGGCAACAAGAGGGCGAAAAAAATATATGGAAAAAGTGACAAATAAAAGCCACAATAAAGTAACTGAAACGTGACAAAAAAGTAATGAAAATGCAACACAAAAAGTGACAAAAAAGCCACAAAAGAGTAACAGAAATCCCAACACAAAAGACGTCAATGCTGCAACAATTCGAGGAAAAAAAGATTTGTTTAGATGAGTTGTGTAGGTCTTAGCTTTCAAATGAGGCATTTCTCTGGCCTACAGGCTGTAACCTTTGAGATTTCGGTAACGCTGAACTGGAGAAAATGTGCTCTGTTCAGGTGGGGTTTAGACGGTTAAGTGCTTTCATTCTAACCATTAAATGGAGGCAGGGTTTGTAGTGCCTGCAGAACCTGCACAGTCAGCATGGAAGTTGCTCTGGGTGCTAACGGCAGCATTAGCCACATCTGCAGCTCAGTGATCAATATCTTTAAAATTTGCGGTGTCAGCATAAGGTCTCATGGCTATAAACTATTGATTCGATGCATTCAGCGGCGAGAGCGCCAGGGCAAAATATTTTTCATTGCTTCGGTACCTTGTACTTGACGCATATGACAAATGAACTTGTACAGCTCTCATTTAATTTATCCTAAAGATATTAAATCAATCTTCAACTTCCGGATCCATCTACATTTGTATCCCTTAAACCCCTTTATGATCACACTTACAGGCACTCCAGGCCCCTGCTTGCCACGAGAACCTGGTCAAAGTGGGAGGGTACATCTTGGGGGAATTCGGTAACCTGATTGCTGGTGATTCTCGCTCAAGGTAATTACCGCTCAACTTTACTCTAACTTTAAAAAGGTAATCGTTCACATCGGAAACCCGTGTCTTTCGCCCAGTCCTCTCGTCCAGTTCAATCTCCTTCACTCCAAGTTCCACCTGTGCTCCGTGCCGACCCGGGCCCTGCTGCTGTCCGCCTACATCAAGTTCATCAACCTGTTTCCCGAGGTGAAGGGCACCATCCAGGACGTGCTGCGCTCCGACAGCCAGCTCCGCAACGCCGACGTGGAGCTGCAGCAGAGGGCCGTGGAGTACCTGAGGCTCAGCTGCATCGCCAGCACAGACATACTGGTCAGTTTTGCACTTGTACTTGTTGCATTTGGTCTCATTTTTAATTGGAAATAAAACTCGACATCGTTTTAACATTTTCTCCTTCAGGCCACGGTCCTAGAGGAGATGCCTCCGTTTCCAGAGAGGGAGTCTTCGATCCTGGCCAAGCTGAAGAAGAAGAAAGGTTCTTTGAATGTTCCAGACATAGACGATCCAAGGAAGAACATGAACGGCAATGGAAATGTTGAGCATAACAACAACACTGAGCCAAATGACGTCACTACCAAGGTCTGTTTGAGTGGAGAGCTTCTGAATCTGCTTCAGTGTCCTATTCTTGATCTCCTCCCCTCCTTCTCTTTTCCATTCACTCTTCCTCTTCTCCTCTTCTTCTTTTTTCTCTTTCATTCCGTATCAGTCCCCTGCTTCAGTGGTGGCTGACCTTATTTCTACCAACAGACCCCGCCCTACATCTGCTAGTCCCATCTTGCTCTCTGCTGGGATTATGGTATTCTAATTACATACTGTATTAGTATATTATACGGCGTAGTAGAGTTGAAACTTGTGACAAGCTTCATTTAGTGGCATTTCATCCTTTTGTGTCATTACTTGCCCATATTTTTATTTTGAGATTTGAATACCACTAATTTTCTGTAGACTGTTAACATGTTTGACAAGAAAAAGTATAAATCATTATTGATTTCTACTCTGAACCTTTGCAGAGTACCTCCCACCCCTTCACAGACCTGCTCAATCTCAACTCACCCCCAGCGACGGGAGGCGTAGGAGGAGGCGTAGGAGGAGGAGGAGGAAGGGGCAGTCTGCTGGTCGATGTGTTCTCCGACTTCTCCAGTCAAGCTCCTGCTCCTGCTGAAGTGTCCGAGGAAAACTTTTCTAGGTACAAGCGCATTCTATTTTCTGACCACATCAGTCACACCAATATTAAAAGTCTGACTCTGTGCCTTTGCGCCCACAGGTTTGTGTGTAAGAACAATGGTGTTCTCTATGAGAACCAGCTCCTGCAGATCGGACTCAAGTCTGAGTACAGACAGAATCTTGGTGAGTTTCAGATGATCACTGATCTGTTTCTGAAAGTTGATGCTGGATTACTCCGGCCCGGGGAGCTTCACAAATTCAGTACATGGCATGTCTTTCAGGTCGAATATATGTGTTCTATGGCAACAAGACGTCTGCGCAGTTCCTCGGCTTCACTTCATCAGTGACCAGCGCAGACAGCCTCAAATCTCATATCCTGAAAAAGGTTTTGACAGTGAAACAACTAGGAGTGTGACAATATATCGATTTTCCGATATATCGTGATATTTTGCAGGACGATTCGATACCGATACTTTTTATTCAGATATCGATACTTTTGATGACGTCATGCATATTAATGAGGCTGCAGTGCTCCGCTGTAATCAGTCAATAGAGGCCAACAATGATCAAGAATTCAGTCAGACCAGCAGGGGGCAGCACTACATTTTAAGCGATTGGTCACACAAATAAATTACTTTTAATTATATTTTTTTATCATTATAAAGAAGATTAATTTGGGGTTGATTAATTGCTTTTTAAATATGACTGTGGGTTCTTGTTTGTTTTAAATGTAAATGAAGTCAGACAGATCTATAGCCCCATTTTCGGTGAGTAAGTCAGGGATCATTTATAAAAGTGTTACAAAGCACATGAAAATAAATGTAAATCATGAATATATGTAGTATGTTAAAAGTAGCATGTTTTTTTTTTTTTTCTTGATGTATCATAGGTTATTTTTGTGCAATATATCGATTATCGCAGTGTCGGTGTATCGTGAGATAATCGTTATCGTAAGCCATGTACCGGGTATCGTACTGAATCGTGAGGTACCCAGAGGTTCCCACCCCTAGAAACAACTGAACAATCCAGTGGTTGTAACCATAATGAAGTAAAGCTATGTACTGTTTTTCCAATTTGACTCACTATGATGCACTTGGCCTTAACCAGTCTCCACAGCTGGACGTCCATGCGAAGGCTGTGGACCCAGTGATTGAGGGAGGAGCTCAGATGCAGCAGATCATCAACATGGAGTGCATCTCTGATTTCACCGAGGCTCCGCTGCTCAACATCCAGTTCAGGTGCGTGCCTTGTTCTCCTGACTTCATCCACAAACTTCTAAAGGACCCGCCTCACCGTGTCGCTGGTTCTTTCGCACAGATACGGCGGCGCTCTCCAGAACGTGGCTGTCAATCTTCCTGTGATGCTCAACAAATTTTTCCAGCCAACAGAGATGAACTCACAAGAATTCTTCCAGCGCTGGAAACAGTTGGGAGCGTAAGATTAATTGCTTTTTTTTTTTTACTTTTTTTTTTGTGGCGCCGCTGTATTGTCTCTCTTGGACTGATTTTAGCTTTGATTTCGCAACAGTCCTCAGCAGGAAGTTCAAAAAATATTCAAGTCCCAGCACCCAATGGACTCTGAAGTTACAAAAGCGAAGGTCGGTTTGCATGTTTGTGGTGTTTTGTAATATCGCGTTGTGCCTGACACGGTTCTGTTTCGATGTCTCTTGGGCAGATCATTGGATTTGGTGTTGCGTTCTTGGACGGGGTTGATCCTAATCCTGCGAACTTCGTTGGGGCAGGAGTCATCCACACGAAGACCACTCAGGTGGGCTGCCTCCTCAGACTGGAGCCCAACGCACAAGCACAGGTAAAAGCTTGTATCTGCGTAGTAACTGCATATACGTGTACGCCTGTAGTGTCATCATGCTGTTTTTGTTTCTGTGCACAGATGTACCGCCTAACCCTCCGCACCAGTCGGGATTCAGTTTCTCAGAGACTCTGTGATCTCCTCTCTGAACAGTTTTAGACTGCCAGCGTTACTGTGCCTTTACTATGCTAGTATCACTTTAGAGCAATGTATGTGTTGTACAGTGTAAAGTGTTTTTTGTGTGTAAAATGTGTTGCAAATGTGCTTGTCTGAGCTTTACTAATATGCCACTGCTTTAAACATGCTCACTGTGAGCACTTTAGCCACACGTTGGTGACGGTGCAGGAGCTCCGACGGCTTTTTGTTTCAAAGCTCCAAAGTTTGCAAATGGTCAGTTTATGCTGCTTGAACTCTTTATTATGCAGACACCTATGAGGAGTGCTTTACTTGGACTGAGCGAGCCAAATGAACCTTTAGCATTATAGTGTATCAAATCTATGTTGCACACAACCACCCACTGAGTTTGCACTTGTTAGGTAGAATATCACATCCACCGACGATAGCGTACGATTCTTGTTACTGAGGCCTTTTTATGCCACTAGTTACTCTGTCCAACTCAGGAACAAGTTTTGACTTATGTTATTGTTGATTAGTCTAGCGTTACTACCACCTTTTAAAGTATTTAGATATTGAACAAAAATCTCTCTAAATAATGATCCACACCAAGTAGCAACTGGTGAGTGATGTCTCCATATGTTGGGCCTATTTCTCTGACACAGTTGTGCCTTTGTAACCGAGACATCGCTCATTAACCATGAGTGAGGTCTGTACAGTCTGCACTAATACACTGTTACACTACTTGCCTGAATGCATTACAAAGAGCACTGCCAAACTGGGTAAAGTTTCTATATTTCTATGTTTTATAAACTGTACTTGTCTTACCGAATCAAGTCTTGTGGAGTTTTTTTTTTCTATTTCACACACTGATAAAATGTTCTCTGTCCTGACGCTTCATTACTCTTCACGCTAAATGGCTTCCATTTAACATTTACCTGCTATTTGTCATCTTGGTGTAATGTAATGTTCAGGCGAATGTAGTGTTATATCCAAATCCCAAAGCGTATTGAGTGGAGATCTTACAGCTTAAATGCCAGTGTGATTCCTAATTTGAAAGCCAAGACCCTCTAGTTTCTAAAACTATGTATAGGATCTGTGTGAGTGAAACACAACTTGCATCTTGCCCCTAATCATAATCATAACCCCTGATCCTAAACCTAACCCTAAGTAACAGGTTAAATGATCATGCTGTGATAAAACATCCACAGGGTTAGTGGAGAGATACTACAGAGAATATTTACTCAAAATTACTTTTATTATGAAACTAAAACATGTCACAATTCCTGTAAAGACGCCTATATCAACTTCAATAAAGTTTTATCACATGATGTAATTCACATGTTCAGTACATGATGAGTCGTCCTTGCACACAGCGTCCTGATACAGAGTAAGCACCTGTAATAAGATCTCATCAAAATAATGCAGAGCAAACGCCCATGATTATGTTGGCTTCCTTACACATAAGAGAAATGTGGCACACGTTGCATTTCACAGCAGTATAAAATATTACAATTTCCTAAGGCCCTCTCCATAAGATTAAAAAAGCAGTGACGCCGTGTCCCTCAGTCTCCGTACTGTACCTCAGCCCTCAGCTCTTTGCTCACATAGCTGAGCAGCGCGGCAGTGACCTGCTGCTGCAGGGTAGCGTTGCCCATGACCAGTGCAATGAGCTGGGCTGCGTCTGTCCAGTCCAAGTTGCGCAGGACCTCTGCTACATCCCTGTACAGCTTGTCCTTCTGCGCAGGAGGCAGCTCCATCAGGATCTCAGGGAGGGGCCGGAACTGTCCACTGGTCCACCAGGTGCCCAACAGGCCCCCCACCGCCCCGCCTGAGAACACACAGGACAGCGATTAGTCTCTGGGCCGCACAAACTCGACATCAGTAGTCCACATTTTATTATAAGACGTGAAGGCTTGTAAGATCTCTATCAAAAGGAGAGAAAATAATTAGGATACGGTGACTAAAAACTGGGACAAAAATGGGAATTTGTGGGGGGAGGCAAATTTAGATTCTTTTTTTTCCCCCCAACATTATCAATTGAATAATTAATAAACATTGAGATTTTAGCGTTTGAGCTAATTAAATAATGAATCTGCTATGGAAACTTTGTATTTGACGCACGCAGTCGTTATGTTTCAGATAAAAGAAACGCTACTTTGGGCATGACTGGTGAAAAAACAGTACAGAGCTTGTGTAAAACTCAAGACAAATTAATGGTTTTGAATAAATCCACTGGGACATGGGAAAGGGGGCTCAAAAGTGGGACTGTCCCGGGTAAACTGGGACATCTGGTCACCCTAGCCAAGGACCAATTGCGGACAGCCTCAGAAATACCTGGAATGGGCTGGGACAATGGTTACAAAGAAAACAATAAGGTAATGCGCTCAGCAGCTGCCGCCTTTGTGCATGATCAACACAACAAATATACTTTAGTCCAATATGTTTAAACGGCTGTTAATCATTTAAATCTTTCCAACAAGACTGAAATGTGTGGGTTTTTTTGGAGGTCAAATAGCACTGCACATTACCTCCAACACCACCACCACCATACCTACACTGACGTTTGGAGGAGGAAACATCATGGTGTGAGGCTCTTCCTAAACACATACAGCCAAGGAAACTCTCAAATCTGCCTCGGTGAAAGAAAATCAAGCAGCTAGAAAGTCCAAAAAATATTGCAAACTCATTGCACTTAGATGTAGAGATTAGTTCTAAGGGCAGTGAAACTGGAGGGTTAGTTAATCTGTTCACTGTGGCAAACAGAACATGAGAATTGTTTCAGCAGTTTGCGATGATTTTAGAGAAGTACTTCTCCCTTTCTCCACGCAAGATCTGGTTGAACTCACAAAGCACTTTTTTGTATATCTCAAAATGAACCTGGAGCTTTGACTTGCGCCATTTACGTTTGGCTTTTCTGCACTCCCTTTTCTGTGCCCTGACCGAATCTTCACGTCTCCAAGGTGCCTTTTGTCTATTGTTAACCATTTTAACCTTGACAGGAGCAATAGTATCTAAAACATGTAAGACGCTTGATGTATAAGAGTCCAACAGATTATCAACATTAGAACATGGAGGATTTTCAAATCTGATCATTTATGTGTCTTCTTTGAATAACTCAGTAGAGAGCATAAAATGACCAACTTGCATCGAGTCCCTTTAAAGTATTAGTATCGTGAAAAAATGTCACAGTACCCAGCCCTCGTCAGCAGCTTCTTTCGGCATATTTTAAACATGCAACGCAGTCAAAACTAAGTCAATCCGCTGTAACACTGGAGAATTATACGCATGCATGTCTATAATAGTAGTTGCACATCCTGTTTCAAACGAGCGCAGTTGTAGAAAGAGATCGGCCCGATCACGGAGGAAAACAGTGAATGATGTGGTTTACAAAAATACACAGCCTTCGTTACAGGAAACAACTGTAACGCAGACACCCCGGAGGTCTGTGAGCTGGGATCTCTACAATAGTTGACACGGTTTGAGGTGGAAGTTGTCATCTGTACTGGTTGCCCCAACTAGTTTGATCATTACTCTGCGAGACCCTTATTTGTGCCTGCTTGGTATCTGCCCATTAACAGGTCACGCCATTGTGGTCTAGATGTGATTTAAATGAAATAGGTATAAATCCTACCGACAGCAATTCCCGGTGGTCCGGCCATGAGACCTCCCAGAAATGCGGAGCCCCCGGCCATAAGAGCGCCTTTAGTAGAATTCTTCACCGCGACTCTAATCTGGTCATGGGCCGACAGCTCACAACACAGCCGCATCACGTCGTCCATTCGTGGGGCCATCTCTGGAAAACACACACCAGAAACAAAGGCAAAAGGTAAACGACACTGTACCTGTGTCTCAATAAAGTGCATTATACCCACATTACCATTTGGAAGTTTGATCAGTGTTCCAAATTCATTTGATAAGACTTAATATTTAGGGAAACACTAAATATAATTGAGATGAATGGAACGCTCATGTTTAGCTTAAAAAAAAAAAACACTATACAGCAACAGTACAGTATTGTAGCACTGTGGCCTTTGACGGGAAATGGGCACTTGAGCAGTTTATGTTTCATTTTCATCTATGGAAGAATTACCTCATCCGGCTTACAACACGTTTATTCATTTTCCTACTATAATAACAATGCAGATTTAAGCATGAAGCCAACGTGTGGCATACTCCACTGTGATTGTAGCTTTAATGTAAATTATAGATTCTCTTTTTACTTTTTATATATTTATTCCTTTTCATGTTATTATTATTTTTGTTTGTTATTAGTAACTAACTTACATTCTCAGATCTTTCTTTATATGAATCATAATAAGAAATAATGAATTGAATCAGAATTTGGATTCCACCCTAGTGTGGGTATATCGGCACCCAGAGGGATCTTCCGGATCACACTAGATGTGGGAGAGCTTGATTGTTCCAGTAGGTTTCAAAGCAGGTATTCTATTATCAATAACAATGTTCATGGTATAGATTTAAAGTTCAATAAGATCAATCAAGGCTGGTTGGACTGCATTGTGGTAACCAATTACATGACTAATTACCAGATATAAAAAAACTGAGTAAGTCTAGTGCTAATCTTGACATGCATTTGGAGCGACTTAAAATATCCTTCCACTGTCTGTAAAAGAGCTTCCTATGTCCTTTCCCCATGCCTTTAAAGTGCACTAGTAGAGCTAATATTCTCTAAAAGTAGTGCATAATACGAGGATACTTCATGCCTTTTACATGCCTTGAAAGTTAAAGTTAAATTGAATAGGTTATAGATTTGAATGTAGCACCAATATTTTCTATGAAGCTTAAATGATCCATTAGTTCATTAAATGATTTTAGTCTATTCTCTATGAAAAGGTCATTGAGTTATAAAATACCCTTTTGCGCCCATTCCCCCCCAACAAAAACGTGTTCTGCCCATGCACAAACAATCGCGGTACCATATACTTGATGACATATTCTTAAGGTTAATATTCTGGCATACTGTTTTCAAGCAGGACAAGATGGGGATGTGTACGGGCATTCGTGGGTATCAGGAATCAGACAAGTGAGAAACCAGTGGCAGTGCGGGGCAGAACTGAGCCTCTAGTGTCGGGTAAATGACACTGTGTCTGTGTGTCAATACAGTTCAGTAGACCCACATTATCACGCTATTTGGATATTTATTTATTTTTTTTAACCAATGTTCCCAAATCATTTGAGATAAGACTTATTTAGGGCAACACCAAATATAATTGAGATGAGATGGCTTAAAAAAACATTTAAATCTCTATTATTTGTATTGCAGGTTAATTATGTGGAGTTTGAACCCACTATACAGCAAACAGCATAGTATTGTAGCACAGTGAGCACCTTTGACAGGAAATAGGCACTTTAATTAGTTTCATTTTCATCAGAATTACACTTGTACACGTGGCTTACAATTTACAACAAGTATATTCATTTTCCTACTTTATGCCTAGAATTTATCTAAATAATAATAATAATAATAATAATGCCAATTGAAGCAGAACCCAACGTTTTCTTTAGTCTACAATCTTTAATTATTTAATCAATCAAGTTTTATTTCTAAAGCGCCTTACAACAACCAAAGATGTCCAAAGCGCTGCCCACAATAAAAATACAATATAAAAATCTCAAAATCAGTACACCCACGCAAAATAGGTTAATGATGTTATTCCGCTGTAATACACGCATAACTTACGCAGAAATCCACTATAGTCCCGCGAATCAACGCCAAACAAAACTTTAGGGCTGTGTTTACATGCGCGTTTGGCTTTTCGTATCCACTCATAGACGGACGATAAGAAAACGCCTCGCTCGAACTTTTCGAAGAGTAGATTTAAAAACTATTGCACTGAGTCGCCTACCTTGAGTCGTCAGACGCGAGGTCAGAGAGTCTCGTTGTATCTGCGCTGTCGCTTCTTTTACTGTCAAGTTTTTGTTTTGCTCAGCTGCACATTTCGTTTCGCTCGTGCGCAAAGGATTGTGGGACCGCCGGGGCTCCGCTTCCGTTCAAAGAGCAAAGAGCAAAAGGCAACGCCAAGAGAGTTACAGGCTACGGAAACGAAAGTGGGGGGTGAGGGGCACAGTTCATGTTGTGTAAAAAAATACAAAAATAAAATAAAAAAAGAGTATGAAATAGATACAAGATTTTACGATTTACATGCATTTTGGGATGTTTTCTAGTTGTTTGCATCTTGAAAAATCGTCTGGAAATATGAGTTTAAAGTGAGGAGCGGGGGATTTAAAGGTGACATTTACACCAAAGATCATGAAGTCTTATTTTTTTTTTTACATTTTAGCGTTTCCCATTAGCAATAGCCTAACATTATAAATATATTTTTTTCTTTTCAAACGCACGCAGATTTTGTCTCTTTAAAAACCCAAATAATGTAATGTAATATTTAATTTTGATTTGCTTAATAGGTAGCGTTCACGTGACATCACAACATTCTAAAGATCCTATAGTTTAACATTGAGGTGGAGGGCAACTGAAAATTCCACGGCCGTAACCATAGTAACGCTCAAAATGCAGATTTATTGTCTTAAATCATTGCCAATATCTCTGTAATTACTGGGCCAATTCACATGAAACAAAAACTGACACAAAGTTCAAAGTCATATCTTCCAGCACATATGAACATGTGTCTAATTATTTCTTCACAAAGGCGTCCAAAAGTGGAGACAATATTCAAAAACATGTGCTTGATGTTGGCCAGTAGAAAGGACTTTCAGCCATAAAATTCACATGTCAGGTTTGTGAATCCAATCACTATCACATGATGATCAGAGAAAACATTTGGACATTTTCTTTTTGGAAATTTCTTTCAAAAACGGTTTCTCTCCCATAGAGTTGTATTGACACCTGCCCTCCAACTGAAATGGAATTCTAAATCGTGAACGCAACCTATTGTCTCTACTAGACCCAGAACCGCCAAGAAACGATGCAAAAACTGAATGAATTGTAAATGTAAATGTTCTGTTAGGCGCTATTCATTGTGACTTATGGCGCAGATTTGCCCCAACGCCCTTGGGCAAGGCCGTGAGAACCCAGGGTGCTGAGGGCGCTGCAGCACCCCCTGGTGGATATATTGCAAATTGCATGCAATATTTTTAAAAAGGAAATATGCACAGAAAAAGTGGTTTTGGGGTCAACTTTATCCCTCAGCACCCCCTGATTAAAAGTTCTTCCCACGGCTCTGGCCTTGGGTCAATTTACCCCATTTCTTCTCCTTTGAAAACATCGAGATGGTTGTGTTTATTTAAGGAGAAATCTGCGTACGCTGCTAATCTGATTTTAAACTTAACAAAAAGACCGACCAACATCAGAAAATAACAAATAGACTAACACGTTTTTCTGATCAGGCCAAAAAAAAATTCACGTTGAATTGTGAAAAACACATTTTACTCTTAAAAAGGTGGGATTATTTTACAGTCAATTTCAAAGTTCAAAGCGTGTAAAAATCACATCTATTGTCTCACATAAAAATAAAGATGATTTATTTTCCAAATATAAGGGCGGATCCACTAACGGTTAGTTGATCCGCCAGTTGATCCGCCAGTTGGGCCAGTGGGTTAGTTACTAACCCACTGGCCCAACTGGCCCACTAAGCTATGTCACTCAAAACAACAACGTCTAAACCTTTAAATAACACATGACGAGCATATCATTTGCTGAGTTTATCGAATAACAAGATAAATTGAGGAACAAAACGTCTGGAGCCGTGTCAGGATGGAAACAGATGACCGGTGACAGACCCCCGCAGGCCCGGCCTCCAGTGGGCGGGCTTAGGGGCGCTGGGAGGACTCTCGCCGATAAACAACTCGGAGATCAAAACAATCTGCGAAACAACATTGCGGGACACTGTGCGAGCTGCGACTACACCCGAAGAAAGACTCGAACAACTCGATTTATTACTGGTGAGTTTTGCGCTCAATTGTTGTGATGTTTTGTGACGCCGAATCGTCTCCTTCCTTTTGCGTCCTTTGTCCTTTGTCCTCAGTCTAATCCTCTCTGCTGTGTCGTGTCTGATGCAGAACCTTTCACGTGAAGCGACCGTGCCGTCTAATTTGATTATATTACAGGTAACATCGGCTGGAAAATGCTCGGTTAATGGCAGGCACTCCAGATTGTAGAGTATTATGCACTAAGATGGTAAGGAACAGACTATTAGCAACAAAGAAGAGAGACAAAAAAAAAAGAGTAAAAGAAAATAAGAAAAACACTAGCAAAGGTCGAATGAAATTGAATTACTTGAGATGTGGGTGAGAGGGCAAAGTGCTGTACATTTGGGTAAGTAGACTGTGTCCTGCATTTGTTCCCGTAGGGAGGGGCTTGTATTCCAGTCAGCAGCAAACAGGCATCCGCAGGAAAACGCAGCTCTATTTATGGGTCTATTTTTTTTAAATCTTCACAAACAGACATGACACTTTGTCCGATGAGTTGTTCTAAAAAAGCACGTGCATAGATTATGAACTGCTCACACACTGTTTTGGAGACAAACCAACCAAAGCAAAAAAAAAAAACTAAACAAAAACAACTATTGGTATTTAAAAAAAAACTATTTAGTGGGCACATACAAAGAAGTTCAATCTTTATGCTGTTTACTTTGGCTACGCCCAATGACAACATTTGGCAATTGAATCATCTTCTAAGAGATGTTTTGACTACGCGAAGTCAAATGTTTTCCACCTCACCTTCCATGAACCCATTTTATCTTGACTGTTCCTGGAGGGGTAGGAACAGAGGTTATTGAGTAACACCTTTGTTCCATCGAGAAATGTTTTGAACTCCTCCAAAGTCCCTGCGTCACTGTGACGTAACGCAGTGTTCATGTAATCGGACCAGGGGAGTGGACAGCCGGTGATAGCGGCCAGGGACTGCGCTCTCCGGGCCGCCGCTAGAGGGAGCCATTAGCCAGTTAGGAGAGGAAAATGGTTGTTATAAATAAATGCTAAAAATACAATTTGACTACTCCCGCTTTAGCTTCGACTGAGGCAACCAACATGCTGGGGAAGTTCTTCTCTCACTTCCTGGGCAACGCTGTGGATGAGGAGGTGGCCGACACTGTGGAGGAACTCATGGAGTTTGAGGAAGGAGAATGGATCATAGTCAATCTGCCAGGTGAGAGAAAATCACGCTTAATACTAATATTGACTACAGTACTGTTTAGTTCCTTACCCGGGGTTGGACCACGACAAACAAGGGAGAAAAAAAGCAACAAAAGAGCGACAAAAACTGACAGACAAGCGTAAAAAAAGCAAGGAAAATGCAACAAAAAAACTACGAGAACACGACAAAACGGAGACAAAAACGAGTCAAAAGTGTGACACAACTGTGGCGACAACGCGGCACAAAAGTTACGATCAGTTGTGTAGGTCTTAGCTTTCAAATGAGGCGTTACCCTGGTCTGTTGCTGGGTTGCAGGTTCTAGAATGTGATGATGACCCAGTGGAGACAGTTTTTCCTATTAACTGCTTTACACTTTCACAAGTCGTATCTAAAAAATAAATAAATTATGAATGACAAAAGTGATTAATATCAGATCCATGATCTCTCTGTACAAGACCAAACATTTCCTCAAAAACAAAATAATTTAACCTGCTCCCAACCTCTTTAAATATTGTAGGCCTTTAGAGCGCTGTGATGTCACCTGAAACCCAGCAATAGGCTGTAAACTCCAGTCGAGAAGCTTTTAGATTTGGGTAAAATTGAACTGGAGAAAATGCACACGGTTAAAGCGGGGGGTAAGAGGTTAAAGTGATAGTCTGTAAGGTTATAGCAAAATGAGGAGAGACGTAGTTGATTTCAAAAGTAAACAATCAAGCCCAATTAAATTTATTGGACCTGAAAGCGACTCCTATTTGTACAATGAGGGGAGACACATTTCCTAAATAAACGACCAAAGCTCCCTCCCCTCCGGATTGGCCCTGACAGGCGGGTTCACAGGAAAAGTTCGTCTCATTGGTCAAAGTGATGGCACCGGGGAATTGATTCTGATAAGTAGCTGAGATCAGCAAAGGGCAAAAAGTTGACATTTGTGCGTATTTGACCTTGTAGTGACCCAGCGGCTGTACGAGTGGTCAGCGCGGCGCCTTTGCTTTTGATCAAGGTGGCCTCTACAAAGCTCCAGGTTCAATTGTTTGTAGGTTTTCTGGTGAGAGGCTCCATCAGGCAGCGAAAAACCTTCCAAACGATTGATCCTGGAGCGCCCTAGAGACCACTGTGATGGAAAGTAAAGGCGCCATGTCGACCACTCAAGGGTCACTACAAGGTCAAATACACACACATATATATATATATAAAATCCACATCAAAAGTTGCATTATGTACCTTTTAACATTGGGCTAGAGCAAATAGATGTTTTTATTAGGAACAGTGAGAAAAGAGAAGCAACACACACCAGAAATAGTCTTCGAGGTGCAGATGTAGGAGAAAATCTTCATAAATCAAAAAACAACATTACACACTCATGAGCCGATGTCCAAATTTTTAATGATAGTGATTACGTTTCGGCATTAGCCTTCATCAGATCTTTCTTTTTTCTTCTTTAAACCAAAATGTGTGTGGAGTGGACCAGCCCAGGTGGCTTAAATCTTCTCCAAAGTGTGGGTGGTACCCATCAATCAGGAGGCCACACCCAGTGTAGAAAGGCCATTTCTACAAAAACAGTTAAAATATATACAGAAATCTGTAATACATATAGCCTACTGTATTAGAAGAAGCATTTGAGATCAAAGTCAATATTTAGTCCATGAGGAGTCAAAGTCTTTAAATGGTGGATCCAATAGTGTTCCCTCCTTGAAAGGAGGAGATCCAAGTTTGGATGATTTATTAGGAACAGTAACAATTTTCTTCCTAGAAACTGTAAATATGTAATTAAACAAAATAGATAAAAAGTACATAAAGTGAACCCTACTGAAGTTTAGAACTAACAGCGCTGTGAGAGGACTTTATAGCAAACTGAATGAAAGCAGCTAGCAAGTAAAAACCATAACTGGCTCGTAATTTTCACTGAAACGTGTCCATTGAGAAAAAACGTTCATGCAAACTAGGAAAAAAGGGACTAATCTAAGGGAAACCCAGGACAAATGACAGACTAAGCCCGGTCTGAACCAGGCTCACAATATCAGTAAAAACAAGTTTGAGAACATCAATACTTCGTTATTGTCACGTACTCATGGCTGTCTCTTTAACAGAGAATGGGCAGCTGGCCGTGCCCGAGGTGGACCCCCTGGAGAACCTGCTGATCGAGCACCCCAGCATGTCTGTGTACCAGATCAGACACCGGGTCGATGGAGCAGAGGAGGAAGAGGAGGGCAGCTCCGAGGAAGACGACGACTCACCGGGGTAACTTCAGATCCAATAACTCCAGATTACAGTTAGATAACGCTCAAAAACCTGAAGAAGAGGTAATTGTGCCCGACTTGTAAAGGTAATGACTTGTATTGCAAACAAAATCAACAATTTAAATTGTGTTGGAATATTAATCATCTGAGAGAAATGCCTTAAGGGGCCAAATAATACTGTATTGACTTTTTTTCTAATTATACATAATGTTATACGGTTGTTCTCTTGAAAAACAAAATAAACAAGGGATGTGCAGTTCATTAGTAGAGTATCAATACTTTCAATACCAGTGGCCCAACTTTCTGAATCGATACCCAAGTGAAAGAATCAATTCAGAGTTAGAAACACACAGGCAAACAAACAAAAAAGAACATTAGAAAGATTAGACAATTGTATCAAAAACATGGACAAGAATCGTTCTCGTTCTCGTCAACACCCGTTTGGTATCGATTGGAATTGAGGGATAAAAAAGGCTGTTTAATTTCTGCACGTTTGAGTAATCCTGCCTATACTCAAAATACTCCAAAACTTGATCATTTCACGCTATCCTCTCCCATTGTTGCTTGTCTACCCTTCCCTTCTTCTATCGTCTTTGTAGGGCTGCTGTCACAATCTAATAAGTCCACAAAATTAAAAAGTTCCACTCGTCAACTCAAATATTTCTTCATAATTTTAGACAAAAAAAAAAAATTGTCAACTAATGACTTAATACAAATTAAATCATCAAAACTTAAAAATTAAAGTTTGAAAGATTCATTTAAATTCACTGCCAAAGAAACGGGTCTGAGCTTTGTTCATGTGGGAGATAAACATGAAGCTTGATTAAATATGGTTATACTAAGTATTCAAAATATAAAGTTGA
This sequence comes from Proterorhinus semilunaris, assembly GCA_021464625.1. Classification (NCBI taxonomy): domain Eukaryota; kingdom Metazoa; phylum Chordata; class Actinopteri; order Gobiiformes; family Gobiidae; genus Proterorhinus; species Proterorhinus semilunaris. The sequence continues at coordinate 9,293,518 of CM038346.1, forward strand.
CTAGATTAATTTCAGATTTAGTCGACTCAATTTACATTAAAACTAGAGCTGGGTACCGTAAAAAAAATGTTGTCGCCAGTATTTTAACGATACTTGGTTTTCCATACTGGTACCTGAACTATACTTTTTCCGATACTTGTATGAAAAATATGTGTCGTCTCGAAACAGAAAACAGAACAATAATGTGTGGAAGATCTGCTAATTTACAATATTG